>SEMN01000011.1:1414163-2614163 GCA_005408345.1 Macquaria australasica
ATAATAGAAATTACATTTCACAGTCTGCTGACTCCTCACAGCTCTGTGATCAAGTCAAGATATGGTTACCATTTAAAATAATCACAGATTGTGTGCTTGAGTGAAATTAATTCATCATTGCCATAAGTTACTATGCATACAAAATAAAGAAGTAACTGGGCAAGGGCAAGGGCTCACATATTCAATACTTGAGATTGCTTAATAAATCAAAATGCCACATATGTGCTGACTAAAAAACGGTGCTTAAAACCACTGCATTTTAAAATGATGTATTTAATCTAAGACCAAATAGTGGAGAGCAAAAAAGTTTTAAATAACTTGTATGCCTTGCATACATTTATGCAAGGCATACCATAAATGAATCCATAAAGAATCTTTGATTATGATCGCATGTTTGTTTGTACTTGGGTGTGTACTGTAATTTTTTCTGGTTGCGAGTTGTCAGAGCACAGGGACACCACAAGCAGTTTATTACAGCCTTCAGCTTGAAGCAGTGAGTTTGGAGTCGGAGATGGAAAAACGACCACTTGGAAAGCTACGTTCGACAAAGCCCAGTCCCCCGGATTAAGTAAGGCAAGCCAGGCTGCCATGCCTTAGAATTAAAAGCTTCCTTTTTGGCACTAAAGGGGCACCATAAAAGAGCATTAATGACTACTTCTTATAAACCTGTGTATGGTAATGGTTTCTGCTCTCAGATAGAGGAATTTCAAAAGTGTTTCACCGGCGAATAAAGATTGCTTTGGAAAAAAAGGGGGCTGAAGAAATCATATTTACAAAATCAGGAGTGGGGCCAAATGAAAAGAGATGAATACGAATAATGGACTTTGCTTTTTTTCGGGATTAACATTATTCAAAGCAACAGAATCAAATGTGGTTATCTCCTGTCCAATGAGCCCTACATTGAGCAAACCTCAGTCATATTTCAATTCTTCATTTGAGCTGACAATAAATCGTAGTTCTGTGATAGGAGACATTCAAGTCAGGAATGTTCAGAACTTAATTCTCTTCTATTTACAATAAGAGATGAGACAGAATAAGATAAAAGACAGACTATTTGCCACAGTGTGTAAGTGTCCCTGAATGGAGTGTGAGTGTGTGTCAGAGTCAGTGTTTGTGGAGTACAGAAAGGGAAAAAAAACGACAAAGAAAACCAGAGGAAAGGGTGTAAAGTGCATGTTCAATTGTACGGTCTGTACAATGTCTCCTTAGAATCAAATGCAAGAGGCACTCATGAATAGTGTGCATGATACTATGTTAATACAAATTCATTTTATATGAATACAACCAGCTCTGAAATATGACAATGGAAAAACAGTTATTGTACATGGGCTATCCAATTACATATTAAAAAAAAAAAAAAAAAAAAAGATTATTGTAGGCCAACATCAAAATGTTAAATTAAAATCAACAATGAATCATTCAGTAAAAAAAAGGAGGAAAATATTTAAAGATGAAATTTAATTTACAGTATATTTATTTTCCTTTGCTCAACAAAAAACACCACTAAAGCAATAAATGCACACTTCTTAAATATATTACTGTAGCGCAGCACGCCCCTCACAGAAAGAGAAAAAGAGGAGGAGAGTAACTAGTTTTCTCCTGCATTTAGGCTCGTCCCATATCATTTACACGTTACCCATCAGGCACCTCATTCTGCTGAAGCAGGAGACAGCCCCGCCGCTGTGGGGGAGCAAGACGGTGACGAAAGCTGATCAGTCGGCTCTCATTTGCATATTTGCCAATTCCATTAATTAACTCGGCCCACCTAATCAGGGCTAATTGACCTATAAAGAGGGGAGGCCTCATTGTCTCGTCCAATCATCTTTACCAAGAGTAGAGGAGGTGCGCTGGTGAATGCAGGGTACTTCCAGCCTAACTGTATTTATAGACCATGCGTGGAAGTATTCCACTCAGAAAAGACGTTTTATTCTCTACCTGAACTAAAGCGATCAGGACTGAGCTGCTTTGACATGGAGCGAGAGCTGGAAAACAAAAAGGAGAAAATGGACAAATTCTTTACACTGGTCCGGTGCCTTGTCGAGGGGAGAAGAGAAAAATCAGAGGAGCTAATGACAGTTGGATGGTCTGACTCTGCGGTCCTCTCCACAGCGCGGCGGATACAGCGGACAGGCGCAGGGAGCCAGCCGCGGCCGGCACAGCTACAGAGACATAGCTCATTGTGACGTTTCCAGTTATTTCTGGTTGATTAGGGCCATTATGTCTCCAGCTCTGATTTATGTTGTCATTCCCCCTCAGCAGTCCTGCATCGATAGATCTTAATGAATTGGTAAATAAGGGTGAAGATTGCAGTTGACAACACCGCAACATTCCTCATTCATACCAGACAAGATTTATGTAACCAATTAGGAGCATAACAGGGGGGGACTGGTCAGGAGAAAAAATAATCTTTCCACAGGAAAATGACCAAAGTCTAACCCACAACAAAATAGATAATGGGCAGTCTTTAACACCAGCTTAGTCACACTTTCTCCATGCCCGGTTGGGGACTTTAAAACTGCTCGGAAGAAAGGACAACTCCTGCTCCTCTTAGGATTAAGAAATTGATTTTACAAAAACATACAGATGCTGGTTGACAGTGTGTAATGCCTGACTGCACCTCTCCATTTGGAAAACACACCCGACTATTCAGTCCACATCTGAACACTGTCCAAACCAAAGATGATGGAATCAACAGATTAAAAATTAAGCCATTGCCAACAAAGCACCACTTTGATATGGAAATATTAAATTCAAGTAGCCACTCTCCCCCACCCAACCATCCAGAACAGACCCAATGAAAATGAGAAGTAAGGGGCGTGCATGTGTGTGTGTGTAGGTGTGTGTTGTGGGGGCACATTAAGCAATTGTTCGCTTAATGTTTGATACATCGACTAAGAAATAATCATTTGCATTTTTTAATAGTCTCGTATTTCCATTATTTCATTTCTCTACACTGCAGTTCTAGGAATCTGTTAGCAGACAAATAAAGGCCTCTGTCATTAAAAAAAAATTTCAGATAAAAGTGCTGATCATCAATAGCCAGCGACAGGCCGGGAAGACCCATAGGGCAGGAGTGAACAGAGGTGGAAAATTAAAGCAGAGTGATACGGGAGCCGGCTCCTTTCAGCCTCTCTCCCTTCAAGCACATGCAAATGAGGCCGTGCTGCTTAACTGCATCATTTATGTGGATAATAGCGGCATCATCATTACGGGAACTCAAATTAAATTACATCACAATTAGCATAACAAAGTGATTGGTTAAACTTTCAAAACAAATAACGCGGCTCGGCTAATGAACAGTGTTAATTGGCCAGTGTGCATTCTAAATAAAACATGTAGGTAAACATGTGTTTTAGTTAAACTATTTTAAAATTCATTTTCCCCCTTCTTTTAACAAAATGAGACAGACTGGGGAAAAAAAAACAAAAAAAGAAGACTCCAATCGGAATATTGCCAAGGGGATTTGTAAGCTGAAATATAAAATGTGTAGCATTTAATTTTATTGCGCTAAAGAACCTATTATATTCCAGACTCTGGAGAACAATGTAAATTATCTGCCTTCAAAATGGAGTTTGGCCAATTCTCCATGTGAACTAATCACATAGCTCATTATGCATTAGGGTATTAAATTATGAAGAGGAGTCCCTTTCGCATTCCTGCACAAAGCCCTATGAAATGTTAATAATATGCTCACAATAGCCCAATACCATGCCTTGCTCACCCTCATCAATATTTAAGCAAACAAATGATCCCACTCGCCTTTGATAAAGATAATTAGTGCTTCACCGATTATCAGTCTTGTGACCTCTCTCCTCTTCAAACTACACATCTGCTTCCAAAGAGTTTGGGAATTTTTTTTTTTAACACACCAAGAGATGGGAGAAAAACAAATAAGTCAAACTTTAAGTAAAAGCTTTGCCCTCTCTGAAAACATATATCTGCAACTGATAAATATTTGACTGCTATTAGCTTAGGAAAGGTTATGCAGTGGCTGTGCCCTTTTATTCTGTTTAACCATAGTGCTGAATCCCTGTCCTCTTGATCTGAATGATTAGCTTAGCAAGCAAGAAGCAACATCTGAAAAAAACAAAACAGCACAACACACTGACCAGAACATTTCACATTAAGTGACTTCACAGTCACCACGCACACACTCACACAGACACGCAAAACACAAAGCCACGTCGGTGCACCCACGCGCACACACTCACTTTTACGCGTGCACACACACACACGCGCATACAGGCACACACACTGAGCCATTCATCAGCACTAATTAAGCAACAGATTAACAGAGCCCGCAGACCAAGGCTGCACGGTTACACAGTGGGACGAGCAGCGGGGAAGGCAGGAGACACAGCCCGGCAATAAAACACAATCATTAAACACAGCCAAGAGCCTGGAGTCGACTACGGATGACACAGGATTGATGGGTGGATGGATGGATGGATGGATGGATGATGGATAGATAGATGGATGGATGGACAGAGTCTGCCTGACTGTTTTTTGTTGTTTTTTTTTACCTGAAGGTGAGGAGTGCCAGAGAGCTTGACCAGAGAACAGAGTGCTTGCCTCTGCCACTGCCGAGGGTGTCTAGCAGCAACGGCCGCAAGTCGACTGGTGTCACCCCGTGGAGAGGCAACACTATCTGTGTCATCACTTCAGCTGTGTTTATGGGGGATGGCATCATAAACAAGCCAGCTCCCCCCCCACCAGCCGCCACCCAGCCCCCGCCCCAGTTCCCCCCCGCTCCCTCTCTCTCCTCTCCCTCTCTCGCCACCTCACCACCGCCGTGCCATTCATGCATACTTAAATCACCCTCGCCCCATTAAAAAAAAAGAAAGCCCAGACGCCTCTCCTGACAATTATTCTATCATTTCCAGTTGTCACTGGGGCAATTACCGACCGGGGCCCCCTGTGCGGGTCGGACATGCAGGCCCGATAGGAGAGGCTTGAGTTGGGGGAGAGAAGGAAAAGAGTGGGAGAGGGGACAGCGGAGGGAGTGTGTGTGTGTGAGTGCATATGTGTGTGTGCATGTGAATGGAGGGGGAGTGTACAAAATGGAAATTTATGACAGAGGCACGGTGACTTCTTTCTCTCTCTACACTGGAAATAATTAGACCATCATTTCTTATGTCTGCCGCTGATGAAATATATCACAATTACTGGAAAACATTATCATTTCATTCCCCATTTTATTGGAAATGAGAGACATGGCAATTATTAGTTAGATCTCTATTTTGCTGTCTTTTAATTTAAGGAATGGCCTTCAAATCTGATTATATTAGTTACTTTTTGCAAGTAAGTATAAAGAAAATTTAGATTTTCTCTGCATTTGGGTGCAAACGTGTAAGAGCGACTGTGTGTGTAGGCAGTCTGTGTGTGTGTGGGTGGGTCCTGTGTGCGAATGACAGTGTGTGTGAGGGGATCTTCACACGGGGAGTGCTGTGACTCCTCGCAGGATGCTCGCCGGCTCTCCCCTTGCACCGCGGCTGCATGCTTACCAGGCAGCTCGCGCTGCTCTCGCTCTAATCGCACATCTGCTTCTCTGAACACTCTGTTTCTCTCTCTCTCTCTCGTGCAAGTGCACACACACGTACACACACACTCTTGCACACAACCTGCCGGACTGGCTCTCTGCTTTGCTCTATATACCCGTCATCGCTGAGACGAGAGGGAAACGGAGACAGGAGAAGGGCTGGAGGACGCCGCTACGAGGGGTGCATTCGCCGCAAAGGTATGTGTGTCTGGCTTTATTCTAGTGCAGTTCAGTGCTTTTCTTTTCAGCTCTGATTGTGTGCATGTCAAAGTGTGTGTGTGTGTGTGTGTGTGTGTGTGTGTGTGTGTGTGTGTGTCTGTGTGTGTAGATGTAAAGAGTCTGAATGGGATTAGTGAAGGGCTGAGCGGCAGTCGGTAGTCTCCACACCGTGCTCTGGCAGAGTGTATAGGGCTCTTAAAAACAATTAGCCATATCACATCCATGCATTACCAAGTAACACGCTATCATAAAGCACTGCTACGATACCACAAGTACACATCCAAACAAGGTGATAAACAGCCCATGACTGCAAAACAGAGAGCTAGAGAGTGACAGATAAAATGACCTACCTTTTAAACAATGAGTGAGAAATCCACTCTCCCCGGTAAGAAGCATTTGAAGAAGTATTCTCAGAAGCTTGGAAGCATTAGCGTGTATCAAAAATTAAGAGAGGGTGGAAAATGCCGCTAGTAGAAAACAGAGCACCAAAAGTGGAAAAAACGGGGAAAAGAAAAAAAAAGTAAAGAGAAACTAGCTGACGCTTTCTGTCAAAGACATCACCAGAGAAGTATTTACAGCGGTATTTACAGTAGTGCGAGGGGAGAGCACCTCTGCCTGGTCACGTCTGAGAGACAGTTGCCGTTTCAGTGCTGCCTAATTAAAACAAGTCAGGCAGCCCCGCTGGATTGTTTTGACGCCTGAGGACCAATAGTACACAAAAACCAGTAGCTTGATCGGTGGGGTGGGGGGCTGGTCGTGGGGAGTGGAGAGGAGGGGGCGGAGGGTGGCGAGAGTTGGCAAAGGAATGGTGGGGGGGGTGTAACTGTGTGTGTGTGTGTGTGTGTGTGTGTGTGTGTATGTATAAGGGGGGTTCAGAAGAGGCGTTTTGTAGAGGAATCTGTGAGGGGAGGGAGACCACAAAGGTTCAGAACTGGGGAGACCTCCACATGCTAAATGCTCACTCAGTTTTTTCTTACACAAAATACTAAGATGATGCTTCTCAAGGCTCTTTTGCCAATATACCATCACACTCTAAATACCTTTTTTAAGCCTGGCCAAACTAAAAACCCATTCTCAACACAGTGAAGAGTCTATGGTGAGGGTTTTAACATCTTATTAAATAAAATAAAAAAAAGTGAAACACACAAGCTGACAAACATTTCACAGCTTTCCCCCTCAGCCACGGTTTTTAAAAGCTTGGTTTACCACTTGATAAAAGGCAAACGTGTCTGTGCAGATGTCTTACATGAGGATTCAGATATTTGAACAAGTCTCTCCTAATGAATTAGTTCAGTATCTCTAACTGGGACCGCAAAAACCGCCGGTCCCCGCTGTCTGCTAAAGAAGCAAGACCAAAGCTGAATTAAGCTGGGCTGGGCTCGGATGTGCTGAATGTGATGTATCAACATGTTTCCCCTACTGTAAACAATGCACAACAGGCAATGAGCTGGAACATTTAGGGCTAATGGTGTTTGTCAATCCTTTTGTCAATTTTTTTTATTCCCTCCTCTCTCTCTCTGTCTCTCTGTGTGTCTCTCTCTCTCCTTTCCTCTCTCTCTCTGCCTTGCATGCCACAGATGTTTTTCTTAGTCGCTCCAACAGACAGGAATCTACTGGCAAGAAGAAAGGCTCGGTCTTCCCCAGGAGAGAGAAGTACAAAGCCCCCAGTCTGCACACAGCAGATGCAGAAAGCCAGTCCATCTGCCACCAGCTCGCTCTGCCACATGGGCCTGAGAGATTTAATACAAGAGGGGACATTTTTTTTGCCTACATAGGTTTGTGCCATATACATAGAATCAAATACAAACGCACTAAATCTAAATCTGATAGGAATGCAACTCCAAAATGAAATTCATAGTTATACACTAGCAGACACACACGTGCAGACATACAGGCAGCCACAGCATGAGGTTACAGAGAGTGCGAGAACTTTTATGTTTTAAAGAGAGGCACCAAGGGCAACTATGACAGATTTATTTAGGAAAAGATGTAGCCCCTGACGTGGGGTAAAGACCACTTGAACTCGCAGCTCTGAGCGGTGCACTGGCATGATTTAACAGGCTCTGAATAGCACATTATCTCCCAGGCTCCGCTGGAGCATATTTCAGCCGTATGATATCATTATTTAGAGACCAACATAGACCAAAAGATGTAGCATTTTCATTAGTGTCAACTGTCTGAGCTCTGAGGCAGGGAGGGTAAACACTAAACAATCATGGCAGAGTGAGAGAAACAGTGGGAGTTGAAGCAAGCGAGGGAAAGGGGGGGGGGTGACAAGAGTGCAAAAGCAAGCAAGAGAGAGAGAAAAAACACCGCGACAGAGAGAGGCAAGGGGAGCTAACATTAAACAACTGCTGTTAATTGCTCTAAGCATCCACATTATGCTAGTAATTTCTCCCATTTCTCTTTCAGTGCTGAGGGCTTCAGGCTAGAAAGCTCCTTCAGCCCCTTTAATAAACTACTCAGAGCTCCTCACTGGAAAAGACAAACAAGAGGCCCCTGGCCTTAGAAACATTCGCTTCACTAGGGGGAATGCTATGCCTATTTCTACACATCTGTGACAATTGTGTGCCTCCTCCCTTCAGGTATTTATTCCCTATGTCTCTTTTTCCTGCGCTTTCTGCTGCCAAGGTCAACGGAGACGAACAGGCCCACTAGCGTCTTGATGTGGTGGCGGCAGAACAGTGAAAGGAGAAAGAGAGAGAAGGGGGGGGGGGGGGGTAGACATGTGTAGTGGGTACAGTGGGGAGGGGTGATGGTGGCAGCAGCTGGGTTACCAACCCTGGCAGGAGCAGCAGCAGTGGGGGAGCGGTGGATCTCTGATGCAGTGCAATGCCGAGACAACGGCGGCGAAGGATGTTGCTTCCCGTCTCCCGACACTGCTATCATTTTCACAGTTTTACACACACACACACACACACACACACACACACACTACCACTAACTATTAATTTGCAATTAAAGCCACCGTGAAGTGCATTGCCTCTGGGGCATTAGACAAAGTCAAGCGCCTATCACAGCGGTTTCCCTCGTCATTTCTGCCACCATCACTTCAGTTCTACCAAGCCACCACAAAGTACATGCACTGCCATAAGGTTTGTCAGTGAGTAGCAGCCCAGCCTTCAGCCATGTGAATCACTCTCTTAACCCTTTAACAACCATTAGCCTAAAACGTGCACGCTAAAGATAGAAGCGAGTGAAATTTAGGAAAGAAAGACCCTTAATATGTGTTTAAATAAAAGCATGTGTTACCTCTTAAATATACACACGTGGAAAGAGCACAAAAGACAAAGAGAACGGTGCAGGGAGGAAAAGACTTTGTGGCTTTTCTCTGCCTGCGAGTGTTGTGTTTACTAAAACCCAAGTGCATCAATGATGTTCACTTTGCTTTGGAAGCTTATCCATTTGACTTCCTTCCTCCCTTGTCCATTCTCACATTTAAGAGCCAGTCAGACAAAATCAAGTGATTTTAATGTCTGCTAAAATATGCTCAGCTGCCCCTAACAACTCCCACACAGTGATAACCAGTGTTTCCAAAGAGCCAAACAAGCGCACGTATGAAATAGAGCGCGCACATCAGCACCATTCATTAGTTGACACACAAATGTTACACAAGCACAATTCATGAGCCTCTTAGTCCTGCCTACAAATAAATAAATAAAAAAAAGCCAAATAAGGCATAATGAGGGGGTAGGGCTCTTTTTAGTCCTGGGCAATGTTGATCACACGATATGTTGCTTATGGCCAGAGAGCAGAGACCATTACGGACCGGTGATTATATAAGTGGTTGGAAGGCAGCACCATTTTAATATACTGTACTTAAGCACCAGGGTATCCATGGCAACTTGCCTTGCACCGTGCATTCAGAAAATCCCTAATGAAATGCCTATTAAGTGGCTGATAATGACAGTGTCCAAATATATTTGCATATGTATTTCACTGCAAAAAAAAATAAAAAAATGAGAGCAGAGAATGAAGGTAGAGAGGGGACTGATTACTGCAATCCCAATAATAAATACAGTGATTTTGTTTTGTCTGTTGTTTGAAAAAATTGTCATTATTTTAGGAAATATACAATTTCTTAATCAGTGTATAAGACAAATGTAAGTCTTGGTCATTTGGTCTACAAAAGAACTATTATGTATATAAGTATTGCTTTTAATAAAACAAAAAAAAATGTGTGAATTGAGGCCTCATTGCCTTCCTCTGGGAGTCTCCACATGCGACTTCCATTTGCGACTTTGGCTGAGTGCCCAACAGGACATCCCTGAGAGAGTGTTTGCTTGACTCAATATCAACAGCCCGAATAAGCAGCCTGGGGGGTGGGGGGTGGGGTGGGGGGGCTCTATGGCCAAGCCCGGCCTCAGGTTCCTATTGAAAATAAACCAGGCTGTACATTCACTGGGCCCAGAAATATCAACACACGCTGCAAGGAGCCACGTATAGCACTCAGCAGCGTTCCGCTTGTGCCTCTCCAAGGCTTAATGATACCTGCACCTCCCCTCCAGCTGCTTCTGCCGACGTCGCTGCTACACACACAGACAGCAGGCGGGCGGGAATTAAAGTATACATTACAGCAGAAAAACAAAAAAGAGATTGAAATGACAGAAGTCAGACAGTTCAAGCTGACCAGGCCTCTTGAAACGAAGGAGCTGGTAGACTAGCGACAGACACTCCAGGTTAAATTGGCCCTCCTGTGCCTCCTCTTATTTTCCCACCACCACAGCTGCCTCCAATGCCCTAAAAAAAAAAAAAAAGCTTTTCTTCAAAAGCGTATTTGAATTAAACTAGTTGCTGAAATCAAAGGCTCGGCTGAGCCGGGTAAATTTAAACAAGCAAGTGCGGCTCACAGCAGTTTACCTGTTATACAGCAGATTGGAATTAGATGAAAGAGCAGAGCATGGCAGACAACTTCCCTTTCTTCACAGTAGTAGATATTATCATATAGTAAATGCAGTTGCGGTTTTAATTAGATTCCTTCTCAGAGAAAAGTACATGCTACTGGGTTGTTGTTTTTTAATGTTCCTGGCCACTGAGATGTCATCAAGATGAAGGAGCAGCTAAAAAAGTGTGAGATACAATAGTCGTTTCACGCATTCAGATTTCCTGTTAGGGATGAATCCAAAACCCATTTAAGACAGGGATCTGTAGTGTGTGAGGATCCCACAGCTCCAGCTCTGCCAAAGAGATTATCATTCCCAGAACCATGGCTACACAGTTGAATGGCAGCAAGACAAGCTCTACTGGCAGTCAAAAGAGCACAACACCTTTATATGCTATGCAACAACCACTATCTGAGGTCCAAGGAATCCTGTCAATGCATTCGCAAGTAGCAATGAAAAATACTTCCATGCGGGATGACAGAAAAATTAAACACTGACCATGAATTAGATAATGGAGAAAGTTTGGGAATCATCTCCAGAAGCTGTTGAGACGTGGAGAATTCTGTCCTTGTGCTGGACAGTGGACTTCAGAGTCCTCTGATTACCTTGGCCTTCTGACTTACTGCTGACACAGTGGCTATCCATTCATGACTAAAACACCATTCAACTAGACATCAATAACACCTCAAAACCGCTGATCAAATTAATTCAGGAAAAGGGAATTCCTAGCAAAGAATAATAAACTCATTATGTGGAAATTTCAGACTCTCCTATTCTCCACACCGCGGCTAATTCAAACCTAATTTTTACTAGCCACTAATTTGAGGTCGAAGGGCGGGGGATAGGAATTACATCTGGAGGTAATTCATTGTGTGGAACTGAGCCCAGTGGAGTCTTCGATACCCCCACCCACCCACCCCCCAAAAAAAAAGAAAAAGAAAAAAAAACAGAGACAGACAAGACATAGAGAAGGAACTATTTAGGTGAGTGGGACTTCCGGAGCACTGCAACGACACTTTTCACAAAAATGTTTTCATGGTGCTGTCACCAGACACCGGCTGGAGAAGATATAGGTGCTGCAGCGAGTGGAGACACTCATAAATAAGAGAAAGGGGGAGAAAGATTTTCAGGAAATGTGGGACTTTTTATACGGTTCGGTCTGCACTGGTTCAGGGTTTAGTAAATAGCCAGAGATTTTAAGGCGTGGGGTTCATTTTGACTCTACAGTTGGGTGTTGTGCCCGCTCTAAAAAGGCTCAGAGTTTATGAGAACGTCTCCCTCTCAAGTGACCAGCTACATCTGGGCTGCCTAAGTGGGCTGCCTAATAAATGGCACACTTTTCCAATGATCTGCAGTTTCAAAGCACTGAGTAAAGGGTATCCAGCTGTATCAATTTCCCTGTATGGATGCAAACTTAACAGCTATTTGTCAGGAAGCATTTGTGAGGAGGAGAGGACCAGACGGGGACATATTTGAAAGATTTTTCTTGATTACACCGAAAGGAGTCACACTGATCAAGGTGAGAGAAGGAAATGCAAAGTTTGGCTCCCAACAATCAGGCACAGTGAAAGTCCCTGCAGGAGGACATTAACATGTGATAGAGAAACCTGCCTCAGTCCCTTCCACACCACAACCCCCTGCTCTCCAATTCCATCCTCTGCCACCCCTCCAACACTAAATGTGTTTTCCAAATGAAAATAAACGGAGTCCGACCGGTTTGAAGCAGTCATACTCTGGAATATGAGATCAAATAAAGGCTTCTGTGGAGGCTGAAAGGAAGAAATGAAATGGCTTCTGAGGGGAGATGTACCGAGTAATAAAATTACTCCTTTATATCTTCCTAAACAGCACATGTTCCCCTGGAGTGGGTGAGGGCTTCACTTTGGTCAAAGACAAGTATGCAAGTGGCAATTTTTCCTTCAGGGAAGATTCCCAGATACACTTCTTGAGACTTGGCGAACCGCAATTTTCTTGAAAACGAGAAACTATTTCAGCAACAAGTTAAGCGGAACTTTGGAAGTTTCACTTTGATGATGTGCTGGTACACGCTGTCATTGAAAGGTATGTTCCATTAAATTGGAACAGCAAGATGATTCATAAGCCTATTGCTTTTCAATGAGTTCAAAGTAGGCTGAAATGTTCGGATGAACAGTTGTATTTTATAATAAAATATACAGTTGACTTGGAACTGACCATGATGTCACTACTTGAAATTGGTTAGCTATTCCAGTTATACAAGCACCAGTCCATTTGGAATTGGGGGAAATTTACAACAAAAGTATGAATCTAACTACTTAAAATCATGCAATTGATTTGTATTCTTAAAAAGCTGGTCACAATAATATTCAGATGGACTTTTTTGCGACGGCAGAAGGGCTATATTAGAGGAAATTTGCAATTGGAGAGAATACATTATAATTCATTATACAGTAGCTATTAAACCTTCAGTGAAAATGCTTTAGTACAAGGATTGAGCCACTTATCATACCTACTCACTACCTTTAAAAGCTGTCCATGTTCAGTACTCTGAGTGGCAGAAAAGCAATCGCTGATGACTTTGAAAATAGGACTAGATGTACAATTTATCAAAACAGAAACGGCTGGTGGGGATTTCAGAGAATCAAGAGTTGTAACTGTTTGTTCAAAATCACAAGAGAAAGGAAGACTGTAATTTATGGAATTTAAAAAAAAAAAAAAAAGAAGGAAATTCAGCCACGCCATTTTTAAAAGTCATCAATAGAGTGGTTTGGGTTATACTGAAATTCAAATAAGAAAAGTGTATTGTTTGCAAAATAGATTCATCTCGTGAGATATTTACAGTATGTTGCACGGGTCGCAACTTTTTAAATCAAGAAATCGGTGTACCTTTCCAACACTATGTTTTAATGTGTTCTCTTAAGCAGGTTCGTCTAAGAAAAGTATACAACAAATTAAATAAATTACTTGCTGATGCGCACAAGTATCCCTGTTTCAGTTTGTTTTATGCAGTCTTGGCATGTAATTAAGTGGTTTACACCAGGTTGATGATGTTTGTGTTGTGATTATGAATTTATTTCCGGCGTGAGCATAATATAGAACTGTATTCTCAGTGACAACCTGCAAGACTGTTGTTTACAAACATATACAAGTAGAGAGAAGACTCATTAGAGATCTCATAACACTAGGCCCCTAAAATAGTGCGTGGAGCGTGCATCAGTGGCTTAAAACACTTGTCAAGCTATCATCATGGGTGACTTTTAATTTACACAAAGGCACCCAATTATACTTGGAGGCAACATTTTTAACACTTTGCGAACTTGGGAAACATCATTAACTTTCTCTCTGGGTTGCCTTTTGCCCCTGTCGGAGCCTGTTGCCTTCTATTTAGGAAGACGAATGGCAAAGGGGATGTTTCTGACAGCTTAAAAGTACCCATCAGCTGCCTGTGAGACATCTCCCTGCACATCCAGCCCCGAACCTCCCCAAACAAACAGCAGGCTCCACTTCAAATACATAGCAGGACTATTAGGTAATCTTCTCCTTTGTTCACTCTCCCTGAGCCTTGGTGACTAGAACCTCAATCTCTCCCTGTTCCAACACAACACTTAATGCTGCCAGGACTATAGGAGTGCACCACGATGACTGGCTATGTATCTGGCAATACACACATGCCACCTTATGTATTCAAAGAAGTTGTGTTTGTTGTGTTATGATGACAGCACCAGTGTGGTTTTGAGTGAGAGGGAAAGAGGAGAGGAGAGGAGAGCGGCAGCACAAGGGCTCTTTGTTTTGGGACGGGACAAATCTGAGGTTTCCTTTTGGATATTCAATATCCTGCAAGGTACAAAACAGAGTTACAGTAGTCTAGTGTCTGGGTTTTTATTTATTTATTTTATTTTTTTGGAGGGGAGGGGTGCAGAGGCTTGCTACGTGTGTCTGTGAATTGTTGCATGCTTCTTAGTCAATTGCTGTGTGGCTCGCGTGAGTCGCTTCCAACAAAGCCTGGGAAATCAATCAATCTGCGGAGAAATACCTCTTATGCCAGATGTGGCACTTCAAAAAAATAAAAAGACTTAAAAAGACTTGCTTGTATTAGGCACTCTAAGGGTCCAAACAGTATAAAACCATGTTGAAATGAAATATTTATTACAAATGAATCAAGCTGTCAAAATGCGACCTACTCCACTTTGAATTTCTGCTTGTTATTTTAGGTGGCTTCTCTAAGGCGAAGCATGTCAAATCTGTAAGTGTGTAAACGTCTCACTCTGAAACATATCTCCACTGTTTACTTAACAAGTTGCCAAGGAGACAAAAGACAAATGTTTCATTAGCAGGTGACTTTGTTTTTGTTTTTGGTTTCTTTTACAAGTCTTCAGTAGTTCTGCTCCTTGACACATATACGCACACTCTTGCATACACTGAAGATAATTATAAATGCACTGCTTGCTATAGGGAGCTGAACTTTTCACACCTTTCAAAGCCACAAAATTGGATGGTTTTGTGGTTGTGCAGCTGCCGCTCCGCGCTAATGCAAGGCGGTGTCATATGAAAAATATTCCTCTCCCCAAACCACAGGGCTGGTCATTAATGAAACACAGGCCGCGCAGTGAGGTCATACAGAGTCTAGATTTCAGCAGCCACACTTAAAAAACGCTCAGAGAGAATAGAGAAACATGAACACAAATCAGATTCCAGCTCCAAGGACGGGGAAAATAAATAAACAGAGAAAGGCACTGGCCCCTCTCACATTTTCCCCCAGCGCTCTGCAAACAACCGTCAACTGCAGCTCAGAAACAGCTCACAATGAGAGCAGACTAAACAATCTGGTCCCGGCCAAGGAAAATGCTAAGCAACTCTGCACACAGGATGTCTCACCCTAATTGCCAACTATCAAATCTCACAATGGAATCCATCCATTTGGCAAATTCTTCACAGCAAACTTGGCAATATACTTTTGCTTCTAAAAGTGTCAACTTTTGTGATAAGACGAAAAAAAAAAAGATGGAGGAACACAGTTGTCGAGAATTTCATTTCTATCTTGGATTTGCTGGGGTTTATTGAGCTTACAGGAAAACTAGCAATAATGTGTGCTGAGGAGAAAAAAAAAACTTTGATTAGACAAAGGTGCTAGGGGTCTTGTAAACGAGTGATTAAAATCCTCAGCATTAAGATAAACAGACTAAATAGGTCCCCAAAGACGTGCACACTCAGGAAGGAGAGAGAGCAAGGGCAAGCCCAAGTCAGCAAGAGAGACTGACAGACTGGACTGGAGGTGGGCATGGGAGCGTAACTGGAGCCTTGGGACTAGTATAAAAAAAATAAAATAAAAAAACAGGGTTACCAAGAGGGACCGGGCTTTAAACAGGAAACTAATGGACAGTCTCCACCATCCACCATGTGGCATTGTATTTTCCAGCCAGTCAAAGCCATGCTCGCAGAGACCCCATGACTTCAAACAGCCAAAATAGCAGCACATTCATGAAACAGAACAGAACTACTGGGAATTAAAGAAGGCAGGGAAAAAAGAAAATGCACACACACACAAAAAAAAAAAAAAAAAGGTAGCAGGCCTCGACAGCAGATGGTAAAATTAACATTTCAACAGTTCCTTCCTTTCATGTAGGTCTCGGCAGAACTTTTTCTTTTTTGAAAAAAAAAAAAAAAAAGTAAGAGGGGCTTGGGTTTTGGTAAGATACAGTGGTGTAGAAGGCATCTGGAAAAGGGGAAGAGGAATATTGGCTTATTGCTCCTGATGGTCCACCTCTATGAAAAATTAAATAGGTCTGTTTTGCAGGTTTCCCCTCTCTAGAGTGCCCTAAGCTGTGTTATGGAAACATCATCTTGGTAATTTATACGCCAAAGAACACCTGGTGATGAAAGAAAATAAACTATTCCTCCCTTTCTTTCTCCATTTAAAACCCAACACTTTGGCTTTGTGGTCTCCCCCTTTGATGTTTCTCTTTCCACATTTTTAATGTCCATCCATTTGGCTTATTTTGCAAGAAGTTGGCATCTATTGTAGTGTTAAGTCCTTCACAAAATGCTCGTCAGATTTCATTTTTAAGTCTTGATATACACTTCAAAAGGTGCTGTAGAGACGTTATCATGGGCAGACTGGAAGACTGAGGCATCTCTAATAAAGACCCAAACAATGGACAGCCTATCTCATTTCCAACCCTGTCCAATGGAGCGTCTCAGTAGTACCCATTAATTTGGACACAGTTCTGGCTAAATTACATGTGTTCCACCTCTGTGACATTTTAAATGCAATTAAAAGCTGGTTATGGAAGTGTGCACGGACTTCCCTGTGATGAAGGGAAATCATTGACGTGATTAACATGCAAACGAGCTCATGCTGGCAGACTAGATTGGGGTTTGAAAACCTCAATTACTTTTGTGTGATTATCTATTTACCAGTACACAGATTTCCATTTCTCATCTCCAGCCGAGTTCCCCATGCACGAGCTTCAATTATACATAGCACACCTTTATTTATGATGCGCACGATTCCGAAATACAAGCTCCAGTCATTTTTCACTGTGATATATATTGCGTCTTTACGGGCTGCTCATGAGGCAGGGCCACCAGACCAACACTTCCTAATGCCGAACCATTTGCTTTGTGAGCACTTAATATGATCTTGATCCCCACCACCCTACACACCCCCAATCATCCATCCAACCCCTATTTAAACTCAGTTTAATCCCCGTTAGACAGCAGGGAGAGTAATGGACAAAGGGCAACCATTTGTCCCTTTCAAATGATTTATTTCTAAAATCTAACCTGTAACACTACCAAAAGCAAGAGCCCTTTAAAATGCATGAATGATTTTTTGTGTGGGTGTGTGTGGGGGGGGGGGGGGGGGTTCAATTATCTGGAGACTAATTGCAGGTGAAGATCCAACTATATCAAGTGGCAGTTGAGAGGAAGGTGTGGATTAAAATAAACTGCAGAAACACTCCAGGCCTTATAGTATGTATCATCTTGTTGATGCAATTATTAAAGTGACACCTGGCAGCACAGGAGGAATGCAATTTAATTAATTTAAACGGCTGAATAGTGACAGAATTAAATTTTTTGTTAGAATTTACATTAAAATATACATTACATTTTCCAAGCAGGCAAGATTTAAAATACAGAATAAAACCCTTAAACTTTTTCTAAGGAAAAGAAGCATCAAGCAAAAGAATGGAAATATTCCAAAACACAAAAAATTAATGAACTACAGTCCAATAACTGTGCCATTGTGTACTTGCTTTTCGAACATTTTATCTGAAGCGTAATGATTTTTTAAAAATAGTATAGCGCATGATCTTATTGTTCGTCAGTGTTCCTGACTGTTTCTCGGTGCCCAGGGACAGGAAGAGAAAGAGAGACACACATTTCTGTGGCACAGCCAGGCTTTTCACATTGTGCCCAGCATACATAAAACATGCCCTGTTGCTTCAGCTGGAGCAAAAAGGAAAACAGTGCCATCAAGTGAAATTTCTGAGGATTCCTCAAACACCTCGGCAGATCTATCACCTTATCAAACTAAAGGCAGTAGAAGAAGAGGGTCATCTTTGGTTAACTTCAATTAATAGTATTTATCTATCCAAAATAAGAGATTATTTTTCTTGTTAAAGAAATACCTCATCACTGTTATCCAACACTTTTTAAGAATACTTTTTAGAAAGTGCAATTCAAATGTATTCTGTACATCTGCATATTTTTACAAATAAATCTTCAAATCTTTACTCTGGATGGGAATATTAGACCCAAGAGCGCCTCCCACTCAAGTAGTGAGATGATAAGACAAGAAATGAACATGATGCTTTGCTGACTTCATGTTCAGAACCCTGTTGGGAGGTACCTCAGGAACAAAGGGAATCATTATTACTATTTGAACTCAGTTGCCAGGACTTGGCTACAACACTGGTATAAGGTTGCTGGAGTAGGTAGGGGGGGAAAAAAGCAGTACATACAGCATATAGAGTGAGTGAAACTGGTGGTGACGGCTAGAATCATGAGTGAGAGAGAATAAAAGAGAGGCAGAGGGTTAGAGCTTAGATAATAGCAGATAATGGACAATTAACTCAGGCTAGTAGTGCCGGCTGCAGTGAATAGCAGCTTGTGGTGCAGCAAGTCCCCGATCACCACTCAGCCATATTCACATTGGGAATACAGGCGATATCAAGCTGCAGGCTACTGGGCCTCAGAGGTGTACACGCTGCATTAGCAATCTCCACAATGCCTTCAAACAATGCTTGATACCAACAAAGTGTCCCAAAGTGCAAACGCAAGCACTCTGCCGATGGGAAGTCTGTGATGCCATAACCTTGTCCATTGTTTCATGTCCTTTCACCATCAAAATAAACCCAGGAGCCATAAATCCATTTTAAAAAGTGACATACTGCCAGTTCTGGGTGCAGACATACAAATTAGCATAATTAAACCTAAAAGCTAAATAAATGAGTGAATGTCACCACTGTGCATCACACAAACAATGCATGTGTTCATATCAGGGGCCTCAGAAGTGTTTTAACTGCCCACGCAGCCCCCCATCCCCTTCAAGCTCCATCTAAATCTATTGATCTGTGAAACACATGGACCCAGGGGAGGCAATTCACTTAATATCATACATCTAATGATGAGATGAATAACGATTATACCATTTGGTAATTAAACGTCTTACAAACCATTTAACTGACTGTGCGTCAGGAGGGGTCGCTGGAGGTCGTAACGATTGTTTTTCATTTCTGGCTCGGCACGAAATCAGGAGACACACACAGGAGGTAAGGCTGGGGGTGATGGTGGTGGTAGAAAACACTGCATGACACAATGGTGAAAACACACTAATGATTGTTAGCAGCTATGGCACTAATCCCTAATGCTGTCAAGACTTTGAAGGGAAAACAATTTGGAGGGGGCGAAGGAAACGGAGGAAAATAAAGCCAAAACATCTTACCTTCCATGGATGTTTTTTTTTTTCTTCTATATTTA
Source organism: Macquaria australasica (assembly GCA_005408345.1). Taxonomy (NCBI): domain Eukaryota; kingdom Metazoa; phylum Chordata; class Actinopteri; order Centrarchiformes; family Percichthyidae; genus Macquaria; species Macquaria australasica. The sequence goes on from SEMN01000011.1 coordinate 1,433,766, forward strand.
GAAATCTCATTAGCTTGCGTGTGCGTCCTTTCACATAAGAGATAAGTGAGAAAGAAAAGCCCATATTTATTGGTGAACTGTAAATACATGACAAAAGGTGATGTGATGGAAGAGAGTGGGGTTTATGTACCGACACCTTCACTCTTTGCAAGAATGTGTCTGATCCACACAAAGGTGCGTTAAACACACGCTCTGAGAGCCAATTTACTGTCAACATCCACAACCCTAATCCCTACTTACAGGCAATAATTACCCAACATCGCCATGTCAGTGTGTTGTTGTATGGACAGGCAAACTCCTAAGGTCTGTTCAGGGCTTATTCTTTAACTGTAATGTAATGTATATAGTAAGTATGGGCGAGGAAGGGAAGTTAGGTGAAAAAGTTTTGATAGGTTTTAGGGGTTACAAAACGTACACACAAACGTCCAACCACTTTGACGAACTAGCCTCTCTCTTCCACCCTATCCTCAGAGGGCTAACAATACCTTTCTTCTGTATCTGGTCCAAGCACATTCACACCGCATTTACTGACAGAGGGATGTGTGTCATGCTCCCGGCTCCTTATTGAATGATAGCTAGTAAACATTGTCACTCCAAAGAGAGACAGGATTAAAGCCTGCTTTGCCCATTGAGGGGAACAGTGCGCGGAAAGAGAACCGGAACAATGGCCAAATGGAGGACGGTATCACAAGGGTCCAATGTCTGCCGTGATGAATATGTGGGAGATTATAACCCATTCCATCATTTCCATAATGTAAAACTCTCTTTCTTCTTCACCCGCTGACTATTCACTAAATAAATGAGAAAACTATCACCCGCGCAGAAATATTTGACAAAAGGCAGAAGGGAGGGAGACTGAGTTTTGAATGACCCCCGTGCCTTTGACAATACAGACGCTGTCCGGACACATTCGGAAGCAGCGGAGTGAGTAAGACCTGGTAGAGTATTTATCACTGGGCACAATGCAAATTTATTACCATGTCACCTATACCACTTTACGGCACAGAATGGAACCACGGCGAATACAAGGGAGTTTCATATAATACCTGGTGGAAATATGAATGCGGCGTTCTCTCGATGTGTGGCTTTGCTGCCTCGCTAGCACTCTAAACTGAAGGATCATTCAGTGGACGCTGGTTTAAAACCCTGTAGCCACAAAGAGTCAGCCCTTGCATTTAACTTAATATGCTAACTAGCCTAGCTAATAAGTCTTTCCAACAAAAATCTTCTGAATTGAACTGACTGACAACGGGTTTGAAAGAACTTGTGAAAAGAAAAGTAAAGAGTAAAGAGAATAAAAGACGTTGAAATGATCAAGACTACCTTTGGCTGTGGGTAAGGTAATAACTTTTCTTAAAAGGCTTTCTGAACATCTGTGAAAGCTATCTGGTTAAGTATGGCTTCTGGGAAATTCACCAAGCAAAAACTAAATGTCCTTTGCATTATAAAGTTATACTATATGCTGACTGTATACTATGGACTGACTATATAAGCGTCCACTTGACTACAGGCCCTTGAATCCAACTGTTACTTTTCTAGAGAGCTCCTCAAAAAACATTAAACTTGCGAAATTCCTGAGCCATAGAAAATATCTCCCGCTCACACCTCAACATAACTGACACCTTTTCAGCCGTTCACTTGATGTATGTGTGTCTGTTTATGTGTGTGTATGTGAAAGAGAGAAAGCCTCTGTGCAAGGCTGTGTGTGTGTGTGCAAGGCTGTGTGTGTGTGTGTGTGTGTGTGTGTGTGTGTGTGTGTGTGTGTGTGTGTGTGTGTCTCATCTGCCCAATCACTGCAGTCTATTCCAGAGATTTCTCCCATGGTAACCTAGTTTATTTACTTTATCTACAATATAATGCTTCAGTGAACATTTGCAACTTTGAGACACAAGTTTCAATCAGTCGTCTAGCGGCGGTGTGTGCATGCTCGCGCGTGTGCTCAGCCAGGTGCAGAGAAGAGATGAACCCCGCCGCCAAAGAGACAGCGCGGCTTTAGAGCGAAGGACTGACAAAGAGGTCCCAAAATAATACAAAATAAAAACGGACAGCGGGAGAAGAGGGAGAAGGGAAACAAAGGGACAGCAGAAAAGAAGAAGCAGGGAAGAAAGCCAGATAAAATAAACTGTACAGGACAGCAGGGAGAAGAACTGGGAGGAAAGGCAGTGGTGGATTTAAAAAATAAAAGAGAGAAGCTAAGTAAAAAGCGATATTGTGCTGAAAGACAGGGAGAAAGATCGAGAAAGACAAAGGGAATCCTAGAAATAGACAAAAACAAAGTGAAAGAGAAAGCATGGGAGAGAGAAAGAGAAAAAGAAAAGGGAGGGAGACAAGGTGTTCTCTCTGGGTAGTGTGGAGCAGGTCTTGTCCAATAAACACAGGTGAGCAGCTCGACAGGCCAGGACCACCAAGCTGACTGACAGCTGAGAGCTCTCACTGACCGCCAGCTTTATGTTACATGACATGAGGAGTGCAACTCAACTGACAAAGAGAAACTGCCTGCACCTCTCAGAGTGTGGGAGGGAGAGGGGTTGGCTAAAGCACGCACACACACACACACCCTTACGCACTTGTGCACACATGGCTGTTTAAAGCGGCATCCACGAACCGTGGACACAAAGCTGCAAACACAAAAATATCCACTCTCGCACACACACCCAGACAGGAGGAGAGCCATGCCATTTCCCTTCACAGGTGAGCAGAAGAAGGAAACACCCTGGTGCTTCAGTTACTTAGTGGGAGAAAGTGAGGAGTTGTAGGGTGGGGGGTAAAATGTATGCTGTGTGCCGACTGAATCTTTTCCACATGACGGGCCTCGGGCTGTTTTTGTCAACTGCACTCTTGAGCAGCAAGGAGTCAGGTAGTGTGACCACATGATTGCCCAAGAGGCACTGTGGTGAGAGAGGGAGAAATGGGGAGAGAGAGGGAGTGAAAGGACAGAGGGAGGCAGAGAGAGGGGGGGGGAGGATCGGGGGCCGGGGACAGGACCGATGCAGCGCGCATGATGAGGTGTAATCACAAACCCCATTCGGAGTGCAGTGGAGTTTGTCAACATACACACATTCACATTCCACTGTCTGTCAGCTCTATGACCCAAATCGAGCATGCTGTGTGAGTGTATGTGCGATTTTTCCACACACACATACACACTCTGATGCTTTCTGCCCATTTTCGCCTCCAACCAGGTAGTAACGGTTGCACTGTCTAGGCTTGTGGTTTGTGGTGAGGAAGTCAGATTCCAAGCTCTTGTAGGGTTTCGCTGCTGCCTGTATCCCTTTTCAACCGCGCGATCAAGTGATCATTGTGAACAAAGGACTTGGCTTGTTGCCTCTGGAGTAAAAGCTTTTTCAGTGGCTGTGACCGTGTGGTTTGATTTGAAACTTTTACTTAAAAAAAAAAAAAAAGAAAAAGAGAGAGACAGAGAGAGAGAGAGAGAGAGAGAGAGAGAGAGTGAAAAAGTGAGCTACAGCAGAGGAGGGCACCATCTCATGAAGGAATCTTAAGAATGTTAAGACAATAAAAATGTGTCACTTTTAAAATAAAGTGAAGTGTTAAAAACTTCTGTAATTAAAATGTAACATGCAAAGAAATATATTCCGAGTGGAACAACTTGAATGCCGTCATTCCATTTAAATACGCATGAAACTAAATCTCATTATATACGTGACATGGAACAGAACAAACAATCTCATTTACATTTATACAAACCTTTGTATCTGATTAGTTAAACAACAGGAAGCCAAAATCCCATTGTCACAGCTTCTTCTGAGGTTGATATAATACAAAAACGGAGCTGTGCTTCCTAGAAACCAATTTCTGTGGATAGCATACAGTATGTGACAATATTAACATAATGTTTGCGTTTTGGGAATGTCTCAAACACCAGGAATTCAGAATTGATTTGTTGGCAACTGAAGCTAGTTCTATACATTGTAACATAGTATGCACTCCCCGAGATAAATAGAGATCATCAGTAGGTTAAAATAGTGTCGATTTAGTTTATGCCATAATGACAATATCCCTATAAAACACTGGACTGTGAAGGGCTAACATAAACTGAGGGCTATGTGTGCAGGCTGAAAAATGAGGCTGCATGACAGTTTGGTGATAACACACGAGTTCAATCTGTCAAGACAATCAGCATTTAGACCTTGGGAGAAGAATGCGCGACTGTGTGCAACTGATTCATTGGACACGATCACCTGCGAGCGAAGCCACTCGTAATTCTTCCCACCTGAAATAAGGAGTTCAAACTAATGTCAGGCTGCTCTGATGTCATGCCTGCCTCGGGTTGGGTTTCACAATAATCTCGGGCTCTTGGAGGGATGCCATCGAGTCCAGCTTCAGCACCCAAGATTTCTCCAATTAAATTGCAGGGAAAGAATAACACGTGAAACACTAGATCCTTGCTCGTTTATAGAAATTAAGGTAAGGTAAGTATCAGTCATCTCTAGTATGAGGTGTACATATACAGAACCACCGGAGAGGCCCCAAAGTATGCTGAGGCCACCTCTGCTGACGGCAAATGCACCTTTTTTCCCCTATTATGATTTCCAAGATCACATATTCTTCTGCAAAATAGCATGACAATTTGGCATTTTATAAACAACTGGATAAAAGATAGAGGGGGGGAAGAGAAAGAAAGAGAGATAGCATGGGCAGCCACGAGGATCAATAGACTCATTGAGCCTCTTTATCTTCTCCTTAAGGAATGATGGCAATACTCATTCTGAGCCTCCTCACCTCCCCGCTTTCTAACTCCATTCTCATGGCAACTGTGCACTCTGGATAAACACTCCATGCAATCTCTTTTCTTCACTCCTCGCCGTCTAACCCTGCATCTCCACATCCTCTCTTGTTTTTCTTTTCTGTCCCTCAGTCATCTCTTTCACGTCAGACCTGTAGAAAAATAAATACCTGACACTAAGAAAAGATATAGTACAGAGAAAGAGAGAGAGCCTGAAATGTTCATATGGAGTAGGAGATCTGGACTCAATGCAGCCTTGTAATGGTTATATTTTCAGTATGTGATGGGTTGCATATGGGGCCTCCTCACCAGCATAAGGCCCAAAGAAAAAAGATGGGAATATATATACACATCAGGTGTGAAAAATATTTCCTCTGCAGAAATACATTATTTCCGCAGAGTTCAGTTCCGGAGTCTATTTAAAAACAGGGTAGCTCCTAATCCGAGGGATCAGCAAAAGGCAGGACATCATTGGTCGATCCACTTTTGCTCCAATTTGCTCACAGCACGGCACTATCAGACCCCAAACCAAACCTCATTAAATCAAAATATGGAAACTTGGGGAACTTCCAAAACTTCCAACTTCTCCCCCTCCCCCTTGCCTAAGTGTGAAGACAAAACAGTGGACCATAGAGAGAAGGGTGAATGATGAACGGCAGCAGATCCTTGGGACTGAGAGCAAAAGGAAGGAAGAGAGGGAAAGTAAACCTTTGATGAGTAAGACTTTTTTTGTTAAGCGAGGGGGCTTAACTTTAAAATATTCTGGGTGGCAGTGAATAGGGGATTGACCAATGGCCCTGATCTCAGCCACACACTGGGGCACTGGGGTTAATGGTTGATAAAGATTAGAAAAAAAGGGGGTTGCTTTGCCTGATCTCCATCCACCCCCACGCTCCACCCCGCAGTTTTCACCTTCTCCACCAATCCCAAATCAGCTAGACAATGGAGGCTGCCAATGGGGAATGACCCAAGTCCCTTTGATTTCTGCCTCTACCCCCTCGACTGCTCTGAGTGCCCAGGGTAAAGACCCGTGGAGGTTCCCCCTGTTTGCCCACTCACAGGGACGGCAGTTAGCAGGCTCAGAGAAACCATTTGAGGATTGGAAATGGAATGACAAGAGGTCTCTGATCTATGACAAGAAATCAATTTCAAACTGGAAATGTGAGCAGAGGGCTGTTCAGTCCGAACTGCAGCTTCCTTAAAGCAGCCAAAGATATACTTAATTGCTGTAGATTTTTATATACGTCTACATTGGAAGTACGGCTTGCAGTGTTGGGGCAATTACACTTTTTTTTGCAATGATTAGAAGGACTTTTTAGGCCAGCAGATATGCAGTAAGAGTTCATCTTTGAAGATTTAACTGAATACTAGGCAAATTAAGAACTAATATTTAAATCTCTTTTAGGTGGAATAGGAAATCTGGACTCTGCTTCACTCTGGAGAGATAGGACTCCTGGGGAGGTGGACCTGGTTCTACAGCCGAGCCACCCAGCATCTTTGCTCCTGCCCATACGCTTTAATAATATCTATACCTCAAAAAGTGCTACTTCACAATGGTGTATGAAGATAAATAGATTTTCTCACTTAGGTTGGGGGTAGAATTTTTAAACCTATGGCCTGGATTCAAAGCAAATGGACACAAAAAAATCAAACCAAAAATCACCTATCTACATAAAGTCACGATACATTTCACTGTTTTATATATTTAAATAATTGATATCATAATGATTTATTATTGAGTGACAGCACACAGACCATACCTATAGCAAATCATTCCATTTAAACATTCACATACACACACCACTCTTTTGACCCAAAACGTGATTCTTCACTGCCATATTTACTTTATATACTTCCAAACTGCTTCTCACCATCACTACCTGAAAGTGTTTGGAAATGTGTGTGTTGCGTGTACTCCAGCGGCATGGATGCATGAGTATATATACGAGAGAGCTAATCAATAGAAAGGCCACATTAGTCGTGTTGGAGATATAATTGGTGACTCCCATTACGCGACCTGAGATTCCTCACACTCGCTTGTGGACTGACCTGGTGACAAACACCATCTTGTATCATTAGCTTGGAAAAAGGAGCTATCTTTGAACCGAGTTTTGCAGAACTACAAAGATGCAGGATCAATCAAATAGTTGCATTTATTGGATATTAACTTATTCATAGAAAATATTTGATATCAACTATTTCACTCCTTAGTGTTTATTATTTAATATTCAGTTAAAAAGACAATGTGCTTGAGAAATGCATAAAAATATCTGTCTTGGTATCTGAAATCAGCTACTACTGGAAATGTACATGAATCTCCCACATCACAACAACTTTTAAATCATGGCGTTATAATTGTAATCGTTCCAAATGATGTAAGAAGTTTAGTTTTAGAAATACTTTCCATTGTTGAATAAAAGCCCATTTCATTATGTAAAATGGTAAATTATTATGAGAAACATTTTCTACATGACTTCTGCTTTTCTTAATAGGATCACAAAAATACATTCCAGACCACATAATCAATATCCTGGCTCTGCTGTTTTGTCCTTTCAGCAACCATGTGTTACATTAAAGCCAAACCCCACCAACAGTTGTGACTGATGTGGCTCATTACAGTGGACACATTAATCAGGGGGAAAAAACAACACCAGACATGCAAGGACAGTGAAAACGGCTTTCACTTACCACTTTGGACTTTACAGTTTGTGTCGTCTGCTGTTTTCTACGGGCACAGAGTGTGCATATTTCATCCTAAAAAGAAAAAATGGGAAAATAGATGTTTGGACTGAAAATATGAGCAGTGCACTGAGCAAAGCTCCATTTCTGCCTTCTCTTGTTTCTGTAAAGCCAGCAAAGAGTAATACATACCACGTACACTAACATCAGGTTAGAGCTAATGTAACCCTGTTCACTTTATTCTGTTCTGTTCGGCTTCAAATCTCAATCAAGACATCAACAAAATAAATAAAAAACCCTGATATCCAAGCTTGCCCACATTTGTCGGCCATAATGCATATCATAACTTCTAAGTTAGAGTAGATTGAAAATCCTTGGGGTGTGAAAACCAAACAGGCACAATTGAAAGGTTGCCCAGTGGAGGGGGAATTCTATCAAGGTGGACAAGATGAAGATTTGTTACATTTGAGCGGGGAACGGGGCCCCCTTGACCCCCACTAGCCACTACAATCACCCAAACACAGTAGGGTTAACAACACTGAAACACCACAACCAAAGACACAGTTGGTGTCCTGATAAAAAGAACTAAATCAGTTATCATTTTATTCAAACAAAAAAAGACATTCCTTATAAGAGTTTTGCTTTGAAAGATGAATGATCTTGAGAATACACTGTAGGTTACTGTTAATTTTAACACTGATCCTTGAAAAGACTCTGTTAATGCTACTCTAATCTTCCTCAAGGTTGAGGATTCCTTGACAGATGGACATGAAGGGACTATGTTGAAATATTTACCCTTAGGGAGAGAACTTGCTGTTGTTGTCCGTCACAGGAGTAGAAGGAATCCAGCGATGTCAGCTATCTGAGGTAAGACAAAACAGTAAGTATACCATTAGTCCAAATCTATTCATAAAATGCTGATCTTCTTTTTTTACCTCTGCACATTCAGTGCTGGTGCAGACATGTGTGGGCAAGATTGTGTCTTGCATATTGGCTGTATGGCTTGTAGGTGAAAGCAATAAACTTTGTAACAACAAAGTGCACCTGGATTTTGCTGTGAAGCAAGCTGAGAGCATACGTGTGTGTGTGTGTGTGTGTGTGTGTGTGTGTGTGTGTGTGTGTGTGTGTGTGTGAGTGCATGCACAAACAGGCAACGTACAGTATAGTACAAGCTAAAGTCCCCACCCACAGACACACACACCCACACTCCTCACTCTCTCTCAAGTTAAAAGGTGCAGTGCCTGGAAGGCTCAAGCTCTCAATGCCAAGTAAATCACACAGTAAACCTGACACGACTGATTTCTCATGTAGGCCCATTCAGCTGTCTGCGTCTAAGTACACATGCTATGGCATCCATATAATTTAGAGACCATTAGTATTGATGATTTTTTGTGTTAATCACAGAACTACAGCAAGAGTGTACAATACCACAACTGCAGCTACAGAGTGCTCTGGACATTTTTACTGCACATACATCACATTTAGAGCATCAGGGAAAAAATTGAATTCCCCTCGTTGAAGAGCGTTGGGGAGGCAAATTTCTGCTGCCAGGGGCATGAGGAGCACAAAATGGCCTGGATGTTCCTCTCTGAGGTTTTTTTTTTCTCCCCTTTATTCTCCCAGAATTCCAATGACCCCTACAGGCAACCAACGACTGCTGAATCCTAAGGAATGTGCTCTCTGAACTGTACAAAAAGCCCTCAGCTCAAAGAGCACAGCTGAAAACAAAACATGCCAACTGCTATAATTTTTCACTGTTTTGAGTTTGTGGAAAATGCTGCACAGATTGCTGTGCAACATTTACTCAGAGTGGGGTGAGAGGGTTTGAGGTGGGGGTGGGCACCAACCAATGCACTGTATGCTGGGAAAACAGACATGATTAAATTCTATTGTGTACACTTACATTCTGAACATTTAAGCAATTTAGTTCTATGTAAAGTAACAAAATCAACAAAACTGTAATGAGATTTTGCAAAAAGCCTAGCTGCATAGGATGACTAAAACTTACAGTGAAATAAAAAAAAACAAATAGTTTTAACTATAATATAGATATAAAACATTTCAAATTAATGCCCCTTTACTTAAAATGATTTGCTGCTGAGTAGACTTCAATATCACAACACCTCTGGGCTGTGCAGATGTCATATTTTATTCACTGGAAAAGCATTAGGAATGCTATTAGTCTGTATGACCTCCAATTCGTGGGGATTTACAAATACCACACATATCTTTATGCCAAATATAAAACCACTGGTAAATTCTATCAACTTATAAATATGGCAAATGCATTCAAGTATTCATGAAGGCCTAATAATGCTATAGGCTGATATTTACATAAAGCGCTTGTGCACTAAGTCAAGATAAACTATTTAAGACCCAGACCACAAATACCTCCACACTGCAGAAAAAGGAGGGTCCTGCGGTGAAAGAGGACATTATGCTAACAAGTCAGATTACTGTACACAATAACTTTATCTTAAAAGTAAATACCATCCTTGGTGTTGGAAGAGGGGGGGGGGGCATTATGGAAAGTCACTGGCAATATTTCTGTGGGGACCAAATGCTCCTTATCAGTGTTAGTCGAGCAATTCAGGCCCGCCCGAAGAAAGATGAGTCTTCAAACTCATTCTATTCATGGTCAGACGTGTAATTACCCTCAGCTCACAGTCTAGACGTAACCGCTTTCACAGTATTTAAGACCCCCTATGCAACGCACGGACGCCAGCTCCTACCACCAAGCCCTGCACGTTAAATCTGTGGGCAGATAAATTAGCGAAGAATGCAATAAAACAGACACAATGAGAGGAACTTTATCCTCCCCGCTGCTAAATGAGATTTCTTTGAAATGCAGATCAGTGGCTCTAGATTAGTGAATTTTAGCTGCTGTCAACATCATAACAAAATACAAATGCGATTGTTCGCTGTGCCTTATCTCCTTGCTTCCATCTGTTGGCTGGTTATTTACTCCCCCCTGATTTACTATGCAGATCTAAATAAGTCGCATCAAAAGGAGGGCTTACTGCACAATGCCTTCTTAAGCTTCTACATCAAGGTATTTGAAAAACCGGTAGTCACATGAAAAGGCTGCCCATCAAAGGCACATCTCTAATGAACTCTCCCATATCAGAGGGGGCTTGTGGGGCCTGGCTTTAATGCCGTCTGTGTGGTGAGAGAGGAGCAGAACTACAAATCAGACCCACCAAGCCATGGCAGAGAGGGGAAGTCAGAGAGGGGGGAGAAAAGAAAGGAGAGGGAGGAAAGGGAGGAGGAGGAGGCCTCAGTTATCAGATGAGATTAGCTCAGCACAGGGACTAGTCCTATAGGTCTTTCTTTCCATCCATCCATCTCAACTCTTAGGTATAGGCTGAGGAAGGCACTCATGAAAAGACTACAATAGCATTAGATTAGAACAAGTTATAATGGATTAGACTGGACTTGGACACAGGTTAGTCATACTGGACAACTAGGAAAGAAAAGTGAACAAAGCAAAAATTCAACAACCACCTTCAAAGTTACTCTGAACGCAGAGTCCTTAAGGCTTTTTACAAAACTGCACTGCAAATCAAAGAGATTTAATAAATATCTGTCAAAAAATGACAAACCAATCCAGTTCTCAGAGGGAGAAGGAGATTCTTGGACTGTCAGAAACAGAAAAGGAAAAACATACTCTGCTGCCCCCCTTTCCCCAGGTCTGCAAACAGCTTTGGTAATCTCGAACAGAGCTTTTGCATTACGCTCCTGCAATAACCTTTAATTTCATGGTGCATTTGTTGCATTCAGCGCACAGGCCGGATTACAACCGACAATCTTCAGACTTATACGGGGAAAATAAACTGCATGGAGAGATCATGATCTGTACCCCCACCCACCCACCGCCATCATCACCGCCACCATCCTGCTTTGCAGCAGTGTGTCTGGGTGAAGGGGAGACCCCCACCAACAAGCATGCAGTTTACCAGTGAACAATTAGCCCCGGAGCAAGAGCAGGCCCGGCACTGGCACATGTGGTTAAGAGGCGAGCGCTGCGGGAGAGCGCCAGATGATGAAGGGATGAGGATGGGAGGAGGAGGAGGAGGAGGAGAGGGAGGGGGAGAGAGGAGGACACTGAGGGGTGGGGGGGTGGAAGGAGGCGTGCTGCGTGTGCCAGACACGCGTGTGCCAGTTTTTGGCTACTGGGCATGTCCTTTGTCATTCACTTCCAGCTACTCTTCACAGAGAAGATAAAGGCAGATAACGGGAAGGGGGAGTTAACCCCCTCCTCAATTCCAAGACAACTTTGACTCCCAATTTTAGGAACCCATCCAGATTGAGCTGTAATGTGAAGGCATCCAATGGCTAAGTCGCTTTGCTACAGAGACCCAACTTCTCGTCCCTCCCCTCACCCCGCCTCAAGCATCTCTCTGCTGTGTAGCATGCCAACTGGGCCCAGTGCCAGTCGCATTTGCAACCACAAGGGACCCTCGTCTTTTTGCCTTGCCTAATGAAATGACAAAACAACAGATTTGCATATGCAGAAACAGGTGTTGTAACAGGTTTGACTCCTCTTGACCCAAGCCGTGTTAAAGAGAGAAAATGCGGAGGAAAAAAAAACATGCAGGAGAAAAAAAAAAAGTTTATGACCAACAGCTGCCTAGAGGTATTTAGACTCTAATGGGCACTCAAGTTTGCACCGTCTACCCTGCTGCTTGCCAGAAGTGACAATCTAAATTAAAAACCACTCATCAAATACCATAAAAATAAACCATTGTTTTGCTGCCTCCATATGTTGTGGCCATTTTATTTCATTCTCAGAGAGGAGCATTGGAGGCTGAGCTTCGCGGCCTATAGCTGTGATCCAGGGAAAATCCAGAGAGCCGCACAGTAGCCTGTAATTACCCTCCCACCGATCCGCTGTCTTCAGACCAGAGCCCTGCGTCATCCTACACATTATCCAAGTCCATCCTCTCCACATTACAGAGGAGAAACCTAACTGAGCCAATGTGGTGAAAACATAGTGACTGTTTAGAATAGGATTAGGGGTTGCCATCCGAGAGCACAAGCTGGGTGTTCAGATGGTGAAAGGAGATAAAATCCCTACACTGTACTTGCTTGTAACTAGATAAATGCTATTATGTTTTATGCAAATGTGTATTTGCCATGCCAGAAACACAAATTGTGGCACAGAGTGTATTGCTGTGAAACAACCCAAACTAAAAGTGATGCATTTCTGAAAATGTCAAATGTCTCCCCTCCACATTTTGACCAAATTATGTCCTGACCCAAAGGGCTCGACTGGAAACATTCCTTTTGTCCTTTACTGAAAGACACAGCTAGTCTACAACACCCCTCAACACCGCCGCCACCACCCAACCCCCCACTTCCATTTTTCCCTCTTGTTTTTATTTAGATGGGTGAGACAAAAAGAAACCTGAGACAGTCGTGACCCTGTGCGAGTGTTGTAACTTGTTCTAGAGCTACGCCGGCAGAAGGCAGCACCATATGCCCTCAGCCCCGAGCTGGATGCTCTTTCTGCAGCCTAATGTGCCTGTCAAAAACTGTTACTGTCACGAATCCCCCCCATGTTTTTTTCCTCTCACAACATGTTTGAAATAAACATTTTTTTTCCAGCTTTTTCTGTGTCTCTCTGGGTAAAGAGGAAAGGTCCTTGGAGATGTGAGGCAGAGTGAACGCAGTAACTGTTTGTTTGTGTTTCTGACCAGGATGCAACTCGTAAATACTTAACAGTCTATGGCTGAATTAAAAACTAATTTTTTTTTTTCTAGATCATTTTACTCTGGTTGTCAATTGGGAGACATTAATCAGGTTGGAAACTTTATTTTCCTTTTTCCTCATTTTACTTGTACTGTCAAATGTGCAGCATTTCTACCACACCACTAATAATCAAATGATGTTGCCATTACTAACAGATGCCAGAGATGTATTAATAAAAGGCCCTTTAAATAGTGGTTGAGTTAGCCACCACTGTTAGCCTCAGTGCTGTCTCACATGAGGTTTGGCTGTTTACGAATGACAGGCTGATGGCTGAATGCAGTCTGAGCAACAGTGACCTTGCCTTTTACCATGAGTGACCCTCTATCTTTAATTCAGACCCCAAAACCAACACGTTTTTTCACACCAGGATACTGTCCATCTGACCGTGACTTGAATAAAAGCTGTCATGCCTTCACACCACACTGACCAGCGAGTAAACATGCAATTCTTAACTCAACAAGGAAACGGGGGATTGGGGGGGGCAGAAAAAAATAAGCAAGGTGAGACAGACAGGTCAGCTAGTCTTACGACAGCTCAACAACAGGAGACTATTAACTACAAGGTCACTGTCAAGACTGTGGTACCAGGAGGTGAACTCTAAACCTTATAAAAAGGCATGAATTATTTGACATAGCTTTAAAGAAATACTGTGTACACAAACCAAAAGTTTGTTTTATAACTTAGCATGCATGTCCCTTTCCATTTCAGAATCTGACACACTGCGAGGTTACACGCAGCAGCCAAAAGCTACACTTTTTTTGGCTTGTGAGAGCTGGGTCATTTGTTTGTGGCTTTACAATCCTCGGAGAGAGGTATGATGACGTAAGATATAATATTTGCAAAACAATCTTTGCAAGATATTTTGACACTTGATTGTTTTGGTCCAAGTGAATATAAAACCACATGGTCTTTTTAACTTGGCCAAGCAAACATGAAACCCATAAAAATAAACTCTGTATAAATAAATTCTACATGTGACTATGAGCTGAGATGAAACAAATGGCCAGAGTGAAAAAGTAAGTCACTGACTGACGCTTTCCTCAGATAGCTCTTAACTCACCCTTCCGTGGGCAGCCTGCAATCTCCTTTCTAATCCTCATCCCCTGACCCCACCCAGCACAGCCTTCTCCGGCCAAGGAGTCACAGCGTTTCTCGCTCACAACAGTGTGGAGTCGGGCTTAAGAAGTGACCCCGAGCGTAACTAAAAAGGTCTGAGCTGTCTCAAGACTCTTAGTAACTGTAGCACACAAAACATCATTACTGTGATGTGGATAATTACAGTGCAAAAGGGTGGCCTCTTAAGCATGTAATACACTCTTTTATCTTAAGAAGTCAATCTCTCCGAGGCTGACAGCTTGCAGCATATGATCCTGGTAAACAAATACTTTTGAGCGGCACAAAAGTGCCATTAAAGGCCAAAACTGTCAACACAAATTCCATTCTTACAGGGGAGGAGGGGAGGTGGGGGAGAGCGAAGTGGGAGGGAGAGGGGGGAAAAGGGGAGGTGGAAAAAAAGGACTTGATCACTTCTGGTTGCTTTAACTTGCATGGAGGTTGTCATGGAAACATTTCTATGAAGTTAACAGGGATAAAACCTGAACATTCGCCATTTAATTGCCTTAAAGCTTAGTAACAGGGCCAAGTTAGCTATATATGAAAACACACCGCGTAGGTTACGTGGACAAGCCCAGTGAGATGTTTAGTAAAGTGAAGCTGGTGCTCCACTCCCTCGATTTTCCCCCCAAATGCAGCAACACCTCAAGGGCTGAGCGAGCAGTCTGTTTCATTACAGAGGTGTTGGGGGATGGGGGATGGTGCAATTCAAAAGCTAATCCAAAAGTGAGCAAGTGTTTCATTGCCTAAGAAGTGGACTCAAAACAGAATGGATGTGATCTGTGCATAAAATCTACTTTCTGGACTACATTCTACATTCGCACGTAGTCATTCTGCACACAGCCTCACATACTGTCAGTTTGAGCAGTTTCTGCAGTCACAGTAAATGCACACAGTTTTCATCGGACTCTCGGAATTACAAATAAATTGCAAAGCGTTTTCTACTTCAGCTCAGCCGGAAGCAACAATTTCCACATCTAAGATAAAATCATGCATCAACCGGTGTTCATTGAGCTGAAAGCTGAATCTTAATTTTGATAAATGATTGAAACGTATGACAGGGTATACACATTAATCCTGTGGAGGACATTCATTTTCCTATTACCATAATGTAGAGCACGATCGCCCGATGATAAATGCAGCAATCAAAAAATGGACGCAGAGTGGGGAGAGTCCGGGTAATAAGTGCACTGCTCCCAACAACGGTCAGTCTTGGAAGGAGACTAATGGCAAGTCTCTCTCATCTCTCCCATTGCCTTGGGGGAAAAAATGCATCCTGTTTTACAAAATCAAGTGACCTTACTCACTGTACACACCACCCCGGCAACAAGTAAACAAGAGAGTACCGACTGTTTTAAACATGCTTTAAGAAATGATTACAGGGGCACTTCAACAAAGGGGCTGATTGTGCACTGCCGCTGACATATTTCACAAGGGGCATTTATTGCCGCCTGGCCTTTGAAGAGTGAGAGCTGCTGAGTGAGGGGGGAACTGGCCCACACCTGCATAACTGAGGAGGGAACACCTGTGCACCCTGCGGCTTCAACAAGGAGGGTCGATCCAGCTAATTCAGGGGTGAAAGCTGATCAGAGGACAGGCCCGAAGAGTTCAGCAGCTCCCACTACCTTGTTAGTCTTTCTTTACCAAAAAAAGAAAAGAAAAAAGAAAACAGTTACATCTATTGATTTTAGGGCCGTGGTGATTGCCAGAGAACAGTGGCAAGACACAGAGAGTGAAACAGGGGAACTCAGCAGAGGCTTTTATGAGCTTTTAGTGTGTAGCTTCATTAGTGAGAATTTTAGGTTAATCATCATGAAAACTGATAGGCTACCAGCATCCCTGTTTGTTTCTGGACAACGAAAAAAGATGGAATATAAAAATGGAGCAAGCAAGCATGGTAAGGTGTTGACTGCTGATAACCATAGATATTGATCATGCAGACAAAGCATTGATAATTATTCTACAGCCTATGTGCTTTAAATCTTATTGCATTTTATTTTTTAGTGTATAGGCTTGAGCTTAAGAAACTGTGAGAATTGTATTTTAAAAACATGAGCACTGATGGAAAAATGCTTTTAAAACTATTTGCAACCCCTGTGTGTCACAGGTGATGATACCATGGCTACAACACTAAAGGAATTTTAAAAACGGCAGTAATCCTTGCCTATCTGAGAAATAAGAACAATAAGATGCCATATAGATTTATTATGTGATATACCCATAACAAGTTGTATTACACATGATTAATTAACTCTTCTGTTTTTATTAATTACTGCAATATAGCAATAACCAGTAAACTACAGCAAACACTAAATAGCCTAGATAGTAAAATAGCTTTAATGGCAATAATGAAGATATAATCTGACATTATATATTGTTAAAAGCGAATAGGCTACAAATCAAATAAAAATCTAACAGGACAGTTATCAATAATATTAAGCTACCGAATTCAGCACATTTATGAACAGAATACGCTTTAAAATTAGTTTTCAGATATGTCAATTATCACAATTTGCAAGCCGAATTTTTAATTTGAATTAAGGTTAAAACAATATGCAGAAAGGAAACAATAAGTCGGCTTTTCAGAAGTCAGCGTTCAGCGTTCAGACCAGGCAAAGCCTGGACACAGTGCTGCCTGGAGGTCCTAACATGCAAAAGCCGAATATATGCTAGGTGAAACATGTTAACAGCGGCTCGGTCATTTAAAAGCACAAGAACGTGTAAATAATAATGTTGTCAAGTTGCAAAGCGCAAGATAACACGGGACAAACTTGTGGCCGGTGGACCACTTCCCAATTCAAGTGCAGTGGACAGAGGAGTAAAAAAGTCAGAGTGCGGAGAGAAATAAGCTCTTGGGCAGAAAAACTTACCACAAAAAAATTGCAGGTATATTTCCCTCACGGTAAAGTCAAAGGGACACACCAGGTGAGAAGTCGCCGTCCTCTACACTTGCAGGGATCTTCACACGTGACTGTCCAAGTTCACCATAACGCAGAGAAAACGAACAACAAGCTGCAGAGTAAATAAAAAGCTCAAATATTCCTCCGCTGGGCACCGCTGTCGGAGACACACACACTCTCTCCTGCTGTCTCCCGTCAACGCCGCTGTTATTACTAATGCAACAGAGGGAAAAGCAGTACACTGAGTCCTGTTTGAATGACGCGCAATGCGAGGAAGACGCGGCTTGTTTTTTTTTCGTTACGATTCAAACACACATCAAGCTGTATCCCAGCAAGCAAGTATATTTGGGACTAGAAACCCCCCCAGGGGAGGCACTTGCTTGTGCGCGGAGGTGTGTTGTTATTTTTGGGCGTACTGCGACCCCGTGTGACGTCAGGGCCACCTGCTTTCTAAATAAGTATTTTTAAAAGTTTGTTTCTCCCTTTTCGAGCGTTTCAAGGTGCTGTAGCCTATTTCTCCAATAGCGGCCGCTCGTATCGGAGGGTTGAGCGTCTCGCGTCAGGAAGCTTCCGCGACAGTCACACGTTGTTGTGGTGGGGGATTGAACCGGTAACCTTCCAGTAACGGGACGGTCCCTCCAACCAAACGATAAGTGCGCCCGTTGCAGTATCTGAAAAACTTGTGATCATATCATGGAGATCACCAAGGGGTGGCTTTATTGCAAGACACCCGCAAGTGAGAACTATATGAAAAAAAGAATCTATATATATATTTTCCCGTAATGTTCATGTAGCCTAATATTTCAACAAGAACTCCTACTTTTCCTGTGGCATCCTGCTCCATAGCGACCACACAGTGACCGACATCAAACCTTATTTCCCCCTTTTAATCTTTAAGATATTCTTATAGGAAGTTGTGGGTTTTTCCTGTTATATTTGTGTAGTAAAGTACGTCGCATAAAGCAAATATATAATCACCGTTTTAGAAATTAAAGCAGAGGAATTAAGCTACAGCGATGCAAAATTAAGATAACGTTTGTGTAATTGTGTAAATGTCACCGCTTGGAAAGAAAACAGACTATAGCTTCAGGATCATGCAAGTCAGACTGTAACCTGTACGTTCAGCCTCGGTTGTGGCATTTTTGGTCAAACGTTTTAAATTAGCCTTAAATTTTAAATACATTTTACATGCACCTCATTAAATAATCAGTTTGCAGAGAAATATCTGGAATCTGGAAGTGTCTGTGTGATGGATAACCTGTAGGCTAAATATGTTACAAATTATTATTATTATTAGAAATACGCAATTACGTATTTTAATGTTAACATGTAGACTTAAATTTAGACTAACTGTAACTCATTCTAAATTTCATCAAATAAAAGCACTGCTAATAAATACTTTAACACAAAAAGAAGATATAACAAGACGAACTGTTTGACTGAAGGAATTTTCTTACCCATTCTGTCATACCTTCACAAGGTAATTTAGCCTATTTATTAATTTAATAGCAGATCCGAAGCCAGTCGCACATTGAGCAGTGGTTAAAACGCTTTGCTTTATTCTGTCTCGTCTTTCTTTTCTTCTGTTTTTCTGTTGTTTTTTTCAAACCGCTGAGACGTTCACGGTCAAGGAATGAATGACCAGATTATTATCAACTGGAAAAAAGACAGGGTGGGGGCAAGTTTTTAAAAATGTAAAAAAAAAACGCGACAAGTGTATCTTATTCTCATACTGTCAACATTCTAACATGCTGTATTTTATGTCATTTATATCGTGAATTACGAATTGTGAGAACTGTGATTTGTGCATGGATAAGAGGCTTATTTTTATTTTTATTTTAATGAAAGAAACAGTTTGCAGACGGTGTGTCTTACTCCGTATGCCAGTGTGAATTTAAATTGCATTAATAAAGCGGGGATTTTTTTAACTGAATAAAAATATAAAACATTCCTCATTGTCCTTACTAGTTATTATTTTTCATATTATTATAGTGTAATCCCTCCCCAGCAGTCTACTTGTAAAACTATTTCCCCACATGCTGGGCAGGTACGCAAAACCCTGCACCGTTTCCATACAGTATATCCAGAATGTCCTAAAATTGGCCTAGCTTTAGAGAAGAGTTGTCAGTGAAATTTCTATTTGATGTGATTAAAACACAAGTATTGTTCCAGTTGAAAATATGGGACAGGTGCATCACTTTGCCTAACATGCAGCAATCTTGGTATATTAGATTTTTGTGTTTTTGTTTGTGTTATAGATCCTAATTGTTATTGAAAAGTAGGAGGAAATAGCATCTGGGAAGAAATGAGGATGGGAAGGGAAAACATACATCATGGAATTGTGGTGGTATGCTGCCACCTACTGGTCATTTTAATAACAGTCTGCCCAAGGTAACACACAAGACAATGGACTGTAAATAACACTTTGGAAGTTTTCTTATTTCCCCTTTCTCTATATATTGAATGATTTTACAACAATATTACACTACGAACACTATCTGCGCATTTGGAAGTCATTATCACAAATAAAGTGCAAACAACATGTTAATTCAATTGGCTGAGGCGAAGACTAATCTGACACAGTATATCTCACTGTGATCACATAGTGCCATCTACTGATATACATTAGACATACAAGTTGCCCTCTGTTGATAAATTCAAAGGGTCGACAAAATAACAGGAGCAAACACACTTTTGTTAAGGCTATAAAAGAAGTGTGGATTCAGCTCTTTGATTTTTTGATTTTTTTGATCAGAAGTTTGTTGTTCAAGTACTTCCTGATATTTTGTCCACTTCCTTTCTAAATGTGAATAAAGTAACACTTAAAAAGAGAATAACTTAAACATATTTTGTGTGAATGGTAGCTGCCAAGTCCTTTTTGGATTAATCATTACATTGTTACAGACTGTATGCATTTGGTGTTGACAGTATTTTAAATTCTTCTATTTAACTATTATTATATTATATTATAATATATAGCATTTTTAATATTTGTTCATATATATCTGCTTTTACAAAAGTTGAAAATGAGAACCTCTGATACTATTTAAAGACTGAAACTGCAATTAAAAGTAGAAAGAGAACCTCTTTGGCTTCAAAACGCAGAACAAAAGGGTCCTTTGAGGACAAAAACCCACTCACCTACCCGTGAAGGATTGTATAACCAGCTCTAAAGTCTATTTACAAGATGTACTGGATTTTGGGGTATAGTTACACTGCATATCAAGGATTAGTTGAACTTCCTATCCGAGACGGTGGCGCACACACACACACACACACACACACACACACACACACACACACACACACACAAACAAACTCAATCTGCTACATGGAGTAGAATAATCTTCAGTCTTCTGTTCCGAGATGCAGTGAACCTAAAAAATGAAGGCTGCCACCAACGGCAATGATACAAGAGGATCTGTATACTTAATCCAATACTCGCTTACCACAGAGGCCTTTCAAGCACAGTAACAGAACTAATAATAATTTGAGACATTTGAGACAAATTACCTTTTTTGCTTGTTTGTTTGTTTGTTTATTTTTGCAGTCTGCACATGGAGGTCAGAGGTCAGCACCAGAGCATTTCCCCTGCTGCAGGTAGGGTGACAGTGTCGTTGGGTCACTGCCGACACAACTGCAGGTCTGCTCACTGCAGCATCCTGCAGCACAACACTGTGTCAGTTCTCCAGAACATGCTGATGTTCACCATGTTCACCATCTTAGTTTAGCATGTTAGCATGTAAACACTTGCTAATAAGCATTAAACACAAAGTACAGCTGGGGATGATGGGAATGTAATTAGTTTTGTGGGTATTTGGTCGTACACCAAAATATTGTACAAATTCAAATTTTCACCTGATGATGGCGCTAGATGGAAAGTCAGGGGATCACCAAAGTTATTACAATCCATTCAGAGGTGGACATCAGTGCCTGTAAAAAATTTGATGTCAATCCAACCAATAGTTGTTGGAATATTTCAGTCTGGAGCACAGTGGAGGACCAACAGACTGACTGATCAACCGACTGACATTGCCGTCCATGACAGAAAACATCTATATATACTTTATATTTTAGAAATATTCTTCATGCACTTCATGCACAACAGAAGTGAAATGCAAACTTTAAATCAGAGCAATACGTCAATCTGTGCAGGGTGATTGATAAGGTTATCAGGTAAGAATGACTGCTGCGTTTTTATTCAATATCCAGTTAAAGCAAATAAAAGTAAGTAAAATATTGTTCAACGTAATGAATATTGCTAGGAAGTGGTTTAGTTTCCATTTCTGCAAATCCTGAAAGAAGCTCCATCTCCATCTAGCTTAAAGCTGCCCAGCTGTATATTTACATACATGGTAATAAAATTATATACGATGAGGAAAAAACAGTGTAAAAAAGAAAGCAGAAACACGGTACCGGGTATAAATGGTCAATAAGCAGCAAGTTCCTGCTTGTTGCTTATTGACCAGGCAGGTTTTGAACATGCAATGAAGAAACAATATGAATGTTACATGACTGTCATCACCTGGCTACCATGCAGACCAGAAGACGATGTATCATACCATTACACTCAAATCTAAATTCACATCTCAGCCATATCATTATTGTGTTATGTACAATGGATAGTAAAGTTAAAATGCAGATTGTTAGTTTGTGTCATGATCCCACATGGACACTGTCTGTTTGGTCTTGTGTCTGGTTTTATTTTGTATTCCCAGGTCTTGTCTCTTGCGTGTTGTTTATTTCCTGTTTTATTTTGAAATTCTTCCTGTCTTGTTTCTTCAGTTCCTGCCCTCATGTCCCTCTGATTATCCTCACCTGCTCCCCAGTGCTCACCTGCCCCTGATTTGCTCGTTAACCCCGTCTCTATATATGCCGGTCCTCTCCCTTTGCTCTCTGTTGGTTCATTGTTCTTGGTTCTCTCTTGGTGTCGTGTTCCTGGTGTTTCCCTGAGTTTTGTAAGTTTATTTTGTATTTAATAAATCTTTGAACTGCTTCAGCCTCCCTGCCTGTCTGCACTTGGGTCCTCTCCCTGCTGCCTAGATGGCAATCCGTAACAGTTTGGATTTGGGAATATTTTAACATTTGAAGGAGCAAAATATAAACACCCAGTCAATATACTTCAAATATGGACCTGTACACTTGTTTTACTTTAAAGTGCTTTATAAAAGCTATGATTTCATTTATTTATTTTGTAACTAGCAAACATATTGTGCGAGGATAACTGAGAGGATAACTGGCCTGCTCTGGTCTGGTTATATGTGTCCTATTAATAGGCCTGGCTCAGACTCACAATGTTCAGCTGTAACCGAACTCCATCTGTCAAGTCACGTCCTCTCCCTGCTCTCCCTTCTACAGTATCACTGCAGCCAGGCTAGGAGCACTCTGGTCTATGCCATCCTCCAAGCCAGACAGACGGCAGGACGGGCAGACAGCTGCCTCTCAGACCATCGCACATTATGGAGGATCTGTATATCCAACCCTTGGAAGAGGATGAGGTGATGATGATGGAGGAGGAACATGAAAAAAGTGAGGAGCATGAAGAGGGAGAAATGGAGGCCTCATCTCCCATGGGCTCCACCACAGATGAGGAAACGGATGAGGACTCCGAACCAGAGCCCCCACCGGTCATTCGGAGGAAGGTGTCATTCGCAGATGCATTTGGCCTCAACCTGGTGTCAGTTAAGGAGTTTGACAATGCTGAAGTGACAGAGTCAGAAGTCAGCCAGCCCCCTGAGAGGGAGGCAACCCATCCATTGGAGGAGTTCAACATGTCCTGTCTGTTTACAGTCCCCTCATCCCCGGAGGAGCTGGACCAGAGGCTACAAGCGCAGATGGTTGAGCTGGAAAGCATCGAGCTCCTCCCGGGAACCACCACACTCCGTGGCATCATCAGGGTGGTCAACCTCTGCTACAGTAAGTCTGTGTATGCCCGAATGACCCTGGATCGCTGGACGAGCTACTTTGAACTGTTGGCGGAGTATGTGCCTGGATCCAGTGATAGGAAAACCGACAGGTTTACCTTTAAGTATACTCTGGTTCCTCCCTTTGAGAGAGAGGGGACCAGAGTGGAGCTCTGTCTGCGTTATGAAACTTCAGTCGGCACTTTTTGGGCTAATAACAAGGAAATGAACTATGTGCTGTTGTGCCACCAGAAAGGACATGTAAAAGAGCATGGGCCTCAAGTGCAAGAGAAGAGCACCAGCTACAAGAGCAAGAGGAGCTGTCTCAAAGCCAACAGGTGAGAGAACCTGATGCTGAATCCTCTGCTGAAGGAAGTCGCGTCACCCTCGTACGTCAACAATAGATGTCAAAACATAGTAATCAATATTTAAATGAAATGGGTCTTATTTGGATCTATCAGCGCACACTTTTCATAGAAGTAAAGCTCTTACAAGGTGGTGGATAGTTAGCACAATTGTGGTTGCCTGCTAATGTTGGCTGCTGTCCAGGCCTTTGTGTGTTTACAGTAAGCTGTTATGTAACTTTTCAGTAATGGATGTTTGAACACAGAACACATATTGCCCATTTAAGGTCAGGTGTCTATCCAGGTTTCCATGATGTCTCTAGAGATGCTTACTTTATCCTCTTTGACACCAGTTCACAAATTGCTTTTTTTTCTGCTTTAGGAACAATAGTTCCATGTTCTGGTCTGACTTTCTGCAGTATACAAGTTATGGAAATATGATAATACAGAAGACAAACGCACTACAAACATTTAAATTGTGTTAAAGGCTGTTGGCAGAGGTATATGCTGTCCACATGGAAACAAGGATCACAGCTATTTTGTGTACACCTCTCACTGTGTATCATAATCATAGCAGGGCCAGTACTGGTACAGTACAGGTGAGATGAAGAAAAACAACAGTATAATAGGTATTGAGAATATCTGATAAAATACACACTTAGTGAAAGCTCGAACCCCCACCCCTACCCCTTAAAAAAAAAACTAAAATACAATAGAATATAAAAAGTTGAGAAGAAACACTGGAAATGTCATTTAATAGCTGTAAAACATATCTGTGAGCTTATGTAATGTTATTCCTACTTTATTTTGAACCACAGGAGGGGAAGTACAGAGGAAAAGACCAGTACCATATCAGCAGTTGCTGCAGGTGTGTTTACTTAATGTTTATATGTGTGTACATGAATGCAAGTGTGTGGATAAGGGTGCAGGCAAACTTTGACCCTTGTTTGTCTTTTTCTTTTTTTGCCACACATATAAAGCAGAGGAGGCTGACAGAAAGATAATGGACAGCGCAGAGATCCGATCATCACTATACTGTGAAGACCACAAACCTTTGGTGAGGTTCATTTATTATCTGTTGGAGTAACAGACTCTTCTTAAAGTCTCGGGGTGGGGGGGGGATGAAACACCAGCATCACCAGCATCACCCAGAAGTAAACACTGCTTGCAACAAAACAACTCACGATCAATGCTGGTCACATATTGTGTGATCACACAAACACCATGTTTGTTTTTCTCCAGCTGCAGATATAAACTGTAGATATAAAGTGAGAAAGTATGTGTGTTCTCTCTGCAAAGACATGAGCCGAGAGCCAAAGACGCATGCCGTACTGCACAGTGGGTCCCAGAAAGATATGGAAAGTCAGCTAACCTGACACTTGAACATGTCTGAAATCACACATGTGCAAACTATTAATAAGGAATGCAACCTGCTTGTAAACGTGCAGTAAAGTTGATGATGTAAACAAAAATAGGCTTATGTGCTGAGGTTGCAGCAGTGTTGCAATACATTGCATCGTCACAGTAATGTTACATGTCAAAGAATACTCTCTGAATGGGCCATACATTAATTTTTTGTCATCAGTATTTGGATTTAAAGTAGCTGATGACCTTAAAGATTAACAAAACATTGTGCCGGTGGCCTCTGGTTATAGTTCATGTAGTTGAAGAATTAACACTTGGCTTGACCTTTGACCTTTTTGACAGGTGGATAGCATCAAAAGCAGACACAGAGCAACGCGTTTGGCACGTGTGCAGGACTACCTCTCCCAAAGGAGGCAGCAAATACCTAAGGCTTATTCACATGACTTAGCCAGTGGCCAGAAACTTTCTCAGCCTTTGCCAACTCTGTGGGGCGACTCTGCCGGCTTTCTTCATAAACGGCAAAAGAAACAATCCAACGAGAGTCCACAGGTGCTCACCTACCACCAGATTCCTCTGCTTACGCTGGACTGGAACAATGAGAAAGCCCATCAGTGGGGAACTGCTCACATGGATGACATCTGGACTGGGAGAGCTAAAATGACCTTGTCAAAAGCGTCAGTGGAAAATATAGCAAATACACCATCTGTTAATGATATGTGGGAGACCTTTCATAACTGTACAGATGATACCGCTGATAAAGAAACCTCTGTGTGCGATGTATGGCAGGCATTTCTTAATGGGCCGAGCTGTACGGGCCATTCTGGTGTTCCAGAATCAGAATGGCTGCAGACAGCAGCGTCAGTGTCTCCCTCAAATGATAAAGAGCCCAAACCCCAATGTGCAGCAAGCAGTCAAGAGCATGAATTTCAGGTGGGCATGGATACACCCACCACCTTACATGCACACACCTCAGCTGCATGTCAGCTGCTGTCAGGCGCTAGCGAAACATTGTTGGCTAATGTTGCCTTGAACACTGAAGACCACCAGCCAGCAGAGGCATGTGTCAGCAGGCTAAAAGATGACAACACAGCGACACAAGATGCCTCCAAAAGGTCACAGACAAACTCCGTAACAGACACTCTGCAGGAATTTAGCCTCAAGGGGGCAACGTCTGTGTCCGAGGGCTCTGTTGACAGTTCAACTCAGTATCACAAGCATGCGATCTGGGAGCAGGAAAGAGAAGAAATATTAGGAAGAGCAGACACACACACGCCACACACAGCTGACTTAGTAACACGCTCAGGGGAGTCGGCGACAACAGACATGACAGCAACGCCAGAGTCTCAGAATGCCAGCGCCGTTGATAGGATCTCACAGGGAGCAAGGCTGCATGAGGGTCTTTCTTCCAGCAGGGAAGGGGAGGTTACAGGTACCGCACACAATGCGATGGATGACACGCTGGCATTTAGGGAGACAATCAGACAGGGGACAAAGGACGGGGAGAGGTTTGTCTTTTCCACATTCAGACAAGGAGTGGAGGAAGGTATAATGAATAACTGTACGGCAAATAAAGTATCTACAGAAGAGGAGATATTTAGGCCACATAAAACAGAAGAGTGTGAAATCTCCCAGAGGTATGCAGATGAAAAGCAACGTGAGGAATTCGGGCTGAACCAAAACAGTGAAAATCCATTACAGGAGAATGAGAGCGATGAAAATGAAATAAGACCTGCACGGTCACATGCAGATGAATACAATCCAAACCAAACGTGTGAGGACAATTTCAAGCAAAGCCAAATAATGGCAAAAGAATTCAAATTGGATGAATCGGAGAACAAAGACGTTGCATCAAATAAAGACTTGGAAGTAATCAAAAAGACAGAGGTGGAACCTTCCTATTGTACAACAGTCGAAGAAACAAAGAGAATAATTGGTGCAGAAGCTGAAATTATCCAGGTATTAAATGAGGAAGCATGGCAACATAATGACAAAGCTTCACAACTGAATTCATCAATGCAGCAGGGAAACGCATCAATAATTTTGGAAGTACATAATAAACAGTCGAGGCCAAATCAAGCAGGGGAAGAGCTGTGCTTTCAGAAAGGGGAGGAAGACTCAAAACTGACACAAATATGGGAAAATGTTCTACTGAAATCTGAAACAGGTGAAAATGTATTAGTCTCAAATCAGACAGAGGAAGGAAAACGCTTGAGTTGTGATGGAATAATTGAGGAGCAACAGGAAATAAACCCATCAGCACAGACAAGACACACAGTGGAATCAAGGGAAATGAAAAAGGTCTTCCAAAGTGACCATGATACATTCAGACCTTTTCCAGCAGATAAATGCAACCCTAACCCTGTGGAGGTGGTAGAAATGAGATGGACTCATTCACAGGATGATATGAAGGGTCAGAAAGAGGATGTAGGCTGTGAAATAACCCCAGAAGATGTTACGGCGAAGGAGAACGTTGCAAAGAAAGACACTTCAACAAAACTTCAACACCAACCTGAGACATTAGAAAGAATAGAGGAAGATATGAGTCAGAGAGACAAAGATGAGAGGGTGAGTATCGGAAAGCTGAAAATAGAAGTACTGGGGGAGTTGATGGGTAATGTGGAGAACCCTCAGGGGGAGAGGAAGAATGCACCAGCTGAATTGAAAGAACAAGAGTTGTCAGCAGAAGTTGAGAGCTCTCCACGTGTTGAATATAGAAAATTGTCAGAGGGAACAAAAGACCCTATTACAGCAGAAAATGCTGTAGCACTTGAAGTGATAGAGTTAGGATTGGAGGAGATGTTCATAGAAAAATTTGGAGAAGATTTGGTCAGGGGGGTTTGGGAAGAGGTGTTCGGCCGGAAAGTACAGGCCTTAAATAGAGATACAAATATTGTTGATGGAATGGGGGGCAAGCTGGCAGATATACCCGATATTACACAAGATTGCCATCTATCTTTTGAGAAAGACTTCAATGATACTTTTGATTCAGGTGTAATTTCCTTGACAGAATTACCAACAGATTCAAATTCAAGTCTCTGTCAAGGCCTAGAGCCAACCT
The DNA here is from genome assembly GCA_005408345.1 of Macquaria australasica. Lineage (NCBI taxonomy): Eukaryota > Metazoa > Chordata > Actinopteri > Centrarchiformes > Percichthyidae > Macquaria > Macquaria australasica. The sequence goes on from SEMN01000011.1 coordinate 1,461,623, forward strand.
TAGCAACTAAGACCAATGATTGCTCCCCAAAAGAAAGAAGTCAGTCACTCACCAAAGCAGAACAAACTCGCTTTCTCTCAGAATCACAGACAGATTCGAATTCAAGTGCTCATCTCAGTCAAGACCTCACCCCTATTTTAGCTGCTCAGAGTAGGCAGTCATCGACTGAATCAGCCCAAAGCTCTCCAAAGGATCAGGAGAACTACACTCGCATAAAAGAAAGATCAGTCAACCGTCAGGAGACAGGTAGACAAATAGAAGACGCCGTAGTCGCCCACAAGGAGAGTTTTAATCGATCAGCCCACCCATCTCACAAACATCTGAGTTCCTCCTCGGAGAAATTAAAAGAGTCCGACAGTCTCATATGGTGGAGTATGTTATACATCCTCAGTCACATCACCAGACTTCTAATCTGCGCCCTCTTAGTTGCTGGATTCTTCTTCATTGTTTTCCTGTATGATTTCCCAGCGTTCTTTGCGCTCTACATATCTCCACTGTGCTGGTGGTTTTATAAGTGGAAGAGCCATCGAGTGACGACAAACGAGGGGATGGTGGGATAGGCCGAGAGTTAGGAGGGAAAGAAGGGTGTTAAAAACTCATGTGTGTAGCATTTTTAATCATCGGTACATCACCGTCAAATTAACTAATGTTTTTAATATCTTCATACAGTATATTCAGACTGGTGAGACCATTCTGAAGATGATTGAAAGGTACAACAATGCTACACACAGCACTAGCAGTGTGTGTGTGTGTGTGTGTGTTTGGTTGTGTGTTTATATATTTGGTTGTTTCTTTTCTAACACTAAGTGAAGTTCGTGCAGTGGTTCCCAACCTTTTTGGGCTTGTGACCCCTTACAACACAGCAATGTCTACTTGCAACCCCTTGTCACCAGTTGCATACGTCTACCACTTATAACCAGTTTAGCCAAAGGGTGATTGTTATGTTTGTTTTCATTAAAATGATTAGAGGAAAGTATGAAAAAATAAACATATTTTGATGCAGCAGAGGTATGGTTTTTCACTTTATTCCACTACCATTATGTCTCGTGACCTTTTAAATACGTATTGCAACCCCTTGTGGTGGTCTCAAACCCCAGATTGGGAACCACTGAATTAGTGAATCAGGAGAGGTTCAGCTTTTGTTAATAAAATCAACAAACAAATGCATCTTTTCAAATAATCTTGAATTAAAATAACTAAACTAAACATTAAAATTTAAGTGTCTTAAATGTCTTAGTTAATGCTGATTTAATGTAAACCATTGTGTGTGTGATGTGTGAATACCTGCTGTGTTTTATGGGCCCAATATCACTTTACACTGTACCAAATGGAACAAAGTCAGTATGTGTCTGATTCATGTAGATAAAGGATGTTTGTGGGGCATTGGGGATTTGAAACATTTCTCTTTCCTTGCTTTTCTTCAATAAAAGAAATTCATATGACTAAAGAAACCACTTTAAACTTGTTTTGTCTTTTACAAAGACACAACATAGTGTTTGTTTAAAATGGTCCTCAATTTACTGTTTTTTTACATTAAATATTTTATATTTTACTAAACCTTGGCCCCACTCCAGCAGGAAAAGTTAGGAAATAATTTGTGTTTTTATTTCATGACACTCAACAAGAAATAACTGCCTTGGATGCAAAAAGGATCCTATATCTATTTGTACCCAATATTTACCAGTATTATCTCATGTTCTATCTGCTATCCCTGGGTTTTTAGCATTATATTCAACTTTCTATTTGTTCACATTAAGTGTGCCCTATTCTAAGATTCTACAGTTTTTTTAGGGTCATTTGTTAAAATTTTTTATATTGTATTTGACATGCATTTATACAGTATTTTGTGCATTTTAGTTTAGCTTTTGCTTTTGACATCTTATCAATTTTTAATGTACTCCTTTTTGAAGCGTTTAGTAGTTATTACTGCCCTTACAGAACTAACCTTCTCTATAAGCCTATAAACGTCGTGTTTTGTATCTAACTCTATGCATTAATTACAATATTGCTTGTTATGTGCAAAACAACATACACTGAACTCCTACCTGTTTAGTCATTGTGAATTTCACTGGATAAAAGTGTCACCTAAATTCTGGCAATGTGAAGTTGCATCCTTCATTGCTTCTCAACAAGGTGGAGTGGATACAAAGTAAATAATGGTGTTGTAAGACTTCATACTTCATACTACTAAATGAATGGTCTGGTCAGTATTCATCTACAGTCATGTGTAGTGCGATTGGAAAAGGTCATAATCCTTGTTGGCAATCATTCACAGACTGTATTAACAGCCACATACTCTTTCAGTAGTACTCAGAAGATAACTCACTGACCCTGAGATGACCCTTCACAGAGCGGAGGAACAGTCAGCAGTTCTTTGTTCTTGGATGTGGAGATTGCTATAAAAGGTAATTAAATGATTTCGAGGAACTTGTACCATCAAGAAAAAGGTCAGAATTATGACGACGTTCGAAGGATATAATCTTAGGAAGTTTCAGCAGAATTGCATGTTGATTATCAGATAAATCAACTCTTGAACCTTAGCAGTTTGTCTTTAAAGTGAAAACCAAGCTCCCATCTTTGCCTCTCTTTCTAAGGAGTAATTCATCGTTTCAATTTCAGTGCGTGCTGACAGGAGTTGGAATTAAGTCAAATTCACATAGCAAATAGTCCATTTCATCCCTGTTGCTCATGTGACTTACTAAAGGCACTATATTACAAGGTTAAAAATAAAAAAGGATTAAAATTCAGCCTTCTGACATTGTGATGCTCTCTGCTCTTACCAGATGTCTTTCCAAAATGGCTACACGCCATTTGGGAAACCCTTTGCAGGTACCATTTTGGCATAGCATGTTGAATATCATTCAGTAACACACAAATGACCAGATGTATGTGCACAAGAAGAAGTGCATTGTACACATGCTATATTAGGGGATCTTTGTCACAGGACTGTAAATGACTGTAATTTAAACAGTTATTGAGCGAAACCAAGCATTTAGATGTTCAAAATGTGTTTAAAGGGACACAAGGCCTTTCAATTATGATAATTGATGTTAAACTTGATAATTCATATTTGTTGGTAACACTATACCCTACACCCACACTGTGGTATATATAGTCTTTGTTCACTGTGAAACCAATAATTGAAGTTAATTATATTTCACTGCTGAGTCGGAGAAATGGAAAAGAAATTACATAATTTTATGCAGGTAATCTTTCATCAGTAACGCATTTTGAAATATACTTTCCTACAGCTGCAAGAAAGTGGAGTGGGTGGATATAGTTCTGTATGTATCCATATGTGTCCATGGATGTTTTGATAATGTGTCTGTCAGCTGTGTGTACATACACCTGTGGATGCTTCCATCTCCATGTACTGATGAGAAAAACAGCCCAGCAAGCATTTGATGGATGGTAATGTGCCAGGTCCTAAAGAAGCCTGAAAACACACAAAACATGATTATATGGTACTGAAAAAAAAATATTAAAATGTGTTTTGAGCACATTTAAGCCATTCAGAAAAAATTCACAATATAATGCACTTCACAACTAGTAATGACAACAGACATTGACAGACACTATATTTCCACAGATGCTTCAGTGCTGGCAAGGCTGTTGTATCACTACATATTATCTGCTAGTCCACCACAAGCAGAGAGGCCTCACTGTGTCACACTGTGTGCGATAAAGTGGCGGCTTGAGTGACACTGCAGTTCAGTAAAAGTCACTTGATCCCGTCTGGGGTATGTTGACCTTTTGTAAGCTGGCTCCAATCCCATGCTGGCACCTTTAACAAACTGGCCAAAAGCCAATGTTGGCACAGCGGAGGGCTACTCTTCACAGGGCACTGCTCTGAGAAGGCACAGTGCAAACCTGGCACAGCTTTTGTAGTGTGTGCAGACAAAAAAGTAGCAGTGGCGGGAAGAAAGTGAGAACCAAGGACAGAATCCTGATGAGCTGAGGTTACCCTGAGGGGCAAGGCTACTTGTGATATTACTGACTCACTCACATGCCAACATGTATGAACATAAGGATTCTAAATTAATCAGTGCTGCATGAGGTAGAGGGATAGGGTTGCACAAAAATCCAGATGGCAGTGAGAGGTACAGTAGCTGTTAAGAGACTTTAATATCCACAAATCATGTAACCACAATAAATTGCTATTTAATATAACTTTATATATATATATATATATATATATATATATATTACCTGATTAGCAATATAAAAAAATACTAACATGAAAAATATTAATATAAAACTATAGATTTATATAGGTTTCTTGATACAAATGGTAATACAATACCTTAAAAAAGGTCAGGATTACTTCATTATATTCTAATTCTGATTCTGATTCTGATTATATGCATACTGTGGCACTTCATTCAGTGAAAGTTGTTCATGAGCATTAAAAAATGTAAACTATCTCACCTAATGGACAGTTTTTCAGATACATTTTAAAATAAAATGGGTGCTAAAACTCAAGACTTGATTTGAATTGAAGAATTTTATAATTGATATATTTTTAGCAGAAAGAAGCCTGGGAAAGCTTTTACCCTGATTCATATCAGGTCGCTGAGGGCCCCTGAGGTGGCAGAGGAAGCTAATTGACTCTCTGGATCACACCCTGAACCTTGTGATACAAGACTTGACTAAAATGAGAGCCTATCATTATACGCTGATGCTCTCCTCATTCGCCCACTCACATTACAGTGTGTATACAGGACTGTGTGTGTTGGTATGTGTTTCTGTATACGTGAGAATGTGAGGACAGAGAGCCAAACTATAATAAGGGTCGCGCTGTCATGTGAGAGATATTTTCAGGAGTGCATTCCTGTATTAGTATCCGACACAAGCTTCCTGAAGTCCAACGTAAGTCATCAAAGCTTTAAGAGATTAAAGCATTTACTGTTTCTTCCTACTGTTGTCTTGTGATAATTTGGGGAATGATATAACAAAGAATAGCTCAACAACTCTTTTTGTTCATGCTCCATATGTAGAGAATACCACTACTGCTGCTAAGGCTACCATGATTAAAAAAAAAAAAGCATCTCGTTGTGATACTGTTACACACTTTGGATACAAGGGTACACCAACAGTTTACAGTAGAAAAAATACACATTTTTCTAAAAGCCTAGGTGCAATGCTACATTTCTTCCAGTAGATGACAATGCGGCTCCACTTTTCAAAGAATCCACTACATGTTTGGCTGGTCTGGAACCAAAATCATGGCTAATGGTTTTGGTTGATACTAAAATAACATAGGAATCACCACAAGCAAACATCTGACACCATCTGCATCATCCTAAACTTAAGATGCAATTTTGCGTTCGAGCGACAAAACAATCTATTTTTTATCCCTGTGGCAAAAATCACTGCGCAGTGAAGTGCGCTTGCCGGGGACAAGAGGCTGCATGAGGACATGGTATGTGAGTGGATGGGAGTGCAAAATGAGGCAGGGCCGTGTTGTGCGGCCTGAGGGGAACAGAGGCACTCTGCTGACAGATTGGAGACCTGACAGACTGCATCGTCCACACTCTCCCCGGTCTGGGGAACCACTTTTTATTCACCCATCTCTCCATTCCCTGCCTCCCTGTTGGCGCCCTGTGCTCCACTCCCTCAACCTTCAACCTTGCCAGCTTCATCTCCCCTAGACTTCCCCCCCTTGCCATCTCAGCCTCTCTCTTTCTCACCAAACCTACATGCCTGCCCTTCCCTCTTGCCTCCTTCTCTGACTACCCTTAGCAACTCAACATTCCCAGATGTCTGCTGGCTCTTGCATCACTGAGACAGCCAGGCTTTCTGCTGTTGTCACTTGGCATTTGAAGGCTGTGTGTGCGTGGGACACTGTCACCTCCCATTCAGCACTAATTGCAGTATACTGACTGCTGAAGGATTCATCTGAGAATAAAGCAGTGGATTGGTACCATAAGCCTAAAGGTTGTTTCTTAACGTTTTTATGTGTTTGTGTATGTAAGATTAAAGATAGTAGGTACAACTGATTGATGGGGGCCACATACTATAAATCAATACAGCTGTGCATCTGTGTTTCAGTTAATTTCCCCAACTATTTATTTAAAAATGTAATACATTTGTTTACTTGTGAAATAAGTTATCCCTTTAAACAAAAGCAATTTGTCACTTTTAAGAAATATGAACACCTAATTTTTTTTGCATTTTAAAACACATATATTCCAATTTTAGAGAACACGTTTCACAATATATATCATGCTTTTATAGCACTCCTACTTCCTTTGCTTTCATTTGCAGCATCACCGCGAGATGACAGAGCTGTTTTTCCTCTATAGTGATGTCGGCTGGGTTTGTTTCATCACAGCGAGGAGGTGTGAGAAAAGAATGAGGAGGAAGATGAGCAGGAGAGGAGGAGGAGGAGGGGCAGATAGTTCACTCGTGAATGCTGTATAACTGTAACATGAGCTTTAGTCAGATGCAGTCACGGTTTGGCAGAAAATAGGGAAATAGCAAGACGAGAGTGACAAGGAGAGAGAACTTGAAGAGTGCATAGGTGAGCACCTTTTGGTAGCCCCCAAATGAATCAAGAAGAAAGGGAATAATATAATATAAAACCTTATTTATGTAACACTTTTAAAAACAAAGTGCATCACATTAAGGGAGAAAATAAGGTGGTTCTGGATGGCTGCAGTGGATGACAAATAGGCTACTCAGGGCTAACAGGTTTTTTTTATTTGGCCTAAATAATCTCACCCCATTTTACTTGAAAAATAGCACAAGTGCTAGGTGAAGTGGCTTGTAAAGATAGCCATTTTTTTGCAGCGCAGTGTGAATCATGATGAGCTGTATTTCTGTGCTGCCCTGCAACGCGGCCAACTAATGCAAGGAGACATGCCATTCCTGAGAAAATTTCCCTTCGGCAGCCCTTTCTGAACCTTGTAGAAAAACCAAGGCGCCAGGCAGTTCTTTGTTCTCTGCAAGCAAACAAGCATCCCAGCCACTAGCCGTTGCTCGGTTATATTTCCAAGGCCAGAAACCCATTTTTTAACCTTTTCTCAAAAGTAAAATATATGGAGACATGTAGTCAGCAACCCAAACATCCATCCTATACATACAGTATGCACAAATGATTCAGCTACATAAGTTATAGATCACTCATTGCTTCCAAATTAACCTCTTTATTCTTTCCTGCATTAATAAGTTTGACATTGCTGACATCTTACTTCGTTGTGACATTAGAGACAGCCACATTCAAAAAACAACAAATAGTTTACTGTTAATATTGTGATTTATTTACTTGTGTGTGTTTAGGATGGCAATATAGGAAGGCTGTGTATAAACCCTATAGTGTGGTTTACATTAATCGTTCTTTTTTTAAAACTATGATTCTCTCTGTTTAGCTCTATACTGTTGACAGTTTTCAATGCCAAAACAGCTAAACAGGTTCAATGCCTAGTAGAAGACATTTGTGAAGTATTATGTTGCCATTTTCAGAAAAAGATCACTCTTCTTAATTACTGTGCAAAGCAGTAACCACCACGACTAAATATGGATGAATACCTTTAATTTGACTAGTCCCAAGTCGTGTTTACATCCAGGTATTAGTGGCCTCTTTCACAGCAGACATTTTGATGTGTCATTGTAGGAAAAGCACAAGTGTTACTAATAATGTTAACGAGGGCTCTGTTCTATCCCAGTAAGCCCTGACTGTGTGACATCGAGTCAGTATGAACAATACCTGGACCCTTAAACCAAAGCAGCTAAATGGAATTCAGCCGTCATTCATTTTATTATTTACACCTGTGCTTTTTCCTACTGTGATGTGTCAAAATGCCTTCTGTGAAAAAATTGCTACCTCAGACTACTTCCTGACAACCCAGCCATGCTCGCTCTGTTTACCTCAATTTATAATTGATACTTTCTGGGGCTGACACAGAGGCGAGCCGCAAGAGTTTTAGCATGTCATTGGGAACAAGAATAATAATTTACTGTCATAATAAGCAGACAATCAGCATTAATCAGTGGAATCAGGTGTTGGAAGCCTGGTTATTAGGCTAGCCCTGTCTGGGACTGGAACCAATCAGTTAGTCTTCATTCTTGATGTCTTTTCTCTAGTAAAAGCTAAACATATAGTTTTAAAATTTGTACAATAAAAAGTGTAAATCTTTGCTTTAAGTGGTGCAGCTGTCCTGTCAAGCTCTTGGAAGTGGACACTGGGGCCAACAGAAAGATTTTCTCTGTCTGCTAACATTAGCTAGCACTTGACAACTGACTCTGTCCAGTCTACAGTATTTCTTCGGTAACGTTAAAAAAGTCGGGAGACAATTCTCACTCATTTCCTTCATGCCAGAAAAACACACAACATCAGCTGACAGACAACTCATGCAGGCTAAACAGGACTTACTACACACTTTTGAGGCTACCTAACTCTAATTGATACACTGTACACAGACAGGGCAGAAAGGAAAACATTATTACGTAACCACGATGACACTACCTGTTTTAATTTGCTTTTATGTTTGAGCCTATGTGAGAGATCGATGTATGGACTAATGTAGATGACATCGTTATTCAATGTCAACATTGCTGAAATATCATGAGTCAGTAGAAATGTTCAGGCACAAACACACACAAAGCACTCTCTGATCCACTGTACATTATGGTTTTTCAGTTAGTCCAGTCCCAGCCTCCACAGACTGAAACATTATAAATGACACTAAGTTTGTTTTCCAGTTGCAGTGTTTTACAGCTGACGGCAAGTAAATTATACCAAAGCTGTTTCCATAGCAATGAATTTCCAATAAAAAGACCTGTTGTCGCCAGCATTTTGACTGATGACTTAGCGCTAACGTGTCTGAACTGAACTGGGGTGGAAAGCTTACTCCAATAAACAACAAAAACTCAAGGACAGATTCTCTCTTTAAAATTCACTGCACTCAGTTATAGCTTAAAAAATATTAAGCATTGAACTCTGTGTCCCTTTTTAACTGACCCAACTACAAAAACAACCCTAAAGCTATTGTAAGTCCCTACAACTACACTGATAATAAGAGTTATTGTATCACAGGCTACTAGCTGCCTATTTAAAAGCAACTGTGCAAATAACTGAACGATCCCTGCACCTTGAATGCAAAACCAGCACATCCCGAGAGAGCCTCCTGCTGTTGTGTAAGAGCAAGTGGAAAAGTGACCTTGTATTGTCTGAGCAATAAAATCACTTAATTTAAAGCTGTAAAGTAAATGTATACAAAGCTTAACTAAATTTTTAATTCAGAAAGTGCTATTCATAGACATTCAGATAAGTTAAGGACAAAAAGACATCTTTAAGGATTACATTGACATGTAGCCAAAGGCAGCAAAGGGTTAAGAAAAGCTTTAGTGATGACCAGGCAGGCCCTGAGTGTGTGACAGTCAGAAGACAAGCAGTCGGCCTCTCTGAAAGCCCCTCAGTAAATCTGTCTGCATGCCATTTAGAGCATTGGCCTGACCTAAATGTCAGAGCAACATTTGACAGAACCACATAACTCTCACTCACTCTCCCTCTCTGGATCCTTTCTCATTCCCTCTGTAATGTTGGTCTTACAAAAGGGTTAAATCACTCAGACACAGCTCACGGTGTCTGTTCATTTCGAAGGCCCTCGGGCTCCCATCAGACTAGTAAAACGGCAATTGAATGGGGAAGGGCCTGCAAAGCTATTGACATTCTCTTGTATGTTGCTGAACCTCTTAAGAACATTTTAAAGATCTGCATTGTGGAGCCTATTAAAACACCACTAACTACTTTCATTTTAGTTCATATTTTATTGTAAAAAAAGAATAAAAATAAAAATCTGATGGCAAAAATGGCACAATGCATTTGTCATTTTTGGGAAAAGAAGATTTTTTTCACAGCTTTTATTGTATAATACTCTTTGTCCTTTGTATGACAAGTCATAGAGACATAAAGCAACATTATTCACTGATGCTGTTGCCCGCTCTTTACAGCAGAATAGGATTTTGAGGCTGAGAGTTTTGGACAGAAGGGACAGATTTCTCAGTGATTCATTCAGCGAGTCTGGAGCCAAGGTAAACTGTGTCATGTTTCGTGCCTGTGTACCGTATGCGTGTGTGTTTCTGTGCATCCCTGCGTGTACACATGTGAAGCCTCACTTCACATGTGTGTCCATGCCCATGACGATGCCTTTGCATGTGTGGGCGAGTGGGGGTATGGGTGTGTGAAATGTTGCAGAATGCGTAGAGTATGTGTGTTTCTTCTATGTGTGCTTGTGTACTGTATTATATGGCCGTGTGTGGGCAGTTAGGATTAAACAAAGAGTGCACCATATTGAGAACCAACACTCTGTTGGCAGCCAGGCTCACACGAATGGGTTTCATCGTAGAGCCTTCTCCCTCTCTCACTCTACTTGTCTCTCTTCTTGAGCAAAAGGTCATACATTGAGCAGGATCTGTCTTTCTCTTTTTGATTCGGCTTCTTCAGTCTTTTTCATCATTTCAACTTGTGTTCCCCCCCCCGTCTGTTGCTAGTGCGTTTATTCTTTTACCCAATATTACCTTTCACCCTGCGCCAATCTTCACAGGCTATTTTTTGTAGGATTGAACCACATCATGTTATTGACGTAACACTAAATCAAAATACATTTCATCTGGCTCAGAAACTGCACTCCTTGTCAGTGTAAGGCATGACAGTAAATTCTGATTTGACTATTAAATTTTGACATTTTAGCTGTTTCAGGCAGAATCTTAATTCTCACCTGTGCAATTAATACTATGTTCAGTTTCCTTATATTGGCAATATTTTGTCCACTCCCATTTACTTTCATAACACCAAATATTTCTTTGATTTCTTGCTGCCAGTCACTTCCTCTCATTTTCCTGTCTGTGTCTCTGCTTCACCTCACTTTGCCTCCCTGTCTCCTCAACTGCACCATTTCTCCCTCCAACCTTCCTTTTCGCCCACTAATATGCCCAGCAGTAATCCTCTTGGCTTGCCACACAAGACTATTATACCTAGTGTAAACACACACACACATACATGCAATGTGAGGTTAACAACATGCAATGGATGGGAGTAAGACACAGATCGAACAGACTGCCAGGGGTTGAGGAAAGGGATTAAGAGGGCAGAGGATAGAGGATTGTGACAGAAGCATGCAAAGAAAGACACAATTTATGAGGAGCTGCAAGCCATGTGGAAACACGAGGTAAAGAATAGGCAGGTATTGGGAAAGGTAGGAAAGAAAGAAGAATGAAAAAGCTGACTGAAAGACTAAATGGAAAGAACAAAATGGATGGCATGGCAGGGCAGAGGGATTTTAAAGGATGTAAAGAAAGGAGGACAAGACAGACAGAGGGATGAGATGTGTACATTGCCGCTGTGTATGAGGTGACCGTGAATCCAATCGATTTTTACAGCTCTGCTACCATAAATCATCAGTGTAAGTATGTTTCTGTGGGTCTGTATGTGTGTGTGTATTTGTATGACAATATGTTTGGTGCGAGTGTGTGTGTGACCTAAATCACCTGGCCAGTGTTACCCAGTGTTAAAGTCCTCCGTGCAAGTTCCTGTCTAATGACCTTGTGTCAGCGTTGCATGGAATCCATCTTGTGATAAATTCTTAATCCATCCATCCACACACACACACACAAATACTGTGCACATAAGCACTCACCTCTATTCCCACCTATCAGGAAGAATGGGAATGTTGGTTAATGGTGACTGGCTACTAAAAATACAGTAAGAAATCCAGTTTTTTTATACACAGAAGTAGTAAAACAAATAACAAAAATATGACAAAATTCTTTACTTCAATAAGTTTGAAGTGCTACCCGTGTGGCACTATGGATGGCAATGTCGGTCGGTTGGTGCAGACTGAAATTCCTCAACAACTATTGGATGAATCGTCGTGAAATTGTGTACAGACATTGTCCTCGCAGGATGACTCCTACTGAATTTGGTGATCAGCTTACTTTTCATCTGGCGCCACAAAGACGTTGACATTTCTGTGTGTTCTAAGTGAAATATCTTAGCAACTATTGGATGGATTGCTGTAAAATTTGCTGCAGATATTCAAGGTCCCTAGAGGATAAATTCTAGTGACTTTGATCCCCGGACTTTTCATCTAGCACCTTTATCCGGTCAAAATTTAAATTTGTGAGATGCTTTGGTCCATGACCAATTAACTAAGATGGTGAACGTGAGCATGTCAGCATGCTGATTTTAGCATTTAGCTCAATGCACCACCTCAAAGAGCTGCTGGCGTGGCTGTAGACTCTTTGTTTTATTTATCAATGAAATACAGGGAAAGTAAGAGTCACTCACTTAAAGGAACTTTTCACCTATACCATGATTGATATTTTGTGACAGTGCCCTTATATACCTGTCTTGGCATCCAGTTGACACACTTCCATCCTGATCTTGCTTTTTCTTGCTGTGTTTCCCCTGCTCATCGGATGTCTGTCAAAAGCAGTCACTTTAAGACTGCCCCCTACCCCGCATCACACACACATTCTTGTGGAAGGCCCTGCCTGAGCCCCGGGTCCCTTGGGTCTGATTAATGCTCTCTCTACAGGACTCCCAGTGGGAGATCACTTGCACAGCACACACTCATGTATGCGCTGCTCTGCTTTGGTTTATGCACACACACGCTGCCACATACTGAGAGTGCAGCATGAGAGCTGCTAACAGTGTATTTGCCTCCAGAGCTAACAAGGCAATAGGAAAGGGCATTTTCTATATAGTAATATGTTACCTCATTAGTGAGTGTGAGCGTGTGTGAGAGAGATTGCACCATACTTTCAAAGCACAAAAAAATAATATGGTGTCCTATAACAGACCAATAGGTAATAAAGTTACAGTTCTTATTCTAAATTATATTCTTCAAAAAGCAATTTCTCTGCTGTTACTTTTTACGGAGTTCATCACAGTTCATTGGACGCTGCGGAAGTCTGTGCTTCAGTTTTGTGAAAATGATTTAGTGTACAATTGCACACAGGCACTCGATATACAAGCCGTACTTTTTAAAATGCTCCAATGCACCGCGAGAAGCCATAGCCTACTCTTGTAACATCATCATCCTGTTCATTTTTTAAGCTCATCTGAGAATAGTTCATCTCACAAAGTGATGTATAATTATCTTGCCTAGGAACAATCCCAGTCAAAAGGGTATTCTCTTTTTGTCTGGGTAATGAAAGGGCTTCAACACTAGTTTTTACCATGCCATTTGGCCGGATGTTATGAATTAGTTTTCATACCCTTTTACTCAAAAGCAAATACCTGCTTCTCTGGCATTTCAAAATATCTCAGCTTGTCATGATATCATCTTTAGGGCAGGTCGATCTCTCTCAGAAGCTCCATGTGTACATGTTGTAGAGGCAGAGGGGCCAACAACTATACTTTAAATTAAGTAATTAAAATAGATAGATAAGAACAGGAAAAGGCAGAAAGATTTGTGATGCTACAGGAAAGGCCATGTGGTCATTAAAGCCAAAATGAGCCACGCTAGCGGTAGGCTCCATAGGGATGGCAATGTCAGTTGGTCCACCACTTGGGTCCAGACTAAAATATCTCGACAACTATGGGATGGATTGCCATGAAATTTTGCACAGACGTGCATGGTCCCCAGAGGATAAATCCTACTGACTTTGGTGGTCCTTTGACTTTTCGGGGGGGGGGGGGGTTAGCAAAATCACTATAGGAATCATTCTCTGGATATAAATATTTAAACCAAAATTAAAGGCCGGTGTGTCCTTGTCAATATATGTTGATCTGGTCTAAAGCCTTGGATGTGAGATATTGAGCACATTATTGTACAAACTGTTCATTAGACGCAGGTGCAGTAAATATCAATGTGTTGCCATTCACTTCTTGTTGTAGTAACACTGGAGGTTTTACATGGTTTTACATTTCCTTTATTATGTCACTTCATGAAATATTCAAGTTCACAATCATGATCTGGCATTTCTGCAGCTGCGATGAGAAAGCTTAATGGCAGAAAGGTTTCTGTCAATATCTGTATAGAGTAGGCTGACAGTAGTTTTACTATAGTAACCATATAGTAACACATGTTCCAAGAGCAGTGTGTGATCTGTGAACAATCCTTGTTGTGAGCAGGGTCCTGAAGTCAGATATAGGAAGAGAAGGATACACAGTGATTTCTGTGAGAGCCTTTTAAAAAATGTTTTATCATGGATATCGCCAAAGTATATCAGGTCATTCTTCACTGAGCAGAAATGTCTCAGGGAAGCAGCTATTATCCTTTTCTGTGAGGTGCGCGAACTCACATGCACACACGAGGGTACAGACTCTCTTTTGTGTTTCTTCCTCTCTCAAAAATGTACAGTAGCTCTTTCTCACTCTGCCTGTAACTCTCTCTCTCTTTCTCCCTCTCTCTCTCTCTCTCTCTGCTAACAAGGAGAGAGTAAGGGGAGACAGGCCTGTTATGGTTCACTAGCTACGGGGCTAGTGAAATGTGAGAGGATGGATGGGTGTGTGTGGTATACTGTAAGTGGGGGTATGTGTGTGACTGTACAGTAAAAGAAAAAGTGAAAGGTGAGTTGGAATGAATATGGTGTGTGTGTGTGTGTGTGCTGGGGTGTATGTTTTTGTATGAGAGAGAGAGAGTCAGAGAGAGAGCAGGCTGTCTAAGTCCAGTTTCCCTCATTGCTTTTTACACCAATTGATTTTAGCTTGAGTGACAGGCGAGGGGAAACAGCACCTCAGCCTGCTGCTGTCAGCTTATGTGAATAACTGCCTCTCCACTCTCCCTCTCTTTCTGACATCCCTTCCTTTCTTTTCCTGCCCCTACACACACACACACACACACACTCCATCTTCCTCACCAGCACACAAACAATAAAAACACACAAATACACAACTGAGCCCCGATCATACTTAAGTTCCTCATAACCTTTCGTGAACTTTTCTTACCGTCTCATCAGGCATCCGGTTAGGTAAGAGGGCACTTTAATAAAAAGACAGACACCCTTTCTGAGTTGGAAGTAAAGGAGCAGTGTATTAAAAGCTGCATCAGAATGCAGACAAACTTGGGGAAATGAATGGAAGACTGTGGAGCCGGCCTGTCAACACTCCATCAGAGAAAACATATCATAATCGCATGGTGTCGACGGATGCCTGTATACCTTGTTGCCGAGCAGAGCAAGAGGGGGCGGAGAGTGAAAGCCGCTTACAGCAGGACTGCTGTGTTGCCATGGCGACTGTCTTTGCATTGAATCGATAGAAAAGAGATGCTTGGATTTCGCACACTTCCCTGTTCTATTCTTTCTTCAGCTCCTGCTTTCTTTCCTTCTTCCTGCTGCCTTTGTTGCTCTCTGTCTCGGTGTCTGTGATGTGTACACATTCAGTGAAGTGAAGAACAACAATACAATCATTTAACCACACACCCCACAAGCTCAGACACATGGATGTTAACACACATTTTGGGGGCAATTAACAGAGTTCTTTTTCCTCCCCCCTATCACCATCCAGTTTTCCATCTGTGGGATGGAAGGAAAGATACCTAGAAATAAATCACATCCTTTGCACTATAGAAATAAGTTAAACGCAGCTGATACCTACAGAATGGTGATGAAGGAATGTGAAGGTGGCAACGACTTTTTGACTTCACCTCAGGTCGCTTTTGGGGATTGGCAGGTCGAGTCTCAAAGCCTTGCATCAGAATCAACAAAGACCTCCCGTTCCCTTTCATTCGCTGTACTACAAACGCCTCTCTTTTTTTCATCCTTCTCTGATGAGTAGATAATGATAAAAGTGTAAGGTGTATGTATGATGTGTCATTCCAATTATCCTTTGATCAAACATGCTTTTGATGCAAAATAAGACGGATGGCGAAAGATTAGCAGGTTCATATCATAGAAGTAGAATGGACAGAAAGGATCCCGAGATCGTAATGATTATTCTGTAGCAGATGCTTGATGACTGGGAATGAGTGTGTTTTATGTGTGAACAGCGCTATGAGGCATACACTTCAGAGCGCTTCATGATTAACACAACTACGACTAGAATGCTCGGCTAAATGAAGCCTTTGCCATGGTAACAGATCAGTTTTAGAGTCCCATGCACTGTACCTATGCCTATTTCCATGACAACGTTGTGTAACATTCTACAGTCACTGCTTAAAGAGCACTGGGTAAGTGACCATTTTAGTCGGCTGAATTCAGCTTTTTTAACGCAATTATCTGCTCTGATTTTGGAGTACAGTGACAGAAATTCTGCGTATTTGTATGTTTGCTTTACCAATGCAAATGGAGGATGTGAGGATGAAACAGAGGCTTGTTTGACAGAAACACAATGTATTCACTTAAACATCCATGCACACACACACACACACAGAAGGTCATATTTGGTGACATGCAGTACATTGAAACCGAGACAAACTGTTCCTTTGCCGCCATTACAACAGGTTCAATTCAGTCCAACCTTACCAGGCAGTATCTGTGACACTGGAGCTGGGTGAGAGTGATCGCGTGTGAGTGCTCTGTATGTAAACACGGAGGGAAATGAGATGTGACCGCTGTGGTAGTGACACTAACAGAACACTCATTTACCCCCACGACGAGCCTACAAACAGCCGCAGACTGGCAAGTGAGAGGGAGTCAAAAAAATAAATGTATTTATATGACTTCTGTTCTCAAATCTGTCTTCCTCCCTCCCTCCCTCTCTTGTTCTCTCTTTCTCTCTGCCCTCATTTTGAAAACTGGGAGGAGGAGGAGGAGGGGGGGGGGGGATAAGCAAGCCTCTGCATCGCTTGTGGGAGACAGCTTGACTCAGAGAGCAAAAAAAAAACAAAAAAAAGAACGGGGAGATGGAGAGAAAGGAGGGAGAGAACGTGAGAGGTGTCTTCCATGCACCAGACGATGCAATCCTTAGCAGGAACACGGGTGAGCCGTTCCGCCAATGGCAGCTCACGCATGGGCAGACGCATGGAGGGTTTCCACGGCTACCCCGAACCTTCCTTACCATCAGTCCTTCCCACCCCCCACCCCCACCCCCACCCCCTTCCCCTATCTTCCTCTCCTCTGCCTTGGAATAAATGTCAAATGGCTAATAAATACAGCAGCACATGCGGCAGCTAAAGACATAAGGACATGCTCACACAGACGTGCTCAATAAGGCAGATTACACACGCCCCATGATCGATGTCGAGTATGTCGATGTACAATATGGTGTTAAACATTTTAAATGCACAATCTGGATCAATTACAGACTAGACTATACTATATTATTGATATCAAATGATAATTTTCATGCAAGAATTGTATAAAAATGGATCTTCAGTGTGTATTATTTAATAAAACAGGCTGTCAATTTACATAGTGGAGTAAACACAGTGAAAAAGATCCTATAAATGTCATTCTACTCAGTTACGCTGTCTCATGGCACACTGGTCCAATGCACTGTTGGACAGTCGCCACCTCCTCACTCTCAACTGCAGCCGAGCATCCTGAATCAAAGAGATTTAATGCTCAATGTGCTTTTATAAAATTACATGTAGGCTACAGGCTTCTATCCAGTATACAATATGTCCAGTACTGTTCTCATGCAGTGCAGTTGAGGTTGTGCTACCTCTTACCATGTGTGTATGATCCTACTTTACTACATAAACAGTGTCACCAGGACCAATTCATGGGCAGTTATTGCACATGGTACATGTACATGCTTCCGGATTCAGAAATCTCCCTTATAATAAAATTACGTTTTCCTTTTTATTTATTTCTCTAGTGCCACTTTTATTGTCTGTTTTATTTTTTTATTCTATTCTAATTTTGAATATTTGAATACTTTCCTGTGTGTGCAGCGTGGAAGGGGCGACAACTGCATTTCATTATGCAATCCTGTATTGTATAATGACAATAAAGCTGATCCTTGAACCTTGAACCCTGAGTGTGTGTTCATTCATACAGAAAGCGTTTATTGATTAGTTTCTCTTATTACTGATGGAGAAAGCACAGGGATGAAATATGCAAGCTGTGAGATGTAAAGTATGACATATGACATACAGGAATGTGTGTGCATTTATGCTAATGGAATGTGTGTGTGCAGATGTGCATGCATGTGAGCACACAAAAGCGCTTGCATACCTTTAGATATAGTATTCTTGTGTGTTTGCATGTGTGTAGACAAGCATATGTTTTTGTTTTTGTTGTAGCAAATGAAATTTAAAATTTCTGCCTGCATTTGGATGTTTTATGTGAGAGCAGGCAGGCGGTCTGCTCGGCTGCTGTGAGAAGTGGCACACTCGGATCATTAATCAGACTCGATGGCACAGCGGGTAGAAGGCAAGCCACGGGAGAGCCCTAATGCATGCAAATGTATACTCGTTTTGGGGGCAGGTTGAGCCAAGGACAGAACCTAGCCAGCAACAGAGAGGGAGAAAGAGTACAGAGAGAGAGAAGAACATATCACAGCTCGAGAGAGGGCCTATTCATTCTGCTGCGGTCCAATACAGCTGAAGCATGAATGTGCTCTAAATCAACATGACAGTGGAGAAAAGGGAAAATCATGCAGGTAATGCAAAAGCTAGCAGAGGCAAATCCAGAATAGGATCCTTCATTGCTTTAAGGGCTAACAGTAGATATGATATATTAAGTTGTGACATGGAATCACGGTAACATTTCACTGGTCAGATCTCATATCAGCAGCTATATTATCTCCCTCCAATGTCTCACCGCATGATACGAGGATTGTCAAACAAGGTTCTTAAGCAAGACATCACTTAACAAGGCAAATGCAGCTGATTTGCTGCCAACCGAGGGCACAGCTTAGCATTCCACCCCTTATTATTCTGCTCAGTGCTTGAGCCTCATTATGGCTGGGATTGTACCTTGGTGGAGATAACCTTACATGACTTTTTGAGATGAACCTTTTTACAAAGGAGCTAAGGAATGTGAATAGAGTGAAGATATCAATGCTGGTGGGCGTCAGCATCATCTAAAACAGAGGCACCATAAATCCTCCTCACAGTTTTTCTCCTTGCCAGGTTTCGTCGTCAATGAGGCTTATAAAACAGAAGGTTTAGGTGCTTGAATCATTGTATTTTGCAGTCATGTTGTAAATCTTGTAAAATACTTTTTAACACTTGTGTAATTATTAACCAACCAACCACCTGCCTTTGGAAGTAATGCTAGGTTACTAGGCAGTAAACTTGTTAGCTAGGCATGCTAACACAGTTTAATCCATTCCTTACATTTTTGCTGTTGTGTTTTTGGTTTTGAAAAGTAAAAAGACACCACTCTTCAAACTCTTTAGATACAACATGTGGAGAAATTCAAAGCTCGACAGACCAGCTGTGCCTAGTTACGTCTGCTAAGCTACGACTGGACAATCATTGTTCGGGGCAGAAGTTAAGAGAACAGTCAATCGGCAGTTTTCATGAATGGGAAGCCAGTGAGGGATCATATCCTTGTCACTGCAATAGCAACTCTTATTGGTTGGTCTGGACATCTGGGAGGGGTCGAATCTGGAAAATGAGCATGAATGTCCATATGTGTTACAACCTCCCAGTGCGTTTATGTTCAAAAACAGCATGGAATGGTTAATATTCATTTTAAAATGATATACAGAAGATTAATCTCAGCATGTTCCAGTGTCCCAGTGTGGTGTCCCAGGAAAACATCTGTCCACTGAACTCATGGCTCATGAATCAAGGTTTCACTCTTTCTTTTCCCTGGATAGATGGAAGTATGGAGGGAGGGATGAAAAGATGGAGTGAACGAGCAATTGTTCTGCTCTCGCAAACAGGCCATTCAGGGAAATTCCCCGGGGAACGGAGCTTTTTCAAGGTTGCGTCCTACTCCGCTAGTTACCTCTCTCTCTCTCTCTGTGTGTGTGTGTGTGTGTGTATGCATGCCTGAGTGCATGTAGTCCTCTGGGTCTCAATAACGTTCAGTCAGGCTGATATCTCTCCCCACACAGAAACAAAAACAAAAAAGTGCAAACCGTGGATGTGTGTTTGTGTGTGTGATTGTACGCTGACTCGGCCAAGTGCCAGAGGTTCCCACAAGTCTCCCAGGTCAGATGGAGGGTCAACAGCTGTTGGCTAAGAACGTTCTCTGTGTTCCTTTTGCCTGGCACACGAGCCAGGCCCAGACATGTGAGAAGAATGAAATGCATGACAGTGTTATTGTTCTGTGTAAAATGGATGACTCTTGGAAGGAAAATGCCACTCTGTGAATGCATGCCTGCTTTGTGATTTTACATAACACAAACACTTGCCATCAAAAGGTTGCAGGCATTCAAGCTGTATAATGACTTATGCGATAAGGCTGTTTGTCTGCATAATTCACCCAAGCTCGACAATGTTTAATAAGGTTTCCTTTCAATTTTAATTATAGCATTCCAATTTTAAGCCTCACAAGTAGCTCTGTATTATTTGACTGAAAAGTCATTGCAGACATATGATAACATTTGTTTCAATGCAGCCATAAAACTATACAGTAAGGGCGACACTACAGCAGCTTTGTTATGGCCCTTAATTTAAGAGGTAGTAGACTTCATTTCTGTCCACAAACTGTTTTCTCCTGCACGGCATTGTTAAAATATATTATTCCATTCCTCGCTCGTCGTTTGCATTGTTTATTATTCGAGCAAGAAGTATATGGAAATTGGCCTGAAGGATTTCAGAGGTTGGCAAATTGCATCTCCAATCAATGCCAGGACTCTGCAAAAATCTATGTAAGCCTTGTGTGCAAAATCATGTTTTTATAGATTGGAGCAAAAGCGCTTACAAACAAACCAGTCAAAGCAAAGGAAGAGCTATTATTTCTTTGCATTGTAAATATTTCTTCCAGGCAGAGATGGCAACACCATACAAATGAAGGCACGGCAGCAGCAAGGGAAAATTAATTAACAGAAGAAAGTGGGGGGAAAAAATAGTGTGGCTTCATTTTTATGTTGTTTTTAAATTAGACTCCAAAGACATCTCCCCTGCTGTTACAATAAGGTTGTGGGGATTATGTTATGAAATCCCTGACATCGCCTCTCTCTCCGAGTTCCTGGCAGCATCTTAGGGAACCTTATGTAGCCTCAGCGGACACACAAGCATGCACACATGCCCAGAGAAGAACGCCAGCACGTACATGAGCATAACACAAAATGCAGACATAGACAGCTGGGCAACCCTGGCCTGTCCAATGTGAGGCAGAGGATAGAGAAAGAATTATGTAATACTTTGCCCCTGGACGAAAGGTTTAAGATAAACTAAAGCAGTGACTATGAGCCAATGACTCTTTTTCCAAGAAAGGCACTAATGTTTGGTTAATAACTACACTCTGAAATGAGTCTTGAAAATCCTACTGTTGGAAATATTTAAATTATATATTAGTTTTTAGTTTTTCTTTTTTACATTTGTTTCTAAAAAGACCAATACCAATTTTATTGGATGCAAGCTTTGGAGAGCTTCTTATGCCAAAGTTTAGTACCTTCAAATTTGACTTTTCCCAGAAAAGTTGCATTTTGCTTTGTCAGCCAGTAACTTTACCCCAGAAAATGACAAGGATTCGGTCTGTTCTTGGCAGGGGGAAAAAAGCATTAGACACACATTATCATAACAAAATGGAATATTACAACATTTTTGACAGATTATGCAAAATGTTGTGGTGATTAGTGGTGCCTTTTCAAGCCATTTTAATGAATGTTTATTTTGATATCTGTTTCAGATTTTGTCTTTGCCTTTTATTCTATTTAAAAAGGAAAGACAGCACTATTAGGGTACCTACAGTTGGGCACATCTGGAGCTGGTAGTCACTGTCCTGAACACACTTCAGAATGGCACATTTTGGATTAGATGGTTGATTGGATCTTGGTTGAACGACAGCAATGTCCCTACTCAATTAACATGGTTTAAAAATAAATTAGATGCACTTGCTGTATCATGCCGTCAATTTACACAGCTTCTAAAGCGTTCCCCTCCAACCTATGAACTGTATTTTGCTCTGAGAAAATTACAAGGTATTATCTATATTTATTTCTTGTCCGTTTCTAAGGCTTCTAAGAGCTCATTAGCCACAAGGGCATTGGCAGCCCTTTATAACAGCACAGTCATTTGTGGTATAATTAAATTCAAGAAAAAAGTAGAATTCTATTTGCTCACTTTGATTTGTCAGACATTTGGACCCACAAATAATGCCAGACAGGTTTTTTTAGCACCCTCTTGCTAAATGAGTACATGCATACTACACAACCCATGCACATACACAAACACACACGATGTCTACACTTTTCTTCTTTACTTCCAAATAAACCAAAATCCAAAATTCCTAATTATTAATATTAATTAAGGTAATTTATAAAAGAACTAAATTCTCAGAATTTCTCTTCAGACACTGACAAAAGACAAGAATAACCAAGCCTCTTTACAAAATGTAATGTGTTTCTTTATAATGTTGTTTACTAAACCTTGACACTTGAGAGTGTCTGAAGGTTACAACTTTGAGAGCTGTAACTAATGCATGACAGCTGAGTCACTGCAGTAAAATAAACAAAAAATATACTCCACCAATACATTCAGCCCTCCATCTCATACCTGTTCTCCTCAGGCCAGTTTCTGCATGATTAAAGGGAAGATCTGAACTTCCTTAGGGAGTGGTGACACTGTGTTTATATTGCATCTTTGCCCGCTATAGATTGGTTAACATATCTTAGACTGTTTGGATGAAATCTCATGAAAAAATTCTGCTTTCGTTTTTATGGTTTGCATTATGTGTGGGAGGGATGGTTGTGCTGCTCTGTCCGCCACCTCGAGTACTGAATAAAACTTTTAGAGATAAAAGAAGCAGAAACTTTCTAAAGAGACATAGACACAAATGATGTACCGATTTGCAGTTTGAATGGGATGATTCACTCCTCTGTAAATCTGAATAAGCTCTTAAAAGGACAAACTCAAGAGCACGGTTGCCTCAGGCACAGACACGCTAAGATAAATCTATGCATGTGTGTATGCAGGTCAGGGGACATGGTTCCTTTCCCACCATGCTAGCTAGTTGGCACACCTTTTCTGAGTCAGACTGATTGGCTCAATAGGGTCAAAACATGCCCACTCACTGACAGCTGCAGCATCGTCAGTTGATGTGTTCAACCAGGGGACAGTTTCCAAAGTATTAGCATTGTGAATTCTGGTAAGTACATTTTAGGGAAATACGCTTATTCGCCTTCTTGCCAAAAGTTTGATTAGAGGATCGTTACCACCCTCATGTTATGCGCCGGACCACTTCTTCCAGCCAAGATGGCCACAGTCACTTCCCGGTCTCCCGGTTGCCTGGCAACCACAAAGTGACAACAAGTCTCCAGGAAACAGGCGGCTATCTCATCCAGAATCTCAACAAGAACGCAAATAAGCTCCCCAAAATGTCAAACTATTTCTAAATGGTCGGCAGCAAGCAAGAATTCAGGAAGGGTAAGTGTATACTGTGTGTAGGTGGGCAGGTATATATACTGAGTGGCTTATTAGGGGAATGAAGGACGGGTTGCTAGCAGTTGATGATCAGGCGACTTTGGAACAGTGGGAAGAGCCGAGGACAACTGCTAGCTGGGTAAGGTATGACAGGAAAGTCAGAACTGGCAGACGCGGCAAATAAGCAGAAATGATGCAAAAATAAACTAAGATGGTGCTGTTGCCACGAGAAGCATCTTACAGTAGCTACATGCTCACTAGCACATATTTACATTACATTACATTAATGTGAAATTGGTGTAAAAAGTCAGACTAATTACAGTGATTGCTTTGGCGAGCATTGACACCAATGTTTGACATGACTACAAGTGACTACTCAGGCAATATGGAGATGATGCCATCTAGATGTTTTGTCTATAGAGAGAGACACATGTTAATATGCATATGCACCCACTTTCAATGTTCCAGTCTTAGGATATTCACTCTGTGAACACAGGCCTTTGGACAGTGGATGTGCAGAACGTGTATCTGGACTGTGTAAAATCCATGTGTGTGGACTAATAAATGGACCTGCTGAGGACAGTTGCATTGTCCAATTGTTGCCTCTCCCTGCCAGATAGCCCTGTTAAAAGCCACAGTGGAGGTTAAGTGACAGGGTCCTTTGCTACATACAGCTTTATAGACTGCTGTGGGAGCACTTTGACTTTACTCAGTCCATGACGTAGCCTAGTTTTTGAATAATATTCCCTGACTAACTGGGAAGATTGCATGTGCAGCTCTTAAGTCAATCCTGAATTAAAGGAAGGCACATGCACCTTAATGGTTTAGCAGGCTAGTAAGCTGCATTTTAGAACTCCTGGTAAAGAGAAGATGCATCCAAGACTCATTACTACAACTCGTAATAATACAATCTGTGTCCAGATTTGCTCAGTGGATGTTGACCAATCCACTTTATGATCTAATATTTTGCATATACTGTGCAAAGCTAGTAAAAGCATTCATTGTCTGATCTACAGAATGCAGCACTCGATGTATGTGTTTATCTCTCTTAAATGCTCTTTTTGCTTGATTCCTTACATGCAAGCTTTTGGTGCCACTATGCACCTGACCTGCTAAAGTATTCTTAAGCGTGACACTGAATTTCGAACAGCACTATAAGGATACTGCTCTGCACTGGTCCTGTGGTTCACAGCTGAGGAGCTACCTTCAGGGATCAATAAACTGCACAGTTAACTTATCACTATGCATCATTATAAGCATTAAACAAAACAATTATCCAGGGTGACTTAAGCAGGTAAAAGGTCAGTGTCTTGCTGATGGACACTGACAGATTTCATCGGCCACTGCAGGAAATGAACCGTTGGCTTTCTGGTTATGGCACCATGTCTCTAACCACTAGGCACTCCTGTTGGTTACAGATATCGGCCACGGTCAGTAAGGAGCCCTTAACTGATCCTCTGCAGAGCATTACTTGACCTGGCTGTTGGGAGAAAGGACAGACGTAAGCTTAAAATATCTCCCAGGCTTGACACAGCACTGCTCCAGCTGCACTCTGTAATTACCAGCAGTGCAATCAGCAGACTCGTTAATTTCCCCTGACTGACAGCCGCTGACGGCTCAATTGCAGAAAATGCACTGGTACAACTTCATAAGTAAATGGAACTGACGTCCTGAAGCATTCTTCAGCCTGGGAGGCTGCACTCAGAAAAGTGCATATTATTATGCACGCATGAAGACATACAGTTACAGACAACTGTCTGGCCGCCAGTGAGATACAGGCTCCCAACAAACGACTATCTTTGACGTGGCTTATTGAAACAACAAAGCAAAAATGAAAAAGACAAAATAGGTCATATGAATTCCTCTTCCTGCCCTTTAAGAATAGCACATGTACAGATACACACCGTCCCTGCAAAGCCCTTAACTTGTATGACATGTTTAGGGTGCCATGAGAGGTGCTGCTGAGAGGGCTAGCACATGGAAGCGCTTTCTGGTTCTACACAAGTATTGATTCAAGTGTAAACCAATGTGAAGTGGTCCAGAATAGACATTCCACCGGCAAAGTAATGTGAGTGAGCCAGCAGAATTGGCCCAGATAGATAGGTCACTTAATAGGCTGTTTACGGTGGCGATTTGACATGATGCATGAGAGAACAGGCGGCGAGGGGGTCCAGTTCAAGCCGCGGTGTGGCACAGGTGCAACAGCTAAAATAGAGAATAAGAGGAAACGCTCAAGTGGAATAATTTATTTATAAATACGTAAGGCACATATTTCTGGCAGAACAAGGCTTTATCTGACGTGGGCACACCTTTAGAAATATTTTGGAATCATAATGAATGCCACAATATCTATTCACATCGAGGTGATTTCTATCTTTCACTGTGTTGTAATAATTCCCTCATACCGCTGAGCCATCAGGGTTATTAATTTCTTTTCTCCTCCTTCACTTTCACCTGATGTCAGAGGGCTCTTCTGAGGCCTTTTACTACAGCTATTTTGTGTCCCTCCTTGTACACAGTTGAAATCGAAAAATGAAACGGATGCAGCCTGTGGTAGCAAACAAATAAAAAGAATGTAAGGTTAGTGAGCAGTGAGGCGAGCATAACTTTAACACAGTTAGAGCTAGGGATATGATTCCCACCAGGGCCACCCATACTGTACCTTTTGAGACACGTTGTATAAACTATCGTGTCATGATGTTGATGATGTTATTTTGTTACAAGACTAAGAGTCTACAGTACAGCCATGCTAGCGCCTCTGTGAGGCTGTACTTAGGCACAGCGGTGCTTTGAGCTAAGTGCTAACATCAGCATGCTGACATGCTCACAGCGACAATGCAACATGCTGATGTTAAGCAGGTGTAATGTTTATCATGTTCACCGTTTTAGTTTAGTGTGTTAGCATGCCAACATTTGCTAAACAGCAGTACAGCTGAGGCTGATGGGAATGTCATTAGTATCGCAGGCATTTGGAGGAAAAGGATCACTAAAGTTACGACAACTCATCCTCTGGGGATGATGAATGTGTGTACAAAATTTCGTGCAATCCATTCAATAGCTTTTGAGATATTTTGGTCTGGACCAAAGTGGACTGACCGAGCAGCCCACCGACGTTGCCAACCCTAGAGCCATGTGGCGCGGCTAAAAATGTAATAGGTCTAATATTTGGATATGCTTTTTATCTTTGTCTAAAAAAGATGCAAGACAAATATTTATAGCTGTATAGCAACAGTAACAAAATTTTATGCAGAGAAGTGTTCGTCTTTTCTTTTGTTTTTCCCTAAGCTGTTGAAGGGCAACAACATTTGATAACGCACACATCAACAGCCAAGACCTTTAAAAGGGGCGAGAGAAGTGCATCCACTAAGGAGGTACCACAAATAATTTTCCTTTCATCGCTTCGCTGCATTCATTCGTCATTTTTTCCATTTAGCACAGACTGTGTAAGACAAAACACATCAAATAATAGAATAACTGGTGAGAGCTTAATTTGAATCACAAGTAGATTTGTCATAGAAAAATACAACCAGTCTATATACTGTTCAAAGGTTTGTCATCTAAAAAAACTATAATTAATTATCTATAATTAATGTGAATTCTCATGTTATTGCTCATGAATTTTAGTCAAATGGGAGTTCATAAATTTGGCAGCTTCACTGATTTATTTTTAATGCTAACTGTGTTTTAGAGCTGCCAAATGAATCAGATCAAATCAGACCCCCGAGAAAGCAGCATTAACGTGACCTTCATCAACTTTCAGTCTTTTCTAGTAGAACAACCTCAATTTGTTTCCTCAGACCTGCACACACCTCGTCTCTTTTCATGGCCTTTTTTCCCCCCGAGACAATCAACAGTCACAGTCACAACAAATAAGTGTAAGCTTGCTAATTAATGCAGAAATCCAACAGATTCATCAAGTTAAGAGGTTACATTGCACCATGCAAATTGTTCTACTAATAATGTGTGTGTAGTGTCTTTCTCCAGCAGTGAATCCTGTTCTGCCTCAGAACCCACAATCATGTTTTATATTTATATTTATTGCTGCCATTTGCCGTTTGACATTTTGGGAAATACACTTACACACTTATTCACTTGCAGAGAGTTCGACAAAACGATGCATACCTCTTTTATATCTGTGCGTTGAAACTAGAGCCAATAGGCAATTAGCTTAGCTTAGCTTAGCTTAGCATAAAGACTGGAAACAGGGGGAAACAGCTAGCCTGAAGTCCAATTCTTTAAAAACACCTGCCACCAGCACCTCTAAAGCTCACCGATTAAAATGTTTAATCCTTACAAAAAACGGAAAAAAGGCAATTTTTACAGTTGTACTTGGGGGGGGGTTACATTTTGGAAATTTTCCAAAATGTCGAACTATTTCTTTAACAAAACAGCATCCAGCATCATATCAATAAACAACGCTATATTATGATTCTAGACTTCTCTGTCTTTTAACCTGTGACACCTGTGACTTTTTTTTTTCTTTTTTGCGTGTGTGTGTGTGTGTGTCCGTGGAAATGAACACTGCCGATGATGAACCAACCACATGATTGCGCCCTTTCATTGCGAGCTACTGAGGTGACATTTACACCATGACAGGAAACGTGACGAGCTATCAATCTCCCATGCATATACATGTGCACACACACGCTATGAATAACTGTGATGTGCTCCACTGTCGGCCGTATTTGACGCAGGCTACACATTAGTGTGCAGCTGAAGAAAACTTGATCACCTTGAGTAAATCAGTGCTGTACTGTTTTCCGTCTATTCCAAAGGCGTCCATCTATTGTGTTTTGCAGAAGCTCGTCAGTAAAATAGATGCTAATGAAATGAAACCATTTGAACAGTTCTCCAAAATACTATCAAACCATTTTAGACAAAAAATGAAAATACAGGGCTAATTCAGTTTCTACTCATTTCTACAAGAAGCTCTCATGGGGAAAATCACCAGGAGATACAACCACTTTTATGACTAATCATTAAGTAACTCTCTTGTAGCTGTGCAGCAATGTGATGATGCTTTGAGATTTATTTGATTGCATTTTACTAATACACCACACTAAATTGACCATGTGTTGAAGTGCTGAAGAACTAGAAGGTGAACATTTAAGAATGTGTTAATAGGTCTTACAGTGACAGTTGCATTTTAATGTTAAGAGTAAATACTTAAAGCTGCACTATTCAATATTCTCATGTCAACAATGAAAAACATCCATATATAAAGGTAGAAGAAGTAACTCGTGGTGACAGACCCACAGATGATTATCACCCGATTCTGCAGTTCCCCTCGGCTTTATGGAGCATGTTAGCATCTTTCAGCGAAAACACCCACTGGACTAAACAGCAGACAGACAAAGTTAGCAACTAGCTGGTGAACATATACTGTAGTGGAGCATTGAGCAGCTGAAGAGCCAGATATTTATGTCAAAACTCCAATGAAAGCTAAAGTTGCACCGTGTCTGCTGGATGTTTAAATAGGCTATTGTTAGCCAGCATGTTCGCCATATTAACTGTATAAGGTGATAAAGTTGATATAGAGAGACAGAGACATTACTGCCGACTATTTAAAAAAAAAAAGGCTTAGCATTCAGCAGCTCAACAGTGACGTTATTTAGCAAAAACGTAATCCTTTTTTACAACCTCAGTGGTTTATTCTGGGTTTGGTTTTCTGACAGCTAGCTTCACTACACTAACACTACAATGACATAAAAGATGACTAAATATTCACTGCGACAAATTGTCTTAAGCAAATGTCGAGTCTCTGCAAAAGCAAAGCGACAATGCAAGGATGAACTGATTACCCAAAGTTTCAAGCATTATACAACTGCCAGCGTAACACTGACTGAAGCGTGACTGTCGAGCATCCACCCTCAGACTCCCTCTCAGCTTCCAGTATGAATAGATAATTACACTGCGTCATTCATCTTTTTGCAGGTTTGTGATGTGTTTAAGCTCATCCCACGTCCCTAACAGCGCGTGAGTCAGTGTGGTCCAACACCATGTTGAGCAGAGCCGAGCTGCCCTTTCTTTCTTTTTCTGGTGTTGATTCAGGCCCTCTTAAGTATTTCAGCATCTCGAGCGCTGCCACAAAAGACACAGGAAAATCCATTTGTCATGTCCCTCACAGTACAATTCATTATGGATGGTGCACTGAACCACTACAAAGGCAGCAATTGCTTTAAAGGGTCAGCTTTTCAGTGTTTTCTGAGAAACCAATTTCAGAACATAATTAATCTTCAGGGAGAGATGTTTTGTGCTGTTTGGTTAAGGTGGAAATCTGTCCTCACAGTTGTGGAAAGTAATTGAGAATGGATGATGCTTACAAAACCAAGGACTCTGAAAACTGGCCTTTTCAGTTCATTGTACCTCTAAAACATTTAAGGACAGATAACTTCTGCATAGTGTCTTTGGCTAAACTAAATAAGATAAAAACCCACTGAAAATCAGTGATGGCCACATGGAAATATTTTAAAAAAGTATAAAAAGAAAAATTCAGATGACAGAAAGGACTGGGAATTTTCTTTTTTGTGAGACATCCACAAATACATGCCAACACACGCACACATACACAAAATTTTACATCCCAGTATTGAATTAAATCACAAGTCGAGACGGACATTTTTATAGAGCGCCTTCATTGCCAGGTATGCTACTGATTCCTGGCAGCCAGTGGCACTTTAACTTGGCTGAGGGGAAGAAACGTCTCTTAAAGTCAAGGGGATAAATAAAAAGTGGAGTCACTGGAAATCCACACACACACACACAGAACAGAAATTAAAATTGGTTTTACCTAAGAAATCCGACTGAGCGTAAGCTAGTGAGCCTTGCCTGCCAGCGTCTTGTATCAATGTTTGAAGGCTAGACGTTGACTGCACGCCTCCTTCCCTCCCAACGCTGGCCGTCTCCACAAATAGGCCTATCCAAAAAAAAAAAAAAAAAAAGGTTTTATCCCCTTTGGAAAGATGAAAAAATATGCACGATAGCTGCGGTGTCATTATAGTTTATATTTCCTTACACAAAAAGTGAGGAGAATTCAAATTTCACTTTGACTTTAAAGCGATTAAGTCTTGAAAATCTCACTGGTGCACATACTGTACAGAATGAGTCCTTTTCAGTCAGTGTACAAATTTAGGGACGGGGCCTTCAGGTGCTGAGCAGCACATTACGATGCAGAACACATAAGTAGGGAAGATTAATGTCACTGTCCTGGCCTGTTAGACAAACACTCTCATTTCTGGATATTCTCTCATCCTCCCACTGATCAATTACCAGCGCTGCTGAGATCCAGGGTAAGTGCTGCTGCTGCTGCTGCTGTGTATCTTCCAGTATAGTTTCCACAGTGTGAATCTGGAGGACATTTCTGATGGCTTAAAACATTAAAAACATCTCTTAGGTTTATGTTGTTACTAAGAGTTAAAATGTCCCTTTGTTTAGGGAATGAATATAACATTACAGGAATATACAAACAGATAGTAGCAGATTCAGCTGTTTCATGATTTATGTTCCAAATAAGAAGCTCTTTGAAGGGCTTGTAATGGCCATGTGGTCCACCAAATGCGGCCATAGAGATCAGACGGGGCTCACAGAAACGTGTGTGTATGTGAGACAAATTGCCAAACAGACAGCAGGAGCAAGAGAGAGAGTGTATGATGATGAAGAGTGAGCAGACGGAACGTGTGCCTATTCATCTCCTCGCTCGGAGCATGCAGGTACAGAGGTATGGCAGCCTTACAAGGTCAATATTTTACTTTGGCTTGTGCGCTCTAATTAAATTACAGGCAAAGTGTCCCAGGAGAGCACACAGAGATATAGACCCTGCACACACACACAGAGAGAGAGAGAGAGAGAGAGAGAGAGAGCCAAACAATTTGTAGCATGAGCTGAGATGTTGGCGTGTTTAGTCCTCACAACACGGCTGATTTGAAGCCATTTCGACATGTTTCAGGAGATCAGGGGTGTACTGAGGCACAGCAGAGCAGCTGGGTTGGAATTGGAGATAAGAGGTTTTTTTTTGTTTTTAGAGAGAAATTGTCTTTCTGCCCAAATTGAAAGATGACCAGGAAATTTCACAAACCTTGATGCAGCTTAATGTGGAAAATACTCGTCTTGTGGCTGTGTGGGGCATTTTTTTTTATCCGATCTGACCTTGACCAACAAGTGTCACATGCAACATACAGTAATAGCCTATGCATGTCAACACGAGTTTGTCTTCAGAGGGAAGCTCAAGCTTCAGACAAGAGCTGTTGATGAGCCTGGCTGATGTAAAATAGTCTCATTTGTTTATAGCAGGGCCTGAGGGGCAGAGACATGAAGCACCGATGGCCTGTCAGCCTAATCGTCACTAACAAGAGGAGCGATGTCACAAATCCACTCACTGTAGGGTAATTACAGATTGAAACCCAGAACCAGTTTGCGTTTTAATTTGATCTGTGAAAAAGAAATCAAACAATAGCGGAATTATGCAATTATTTCTGTGCCACGGGACAAATGCCTGCTGAAATATAAAGTGAATGTTCTTTAAACAGGAGAGGGGGAAAAAAAACATCCAGGAGGCACAGGTTAGAATTAAGCAGCTCTGCTATTGGCTGAGCGCACCAGGAAGTTCCAGCCGCTGCTGCTGTCATCTGACTCTGACGCAGGCGCTCCAGCTTCCTGGAGTCAACAGCAACAGGAAAAGCTCAACATGGCTCCCAAACTTGAACTTCCAAGCGCTGCAGCGATGGTGTGGCTGATATTTCTCTCCCTGATCGCCCCGGCGGAGGCTTACGATGCGGGCGACGCTTTAGCCCTGCTCCTGGGCACCATCCTGGCCGTGGTGGGTTTCTGCGCCTTCCTCGGCTGGTACGCACGGGGGCGGAACGGGCAGTTGTGAGAGAGACTCCCTCGATCGTACGCACGTCCTGTCATGTTATCGTCCACCGCATTAATACCTCTTCGGTGATCTCATATGGACCTTCTGGCACAAGGTTTGTGTCGAAGCGACCGATAAGAAACGTGCCTTATTGGAATAAATGCGTCAAACGCAACGGGAACCACGTGGACACTGTTGGAGAAGGTGGAGGGAAACATCCAGGAAGTCCGAACACAGGAACTGTTTATTTGTTGCGCTGCTGAGATCAAGGACCAAACACTGTTGCCTTCTATATGAAAAGTCTGCTGCAGTTACTGTATATCCTCCTATGGACGCTTGCATTGCATATTGCTCGTATTTCCCATGCTTGGAGGGATCACTGTGATTTCCTGATATGTTTATGTCTGCAATGTGCAACACAACATTGCCACTGTGTGAAGCACAATATGAAAAGAGTGGAGCTGTTGTTGCAATTTCTGCTTTTAAAATGTGTACCAATAGCTTGGAGAAAAATAAATTGATTAATCCGATGATCTTCCTAACTTATGGTTTGCATGATATTTGAATGGTCCGCTGTATAATCACATTCTCCCACTCTCCTTTCATTCAGAAAGAGTGCTTTTATGCCCAGATGTGGAACAGATCGCCTTCTGACAGGACTTTTAACGATTTTGTAAAGGTTTTTATTGCAGACTACAAATGCAAATATTTAAAAATTAAAGAATAGGCAGGCTCTCTTATATGAAGTGTTTGGAAAGTCGGCTCCCCACTTTTGTGGAGGTGGATGATCTAAAAGTGTGGTGGGGAAAGCACCACTTATACTGTAATATTCATTGTTAAACTTTTAGCTAAATGAATGTTATTTTGTAGTTAGTGGTAGTCTGTAGTTTCTGTTGCACACAGTCAGAATTGCATGACATTATCTATAGCCTAACAGAAATTTTAAACCTTGAGCAAATCAGTACTTACAGAAGTATCAACAGGAAAAGCACTGGATCTGCAGAAGATTTTCCCCAACCTAGGGATCAAGATAAATCTGGGGAGCTATGCTACACAAATGTGGATTCATTTCTTGGACTTTTTTCTAATATTTAGCTTTTGTGTGAAATACTGGAGAATTTTACCTCTTTCGGTCTCAAATAGTTGTTTAAGAGAGAGTTATTTAGAGATCTAAAACATGACGAGCCCCAAGTAGTAGTAGTTTTGTAAGGGGTCACAAGTCAAAACGATTGGGATCCACCGGTTTAATCCTTTAAGAGTTTATTGTATTTTATAATTGATGTTCTTCATGTGAAATCAGGCTCTGCAAAGTAACCAGTAACTCTAGCTGTCAGATAAATGTAGTGGAGTAAAAGTACAATATTTCCCTCTGAAATGTAGTGGAATAGAAGTAACTAGCAAATGTACCTCAAAATTGTACTTTAGTACAGTACTTGAGTAAATGTACTTAGTTACTTTCCACCACTATTGAACAAATAAGCTTTAGGCTGTTTTTTTAACCAACATTATTTATAAAGTGATCATGTTTGTTACCTAGTATAACTGATGATTAAAAATCATTATTTAACCTTGGCATGATGATACGTCAAAAATGTTTACAAGGTCTGTGCCAAAATGAGTGATTGTTCATTAGAGAATATTGGGACATGCACAAAATCATGAAGGCCTTCACTTTAATTTAGCTTTGTCTGGAGGGAAGTAACAGAGTTTCCTTTGGAGTAAAATGAATCATTCAGTCTCTCACCATTGTTATATTTGGTAAGCGGAGTGCACGGCATTCTTTTTGTTAATCATGAGAAACAGAAATCTGCTCAGTTCACATTGCGCCTTATATGTAAAAGTTGTGACACATTTCCTACATGTATGATCATAATTAATTCATGTTTTGTAGCCCAGGTAGATACAAAGCAATGTTTCAGTGTGTGTGTGTGCGTGTACATGTGGCTGAATCATTGTTCACTTGTTACACTGCACTCATGACATCACAACTCTCCATACATGGCTGAGATATCAGATCCTATGAATTTATCATGCTGCCCAGGTAGAAAGAACAACAGTGCGCAAAGTGCTTGTCAATTATACATACAGTACAGGGGAAGTCATCCTACCTGGAGGTGAAGTAGGCTGCCTGATTTAACCCTTCACTTTGTACATAATGGTCGACATTTCTGTAGAGTGAAACATGTATGAGCACAGTGAAAGGCAGACAGAGAGCTATACAAATGCTACAGCAGAATAAATCTGATAGAGATACTATTAGCAAGAAAAAGGTCGCACTGTAATAAAAGAGACATGATCAGCCTACACTGAACCACATTTAGTTTTTGTATAATTTAAATATTTGATTTTGATTTATGTTAACTTTCAAACTTTTCACTTTAAAGACGTAGGTCCAAATCAATCTGAAACAGTCAGGAGAATGATGAAGAGGTCTTTTTATCTGGACTCTGACTGTAGTAAAATAGTAATCCGTTACACTACACGTTACATGGGGAAATGGCGAGTACTGCTGTAACGCGTTACCGGCCAGCAGCGGCCCCGCTGAGCAGATGTTACCGTGAGAGAGAGAGAGAGAGAGAGAGAGAGAGGGAGCTGCTGCTGCTGCTGCTGCTGCAACAAGAGACAAGACGCGTCTTGGATCACAAATAGGGATGCAGGGCGCATGCGCGCTGGGCTCCGCTTACTGTAGGATATTCACCGTGGAGGAAAAAAGGGGGCAGGCAACAAATCAGGCTTTTTAAAACAGCAAAAACCCGACTTGTGCAATGTAAATAACCTCCAGGAGGGAGACGAAATAGGATTATCAACAGGTAGGATTTTGATTGATCTTGTGATCGGCTGTCTCTCTCTGTGTCTTTTTTTTTTTTTTTTTTTTTTTGTGGTTAATTTATTTATTTATTTTTGGCCTTGTCTTGTGTGGTGGCTGCGATTCTGGGCAAATTATAGCGGGGACTTGGAAATGCTCCTAGTCTAATGGACGTACGGATCCGCTACACTGTTATGCTTTATCCAGCCGATTGGGACGCAAGGACGATGGTTTTAACCTGCTGTGTTACTGAAATCTGTCGGATTCAAACGCGCGTAGAGCACTCGACTGACACTCGGGGGACGCATTTAAACGCGTAAGTAGACACAAACGCCAAGAGTAATGAAATCAGATGTTACCACTGGCTCTAACATATGTAATTTTCCAAACAATAAAAAAACAGCTACCGAGTACGACATCCTATTATACTATTACCAGCAGCCTTGTTATTGTCACGTCCAACCATCCTTTTCAATCCATCCCGACTGATAATCACACCCGCGCATTAACAAGCAAAATTATGTCGAAATGCGTCTTTAGTGTCAGTATTACACAGTGTATTCTCTCAACTCTTCGTAATTACTAATATAAAAGATGATCTGGAAAATGGAGGCTGGCTCAATAAACGCCCTAATGAGAACACTGCTTATTAACGTAAGACCCGTAATCCAGTTAACCTTTAATCAGGCAAAAACACAAATGCTTTATTATGTACGTCGGTTTTCCACAATGCATAAAGGCAGGGCGAGTTTATTCGAGGCATCCGCCGCTTTAGAGAGGCGTCCTCTGTTCTGCAGGGTGTGATCAAGAAGAGCTTATAATGGACTGCATTTCTCTTAATGTCTCACAGTGCGCTGAAAATGTCCAAAACACAAAAAAATCCAAACCGAGCCTCTCTTTTTTTTGTTTGTTTGTCTAACGCGTTTCTTTCCGAGAGGCACGCGTCCAAATGCGTCGTTTCTTAACGAAGGCTGGGCTGTGCTTTTTGCCATCATGGTGCTTTTGTTCAGGAAATTCCGAAGCCACAAGAAAGAATTCTAATACTGTATAGCATATCAGGTTAATGCCTTAGTCTAATCAAGCTCCATCACTGTCTGTCTGTCTGTATCTAGACAAAGTATTCATGCTGAGGCAGAGCTCTGCACTGTGCCACTCTAAATGTTAAAATGTAAAGCAAATAAATAAATAAATGGCAGGCAGGCGGAAATTATTGCTCATCACAATCTAGATTGTGCAAGTGCAGTTGAAAACATTGCAGCTGTTGTATGGAATTGAATGCTGATGGGTGGATAATATTTTTCAGGGTTTTTTTTTTTTTTTTTTTTTAGGTGTGATGAGACAAAGGAACAAAGGATGCCTTAGAGGAGAGGTTGCCTATATGCCTGGAAACCTCTTCAAAGCACACCGCCAAATGGATCCAACGCCTCCCCCTGCCACCTCTAGATCATGATACTTGGCTGAAGCTATTCCGCTATCTTTATGATCCCTCCTCCATCTATGGCGAACTATAGCCATGCAGGGGACCACACCATCTTGCAGAATGTCTCTCCTCTCGCCACGTTCCTCAAACTGACCTCTCTGGGTTTCATCATCGGAGTCGGTGTGGTTGGAAACCTCCTGATCTCCATCCTGCTGGTCAAAGACAAGAGCCTGCACCGAGCGCCCTACTACTTCCTGCTGGACCTGTGCGCCTCTGATATCCTGCGCTCTGCCATCTGCTTCCCCTTTGTCTTCACCTCGGTCAAGAATGGATCTGCCTGGACCTATGGCACGCTGACCTGCAAAGTGATCGCCTTCCTGGGTGTGCTCTCCTGTTTCCACACGGCGTTTATGCTGTTCTGTGTCAGTGTCACGCGCTACCTGGCCATCGCACATCACCGTTTCTACACCAAGAGGCTGACCTTCTGGACCTGTCTAGCTGTCATCTGCATGGTGTGGACGTTGTCAGTGGCTATGGCGTTCCCGCCGGTGCTAGACGTAGGGACGTACTCTTTTATCCGGGAGGAGGACCAGTGCACATTCCAGCACCGATCCTTCAGGGCGAATGATTCGCTGGGCTTCATGCTCCTGCTGGCGCTCATCCTCCTGGCCACACAGCTGGTTTACCTCAAGCTCATCTTCTTCGTCCACGACCGTCGAAAGATGAAGCCTGTCCAGTTCGTGCCTGCTGTCAGCCAGAACTGGACCTTCCACGGGCCAGGTGCCAGCGGGCAGGCGGCGGCCAACTGGCTGGCCGGATTTGGTCGAGGCCCCACCCCGCCTACTTTGCTGGGCATCCGGCAGAACAGCAACGCAGCGGGCCGCAGGCGTCTACTGGTATTGGATGAATTCAAAACAGAGAAGAGGATTAGTAGGATGTTCTACATCATGACGTTTTTCTTCCTGGCACTGTGGGGGCCCTATCTGGTTGCCTGCTACTGGCGGGTGTTTGCAAGGGGCCCTGTGGTCCCTGGGGGCTACCTGACGGCAGCCGTGTGGATGAGCTTTGCCCAGGCTGGGGTCAATCCTTTCATCTGCATCTTCTCCAACAGGGAGCTTCGGCGCTGCTTCAGCACCACACTCCTCTACTGCAGAAAATCCAGGTTACCAAGGGAACCCTACTGCGTTATATGAAGGTTTTGCTGTGGGTTTTTTTTCTCATCTATGTCTCTATTTCCCTGATTGATCTTGATCTGGGCTCGTTCCCATTGTACAGCGCACTCTCTCTTCTATCTCTCTTCTCTTCATCCTCCAGTTTTTCCTCCTGCTCCTCCTTCTCCTAACCCTTCTTTTCAGAGGTAGAAGGTGGACTGGCAATCACGAGGCTCTGCCGGGGTGATTGGATATGAAAGGTATCAAACATGGAGGCTGAAGGGAATGGGAATACGCAGGAGGTCTGGATCCCCTCCTGTGTTTATGTTCTAGTAAACAGACATTGTGGAAGGCCATGCCAATGCAGAGAAGCAAAAAGTTGAAAAAAGAAAAAAGAATTGACAAAACAATAAAAACAAAACCTCTTGTTTTGGATATTTTGAAGATGCGTTATTCTGTGAGGTGTGAAATACATAAATATGAAAAGAAAAAGAAAAACAGAACAAAAAACAAAGAAATGATACCTCTCAAGGAATCACTGGAATTGTTTTACATTTTAAGAGTTGCACTAAAAAGAAGATGTAAAGATGCTTTTTTTGGTCAACTGTTGCCAGTTGCATTGCAAGGACAACTTGTTTTTTTTCCTTTTTTTTCCCCAAACTAAACAATGAATGCTTTAATTTGCAACAGACTACACGACCGCTGTAAGTAGAGCAAAACTTGGTGACTGTTGGAATACACCATCACAAGAGGATAAAATGGTTTTAATGTAAGTGATATCTTTTTCATTTACCGGGCGGGGGCTTAATGATGGGGATTTACAATGTGTGGTTTTTGAAGTTGCAACTTAAAACTAGAAATTATTTCTTGTAGTTTTATGATCCATATGTCCCTAGTGTCTGACATTGTTATTTTCTTATCATCTTTTACAAAACAAAAAGAGGAAAAAAAAGATGAAGAAATGATGTTTGGATTTTGAAAAAAACAACAAAAAAAACCTTTGCTTTTAAGAACAACCTTGTGCTTAAAAAAGACACTGAAGAAGTAGTTAAATGTTTCATCATATCCATGTACCTAAACACTATCATATTGTTACAGTATTGCTGATGCCACTCCAGGTGTTCTTGCCTTAATGGTTATGATATTGTCATGTTTCTTGGTTGTTGGGTTATTTTTTATTTTATTTAATATCATTCAATCCTAAAAAGTCATTTTTTAGATGCAAGGGGAGTTTTTTTGTTTTTTCTTTTTTTCTTTTTCACATCAATGTGAAGTGCATGTCCATTTTTAAAAGCTGGTCCACTCCCATGAGCATCACAGGCCATACACTGAGCAGCCCATTTTTATTCTGCAATGGTTTGCTACACCCCACAGAGTGCTCAGAGCACAGGGAGTGTGTATGTGTGTGTGTATGTGTGTGTGTGTGTGTGTGTGTGTGTGTGTGTGTGTGTGTGTGTGTGCGCGCGCGCGTACGTGTGCGTGCATGTGTGTGTGTCAGTGGGTGCATGTGTGTGTGTGTGTTTCGGAGCGCGTGTGCTGTGTGGATCAGACAACAGTCACTTCAAGACCAGAGCCTTAGTATGAAATCTTGCACAATTTGTAAAAAATGTAAAAGAAAACTAAAAAAAAACAAAAAAAACAAAAAAAAAAGACATTTAAGGCACACCGTCTTGTTTCTACTTTCCCTACATTTGCTCTCTACTGATTGTTTTCAATGACTTACTTTTTTCTCTTGTGGCCATTTTAATATTTATTATGTATTCTTTTTTGTATATTATAGATAGATTGTGTGTAAGTATGTGAGTCTTTCATTTTGAAGTCCCGAATGTGAGTACAGTTTCAGTTAGGATTGCATTTGCTGAAAGTTAACTGTGTAATCTGTTGCTTTTTGAAAATAAAAAGTTTCCATTTTACAAAATTTGTTTTTATCCCTCTCATTGGGCGGAGACCATACAGTATGGCCATGCTAACAGCTGGAAAACGTCTGCAAAACCCCTCAGAATTGGTGCAGTCGTGGCAGTGTTTTGAAATGGTGCTTTGGTCTAGTGATGAATTTCCCAACATCTTCACCCCTGCAGGTCAAAGATTTACATTTTTATCTCTAAAATGTCTGTTTCTCACCTGAATACATAAGACAAAACAGACCACACTGGGGTAAAATCATTACTTTGTGATTGCTAAATACTTTAAAGTCACTCCTAAAATGTTTTAATTTTGTATTCAAGTGACTAATGGTGGATGATATTTCTACAAGGATTTTATATGTGTCCTTTATGTTCATGCTAACAGTCTCTTTATATGACAAAGTGATAACATTTTCAAATGTGTCTTTTCTGGAATATAATCTTTTCTGTCATTTGAGTCCTTGGGACAAAACAATATATGCAAAACCTTGTCACTGAATGTGAAGTGTGTTTGACATTTAATGGGAATCATCTCCATGAATATATCCCTGGGCACACTCACTCTTGCAGTTTTTCGTTCTGTGTTAAAGGGGAATACCACTGAATTTTAGATGTAATATATGCGACTCCCATATGGAATCATGGCACTCTGGATTAATGAATACCCTCGCACTGAGCCCTGTAGCCACAGATGACATAGTGGTTTGTCCCATTCCCTCACTTTCTTTTTAAGGTCACATTGATGCGCAGCTGCACTGAAAATGAACTGGGAAAATATGGAAATGTGAACAAATGAATACATATTCTCAACCCATTTAGTAAGAAATTTGCCACTGCAAATGCTTCAGTAAAGAACGAATATAACCAAATTGTAAGAAAAGATTTTCAAAATTCCTCAAAGAATGATTTTTTTTTTTAAATTAAAATAAAAAGTGGAATGTGAAAAATTTTAAAGCCATTAGAGCTCCTCTCGTTGAACAATATCGAAAGTCAATAAAGGCCACAACACCAAGGCATGTTTATTCTTAAATTGAGTGGTATTTCTCTGTAAAGGACTGTGATTACAGTATGTTGGCAGTGTCTGAAAGCTAATATGTGCATCTGCAAGAATCACTGAATGATATGAGATTTGTAACTGCCAATTTTGTATGATTCAGACATCATTGCAGCTTTTTTGCTTTTTAACCAAAAATGTGTTACTCTGTGCCATTTTATTTTCCCCCTAAAAATCACTTGATTAAGTAATGACCTTAGTCTAGGTGCCTGAAAAAACAAAATATGATGCTAAAATGGCTTGTAAACACTCCAGGTAATTGCATGCCGAGCTGCAGGTCCCGCTGATGAGAAATATCTATTAGAGATCCATTTTCATTACGAGGTTGGCAATTACTGTTTTATTTTGGACATTCGTCATTCTAATTTGGACCCAGAAGGGCCAAGTCAGATGTTGTGAAAGCATTTTATCAGGGAATGCTCTGGTCTAGTTTTACATTATGTCCTTTTCTTGCTTTTTGTCCATTATGCTGTCATGAAACCTGTACAATGCTTCTTGAAATTGAACGAGGCAGTTGTTGATGAAACAAACAAAACAAAAACAAAAAAGAGATTTTGTGGGATTTCATCTTTAAACTGGGGCTGAAACTGTGCTACTTGAGACTGGAGCTGGAATTAATATCTCACTTATGTATATTTTAGCCTCATTCAGCATATGCAAATCACAAATGGTGTCACTTGTGAGCACTGGCCCATTTCCTCGCGTGTTCATTTGCGTGGCCCAGTAATTCTGTTTCTCTCCACGTCTGAGGCAAGATGGTGGGCAGAGGTGGTCGGCTTGAAATCTGGCAGACAAGCTCTCACATTGAACTCGTTTACCCCAGAGGTACCATCTCTCCTGAGAAATGTCCAGAAACATATTGTTCATAATCAAAGCAATTAGGACGCTGTAGTCTACTGTACCATCTGACTTGGATCGGTTCTATGCACTTAGATCATGGAGGAAAAGAAAAAAACGGATCATTTTTGTGAGGCAATTATAATGCTTTGCTGGAGATACTTTTCATTTAACGATCAGAAGACTTTTCTATTGGATTTTGGCTGCCAATGAATAACACAACCATCCCTAATTCCGTGTCACTCTCCTTGTATCTCGGTGGATTTGCGCAAACAATTTCTGGTTTTTAATGGACTGCCAATGGGCTCTGAAAAAAAGGATCTCACCCTAGCCCTCATTTGCTGTCTATAATTTGAGTAAATACCATCTGTTGACTTAGAAACATTGGCTTTTTTCTAAAAAGGCTTATCTAATGTGAGCCTTTCTGCACTCTTAAGCATTTTCTATTTGTATAATGCACGCCAAACCTTAATTAAAGTGCAGTAAGGGTCTGTGCCGAGAAGCACTCAAATATGAAAAGCTGCCATGAATGGAATGGAGTGGACGACTCAATCTTCTGACAAGCTACTCAGGAATACGGAAGAATTGCTTTCTGTCTTGGCTTCACCCTACTCTGCATATGTGTTTGATTGTGTGACCGCTTGAGAACGGTGCTGGAAATATAATG
Organism: Macquaria australasica; assembly: GCA_005408345.1. Taxonomy (NCBI): domain Eukaryota; kingdom Metazoa; phylum Chordata; class Actinopteri; order Centrarchiformes; family Percichthyidae; genus Macquaria; species Macquaria australasica. The sequence goes on from SEMN01000011.1 coordinate 1,503,688, forward strand.
GTTCAATGTGCTTTGCATAATTTCTCCAGGGCATTCATTTTGTTTTGTGAAATGACTTAACAATGTATTTCGTGGACTTTTCTGTGGGATGTTTGGTCAAATGGTCCCCCCCCCAGCTCTTTTGTGTGTGTTTGTGCAGGAGTGTGGTTTAGTGACCCCATGACAGTGTGTGTGGGGTTTGTGGCTGCGGGTTTTTCATGCATTCGTGTTTTGTCCTCACTCACAGGTCAATCCGCTATCAGTGTGTCAGAACAGGCTGTGAAGTCAGACAGTCCTCTTTTCAGCTGTAGGCTACATGGTTTACAGTCGTCAAAAGCGCAGAGCTGCAGTAGTTTTCTCTCTAATGGCTTTGCAGCTTTATGGCTAATGTGCCACAGCAAATTGGTAATGGTCAATGAATGATGCGAGGATCACAAATGTGTGTCTGTGTGTCTACGTGTGTAGGTGTTACCTAAAATTTCACTATTTTTGTCTGTCTTTTTTTGCTGCCGTTAGAGTTTAATTCTGCCCTGCTTTCTGACCATTCACAATCAGTTGTTTCTTTTATGAATAAATGCAATGCCATGTCATTTTTTTCAAAGCTTTTAGATATAATAACAAGAGGCTGTGTCAGTCACTAAAACACATGGGACAATGTAAGCACATCCTTTTACAAACAAGCTGGCTCTCCCCAAGAAAGCGTTCTGAATTTGGGCAAATGCATGTGCAGAATTCGAAACAAGCATACATTTAGCTACTTTCCAGCTCATGTAAACAAAATTTGAATCTAAATATGTGTAAACCCCCTACTGCATTATATTGTCTAATAATATGTGCCTAAGGTAATGAAGAATAAGATGTCGTTAGGTAAAGATGCAGGAGGAGAGAAGGTCCAATAAAACACAGCATAATGATGATTTCTATTCCCTGGAGGGGCGGCGCTGGGAAAAAAAAAATGTTGCTGCATTTATTGTCTGACAAGCTATTATAGGCAGTGCAGGCCTCTGAATACCAATGATCAACGGGATGCCTGATAAAAATTTGAGAGTGGATAAAGATTCCTCCACATAATATCCCAGTCTTTATGTCTTCATTCCTGCAACCACCCTCCCAACTCCTGCAGCCCATCATGCAAATGCCTTATATAAAGAATATCCCTGCTTTAAATATTAACTGATTAAATTGCGGATGGAGCTTCAAAGGTTCCGTCTTGCATATTTAAACAGTATTTTTTCTCTCTCTCTCTCTCTCTCCTGTAATGTGAGACACACTGGTTGGATCTTTTCTCTGGAAATTTGCTAGGAGCTAACTTTTAGAAGTCTTAGTTCTATCTTTGGCGTCACACCTGTATGCACTAGAGGGTGTCTCTGGGCTATGCCGAGGTTTCTTCACGTGTCCTGTATGTTAAATGTTACAGCTGGTAGTACATATGCTTATTTGGATGATGATATCTTTGTAGAATTGGCAGTTTAAGGGTGCTAGATGATAGATTTCTCAAAGAAATGAATGCAGTATGGCATTAAGTTGTTCATCAGTTTAGACATGATTGAGTATTTGTGTTGCTGTGGAATGGACAAGAACGAATGAACCACCTTTAAGGCTTACTAATTAACACTTCATATCTCATTTGTTTTACCTGTACAAAAAAAGAAGCGTTGTTTGGCAGTGGGTTATATGTTGGACTATTTCTTGGTCAGGACCAGTAATTTCCTGGAGTCTCCGCTGGTTGCCTAGCAACTTGTCCCAGCCAAGAAATAGTCCAGAATGTAACGTGTTAATTACTGAGCTTTAGAGGTGCTGGTAGGCGGGTTTTGTTATCTTTGGACAGAGCCAGGCTAGCTGTTTCCCCATGTTTCCAGTCTTTATGCTAAGCTAAGCTAACCGGCTGCTGGCTCCAGCCATGACAGTGGTATCAATATTCTCATCAAACTCTCAGCAAGAAAGTGAATTATTTCCTAAAAGGTTGAACTCTTCCTTAAAGCCAAACAAAAAACTTGATAATGTTCCTGCTGCTTATACGACTGCTACACTCTTACTGCCCTGTTGTTCCACCCTAAAAAGAAGCTGCTGTGGAAATGCTGCAGTGCTAATGCAGGACACATGCAGGGCTATAAGGGGCTTACATCTTTGCAGTCATTCCTGCAAGTGTGGTTATCAAAGCTGTACAGAAATGAAAGAAAAAAAAGTCCACAATGTTTTACGCTTTGATATCTGTAGGTACATTGTGTACATTGTGCTGCGCAGAACAAGCCTTGCAGGATTGAGCTGCTCATAGGAATGTAAATGTTGTAGCATAATGTTGTCATGCTGTGAATGGATGGGTTGAGCAGTGGAAACTGCCACTGCGGTGTGTTTAGAGTACAGGTCAGGATGTAAGCTTACATAGGTTCTGTTTCTTTGCTGTTAAATCCTCTTGGTAGTGGTGGAAGTCAAGAGTAAACACGTCCCCTTCGCTGCTAAGACTTAGGATGAGTGATGGAGCCACGGATAGATCCCGACTGGTGGGTTAGTACTTAAGCACATGTACTCCAAAGTTGGAATATGTGAAGAGAGAGTACTGGTCGGGAGTAATCCTCCAACAAGGATTACTCGTGTCTTTCATGCTAGATTAAAGGGTCCCATGATACCCTGCCATGCCGTCTGAGTCCTGATGGGGAATCAATGCACGGGATGACAAATTATCAGCATCAGCATCTTTTGTGGTTATGGTCTGCTTGATAAAGAGTGTGATTTGAGTGGTTTTTGTGCCAGCATTCCTCAAAACTCCAGATTTGGGGAGGCTGACCAATCGCGAGCCAAGTGGTCTCTCGCTGCCTGTGTCTCTCTGCGAGTGTGTGGAGATAATCTTCGCACACACACACACAAACACACACACACACACACACACACACACACACACACACATACACCCAGAGTCTGAAAGAGATCTGGATGACGTACCTAATGTAGTCAGCAAAAAGGAAAAGAAATATTTGGGTCACATGAAAATTGAATAGTGTTGTGATGATTCCGGTGGCTGGTGGTGGTAGCGTCTGACTGAAAAATGCCTCTCCACCAATGAGCAGGCTAGTGCCTTTATTTCACTTTCATTGCACTCAAATTAGACCAAGCTTGTAGGATAAAACTGACAAAACTAGCAGGCACTGCAAACATTTTCCTAACAGACTAAAATATTCAGAAGCTGCTATCTGGCTTATAGGGGCTTTCAGAGCATTATGATCCGCAGCAAGGAAGCTGAGACTACCATATTCTCACAGCACAGCATATGCAGAGGGCAATCTGTCATGATGAAAAGCCAGCAAACATGTACATTATGGTGCCTATTTACAAAATGCAACCAAGTGCTTACATCTGCTCGCAGTGGGGGCACATTTGCCCCCAGAGGAGCAAAGAAAATGAATATTAAAGAGTTAGAAGCTGAATTTGATGTGGAATTTATATATGCATATCTTTTTTTTTGTTTGGATCCTTTACCCTCTCCAGCTTTTAATAATGTTGCTCTGAGGATGGCATCATTATTTATTTATTTATCAAATTTTTGCGTCATGGCAATTGGGGGAAAGTGTTTAGGGGTGTTTATACAGGCGATTTGTTCCCACTAATTCGACATGTTTTGTGATGAATCCAAGGGCTTTTGGAATGGGGAGGAGCTAGTGGAGGGTGGGGAGGGAGTTAATCCACTCATTTTCTTGTGTTGCAGCCTGTTCAGCACATTCTCTCTCTCTCTCTCTCTCTCTCTCTCTCTCTCTCTCTCCATCCCTCCTTTATTTTTGGAAACATCTCATTCTCGTGAGTCAGGCCCGTCATGCTCACAAAGGCTCGGTCTAGCGAGCTCTCGCCTCCTCCTCCCCTCTGCCCGTGTCTCTGCTGTTTATGATATTAGAAGAGAAAGAGAGCCGAGCAGGAGGAAACCGAGCCCTTCATCTCTCTTCTTTTCAGACCAAGAGGGAGAGGGGGAGAATTAATGCTTTGCAAATTTTTAATTCACCGTATTTACATAGTCGACAGGTAAACGGATGGATGTGTTTTCGCGAGCACCTGTGTAATAACTGGCTGAAAGGGGGCCTTGAGACAGTGACAGGCAGCAATTTCTAACCTGAGACTGCAAATTTAAGACTCACTGCATTTATGCTCCATTTGTGGTACAAAATCAATGTGATGATGCAACCACATTTTTGGCATCCATCTTAATTTGTCAAGCAGCATTGATGGCAGTGTTGATTGATGATACCTGACTTGACTGATAGTCATGTCGCCTGCACTTCCGTTGTCCATTTGTTGTTTTATCCGCATATATATAATATATATATATATATATATATATATATATATATATATATATATATATTATTTTTTTTTTTGGTTCCTTTATTATTTTTTTTCAACAGCAGTGTCTCCGAAGAGATGAGCTAATTACCATGTTTGCAGTGCAGTGTCACTTCTTTGAAGAGTTTGCTTGCAAATAAGGATCTTCCAGGAAAATCTGCAAAATGAAGTTGCCTTGGAAACACCAAATTATACAACAAAACACTTACATCATCCTACTTGCTGAGTTTGGGCTCTGAATACAGGATTAAATGGCCTGTTGAGATAGATATTTTAGTTTGTTTTGCGCTTCATATAATTTGCAGAAGAGTATATTTGACTCAGACAGCGTTTCTGTTATCTTTTAGTGCGTGTGGGAAAAGGATGATTCATCTTTTTTGTGTTAATTATAGCGATAACGTGCTGTAACAAATCAAACATTTTCTGCACTGCACAAAAAAATAATAATAATAAGGACTTTTGTTGTGTTGGATAAGAATTTAATTTGGCTATAGGCAAGAGCTGAATGTTAAACCATTGTTTGCGTGTGTTCATTTTTAGCTGTTGTATTTTGGTTTGCCTCTGTGAGTAACATTTTGATGAAGAGAATGAGCTGAGGTGAGCATCCATTCCCCTTGAGACTCTTTATTTGAACTTTCTGTGGATGCACATCTGCAGGCATCATCTCTAAATTTATCAGCGGCCTTAAAATCTGTGCTACATCCTAAATAAGTTGCATTTGTGTTGTTTTGGAACAAACTGGCCCAGCAGCTTGCCTAGAAAATGTTTCCTTCTACTATAAACATGGTCACCACAGCGAAAAAGTAATTTTCTACTTTCTGTGTCCAAGGGATTCAATTTTCCTCTTGAAGAATTATATTTGCTACATAGATATAAAAGCTTTCTTCTCAGAGACTGATTACACTGTTGGTATTTGTACAATTTATAGGCCTACCATACTCCAGTTCACACATAGAGCAAGCTGTATCAGTCAGTGCTCTGTAGCAGGGTTTATTGTGTATTTACCTTTGATGTCACATGTGCTTAATTTGCATTATACACATGCATCAGATGCATTTTAGGTGGCAAACTCTACGGTGTGAACAAGTACCACATGTTAATTGTGATGAGGTGTCCCCGCTCGCTGTGCATTGAACAGTCCCCGGTGCATTTAGCATCTCTGTATGGTGCTGGGAGAGCAGTGAAATAGTCTTGAAACAGGAAAAGGCCCTGAGCAAAGCAGGACAGAGCCATCGTCATTAGTCATCAACAACAGCACATGACCCCTCAAAGCACAGCGCTGTGAATCCCTCTGAATCACTGCAGCCATTCCTCCAGCCACTCGGCCCCTCGTCTCCGTGGAGCAAAAATGCTTTCAGACCCTTCATATAATGCAACAGAAAACCTTCAACCACGGATAAATCACAGCGCTATAGGATCTGCTTTGGTAGTTTACATGATATGTGTGTGAACAGGAATTCAAGGCTGTAATGATATTCAGCTGATATTGATTGGATCACACTCTGCTTGTATTAGCTATTTGAAGTACACACTTGAATATACAATGAATAGTTCTGTCTTTTGTATGTGCTATGCAGATTCTCCTACTTATTATTCTACTTGTACGTTCCTGGTTTCTTAATTATGTAATTCTATAATTGGATTGTAAATGAGGCCCGTAAAAAGCTTAAATACAGTCCCTTCAACCTTATGCGTAAGTTTTAAAATCCCAGCCACGCTATGAAGGCAGATATGAGCTGTCATCTGTTTTGACCTGTGCTGCCACGGGATGAACGTCCATTTATCAACATGATTTTTAAGGTTTAAGTACAGTGAACTGCAAGTCACCTCCCTTGTGATTTGTTTTCATACCAAATCCATCATCCATTTGAGTTTAAATTGGGTTCTGTTTCCCCTTTGAGCCTTTCCCCCATCCACATCCCTCCTTGAAACACAGGAAAGGGGTCATTTTTGGTCTTTTGATGTAAGAAGGTAAACCTTACATGGCTGTTCAAAATCTTAACTTTTGCATGAAGACACAGAGCTGCGAACTATGAACATCCTGGGAGACCAGCTGACGAAATGACCTCCTCTTCATCTCTCCTTCGTTGCCTCTTCAGTCTAAGATTAGTTCTTAGAAAAATGTTACTTTACAATTTTGCCCCAAGCTCAGGAGAGCAGCAGCTGAAAACACCAAATGTTCTACTCTAGCAAAACCCAGCCAGGCAGCCCCTCTCTCCACGGCCTTGTGTGTGACATTTATGAACTTCGTGTGATGTTTTAGAAATAACTCTTAAAAGGGTTTTCTTGCCAGGATTTTCTTCCCTGCTTACCACACAAACAACTCACCGCTCACAGCTTCCTGGTTACCACATGAGTTAGCATAGCAACCACTTAACATAGAGGGAATGCATCTGTAAACAAATCAGATTGCTGCTCTGTAATTGCGCATTATATAACCTGTGTTGCAGAGCCATGCATGCATGGGCGGGTTTGGCATAAAGAAAAGCACATTATTGGGCTTTGTATACAGTACTTGAAATGACATGTTAGGATAGACTGCAGCATCCTGACCTCAAATAATAAACTTCTATAGAAAATAGATGGATGAATGTACTTGACCATTACACAAGTCTTTTGTTATGTTTTCATACCAGGAAGAACAAAGTAAAAACACGTTTCTCTTTCTGACAGATCAGCTCAGGTCAGGTTTACATCACAATTTCTCACAGTGCTGTTGTTGCTCAGCTACTGTCTGATATTATGTTTTTCATTTGGTAATCAGTTACATTGCCTTTTTAATATGTAGGACCTATTATTTCATCAGAATATACCTCTTCACTCTCCTCACAGGGGATGCGGTAATGGTTGTTATTACAAACCATTGCCACCGTTATTTAAGGAAAAAAATCACTCTTCAGTATTCCTAAAAAAAAATACATTACTGGCTAAATGAGCATAATTATTATATATTATATATACAGTATGTCAACAAGGACTTTCATCTATGTATCACAATCGGTTTTAACTTGTTGCTGTTATTAATCACAGTACAATCAGTTTTCATGTTTATTCAGCTAACTGAACTAAATCAGATGGATCTATGGAGACACAAAATGTTCACAATTTAATAAATACCTAAGACACAATCCATTATATATCCATATGGATAAATATATATAAAATATATAATGAAATGATAAAATAAATATGTATACAAAAATGTAACATTTAATAAGAGTTTATTTCAGGTTATTTTATTTTTTCATTCCAGCACGTTTCATTTCAATGTCCTTTTTAACTACGGCATTTTTTTAATGGCTGCTTTATTTCATAATGCCACTTTTTATCACCAAGTATTTGTCTGTCAATCAAGCTAAGTGACTGACTTTTGCTTCGATCTGAACGACCTGACCAGCAAGAGGACTGGAATTGGAATAAATAATACCTGCAATAAACTCTTATTGTGAAAAGAAGCCGGATGAAATAACATTTCATAATAATGAGCTGAGTTTTACAAATTTATTGGATCATTTCACAATGTCATGGTTATATATTTAGCTGATATTTATTCATACGACTTATTTCATAATATCTTATTATTTATTGAATTTTGACCCCTTTGAAACTCCATAGACATCGGCTGCTGTTGATTGTGGCGCGAACAAATACCAGTATACCCTCTGCCACTACAGCATGTTTCGTTAACTGGCATTCATGCAGGATATAGTATTTGGAAGCCATTAAAAGAGCAGACATGACGTTCATGTTTCTCAGAAGAGTAAGAATGATGCTAAAACTGATATAAGTCAGTGCAAGTAAACTGAAAATATCCAGGCTTCTTTGTGTTTGCAAACCTGCTATTTTGCCAGTGAAAACATGCCAAATTCGATTTCATCTGGAACATGCTGCCAGCCTAATAGAGTCATAATTTCATGGAGGCTGGTGGACAATGAATAACTGTCAACTTCTCTAGATCCCTCTTTACTTTAAAATGGTGCATTAACAACTTGAGTCTATACATTTTGCATTATGGATCACAAGACATTTTGCCAATCTCTGGCAGCAGAGAGTCCTGACGAGGATCAAAGCAAAACCATGACGTCTTCAATGTCTGGGGGAAATTGTTCAAGCATACATTAATGCTACTCAACAAATTTTTATTCAAGTCAGTTCTTGGTGTGTTTTCTCTTTATTTGTGCTCTTATATCACTTAAAACTTGGTGGAACCATAAAGACATAGTTTTAGCTTTCTGCCCCTATGTTTAAAACTAAATTAAATAAAAGGTCTCTTTGTGAGTTTGAAGCATGATGTAGAATCTTACAATGGTCAGAACGGCTGTATTTTTTCAAACCGAGCGCAGTCATATTTCTTCCAAGAGGCCACTTGTATTGGCTCTTGCCTCGCCAGTTAACTGAGCCATCTTCATGGGAGCAAACCAGTGCTGCAGCCTCACTGCATCTCCAGGGTCAAGAGCTCTCCCTGGCTAAAACAGATCAGAAATTCTCATCACTCACTCCAATTATTTCAATGAACACTGGGTCACGTCAGCGCTAGCAGCAAGCAAAAAGCCAATGTGCCAGTCATTGTGGTGAAACTAAAAGAGAGAGCGCAGTGAACAGCTGAAGATTGATCTTTGTGTGGATGGATAAAAGAACACAGTGGTGCTTTCTTGTTATTCGTTTACATCACATTCCCACGTACGTCGGAGACTTAGTGTTTTGTAACGTGTTGTGTAGTGTGCTGCTATGTGGTGGATCCTTATGATGGCAATGTTAGACAGTAGTTTCATCTGTTTATCCAACACTTTGGTCAAGATGTTTCACTTGCAAATGGCAAGGTGGAATTGAGATTGGCTTGGCTTTTGTTTGCTATAGAAATAGTGCACCTGTTGCTGAACTATACACAAAACTGTGCGTGACAAAGTAGACTATTAGTCTTGTTTATCTATCAAAGAAGTACAAAACTGCTGTATTCCAGCTGTGTGTTTGTACATATGGGTAACAGCAGTATGTGATGATGAGTGAAGATTTGCCAAAGTGAAGACAGCAGACAATGAAACTCAAATGTATGAGATTAGTTGGGAAACATTGCATAAAATGCTAGGGGGATTGTAGTGTTAATATAATCAGTTCCATCAGCAGCTTGCTCGGCAGCTGAGGGCTGTGGTGTGTCACTGATATGATTACCTACTCATCCAGAGCTCTGATCTCATTGTTCCCTGACATGGAGGTGACTGGATAATACATGCATAATAATGTAGGAGTGTCCTGCAGATAAAGCTTCGTGGTTGCAGTGAAAACATGTTGCATCTGAGATCAGTTCTAAAGGATCAAAAACATCTGACTCTGGTGCATTAATTCATTTCATTTCACATAGTTGTCACTGGACCCCAGAAGACAAGGATTTTGAGAAGACAACAGTTTTGACAGAGAAGTTGCTAGTTTGAATCCCTGGTGGCAACTGGCTGGTTGAAGTGAATAAGCAGGTGTGTTTAAACCCTTAACTAATATTCACTAGAGCAACACACTAAGATTTTTGGCCACAAGGGACCTGTTTTTAAGCTAACAGCACCAGACAGGGGAAATGCTGGTCTTGGCTCTTGTTGTTGCTTAGCAACAATTGAAAACCAGTTTGAAACGTGCCATCTTTTTGCTGAAATTTGAAATATTTTTATCCTCAAAGCACCACGCACTGTTGGAAATGCACAACAGCGCATCCTTTCCATTACAAACAGGAGATAAAGAGGTCAGCGTGATAAAGGCAGATTCCTCATTGATGTGGAATCTGATTGTCCCAGTAGTGTTGCAGTGGATAATAAGAGACAACCGCAGCTCAATTGGGAAGCTTCCAGTTATAAATATGCATTAGCATGGCCTATGGCATTGCTGAAATTAAGCATGTCCTTGGTAAATCAACCTAAACTGAAGCCAAAGGAACACATATTGGTACAAAAACAGTGTCACTTTTCTGTGCTTGTGTAACCTGTGGTTTATCTAACAGCCCAAATTTGCAAACATTCACATATTTTTTCCTGAGAATGAGATGAAAATGCAGAAAGGTTTGAGTAGAAAATGATGGCTGTTTGAGGAAACGAGGAAAATGATAAACCCTGACCTAAATCCCTAAATCTGATCAACCTGGGTAGCTGTGGCCTGTACAAGTCCACAAGAAAATACCCAAATGCAAAATAGCAAGCTACCTGTCATACTTGCTGGTAAAAGAGGCAGCAACAGTGACAGCTTTTTCACAGCAAAAATTGCATTCCTTTGCCAATGTTGTCACCAAAGTGAAACCTCTCGGGAAAAGTTTCAGACAGCTAAACAGCTGTTTCAGACAGCAGGTCTTAGGACCTGTAGCTGCATTGCTTCATCTAGACAGACAAGTGAACAAAAGGTAATAGCATAAGCCATTCTGGTTTAATTAAAGGAGCGCTGCATAGTAATGGATCATTATAATGGTGATTTTGGGTAATAACTTTTAACTTTTAATTTTGTTTTCATTATCAGCTATGGCTTTGGTTCAAACTGGACCCATTTGGCTCAGTTTTATTAAAAAGCTAGGTCCCAGTGTAGTGTCTCTACAATGTAAAAGTAAAAGTAGAAAATTGCGTAGCGTTAGTTTTTCCCCAGCCAGTCTCATAAACTAAGCTTGAAGAACCTCGAGATAGATCTAGAGCTTCACAGCTATGTGGTTTATTGTACAGTATATTGTAGACTGATCACACAGATGAGGAGCCCTGGGTTACATGGAGGGAAATTATTCTCTGGGCCGTTTACTGTACACTTCATTGTATGCTTTCTGATTGTAAGCCGTCTGTCCTCACTCGAACCCACTGAGCAAACACTGAAAATAAAGCCCATGCATAATTGAGTCATCTGGACTGAAATAACAACTACCAATTCAGTGAAAAAGAAAATCCTCCAAGGAACTGTGAATGCAATCACAGAGCATGGACAAAGGGAGATATCATGTTGGCTTAGGAAGTGATAACTCTGGCTTTCAAAACATGGTGTGGAGCATAACTGAATTATGTTTGTGACAATTCAGTCACACGGCAGGGTAATCAAAGCAAGGCAAAAAGTGTTTAAGTAAGTATGTGAATCTCAAAAGCCTCAAGGATGGTATTCTATTTCTTTGCTGCTGGGGGTTTCATTAGGAGAGCAGGGTTGATCAAACATGCAGTGGCTGATAATGCACATTGGCACACAATGGCTTTGAAAATGAAACTGTCAGACTGAGGTAGCGTGTCGATCAGTGGGAGAGAGCTTGAGTATTTCTGACTGGTCTCATCTGGTTTCTCTCCCTCTCTATCTTTCTCTCTGCCACCCTACCCCACCCCACCCCACCCCACCCCTCCTCAGACAGACATATTCTCATCTGCAGTCTTACTGCATTGTGTTGTGCAAGCTATAAGATGAGGCTGCCTGAGTGTCTCCGTGGACTTTTCTCTTTTGACTCTGTTTCTCTTTTCTTGCTTAGCTGCTGCTCCAATGTCAGGCCAGGCCCGGGAGCTGCCCTGTACTTCATTAGCACAAAGCAATCAATAGACCTCCATGCTCTATTAATGCTGCATTCTGATGTATATTACTAGTCTCATATCAATGGGGCTGTCTATACTTCATTTGGTCTTTTGGTATTTAGTTATTTGGCTCCCCAAGTAACTCTTTGCTTAGCCTCGTCCTCTTAATTACTATTTACCACTTGAAATTCTTCAGAGGTAGGCAAAAGTGGTCTTCTCATTTCTAGCCAGCGACACTGATTTTATCAGCTCTAGTTAGCAAGCTAACATTAGCTCCTCGCTCCATGAGTTGGTTGATATCGAAGTCTCCGGCTTATTTATTTATATCTTCATTTTTTGCTGCCTGTCTTGACCAGGACTCCCTGGCAGAAGAGATATTGCATCTCAGTGGGACCTTTCTGGTTGAGTAAAGGATAATGAGTTTGGCAAAATAACACTATCTTGAGTATTGAGTTTGGCTAGGGTTGCCGAATAGAGCAGAGCATAACAGCTAACGTTACCCTACACTCTGAAATAGTATCATCAAGGACCAGCTCCTGAACCGGGTGTTTTTACACATAACCCGTAACCCCCCAAAATAATATTGTTAGCCAGGCATACTAACGTTTGCAGGGAAACACACTGTTTAATCCATTACTTACACTTTCACACTTATCTGCTTGATTTTAGAAATGCTAAGAAAATACACCACTCTCCAAAGCCTTTGTATACCAAGTATCACCCTTAATCACTCTCCAAAGCTTGACAAGCCTGCTGCCAGGCTTGTTGATTGGACAATCCCTGCCCATGGGAGGGGTTTAGTGAATGGTCAATTCTGAAAGGGAGGGCAGTCAATGAAAATTAAAATATGTTTGATTTAGAATTTATATACATTTAAACAGACTCTTAGCACTTTAGTTAATACTCTACAATCAGATATGAGAAGGAATTAATCCTGCATCCAGATCTGTGATGGTATTAAACTCTTCACCACAGTGTAACAGTATTCTGGTAGATTATACCTGCAGGCTCCAAAAAACTTTCCCTTGGCCTTTTCAAACAAACTGTGCCTTTAAAGAGACTTGTAAGCCTGCCTCCACAGCTGTGTGATCCTGATCCGATCCATCAGCGCAAAGAGGAAGCTGTTTGATTGTGGAGCAGGTTCCATCCATTCCCACCCCTGACCACAGACACACAGGTTACAGTGTCCCTGTCTGCCTTATCTCCTGGTGCACCGGCTCGGCTTCAGACCCATGGCTCCGGCACGGCCCCTGCTCAAGATAAAGCCCAAAATAGACCACTCTCGCTGACAGCAAGGCAGCGCTAGATAAGACTGTTGTGTCCATAGCTTTGAGCTAGAAATGGGAGGGAGGGAGGAAAGGGATGGTGCGCAGGAGAGAGAGAGTAAGCAAAATAGTGTTGTGGTGAATGCATGGTGTTAATAGCGTTTAGTTGCTAGTGCTCGCCCTTTGACCCTTTTATTCGACCACAGATAGTCGTGGTTATAGAAATGCACAAATCTGTTTTTCCCCTCTCCTTTCTCACAGTTGAGGCCATTGACTGTGCTTATTGACCCATGTAGTTGAAGCCCCAGCCAATTTGGTCGTCATGGCTTAGAGCGATAAGAAAATTACCTAGCACGGTGTGGACACGTACGTGTGTGCCTGCGCTCATGTCCGCTGCATGTCTTTTAATGTTTATGCCAGCTCACCCATAGCTTATTATTCAGCCTCTGCCAGATGGCAAACTGCAGAAGTGCATCTAAAAAGGTTTTCCTCCGTTGGCATGCAGAGGCCAATCAATAGCTGTGTGTCTTAGTAAATTAGATCATGTAGACAAGAGGCAGTAGTCAGCAGAGCCATCCCAAAGTAACCCCTTGCCTGGTTAGTTCATTCTCCATTAGACAACGGCCTGGAGTAATTGAATTGGCCTGTACAATCTCAGGGCTTGGCCTTGGCTTTTTTGCCTTTGACAGCATATATTCAGGTCTGATAACTTCATACCCCAGCCAACAGCCAATGTATAAGTATTTTTATGTGTCTATAGATAGTGTAGTGGTTAAGACCCTTACGATTGGAACCACATGTACCCTAGCTTCTTGTCAGAAGCCTGCACACTGTCTCTTTACCGTCTTAAGATTAAAAAAAAAATACCATAGGGAGGGGTCTGAATACACCGTCACATGAAAAATAAACCTTTTTATAACCTTAACCCACCCACCTCCAAAACCCTTTTATTATTATGCATGTATCACGTTTGTGTTAAATTACATGACAAATACGTGACAGACCTTGAGCTCTCTGGGCTGCCAAAGACACGTCTGCCCTCTCTTGTTATTTGGGGGGTAAATAAGTCATTGTGGCAACGATGAGATGCAAGCTAATTATCCGCTCCGAGCCAATCACTGACAAAGCCAGGCTTCAATGTAGAGAGAGCATCGTAGGCAGAGAAAGAAAGAGGGAGAGAGAGGGAAAGAAGCACTCCCTCATATAGAAAATTTGCACATCAAGAATTTTTTTAAAGGATTGCTGATGAAGAGTTTTGGGGCTTCTCGGCTCACAGTTATACCCTAATATTTAGCGTTCAAAGCATAGAGGCTAATTAGGACACCATTAATATACCCCTGTCTGCCCCCCCCCAGCCTCATTATTCCATAACTTCTGTATCTGTTGCTGGCAGGCCAAAACTGCCATTTATCTTCTTTTTTTTATCCATTACTGTGGTTACTCTACTGAAGTACTTGCATTTAACATAATTACAGAAATACAGAACGAGCACAGGCTTGAAACCTCCAGCTCTGAAATCTCATACTGTCTTACAATCAAACACTGTATCACTACATTATTGCATCAAATGGTTTTATTTCTGTCCTTGCATGTATTTATGTTGTTTTTTAGTGCTTGCAAAAAAGTTAAGCATTTTTTGTTTTTTGTTTTTTTTGTTTTTACACCTTGCACAGTGTAAATATAGTCGTCCTCAGTTTTACACTGAGCAACTCCATTAGAGCTCGGGCCAAGCTAACAGAAGTCTTTGAAGAACATTTCTTTCCCCTCACAGATTTTTCAAACTGCCAGCCTTTCAGTCATGAGCACATGCAATGTTTATGTTTTTTTCCCACTTGTACACGAGGCTTGTGTACTTGTAGTTGCACCGAGGTAGGGTTGATGCTAGCTCAGATGGAAAACAAGCAAATGTTTCATTAGGAGAAAGCCTTTTTTTCTGTGGACTGCATCTGTTAGTGAACCACTGAGGGTTAGTGTACATCTTCACAAAGTCTTAGTCTTAGACAACATTATTTTTGTAAATTAAAGTTACCTGTTTGAGTTACTTGTTACTTGTATGTTTCTACAGTATTTATCTATCTACTTACTCATTATCGTCCCCAAATCAGCGTATCAAAGCACTCCAAGCATTTCTAATAGCAATCATAGTGTTGTTCAAACCCAAAACACAAGGATCAGGTGGCCTATTTCTTACTGTTATGATAATTCCATCATGCAACATAATTGCTTCAGGAGTGTCCCATCATGCAGATCTAAAACGGGAACAACAAAATCTGCTGTCTCAACATACAAACCAGGGGAAGTATGAGCTGAGTATTTTTCTTCAGCAACTGCGAGTGTCTTTCTGCGACAAAAACATCCAGTGGTGTATGTGGCCATAATCCCATGTGACATGGGCAGTCAAGGGGAAGGGATTGGAGG
This sequence comes from Macquaria australasica, assembly GCA_005408345.1. Lineage (NCBI taxonomy): Eukaryota > Metazoa > Chordata > Actinopteri > Centrarchiformes > Percichthyidae > Macquaria > Macquaria australasica. The sequence continues at coordinate 1,519,178 of SEMN01000011.1, forward strand.
GCTCGGAGAAAAAGACAGAGGATGGCAACTCAGAGAGAGAGAGAGAGAGAGCAAAGGAGAGACAGACAGAAAAAGAAAGAGAGACTTCCCCTGTCCTTGCCTTGCAGAAAGACACTTGTGTCGGATTCGAGCTAATGCTCCAATTTATGACTCCCTTTAAAAGGCCCCTGAAAATATGCACCAAGATGAGGGGAGTCTTGGTACTTCTCAAAATTCATTGAATCTATTCACTTCATTTGATCCACTTTGTTCAGTGGCAAGCTACTACCTGAACTCGCAGAGACCAGTTGGCCAAACACAGATTAAAGCGCAGCACCGCAAGGGAACAAAGCTAATACTGGAGCTTCTCTCCGTCAGAGCGGCTGCGTGGGAGTTTGGTTTATCACGTCTGGGAAAGTGGTTCAGTGTGTTCAGACGGCAAACTATAATGATGGAGCCATGGTGGCTTGAGGTCAGTATAAGCATATACAGTATCATTTCTAATCCTTTCCAATATATTCATATAGCCCATCTGTCACACAGTATAGGGAATCTGTTGAATTAGTTACATTTATCATTCATAATTACCCCAAAATCCTAGCTTTTGAATAAACAAATTAACTTACTGTAGTATTGTAGATCAAGAGAGAGTGACAAAAAAAAAAGGATTTGGGTTTTATATTGCTCTATTTCTTTTGCCATTCTCTCCTTTAATTCCAGTTTTCCCTGCGCTCCAGTATCTACTAATCCATCTTTCTCTCCTTCTCAGCCCCCTATCTTCCTGCCCTCCATCCTTTGGTCTCTCTTGCTGTCATCCTTTATACCCTGGCCGCTCCTTTGTTTATCCCTCCATCTCTCCCTGTCCCTCGCTCCCTCCATTTCTCTTTGATAATGGCGGCCTGAGCGCAGGAATCTGCCGCCATCCATTCCAAGCAGCAGGTAATGGATTGAGAGCGGGACCTGATCTGGCTATGGATGAGCCAGCCCGTAGGTGTCTGAGTGGGCGTTCAAATGGATTCGGAGAAGCTCGCCTAGAATAACACACTTTGTCACCGCGAGCTTTGTCTTCACAGATCTTCCATGTTCACTGTCAGCACTGTCCCCCACCACCCCACCCCTCCCTTCAAAGACAAAAACTCTTTAAAATAATACAGCAGTGTGGCAGCATCTCTCTGTCTGGCTGCTTAAGGGACATTTTGATATTGTCAGGATGCTTCTCCTTAGCACTCCTTAATCCCAGCAATGTTGCACCAGCACACAGCTCTACTTCTCACTTTGATCTCTGTTTTTTTTTAACAAAGGGACAAAGGAACAGATCAAGAGGATTGTGGGACTGACGCCAACGTCATGCTACTAATGCTGAAAATCATAAATTGTCCAAACAAGAATGTTCTCAGTGGTGATTCTGGCAACTAATATATATTCTGTGCTCCAAGCGCCAGTGTGCCATCACTGAAGAGCAGAGTAAATGACTCCAAAAACCACAGGGATGTTGCAATCTCCACAGAGTCCTTGCAGATACCTGGAAACCAATATAAACCAACATCTGGTAATGAATTATGGATGGAGATGAAATGCATGTACTCAGTCTGTCTCTCTACAGGGGATGTTATTTACAGTCTCATAGAAATATGCTTCCCATCACGGCTAATGGAATTTGCTACATGACATGTGTGGTATTGTGTGCTGTGATATACAGATATAGATTATTCCGAAGCCATAAAATACATAAACTGAGATGATGTGTTCTGGAGGAATATTTCTAATCACATCTTAACATTTCTAAAACTTGATTACAACCTAATATATCTCTTTCTTGTAATATAATTGCATACGTTTATTTCCTATGCGACAGGAGCCCAGGTAATTAAAATGTGTTCATCTGTTGGAATAACCTTTTTTGCCAGAAAATTATGGCCTCGTGCCAGACGGAGAATATGTTTGTGAGTACTTGTGTAGATATGTGTGCACGCAAGCATGTTTACATATTTGCATATGAGGGTGCATGCTGGCAGTGATCCCAATTTGTGTGGGTGTGCATGCGCTGGAGCATGTGTGTGTGTGTGTGTGTGTGTGTGTTTGTGTGTGTGTGAGAGAGATGATGGAAGCGCAGTGACTCTGCCTGGAGGCAGCAGCCACCCCATTGTGGGGGGTGAACACGAGGCCAGACACCTGTTTTTCCCAAAATGAATTATGGAATGAAGCCAAGCGCGTGTTATTCTCCACACAACTGACAACAGAGGCCAAGGCCAAAGACCTGAGGAGAGACAGAATGAGGCTGGCATTACGGAGAGTGCTAAACAATAAGATATCCAGAGTAAGAAAGCATGAAGGTTATGAGTCCTTGTTTACTTTAATAGACTCTCTTATAATGGGGAATGGAATTCTAATAGACTTTTGCATTGCATGCTTTGCTTTGTAGCTGCAATTCAATTAAAACTGCTGGAGACAGCCATTTAAATCTTATGAAATATTCATTGTGTATAGGCAGTTATGTTTAGCCAACTCATGAAGTAAACATTATATTGGCGATGGAGCTGTTGTTTTAATATATCATAAGTCACATATGCTTTGGAGCACGTTAGCTGTTTTAACCTAAAAACCACCTTCAACATGAATGCACACACACTTCTGGTGGAAAAAACAAACACCTGAAAATTGGCTCAAACATGCAAGAAGTAAACACATTATTTTGCATTATCTATTCATAAATGTATCCTTCTATTTATGTCCCTGTTCTAACCTGATATATACATTTCCTACCTGGCTAATTTGTACAGTTGTCTCACCTTGTCAGGCTGCAACTCCTTATGTAAAATTGAACCACAGCTCCTGAAATAAACAGGAAAGAGAGAGAGAGGGAGAGTCAGAGCGAGAGCATTTGGCTTTTACTGCAGTGTGTGGGCAGCTGTCGAGTGCGCCCGTGCACTAACCTGCGCCCGCCGATGTCACACATGCCACCAAACCGTTGTGTCAGTTCTCCGCCACTCTGATAAGCTCGCACCTTCTGTGCTGCAGAGAGCATTTAGTCTCATGTTCAGTCGTTACATTTGTCTTAGGATCTGTAAAATACTCTGCATATGTGGTGAGATAAACCCACTTATTTAAATTCGTTTCAGGAATTTCCCTATATTATTGAATATGATGAGTCTGGAAAATCAGCTGATTTGCGAGAAAAATTATTTTAATTATTTCATGCCCCCACTATGTTTAAGCTCTAACCCAGACTTGATGACACAGTAGACTTACTGTACAGTATTTTCAAATGCATGCATTTTCCTTCCAGTGATATAAAGTTGAGCAAACATCCGTGGAACATCCTTCACCTATAGACAAACAATACACAATTTCCTTTAAATCTTTTCTTTAACCCTTAGTGACAAACAGTACATGAAAAACATACTTGGTAAAGCACTTGATTTATGTTTTATTGTTTGCATTTCAAACCAGTGTGTTCCACACAAGAGAAAAGGCTTTGAATGTGAGGACTAACTGATGTTTTTGGCAAATGTAACGCTATCTCGGGGAATGAGTTTGGCCTGAGTTGCTGGAGCAAACTTTCCCAAACCATAAAGAACAGGACAGAACCTAATCTCTGATATAGTAGCACCTTGGCTCTCATACAGTAGATGGTCCAGTCCAATTTGGGTTTTTCTAACGTAACCTGTAACCCTTAAGTTATAGTTAGCTTTTACTCCTTGGCTTTTAAGGTAACGCTAGGTTACAACTGTAGGTATTGTAGGCATGCTAATGTTTGTATCTAACGGTAGACCAGAGAAACACAGTATAATCCATTCCTTAGAAATTTTCTCTGGTGTTTTGGGGATTTGGAAAGGCTTAAAAAAAAAGAGACACCACCCTCCAAACTCTTGAGATACTCAGTATTGACAGACCGACATTTGCTAAGATACGATCACAGTTCAGGCGAGGTATTTAACGAGCAGTCCATTTTCTAGCAACAGGTTTCAAAAGATATTACAAAATGAAGAGGATTGAGAAATGTAAGACATATTATTGCAGCGTGGCTTATTACAGAAAGTTGCTCCAAGCAGACAAAGTGCATCACATCACAAATGGATGTGAGCATGAAGTGATTTCCCTTTGCAGTCATCGTGACTGCTATATAGAAAGGGTTACATGGCTGCATCATTAGGAGAATGTCTGTGGTTATGTGGATGAGGATGGATACAGTGTGTGGTAACAGTATATAAAACCCTTGCTGAGTAGGGTCAATTTACAGCAAATAAATATGATCATGAATTGAATGAATGATGACTATAGTGACTGAGTCTAGGTGTCAGGAGTTCTGAGCTACCAACACATGACAGCAGTCTAAGTGAAATTGAAATACATCTGTGGATTTTATCTTTAAAATGCACTGTGTACATGCTTTGTCACTTTATGACAGGCATGTCTGATAGTGCCTGAGGTATGTCCCAAGTGTTTAGGAGAATTTTATTTTCTAGAGTAATTTGTTCCATCCAGGGTATAAGACTGTCAGGCTCTAAGGCAGGTTAGCGCTATCCCTCTAAATATCACCGTTCACACCTGGAGGTCACAGGTTCTGCACTGTCTACTCAGAGCACATCAAAAGTATTTCATCATTAAGTCTATTATATACACAGAAATGTCAATTTGCATAGCGTGTCATGACGAGCCAGAGGGCAGCGGAGCGCCTTGTCTGTCTCCCTGCGTATTTGTCTAAAGACAGGAAGTGGTTGACATACTCAGGAGGTGTGAATTTCCTACCCGTGATTAATTTAGCCCTTCCTGTGGCGGCAGCCTGCCATGAACATTTCCTGGGCTCAGTTTAACTCTAATCAACACGTTCACAGTGAATGCCATCTGGTGATTCGATTCTGACAAATTACCCCAGTGTTGTGCTTGATAACGCCTCGAAACCGGCGTGTTTATTTTCCTTTGGCGGTTTTTCACTGTGTAAGTGGGGGGAAAATATTGACCTGACTTGCCACTGCGCTGACGGTAAAGTGAAACCGGACAGGCAGCAATGCTAAATAAGTTTGTCGTTCCTGCTTCTCTTCTCCTGAAGGGATTTGTATTTGATTTGTGTGGCTGATGGTGCTGAAACTTCACCGGCTTTGTAGCTTCTCACCTGAAGGTTTCCCCACCGCACAAGTCAGGCTGGATTGGAGTAGCGCGATGATTAGTGGTGCTGAGTTTTAGCCAGGCGAGGCCTCCGGTGTGCTGTTATGTCTGCCTCGGCCTCTGTCAAGCAACACCCAGCCTCCAAGCCTTCTAGCCACCAACTTCAGGCTTCCTCCCTTCTCATGTTGTTGTGTCCTTTGAAGAACTTAGACAAAGACTTAGTCTTTGCTTCACAGAAAAACAGCTCAGAGGAAACATACAAACATGTGTGGGCAAGTCCGTACAGATGTGCTCATATAGTACACACACATAGATGCACACTGGCTGAGTAAATTGGCAGTGGTTTGCTTTCCAGGCGAAGCTGAAATGAAAATATTCTGTGCACATTTGTCCACAGTAACATCACTGAAGATAATCACCAGTTGAGGAAGCAGCCACTGCGAGCATTGCTTCTGGTCTCATACAAATACCTGTGGGGAGGTAAATATCTTTTGCTGTAATGATAAAATATTATAGACTGTGTGTGTGTGTGAGTATGTGTGTGTGTGGTTGTTGTGTTAATTTTTCCACCATCCCACACTAAACACACACACTAGTCAGGCCGTGCATGGCTGGCTTCCCACCTCTCATGCATGGGCTAAAAACCTATGTTTAATTTCCATTCTCCTGCCGCATTGGCTGCCCTGTAAATTATTAATGTCCATCGGCGGCAGCGGTAGTTCATTTTCGAAGCTCTGTATTTGTGTCGGATGAAAAAAGAAACAAACTGAGATAAGAAAGTATAAAGAGAGAGAGAGAAGGGGGGGAGAGGAAGATGATAAACTAACACAGGGGACAGGAGAGGAGAGGGGGAAGCATAATACAGAGATAGTAGCAGAAGAGGGGACAGAGTGACATAATCAAACAGGGGAGCAGATCCTGACCTCCGTGTTATTAACGCCACACTCTTGCTTCAGGTGGGCTCTTGCAGGTCAGGGGGCACTGCACAGCGACAGAGCACCCCTCCCTCTCTTGCCTCCACCACCTCTCTGAAGGCCTGCGCACGAAGGGAAATGTTATATTTAGCTGAGACCAGTATTTTGTTTGCTCACTAGAAGCAACACTGCCCTTGGAAAGCAGCCAGAACACTGCAGCATGGCCCCCTCTGCCTCCATCTCTCTTGCTGTCCCCCTCCATGCCTCTCCTCTCCTTCTGTCAACCCCCACCCCCATCATTTCTGTCTCTTTCTCTCCATCCATCTCCCCTCTTATCCTCCTTTTTCTGGTGTGAGCTCAGCACACAGTAAACAAGTCGAGTGCCACAGCGAGTAGACAGAAAAGCAACCTGCAGCACACAGGAGGAGGGGGTGAGATTTATTGTGACACTGTTTGGAGATGTTGACAAAAAAAAATTAAATATTAAAAATAGGCTTTTCTTCTTTCCTACAGCACTTAGAGATGAAGAAGAAGCAGAAACTATACAAGGGTGTTGTTGATTTTGATGACCAGTATGTTATATAATGTGTTTTTCAAGACACAAGCTCACTTGCTTCTGTCTTGAAAAACTTCAATACAAAAGCAATCAAAACTTCTTTATTCTGAGCTGAAAATGTTTTGCTGTTCTTATTTTTCCTGCTTTTTGTGTTTTTCTTTTTCTTTTAATCTTTCTCTGATTCATCACCTTGGCAACAAAGTGATCGTGATGGGTGAGTGGGAGTCATAATTTGGAGCTCTTGGTGTAAAAGCTCAACATTATAAAAGAGTGTAAATGTGTTACTGACCTATATTCTCAGCCCGCATATAGAAACCCATCCTATGAACCAGATCCCTCCTGTATCAGCCCATCCATCTGCTGTAAGCCCTTCTCCCCAGAGCCTAGTGGGAGGTAATGCCGCGCTGTTTCTGTGCTGTGACAGGTGGAGCCACACTGTAACTTGATTCATGGATAAATTGTCACAAAGTGATTATTTGTACCTACCTACATCTCCCTCAGGTATTGTATCATGTATACGTATATGTGTTTGTATGTGCCTATGTGTGGGTCCGTGTGAGTGTTCACACGTGTGTGGGTTTATCTGACACATAAATCATCAACAGTATTATATTCAGAACAATGGTTCTGAACAATGTCAGTCCCAATTACAGTAACGGCTGTGATTCACCTTAAGATCGAGGTAAAATCTGCAAACAGTCACACCAACAGCCAGGTAAAGAAACTTCAAAGTGGGTCAGAAGTAACTTCAAATGTTCAACTTCATAACCTCAAAGATTCTTCAGAATACCTTAAGGCAGTGGTTTGTTTTTTAAAAACATATTGCTCTTTTCTTCCAGCAGAACTCCCCAAACCAGGACAGGTAAATATGGTGAACAGTGACAGCATGAAATGATACAACATGGGATTTATATGACCATTAAATATTTTATTTTCTCTTTTAGAGATGTAGCTCACTTAAGCTCTTTTTCTTTACTGCAATGTTCCACATTACTCATCGAAACAAATCACATTAGGCTTTAAAATATGTCAGCGTAACCTTTAAAAACAGTCACTGAAGTCCACATCATACGAATTTCTGACATAACCATTATCTCAAAGAGGTGGCATCTGTTGTTTCATAAAATAATTGAAGTAAAAAACAATATCCCCTCAGAAGCCATTGTTAAATTTTGTTAAACCTGGTATAACAAATCAGCCTGATAATTTCACTTCATTCTTTCAACCTGACATCTTTTGCCATTGTTCGCCGCTCTCACTGGGGTAAACAAAGCTAAGGTTAGCACGATTTGGACAAGCTAACGTTCTGTAGCTCGACTAAACAGCAACATTCATGTAACAACAACCAATAAACAGTTTGCCCCCCCCCCAAAAAAAAAAGAAATCACAGGGGTGCCATATATTTCATTCAAAACAGCATATTTCCCCGAAAGGTGACGATATTTATGTCTCCATGAAAATTGCAATGTAGTCCAGTATATCTTTTTTATATTGAATTTTTAATGGAGAATCTACACTAGGGAGGGAAATCTATTGTCAGATTCCCTGCACCTGTTTGACATGCATCTATATAGCTGACAGCAGTGTGACACAGCAGATGCATTGGGACTCTTTTCATATGGACTCAATGTTAAAGCCCTGTCAGACAGGATCCTTCACATTTCAGAAATGTCAAATGATGAACCTTCATAAATAAGTTTCCCAAATGGACATATAGCTTCTTGCACTGAAACCTCATTTGCATTCGATACTGCACATCAGCAGACAGCACAGTATCCCCAGGCTCATCAGAACAATCTGCCACTGCTGTTCCCTAATGACATCGAAGCACAATGGGGAATAAATGTTCACAACAGCAAGACACACAGTTTGAACACACAAGGTTGATTATACACAAATTGCATGGACATAAATGCACCTGCACATGCACAAACATACGAAAACACAAATCAGCAGAATGGATCCAAAATCTCATCGGATGAGTTCCCTTAAGTCAGTTGCAGAGTCAATGATGATGGCTTCTACTTGAATATTCTTTTTGTTAAAATGACTGATGAGATTTTGACTTTACTTCCAATCTCTGGCAGCATCTTGTGTATTTTTTAACAGCACACATAACACAGTGACAGTCCCACATGTTACACACATAAAATCAGTGGAAAGAAAGCCAGCAAAAAGATTTGTCACCATCTACCACTATTACTGATACAGAATATTTTCCGAACAGTTGGTAATTGAGTTTGGTGGACACATGGCCTCGAGTGCACTCTCAATAGATGCTGTCCAAAACCATTATTCAGATTTTCTGGAAATGAACTTATATGAACATTGCCGAGGGATAATAAAAAAAAAAGGATTCAAAGCTTTTAAGGAAATTCCTCCCTCCCTCTCTCTTCCTCTTTTGGTTTCTCTTCAGAGAAAAAGGGCTGGCCTCGACCTGCAAGCTGCAAGCTTTGTATTTTGGTGGCGGTGTAATGCTGCAGAGCCAACAGAATTTCACCGTGGCACTTTAACCCAAATGTTTTTTGTTCTGCTGAACTCCTGCCTGAGCGCGTTGCGTTATTTCCTCTCCCTCAACCCCGGGGCACTGGCCGACACTAAAGCAAATAGAAAGTCTAAAACTAGATGTGACTGTGATGGCATACCACTGCAGGCATGGACGAAGATGAATACACACACAGGTTAAAGAACATTCTTTTACCTTGAGACCATTGTGGAGGCAATGAATGTCCCTAATTCTTTATAAATACAGTCAGCTCTCTTTCCTTGTGTACTAACAGTTAAACGCTGTCATATGTGTTTTCACTTCACTTATCGCTTTCATTTAAAAGATTAGTTCAACATTTCGAGAAATACGCTCTTTTGCGGAGAATAGGATAGGATTGATACCACTCTCTGCGTTGTATCAATCTTCTCCCCATTTACCCTTGTCATTTCAAGTGTCTCATACCTGTATTAAATCCAGATGAGATTTAAGACACTTTCATTTACACTTATATTCAGTCACATACATATATGCGTCTCTGTTGGGCGTATCACAATCTCGATTGCAAGCCATCTTTGTTTTCCCGTGCTACATGCAAATCAGGGTTGGCCCTCCTCCAGTCCAGAAGGAGGTGGGAATGCACCTGAAGCTGTTTTGTAACTGCCAAAAACACCAGAAGAAGAATAGCCTAACTTCTGCACTTTAACAGTTTAGTTACAATAATAATAAAGACAAAATGAATCGCATTTATGAAAAGCAGCCCGAGCAAGACAAAAGTTTTATCGTCTTCACGGCTCTAATCCACGCCGCTTTCTCCCCCACACAAATCATTCAGTGGTTGAACTGATCAGGGATCAGAGAAACTCTACAGCAGCTCAGTGCACCTTGTATTTGATCGTACTTGTAGAAATGGCTGGAGCCGTTTTTCCTTATTGCTTTAACGAGACAGAGAACAATGGCTAATTTCAGTGAAATGTTAGTGTAACTTTAGCTGCCGTTATCAGAAGGACAGAGGAGACAGACCATGGATGTACAGTATTAAGAAAATCAAACAGTGAGTGACACATTTCCACTGTTTAATAGTTACACTGTGGGAGGAGAAAGATTACCTCTGCATCTTGGAGAGACGGATGCATTTACACCTCAACATCTGGCTAGAATGCAGCTCAAGCGAGAAGTCAGATTTGAATCTGTCTTGAATGCTTCTCAGATGCATTAACACTTTGCTTTTTTGAGATCGGATCCGCCCAAGATGCATTAAGTGTAAATGGCCTGAACTATGTCTTTAATATAATACAACTACTTAAATTGCAGTCCTTATCTTAAACAGTCCTTATCTCACAATCAAGGTCTCAGCTTTCAGGTGTGAACTGTGGTGTGATTTTGTACACAGTGTAAAAACACACATACGCACATTGAAAAATACACATGCACCACATTTACAACAAGGATACGCACACATTATCATATTTACTACATTTTCTCTTTCACTACGTCTATGAGAAACGAGACTTGACATAGCAATATTAAGGTGGAGAAGAAAACACAAAGAGCAGAATTGCTGCATCCTTTATGTCCGGGTTCTTTTAAGCTGGCTCTGAGGTCTTCCACCTAAACATGCTTATCGCAGTCAACAGACAGAAAAGACTGTGACACATGCTTTTGTCTCAACCCACATCCACCACTCCTACCACTCTCTCTCTCTTTTCACCCCTCAATTCACTTCTAATATCATGGACGCTTCCAGAACAAACAAACGGGTATCCACCAATTAGTGCTGTCAGCCTGCGCCCTCTGTGAACCTTTCTATTTGCTAGAAAATATATCGGCTCTGCTAATGTGACAAGAAAGGGCTGCCATACTGGGAGCCGCGCTTACTGCACCCCAGTTCAGAAAATCAGCGTGATAGCGTAGCCTGGGAAAGCTTCCAGCGATACGGCCCACATCATTCCCGAAGCTACGCCAGAGCTTCGCAGCCACGATGGGAGGATTTCAGGCTGTCAGAGCTAAGAGGTCTGGCCTGCTCATTTCGGGGAGTCGTTTGTTAGTTTGCCTGCTACAGTCTGGTACAGCTACATCACTGCAGAGGTCTTGCCCGGAAGACCAACTTAATGCAGCCTTCTGCAAGTCTGAAGTATGTAGCAGATCCTCTCCCCCCCCCCTTCTGCCTCTATCAGTCCATTGCACACACACAGCATAGAGTAATAAAGACGTAATGTAAATCATCCACAAATTGAGTTGTATAAATCCAAGAAGCTGAGAATGCACGACCGAGAAAGGGATTTAGCCAACTTTTCCTGCATGTACAGAAGGAAACAGTAATACCGAGTGTCAAGCGAGCCTTGTATTCTTCTCTGCAATGAGTTTGTTATGGCGTGCTAATGCCGATTTCCAAACACGTTTAATGTATGGCTCACTGTACTCTGTCGTCATTAACAAAGTCTTGGTGTGCCACCTGATGAACGAATCAAGGCTTCCTGTCCTCCCCCTAAATGAAGATCTATCATCACATATGGAAATGAGACGAAGGTTCAAACCCTTTTCTGGCTGCTTCCCACAACACACTTATCAGGCTGTCCTCTCACAATCTGGTGACACAAGCAATGGGATTTGAAATAATGTTTTTGGAAATTAAATGCTCTTTTTAGTAGTAAAACACATTAAAGTGTTTCATAATTTGGATTAATTTGGTGTTATCCATCAATTTCTAAAATCATCTCATTCTCATTTTGGACTGAAACATGTACACTGAATGTACACATCTAACCATGCTGGGGTTTTTATAGTAGCCTCCTCTGTCAGGATCCTAAGGACTCGTGTGGACTTGTGTGTTTTTTGGGTTTTGGTGTTTCCTGTTTTATTTTGTAATCCCTGTTCTTGTTTTCTTGTGTGCTATTGACTTCTGGTCTTTGTTCTTTTCCCTCCTGTTTTGATTGTTTTCACCTGGGTCTTGTTGCCCACCTGTGTGTGCGTCCCTCGTTGTCTCCTCCCCCTATATATACCAGTCCCCTGTCTTTGTTCCTTGTTGTGTCATTGTGAGTGTGTTTCCCTGCGTTTGGTTCCTCGTATGTTATAGATTATTGCTGTGTTTCCCTGAGTTGGATTCCTCGTGTGTTTTGATGCGGATTCCCTGCATATCTTTTCCTGAGTTCATGTGAGTTTCAGTTTACGCGAATAAATCCTTGGACTTATTCTGCCTCCTCGCCTGTCTGCATATTGGGTCCTCTCCCTGCTTCCCTAATGGCTTGTCGTGGCAGAGCTGCCTCGAAGGCTTTTCATGATATCCTCTCGACCATGTTGATTGATGACTCCTGAGCCTAAACCTGCATTGTAGCTGACTTGCAGCATTGCCTTACATACAGTAGTAGTTTGAGTTGTTTACGACTACCAGCTGGTATATCTGCACCGGGACAGTTGGTCTATCTGTCACAATTTGCATGCAAAGGAAAGGAAGTGGTTAATCATAATAAATGCATAGACATAAAGTAAAAAGACTGCAAATTTATTGTCGAAAAACGTGAAAAGAACTACATAAAACTCTTGAAGGTGGTGGTGGCGGCGGCAGCAGCAGCATGGTAGTGGTGATAGTCGGGTGGCTTGGGGGGTTCCAAGGGATGGCATAATTTTTTTTTTTTTTTTTTTTTGCTGTATCTGGTTAAACTCCCACAGTGTGAGCCCACCCACAGGCGAGTAAACAATCTTCAGGCATTTTTGAGGTAATTATAATACTATTAGTACCATAACAATCTGGTGTGAGCAGCAGCTACATCAGAAGTGACGGAGAGCAGATGACCATTAGCAGTTGTCAGTTCTAATGCACAGGAGATCAGAACAATGTCTCAACAGTGCCATGTGGCATCCTGTCCTTGTCTTCTACCTGCTCTCTAGCACCTCAAATGTAAGAAATAGTCTGCTTTTTTGGCAATAACAAATAAAAGAAAAAAAGTGTAGAGAAATGTGGTGAACTGGTGATAGTCCATGTCTTTTCCTCTCAGCCTCCTCTTCATCAGAGCTGGGTGTAACAGTTCTGCTATCTTCTTCTCAGCCCTTCTTCACTTCCCATCATGCTTCATTTCCCTCTTGATAGCCCCTACACACACTCCTCTGCATCACAGTTATCCACTTTTGAACTCATTGTCTCTGCCAATGTTGGGCTTACTTAATATTTTCTTTACCCAAGAGCCTCTAGGATTCTTGCATAAAGAGCACCCCTTTCAGAAAAAGATACTCTCAAGCTCCAAGCAACCCATGCCAGGTTTTCCAGTCCTGATGTATGGCCAGGTTTAATGCACACCAGCAGGAAATCCGGCTTCCCCCATATCGCTGCATGTTTTTCCTGGGCACTGCATTTAATCATGACTTATCAGAAGCCACAAATTTCCAAATTATGAGCCAGAGTCACACCCTGCTCCACAGCATCTAAATCACCTAATTTCAATATCACACCACAAGAAAGAGCACAGTTTGACAGCCTCAGACAGTTCTTTATTGGTAACTGGGGCACTGTGGGGGGAGAAAGTGTATTTCTCCAAGCCATCTGTGGGTGAGTCAGGACCAGAGTACATTACAGATTGATATGTCATTATTAAACACTGGCCTTCTGGCTGCGAAGAAGAAGAGAGGGACTGGCGGATGGGTGCCAGGGATGGAGAGTAGAAACTAGGATGATGGAGGGGGGTGAGGGCAGTGGGAAAGATGGAAAAGCACAGAAAATTCTAAAGTTCTCATAGGTTTTGGTAGCAGGACCCAAATGCAGACAACAGGGTCATTACAAAAAATGATATCAGTGTCAATACAATACATGAATTGTGGTACTAATACCAAAATCATATACTTTTCTCAATAGCTCATCTTAAATGCTTTTCTACAAAATAAGCTGCGTTGGGTTTCATAACATGAAAAATATGATCACCTTACTCATTATAAATTACTAACTGAAAAAGCAATTACATTACTTTACTAATAACTCAACAGCAAAGCAATTACTCAACGGAACATTACTTCACATTAATTTTGTTACTCAGCACAGCTCCATCAATGGAGCCTTTAAACAACATGCCTTTTCCACAGCAGACATTTTTACTTGGCTTAGTGGGAAATTGAACACCTGTGGTTTTCCCTGCTGTGCCATGTGAAAGTGTCTTCCATGAAAAAGGCAGGTAGAAATACAAAATGAGAATTTAACAAGCAGCAAGCCTACAATTTAGAGGTATTTACTGGCCATCAACAGCTTGTGCTTGCTTAGCCGTGGTGACTGCATGCAACGCTCCGAAAGTCCTGTTCTCACAATGAAACTGCATGGTTCACACACCCTCGAACTCTTGTCAATACACACTTACCAGTGGCTAACATCAGCAAGCTGGCTAAAAAGACATAACGCGTAAATAGGACAACTTTGGAGCTACCAGGAGGTGCATTTCTCCTCTTTTGAGGCTAGCTGGCAACAAGCTAACGAGTACCGGACCAGTCCCTCCACTGAATGCACAAAACTGATATCAGACTCCAGGTAAGACAACAAATCCCAAAATGTCAAAGTAAGGAATCATTAATGGGATTAGGAACTAATGTACTGGATTTCATGTTGTAAGCCCCTTACACTAATGGAAGACACATTACTGTAATGTGTTGCAAAGTAATGCCCAACACACGGCAGCTTTACAGGAACTTTGTCTTAAATAAAATGCAGTCTTAGATTGATCAAATTTATAATTAAATCAGGACATATCTAATCAAAGAAACGTAAGTAAACAAGACCAAGAATCAAGCCAAGAATTTGATGCCAATTTTCAGTACTTTTAAAGTTTTTTCGGTAGGTGCCAAAAGAAATATTTGTTAGAAACTGTGCCAACTACTGGAGATGAGGCAGTCACAGGACCCTTGGCCATTTGTGTGTCCAATTACAGAGCTTTCATCGATGAATTCAAAATGAAACTATCCTTTTTCATACCATCGTTCCTAATTCATCAGTCAAGAGTTTGCCGATAAAGCAGCACAGTATAAGGCTTATATTTGTTTTCTGTGGATGGTGGGGAAGGGGTGGTGGTGGGAGGGGGTGTATCTCGCTGTTGCTGGTTCATTATATGGAACGGTAGCTCCACATAAAAAGTGAGAAAGCCCGGTCTGAATAAACACTGTGCTGTTTTTACGACTGAAAACTCGGCAGCAGATGAACCGTGCCAGAGATGGCTCTGCCGGGAAATGTAGAGACGGAGAGAAACAAAAGGGGAGAGATGGTGCTGAATAATAGCGAGGCTTGATTTTACTGTGTTTCACCCTCTAACCCTTCCAGAAAAGACTTTTCACAATGGGCTGTTAATGCCACCTCTCTCTTTCTCCTCTCTTTCTTTTTATGCAGACACATATTTGCTTTGTGCCGTTTTCTGAATGCTCTGACTCAGCAATACAGTAGAATGTAATATTCAAAGTACCTTCAGTATATGAGGTAATACACCAAACATTCTATTTTAACTGCAGTTTCTTATTTGCTCACTGGGGTTGGACTTTGTAATAAATCCTCATAGCTTCGGGGCTTGTCATATATTTTTCTTTCATTTCTTTGCTTTTCATTTCTTCCAGACACCCACCATCCCTCTCTCTCTCTCACATGCTGGCAAAATCCCTGTTCTCTTTCAAGTGTGCTCCTAATCTAGTCTAAGAGAAGTGATCTCTCAGTTGACACAAAAAAAAAGTCTTCTCTCCTCTCTCTCCATCCTCCTCCTCGCCCTTCTCTCCTCCTGCTCCTGCTTTTTTTTTGATTCCCTCCACCTCTTGTTATTAGGCTGAGAGCTCACGATGACTAAAACACATGCTTAATCACACAAGATCACAACAGCTGTTCCAGGAAGGTTTTTGCGATATGAAGGTTGCCGTGGCGACGGCTCGACAGGTCGCTCTCTCTCTCTCTCTCTCTCTCTGGTGATTGGCGTCCCTTTTCTAATTCCACTCGAAGCTTGGAAAAGAGAATGACTCAGGACAATTTCGTATGTCACTGCAAATGGCTCTGACAGCACATCTGAGCATTTTATGATGTGCTGGTGACTCAGGGGAGTTCGGAGAAAAGGAGGTTGCGCAAGGGCCCCATGTTGGCCTTTAAATTATGCGCATAGTACCTGCATGAATGACAAACATCCATTAAAGCCAAAATTAAGATGACAGTGGCATTGATGGCTCAATTAAAGTGGGTTTTTTTTAATGTATTTACAGAGCAATGAATATCCCAAAAGAGGAGTGGGGAAGTGAGAGAGCATAAGGAATGTCTTGCGTTTGTTTACAACCAAGTGATGTCTGTCTGCAAATGATAGCCACATACTGTGACAGACTGCACACATCTAGTAATTTGGCTACTTTAAAATGCGAGTCCTCTTATGAAATGATTACACTCGGTAGCCCGTTGCCAAGCCTAATTACCTTATTTAGCATTCCCTCTGACTCTTCATGATGTAAGGGCAGCCTACATGGAGCAGTAAGCATTTTGGTCTTGATGTTTATAATGAGTTTCCACAAAAAGTGGAAAATGATGCACTATACGCATGCGTTGGAATATTTAGACTCAGCAAAGGGGACTGAACTCCCTTGATGTAAGTCAACCAACATTAATCTTGTTTTTAAACGTAACTGTTTGCTGGCATGTCAGCTGTAAGGTACAAGCAAAGCACATGTCTGGAATTCAGAGCCCTTTAAAAGCTAATTTTCTGTAGTGCTTTAAAATGAGAGGAATGCTGATGGAACATAATCCTACACAGCGTCTGAGTGAACAGCTATTATTTGCTTTGTTTTTCAAATGTTAGCCTGATATTTCTAGATATTACATTCCTGTCAGTGTGTTGTACCTGCGTGTGGAAGTGAGGTGCATATTTGGTTGTCAGCCCCTCCAGTCAGTAGGGTTGACATTAAATACATAAAGCAATACATTTGTGATTCTACGTGGGATGTAAAATATCAAGCTGGCACAGAAAGTGGTGTTTATAGGACTGACTATTGACAGACTGCAGAAAGGATTAACATCTAGCTATATATCAGTATCCAGTAGATACGAAATAAAAAAACACTAAATATCGTGTAAAAGGATTGTGTAAATTGAGAAACAGCCCCATCCCGTCGCATAGTGCTTGCTCATGGTGGGAACTGTTGGGTCTCTGTAAATATAATGAGTCGGTCTAGACTTGCTCTATTTGAAAAAGTGCCCTGAGATAACTTTGTTATGATATGGCGCTATATAAATAAAACTGAATTGAATTGAATTGAATCTAAAGTGTGAAAATGCACACTATAGTTAGGGAACATTTTAATACCATATAAGGTTAAATCCTCACAATACTAGGGCGCATGGCTTACTCTGTCCAAGTTGGTTCACCCACACAGGTGTTTTCACTTTGCTTAATTAGACCTCGTCTCAGCGCTGTGTGGGCGTTTAGAGAGTAGAGTGTGTTTGACTGACAGCTCCGTGACTCTCCGGTTAGTTTCTTGCACCTGTTAGGGCAACGCCACTCAGCTGTTTGGAGTTCGGTGACCTTTGCAAACTTGAAGCGTAGCTTGAAGCTGCCCAACTTCTGATCAGCCAGGGTGACTGGAAACACCTGTGCAGGTGTGCAGAAATATTGACATTAAAATGATGGATGATATCAAAAGAAGATACAATTGTCAGCAAATTAAGACATTAATGGCATTTGTCAGCATCGTTTACAGTAATGAAACTAGCTAATTAAATGATGTAACTTTACATCAGTGGTAGTGTCTCATTCTGTATGGCTGAGTTTATCACTGATATGATGGGACTTGATGTTCCAAGGCTGCAGCAGAGAGGACTATTTCCGTACCAGAGCAGATTACACAGGTGCTGACCACAAAGTGATTTCTGTCTAGCTTTCAGCTTGTGTGTGTGCACTGGACTGTGCCAAGTACATTATTAGGTCAGCTTTTTAAAAAAAAAAAAATGCATGGAACAATCAGCTTATGTAACTTCCGAGCTATAATTTATCAAATAGGCTGCTAAAAGGATATGAGGACACATTTGTACAAGTGTTGCTGGACCAGTGGCTTGGATTAAATTCATATGGATGGGGATAGGAGAGCATCATGTGACAGCATGTGACAACAGTTGACTGAACAGACTCTGGACTTACTTCAAGTGTCTGATTCACTGACAGCTCAGTGACGTGTTATTTGCAACAATATTTGTATTGTATTTTATCAACTGAAATACTTCAGTCACGAAGAGACGGGATAGGTCAGTGAAGAGGTTTTGAAGCATAATGGGCCATTTTCACAGCAGACGTTTTGACTTGTCAAATCAGGACAAGCACAGGTGTAACGATGAGTCGGTAACCTATGCCAGTGAGACAGCATACATAGCCCTAAGAATGTAGTCGTTATAAACTTAATTAGTTGCACCTGTGTTTGGCAGGTCAAACGCCTTTTAATTTGAAAAAGCCATGTGACCTGTTCTTTGGTTGAAAGGGTAACTACATGCTCAATTTCTGTTAGAACCCTCTTTCCAAGTATTTTTTTTTTTAAATGCAACAGAGTCGGGGAGCCTGGTGCTTTGACAGTCACAGAGAGTGACCCGAGCCCAACGCAGTTAATGTAAAATGAAGCAAATCGGAATGCCTCCATACCGTCGATTTCCCTGCATGGTTTTCGGTAATTTTTTAAACTTCCCCGATGACAAATTTTGTTTGACGTCCACCATCCTTAGCTAGGCTACGTGAATATTTACCGCCTGTGTGTGTTGCGTTCATGTGTTGTCACGTGAATAACAAACCCCAGCACTGAACAGGAAGCACCATGTCAAGTATGACGTGACCAAACCCGAACACCCGAACATAATTTCTAAACTTTTGTCCAAATATCCACCCTCTAAAGCAGACACGTACAAGCTAATTTTGAGCAGAAAAAGCAGTTTTTACTCACAACATGTGAATTGTTGGAAAAGTCACTTGTATTATTCAAGAATCTATATGTATTTGGTTTTATTTTGTCTCCTACATTTCATCATAAATTTTGAAATTTTGCACCAATGCAGGTTCCTGTCGGTCAAATGTTACCACTTTCTCAACTAAAAGATGCATGACCCATCTAGCTTCACTGAATCTGTGACTACAAATGACCTAACACTGCTCACACTCATTCACTGTTCCCCATATCTCAAATAGGGTCATACTGTACACACACCTATTTGACATTTCCCCAATAATGATCTATTAAAGTAAATGCATTTTAGAAGTAATTTTCAGGCCAATCAGGCATCTCTCTCTCGTTATCTCTGTGCTGTTATCACTGCTCTAATGATGCATGAAAGTGCTTAACTCACTCACCTTGACATTGTGTAAAGTGTGTGTGTGTGCCTTTATTAAAGATGGAGAGAGAGAGCGAGCAAATGATTTGAAGCGCGAGATGCAAGTGAGAGGAGGAGTGACACAGAAATGGCATGAGTGACACAATGAAGGAGAGAGAGTGTGATAGAGAGAGACAGCGAGATGATGTGTACTGCAAGTGTCTTCTGTGAAGCCACACTCGGAGAAGTGAATCATCGGCTAGTGCGCAGAAGGTGTCCTAACCCTAATGCCGCCACTAGTTGTGGATGACACATTTACAGCAGCGTTTTCATAACCTTTCATTTGCACACACATTTGCCACCAAAAATGTGTGTTTATGTCTCGAGCAATAAATATCCCTTTTTCTTTGGTTATTTGCTTGCAGATTATGTGTTCCAGTGGTTTGGTCTCTGCCGCACACATACAGTAATCATGTTCATCAACAGTCCTGAAAATGACACCACCCACTTCACACCAAGACATATCCTGCCTGTGTGTCGACACATAGTCACTTCTCTGTCTCTGAATATGATTCACTCTTTGCTCAGTTATCACACTTCAGAGGATCGGGCGAACAGCATTTCCTGTGGAGGTTTGCGTAACAGTAGTGTGGGGAGAACTATGGGGGTAACCGCAAGGGCTCGTGGGTGTGAAACTACTGTGACTGCTGTTGACCTTATTTGGCTGTATTTCTCTTTCAGATGACAAAATGCTATATTTGTGTGACACTGGCAGCAGGATGCCTGTCTGAACCTGCTCACCAAGCTACAGTCACTGTGAGCATCAGCTGTTACAACAGGACAATGAGCCTACAGCAGTGTTTTGAGCTCAATGCTGACGTCAGCATGTTAACATGATCACAGTGACAATGCTAACATGCTGATGTTAAGCAGGTATAATGTTTACCATGTTCACCAGTTTAGTTTAGCCTATTAGCATGCTAACATTTGCTAATTAGCACTGGGGCTGAAACGATTAGTCAGTTAATTGATTAGTCAATCGACAGAAACTTAATCAACATTTTGATAATCAATTAATTATTTTCAAACAAAAAAGCTAAACATTTCCTACTTGTAACTTCTCAGTTGTGAGGATTTGCTGCTTGTCTTTGTCTTATGTGATAGTGAACTGAAGATGTTTGGGAAAATAAACAGCAGATTATTGGATAATGAAAGTAATTGTGATTGCAGCCCTAATTAGCACTAAACACACAGATCCTTCATATGTACAGCAACTTAAGGCTTTCTGCGTTTTTGATAACAGTTTGTCATAAACCAAAATATTGGGCAAATTTAAATTTTGACCTGACGATGGCGCGACATGAAAAGTTAAGGAATCACCAAAGGCATTGTAATTTATCCTCTAGGGACCATAAATATCTGTAGCAAATGTCACGGCAATCCAACAATTATGAAAACCACATGGTCAGAGGATCACCAAAGTCATTAGGCATCATCCTCTGGGGACCATGAATGTCTGTGCAAAATTACATGGCAATCCATCCAATACTTGTTGAGATATTTCGATCTGCACCAAAGTGGTGGAGCGACCAACCAACATTGCCGTCTGCTAGTAAAATTTAAAAAAAATCAAGATAGGCCAGGTAGAATCACTCGGCCAAAGGTACAGTGGTTCTTTTGGACAATATACACAGATCAATAGTCAGACAAATGGTACCTTAACCAGTGTTAACGCTGTAGCCTACATTTCTAACTAACATTTCAGCACTGTGATGATTCCTCTCTATTTCCCAGCTCTCAGCCCCCTCTCCTCCCATCTCTCTGTAATGTAGGTTGGAGTCAGTGGGTTTTTGGCTGGCAGACTGGCCAACAGATGCTGATTTGTTAAACCTGAGAAAGCACAGCGAGACTCCTGAACGCTGCCCCGTTCTCCTGCATATTTTCCTCTACAAGCCCATTTTGTGCTGGTGTGGGTGTACCGCAGAACAGAGTGGAGGGAAATCAAGTGACCAAATCTTTGTCTCAGATCCATCTGCCGAGAGGGAGGCGAGCGCAACTGGACTGTGTTCACACTTGACAAACCGCTGACTAATCCAGGCCAATTACAACACAAGCACATTAAAGCTCGACGATAGAGATAGAAGTCAAATCCCTCATTTGTGAAACCGTGTGTGTTTAATGAACAATGCCATTATCATCAGCATCGTTGATCACAGACTGAAAATCCATCCGGCGGAGGTGAACAGTCGACTTTACGGCAGTGTTCTGCGTTTCTCACAATGGCACAAACAGATTCATTATTTGAATCGTAATTTTCCCCCCGTCGGCACAATTAATGAATCAGACTTTTCATCGTCACAGCTCAGTGGGACTGAACAGGTCGGGTTATTAAAAAGTCATTGCCGCTTCACTCGGTGATCTCAGGCAAAGGACTAAATTAGATTGGTAATGTATGATTGCCCTCAACTGGTCATTATATTCAAAGTTCATGTTCATGGAGAAGCAGAATGTCTCTGTGCTTTTCAGGTGTAAGCTAATATCAAGCTGAGAAATGTCAATAGAGATCTGTTCTTTTTTTAATAACAAACTGTCCCTCTCTTTTGAAACCTCATATGAAATCCTGTTTCATCCAAACAATTTCTTCATCTACTGTAACTGTGAAATGAAGAACGTCTTCTCTGTGCGTCTCATCTTCAGCGCTGGCATCACGTCTGAGCTGCTGACAGGGGATAAAGCGGCGTAATAGCTGATTGAATTGATCCCCGCGAAATGACACAACGTCTTGGCAGATGAGGCATTGTCCTTGTCCCGCGAAGATGGTTTGCCTTTTGAGCAGGAAGTGACTGTGAGTGGTGGATTTCACTTCCTTTCAGCATTAATCAGCAGAGGGGGATTTATTTTTACATCCCCTCTGTGCGATACTGAGTGCGCTTTCCTGTCCTTATTTCCCAGGAAATAAAAAAAGTGACAGGCCCTTATGAATATTGCTGTTGGGGAAGAACGAGAGAAGGAAGGAAAATTACTATATTCTCAGATTTTGTCTGCTTTATCCTTTGTCTCCTTGTTCTTGTTCTCTCCTTGTCTCCCTTATGTCTTTGACGCCTCCATCCAATGAAACTTTCTCTTTGAATCTGTTTAAAAGTAAAAGGACATTTGGTTCTCCTGAAGGAGAAGCAAAAGTCAACAAGTCTTGTGGCCTTATCTGCTTATATTACTCTATTCTTTCTGTCTCTCCCCTGTCAACCTCTCACAGTCACAGGCCTTTTTTTCTGGAATTCATTTCAGACTTGATGGATATACTAAGCACCGGTGGCTTTTGATTTAGGCTTCAGATGCTGCCTGCCGCACCCAACATCCACTTTGGGCGCAGCGCTCCATCACATTGATTTCTCTGAAGATGAAACTCTGATTGAACAGACCTCTCCTGGCGGCCGAGGGCCCCCACGTGTGTGTCTTGCACCGTTACAGGATATGAAGGAGGACGCACCCTATCACCTGACTGGCAAACGACACGAGGCCAACGAACCGGTGCACCTTACACTGTATGACCCATATCTAAAGATGACTCTTTTATGTCAAATTAGTTCTGTCTCGGTTCCTCTGAACCAAACTCTGCACTGTCAAGATGAAGGAGACAGAAACGTAGTGTGAAATTAAATGGCTACATCTCAGACATTTGCTCAGTGATGCTTACGAAGTCTGATAGATTCTGACCTGGGGTGGCCCAATAGCTGACCTGGTAGAACATGTACCATTAAGGCTGAGTCCTTACCGCAGTGGCACGGGTTCGATTCCAGCCTGGGTCCTTTGCTGCATGTCTCGCTCTCTGCAGCTGTCACTATGCAAAATGGCTGAAAGAATAATCTTTTCTAAAAATCCCAAGTGACTCAAAGAGTAGAAATAGATTTTTTTATTTATTTTGTCCTCCACTCTTTTAAGGCTTTTCAAATCCTAGCTCATGTTTTCACACAGGACTCTTTGTACTTGGACGATGATTCTCACCTCCAATGCCAACGTTCAGTGCCAATGCAGGAAGCAGCGTGCCCTCTATGTAACGAAGACCAAACATTAATGTTGTTTGTTTAACCACAGTCTTTCCCTGATCTTAATCTTAAAAGTACAGCTTGTGAATACTGACTTTAGAATACCAATGCAAATTAAAATTCATAGTTCAAGCTAGCCTTAGCGTATACATGCATGTTATGGTGCATGTGTGTGAATTGCATTTGCCAGTGTCTTCTGCAGTCAGGCACATGCAGGTGGTGTGGAGGTGTGTCTGACATTAGAATGAAGGTAGCCTCTGCATAATTCAGATGAACCTGTCTAGAGTCTTAGTCTCCTATATCCCTCTCTCTCCCACTCCTATCCCCATGCAACCCTCCCCACTTTAAATGTAACTCTTTCTCTCCGTCTCTCTATCTATGTGTTTTTGTGAAGATCCTTCAGCGCTTTAACCTTCAAGAGATCATAATATATCTGCACCATTCATGAGCTCTGATCAGGCCGTGTGCCCTTCTTCTTAGTGATGGCTCATTAAACCAGGCCTGCGCGCGCACACACACCACAATTTAGGGAAATTATTTGATCACTGGATTCCTCAATTATGCATGAATGCAACGTTAAGGCTCTAATTAAATAAATGTGGTGACTCCTTCATTGTATTACTTATCTGGGTCTTTAACCAGAAATAAATGGATTTTGGAAGGAATTAACAGAAGCTCTAATGACCTCTTGGTCATCATTAACAGAAACCTTCTTGTTTAAGTAGCTGCCTTATTTTCATGAGGAAAGCTTCTCCTTGTGTAGTGTTATCCACCTGCTCTATATCTCAGTCAACATGCATATACACACATGCTGTAGACTTCTTCTTTTATGAATAAAGTTGCAACTGCTGGTGCATGTTCCCAGCAATGGTGTACCTTTACACGACCAATAGCTTGTTTTGTAGTCTTCGGACCAAAGGGACTACATTTCCAGGTTACCACAGTACTGTAATACTGCTACTGCATAGTTGTAAAGGGGATTGGATTATGATCAATCGATCAGCTCCACTCTTATTCTCTTTAAAAGCATTACAGGGATACAGACTTCTATAGCTGCACCACACAAGCCTTTCCCAAGAAGAAAGTGATGTTGTTGTCCAGGAGGTGCGCACTTTTAAAGCACAAATGTTCTGTATGGCACCAGTTTTAACCATTTTCTACTCACAGTAAGCTGGGCTGAGAGTAGCTGGTGTCATTCAGGTTGAACATTTCAAATCAAAGCCATGCAGAGGCCTTTCCTAACTAGGGTTTGATATATTACAGAGCTTTTTAACACAAAAAACAGCACTGATCATCATCTGTTGCATTCCTGTGTAACAAACATTCATTTCTGCACAGGCAGTAAATAAATATGATTTTACACAATGAAATCACTGCCCTTCCAGTGCAACATCACTGCTCTTGATCTGCCTTGATTTTACACGAGCTTTTATTGTTAGCATTAGTCAGTGAGGATCCTCCATTCAAAAGACTTTTTTCTGGTCAATTAAAATTTAATGAGAGTGGCTTAGGACAACTATATCATTGTGCATTTCAGTGTTTACATCTTAGTCTCAGCCATAAACATTGTATGGGAAGAGGGCTGTGTGTGTAAGCAGGCCGGGGTGGGGGGCTGAAGCACTGTGTGTTCCCAGTTGTGCCTTATGTCAACATCTGATCAAAGCAGCACGCTCACACACACGCACACTAAGAAAAACACAAGCATATAAAATGCACGCACACGCATGTATTGGGTTGCTTTAGTATACCCTCAGGGTATACTGAGTAAGCCTGCTTCTTGATGTTCCCCCGATCGTTACATTTATCACATTGCATCAGTAGAAAATCCTAAATAAACCTTTTAACTGGCTTCTCCTCAGTAATGCAGTAAATAGGAGTCTTATCCTTGAGGCCAATGGGTTTATCTTGGTCTACAAAGCCCATGATACAGACTTTTGTGGTGCGAGTTGCAGGATTGGAGCAAGTAAAAGGTTTTTCATCGCTATGAATAGTCAGAAATATACAACAGTCAGAGACAGGAATTTTACTCTTGTGGACATTTTACAAATAAATTTAAAGCCCATTTGATTCATCCAGATGTCACTCATGAAACAATGATTTTTTTCATAACAATAATGTGTTTTAAAGCCTCGTCCGATAAAACTTTTGTTTTTCAACAATATATTTTAGACAATACAATTTTAACAAAAAACATCAGTGCAGACAAACTGAAGCTCCACACGTAACCCAGCCAGCCAGCATGCATGACTTATTCTTGTACATTTCTGGAATGTGGATTCATGAATGTTGCATTTCCTTGGTAAAATCATGAAGTTTCTTTAATCAATAAAGAACATATTCAAAGCCAGTAACAATCTCACTTTGATGAGTTTTTTTTTCTTTTTGCAATATATACTTTGTAATCTGTCCAAAGCTTGAGGGTCTCTACCATAAACATCAATCGGCCTTTGTCACAGACATTTCAGCATGTGGTAGCATGAAGAGCACAGGTGTCATTAATAACATTGATTACTGCTGCATTGCATTAAGGTGTGAGTTCTAGGACCCCGGTATTGTGCATGCTGGCTCACTGGGACACTTCAGTAGAGCAGAGCCCTCCTTATTGTTATTAGTTCCACCTGTGCTTTTCCTGCAACGACAAGTAACAATGTTGTCTGCTATAAATATAAGGTTGAAGGTGTGCTATCCTATGCAGAATTGTAGGTGTACTGTATTTATTTTATATTATAGCCTGTTTCTTGTAAAAAAAAAAAAAAAAAAAAATAGGACTTCTAATATTTTTTTTCCTTGCAAATACAGCACTGTTTTGTTTATATATATTTTATCTGATATGGATCTGTAACATGCTTGCATTTAAGGCTTTCAATCTGACAAACTATTTAGTTACAGGCTTACTTCAGTATCATTATATCATATTGTGTCTTTTATGTTTGAAATTATTCATCTTTTCCACAATTTGAACAAATGCAAATGAACAATTAAAATCAACTTAAAGTTTGATTTGCCCAGACAGACTTAAGTCCAGCAGAATATGTCGGCCGCAGTTCATTGTCCCATATTCCACGAACATCAAACCAACCTCTTACGTGACTTAACACCGAAGCAGACACAGTATTGTGAAATAGATCAATACGCTCGTCTGATTATTGTCGTATTTATTTAGTTACTTATTTTTATCCATATGCATTCACCACACACCATCTACTTTGTCCACGTGGACTCATGAAATCCGCAAAGCAGGATGTAAACAAACTCGACAAAGCCTCATTTTGAGTTTCTACTGTTAGTTACGTTTTCGGTGATTCGTGCACGTCAAATATAGAGAATCACATCGATATTCCCGGCCGTGAGAAGCGAAAGCTCGACTGCTTTGACGCTTGCGAGTCGCCGTACTTTGGAATCCGAAAGCGTAGACGCTGTCACCCAAACAAACAACATGTAAGCAGCATTTTTTACGACGAAGACGCTACTTGCTGTGCTGTTACTTTTACGGTGCTCACTTTCACTGCGTGCAAGGGCTGCTACGTGTTCTCTTGGCAGCTGGAGAGAGAGTATTAAGACACGAACCAGCGAGTTGGCTAACCGTGAACGAGAAGTCAGTCAGCAGGAGGCTAAGTTAGCAAACTTCCCGGCTGCGCTGCCACATCGTCAAAAACAGTGAAAGCAGGGCCGCAGTCACTCTTTTACTTTATTGATATGTTGCCGAGGTATTAGACACGTTCATCTCGACTGTTTTGCTGCTTATCACTGTGTGTAAACCGTATTATCATTATTATTATTACGTCTAGCAAATCATACTCTTGCTTCTTAGCCATTGTATCCTGCTATTAAGCCATTTTATAAGGTCGGGATTTGTAAATTACGATTGCGAAAACTGTTAATAGGACAAGAATGGATCTCACTTTAGCGTTAACTAATGAGTATTGGCTAATTCGTCTGGACATAACTAACTAAGAAGTGTGACATATTATAGGTTTGGATTGCCTGACAAATGGATAATAGATTAATACTTATTAACTTGAGTAACGCTGCTTTTTGAATTGTTCGCAGGGGTTGATTTTGGATAATGTCGTCCAGAGGTGTAGTCCTCCTCCATTTGCAAACCTTCTGTGCAAGTCTAGAGGAGAGGAAAGGAAAGTGACTGTCGGGAGAATTCAGCTGCATTGGGATAAGTTGTTTTCAAGTCAGCCATGGCTCAGGAGGAAGAAGAAGAGGAGCTGACAGTCGATGGACCCAAGGAGGTGGACATGTTTACATCAGTGCGTTGCCTGGGTTACCTGTCCAGCGTCAACCTCCTTGTGGCGGTATGCGTTGGCATGTACGTACGCTGGGACGTGACAAGTGAACCAATGATTCTGGTCATCTTCATCCTGGGCCTCTTTGTCCTGGGGATAGCCGGCATCCTCCATTACTATTTTGCTATGGAGAAAGCCAGTCTCAGCTTGTTCCATTTGTGGTTTGGCTTTTTGCTCGGCCTTCTGTGCTTCCTCAACAGCCCCGCCTTGGATTCAGATGTCAAGGAACTGGTCGCCAACTATCTCCTCTTGGCCAGTGTTATCATGAAAACAGTGTGGGCTGTAACTGAGCGAATATGCAGCGCCATTCGTTACAAACCCACCTTGCTAACATCAGCTGAGCTGCTGGAGCTCCTGGGATTTGGCATTGCCAGCACTAGCATGCTTCTTGACAAGTCAATGGCCATAATAGGCTTGGTAGTGGCCCTGGGGGCTCTCATTGTAGACCTGAAGATGAAATCCCTCCTGGCTTTGCCCAACCTGGTCAGTTTTTCATTGGTTACCTCACTTGTGTTTTTCCAGGCCCTAGGCATCGCAGCCAACCCTTATGCCTTAGGCTGCTATTTGGGCAGGCTGCTGTGTGAGCCTGTGTTGGATGTGTACTTCAGTGGGCTGGGGTCCAGCGAACGCTGGATACCAGTGCTCTCCCTGGGGAAGGTGTGGAGGAGGCTGTCTCTGCTGCCTCTGAGTCTGGCTGAGCTGGCCTTCTTTGTCCTGGCTGCCTTAAAGGTAAACTCAGCATTTTGCAAAAATTGTCTTGTGAGAAAATTGACATTTCCATTATGTGAGTCTTTAGGGCTTCTGTGTGACTCTGAAACTCAATCATTTCTTACAATTCGTAACCCCTATGAAACAGTTTTTTTTATATATACTGATACAGTGTGACATAATTTAAGGCTGTATTTAATGACACTTTTCTTTTGCCTTACATAGCTTGGCCACTTGGAGCTGTGGTATCTGGTGATCCCAGGCTTCTGCCTGTTTGGCCTTTTCTGGTCCATCTGCCACATAATCCTGCTGATCACAATATGGGGCTTCCACACCAAGTTGAGTGAGTGTCAGAATGCCTGGCGGGCCCAGCGATCCAGTAGCCGGAGTCTCGACCAAGTCATGGCCTCCAGGGGCATCCGACACTTCTGCCTCATTTCAGAACGCCTGGTGTTCTTTAGTATGCTGTCAACGGTCATACTGGGAGCTGTGTCCTGGCAGGTAGGAGACACTAGGGAGATTTCTACTACTTTAACTCATATCAGAAGTATTATCATCAGAAATTATTATACCCAAGTTTGCAAAGCATCTAACGATAAAAGGTGTTTCATTTATTGTCCTATAGTTTTTTATGCAATGAACATTTCTAATAGCAGAGCAAGCATCATTATAGTCATGTCGTATAGTCATATTGCTGAGAAACCTCTTGGGTGCATTCAGAGGGTCCTGCTCTAATTCTTCTCACAGCTATAGCACCTTGAGTTTCATGACAAGGTCTCTATAAACATACACCCATGTTTTAAACTCAGCAGAGAGATGCTAGTGGCAGTGTGTCGTTAGTAGTTGCTCCGGAAGCTGAGGCACTTCTGCTCTCATGCGGAACCAATTTAATTAGCACTTTAATATCCCTATCTACTTGCATAAAGAGCAGCAATAACTTATTTAGCCTTATTAGACGTTTACCGTGTAAGAGTCTCATGGGCCTGAGCCCTAATTTGAGATCTGCACATTGTTGATGTCAGTTGCAAATTTGCCTGAGAAAGTGGGAGCTGTCTGCACTCGCATCTGAGAAAGTTAGTGTGTGCTCTTCTTGTGTGTGGTTTTTGATGTTTTACAGCTTTTTATTTGCCTGTGCTGGTGAAATACAGCAACATATGGTCAACCACTTAAATCCATGTGAAATAAGAGCAAGGCTGGCACAATCTAATGCAGTCTCAGCAATAAATGCAGCCTTTGTGAAACTAAGAATATTCAGAGAGGTGTTGATTCAACTCTATGCAAATATTTAAGGCCACAGTTTGGAGTGTTACATTGGATTCACTGCTTTCCATTGAATTTATGTGGAAGACCCACCCAAAGAGATTTGCCCATTCAAAGACATTATTATTTATATTGTATATATTATATCTTCCTTTCAGAAGTCTGCGTGGAAATGCATTTGAAAGGATGGATTGACTGAAAAGCAGAATAGGGCTTTTGTGCAGTTGTATAGAAATGACTTCCCTAATCGGAAGTCAGCTCATGAGAATCCCCCTACTCCCACAGCTTGGGGTCGACTACTGCAAATTAATTATCAATCTGTGAGAACCACTACTGGGTTGCATTGTATTGTAAAGTCCTCCTTTATACTATATTGTGCTTCATTTGCTTATAATACTTTATTCAGGCACTGGAGAGGATAGCGTAATACATTTTCGGGGTATACAACTTCATAAAAATTCACTGAATGAGTGTAACGCATTTTTCAACCCAGGCCATACCCTAGGCAGTTCAATATATTCTGCAAACCCAAGTGTAGTTCCACTTAACCATGCAGGTATTGATTTGCATTCTCAGATACATTGCCATGCTATGAAATCACAGTGGCTTTTTGCAGATGCTAAATTGCATTGCGTACCATCACAGTGAGAAATTGATTGCACTTAAAGCTTAACAGTGCTTTGCAGCACAAGATCTGCTTTATGTCACTACGTGGTGTTATGTATTTGCAGCGGTGGAAGATGTACTCAGATCTTTTACTTAAGTAAAAGTAGCAATACCACAATGTAGAAATACAAGCAAAAGTCATTTTGCATTCAAATTTTACTTAAGTAGAAGTACATCAAAATATTCTTAAAGTATCAAAAGTAAAAGTACTTAATGTGCAGAATGGTCCATTTCAGAATAACGTATATTATATTATTGGATTATAATTATTGATGCATCAATGTGTCCATTCATTTAATGTTGCAGCTGGAAAAGATTAAGCTAATTTTAATTATTATATATACTGCTGGGTAGCTTGTGAATTTCCTCCCAGGGATTAAATAAGTCTTATTTATATGATAGTATCATAATGTTTTTGTTGATTTATATTTTGTATTTTTAATCAGAATCTGGAAAGTAACTAAAGTTACCTAATAAATGTAGTGGAGTTAAAAGTACAATATATGCCTCTGAAATGTTGTGGAGTTGAAGTATAAATTAGCAGAAAATGGGAATACCTAAGCAAAGTACCTCTAAAGTACAGTACTTAAGGAAATTCTAAAGACTCAAGGCTAGCCAGAAAGTACAGACTCATACACTGCAGTAATTATTCTGTTTTGAATGGATGTGTTTAGTCTGCTGTCATACACTGCATTGTTTCTCCATTTAGTTAGGTCCTGTCATGTTTTGTCCTGCAACAATAACACCGTGTCAGTCCTGTATTGTATAACTGTCTTACAAAGTGTCGCCACCAATTAGCAGGGTCCAATCTGTGAGTGCTGAATGAAAGTGACTCTGATTCTTTTGCTTTTCGCAGCCCTCCAACGGTCTCTTTCTCAGCGCTCTGCTGGTGGTGCTGCCTTTGGAGTCCCTGGCCCACAGCTTGTTCCACGAGCTGGGCAGCTGCCTGGGGGGAACCTGTGTTGGCTACGCCCTGGTCATACCTACTGCTTACTGCAGGTACTGAAGAGAATATAGAGATGCGTACAGACTTATTCGGACAAGCAACAGTGTAGCTTCCAGGTAAGTGGTGTGGCAGCAGGCATGCAGCACAAGAGCGACCAGAGCACTGACGGCTTAAGCACACCACCATGATTAAAAGGGTGCGTTGGATTTATGATGCAGCGAGAGGAGTATGGCATGTGAGTGTAACGGTGACTGGAGTTGGGCTGCCTGAACTAGCACGCAGGCTTCGCATTATTAATCGTTCAATCTATAAAATGTTAGAAAATAGAGAAATATGACTGTCAGTTTCATAAAGCCCATGGTGCAGTCCTCTGGACTGTCCGACCAACAGTCCAAAACCCATAAATATACAGTTTGCTATTACGTGAGAGAGAGAATAGACAAATCCTCACAAATAACAAGCTGCAACCTGAGAAAATTTGATTTTGCTAGAACAAATGACTTCAACGATTAACGATTATCAAAATAATTGCAGATTAATTATTGACTAAATAATTCAGTAATCATTTTAGTACTACTCCTGAATGTTCCATATTTGTTGTAGATCTCTCTCTCGCAAGTATATGCCCTCCTACTGTAGTTGCAGCCATTTACTTGCCAGTTAAGCATGACATTGTTTGACAGCCTACATACTCAACTGATCGTAAAACACACCGCACTTGCACATAAATGCACACCGCTGGACCGACTTTGCCCCACGTCGGAGCCTTTCTTGGCATCCCAGGCGCTGGTAAATATGATCACTCATTCCAACTCCCTCCTCAGTTAACACAAAACCAACTGGATAAATAGGCCAATAACTATGCATAAACATGCCGCTAATGTTTGGGCCCTTAAGGGATCATTCCAGTGCTCCCTCCGCAGCATACTAAGTTGTTCAGCTGGAGCAGTTAGCCATTAGCTGCTTCCTCTCCCAGTGCCCTCTCAGCCGGCCAAGCGTTCTTTGAAATAGCCTAGCTAGTTTTGATGATGCCGACACGTCTCCTCCTCAGCAGCAGAAGCTAGCCGTCAGTTAGTGTTTCCATCTTCTAGAGACCTTCGGAGGTCTTGAAATCTGGCCTTTGGAGAGTTTTGGCTGGTATATATATTTATGACCACTCTCTGTATTGAACCTTTTAGCTGATAGTTAGCTTTAGCATTCAGAAAGGATGCCAGCCTTAGTAGAGTTTAACTCTCCAGGTGATTTTGGATGCAGGCCCATGTCCTGTTGGAGCTGTATGCGAGGCCGTATGTGCGGAGTCCATAGGGAGGACCAGGAGCATGATGAGAATGCAGCAGTGTATAAACGGCTGTTTGATGGCTGCAGATCATGTTTTCACAATGACAAGAGCCCCACAGGGAGATTAGAGAGATAGAGGTGAGAAGGGGAGGCGCGCAGCGTAAAATAGGGAGGGGGAGACGACGGGAAGAAAACACAAGGAGAGGACTGAGGTTGTAAACAGCGAGGGAGGGTGGTGGTGGTAAAAGCGAAAAGGGGATTGTGAAAGAGGGGAGGGAGGGGTGGAGCTCAGAGAGCTGTGGAGAAAAGGACAGGATTTTTTTTTTAAGGATGAAAGAGGGAGTGTAACAAGGGAAGATGTGTTCTGAATCTCAAACTACAAGACTTCACTACCCTGGGCGCCATGAGATCTGAAAAGATCAGATGGGTTTAGGTGAACGGTGAGCTTGCCAAGCCATGCTAAGGTTGCTGCATGTCATTTTCTGAGCAGGTGTAGTATATCTTTATAGCAGGCTTTTACGTTATGCCAGAAATGTTGTCTTTACAAAATATGGAGAAAAAGCGTTCATCTAATTCTCCAAACGCAAACAAAAGAATACACAATGGAAAGCTAGCTTAACACAAGGACTGTCCACATTAGATAAACTCTCACCTGTCCTTGTCAAGGTGAGGCTGAAGGTGATGGTGGAGGGCACGGGGTATAATGTGATGGCAGAGTTATGCAGATGTCTGTAAGAGTGAAGTATGACTTTGCCTTCCGCTTGGCCATGAATAACATCAAGTCCAGAGATGGAAAGAAAAATGTATGGCTGCACTGAATAGCTGCTAGCCTTGACTTTGTGTGTTATCATCAGGCAGGGCTTTGTGCCACATGCATCCACACACACACTTTTATAAAATCACAATGCCCTCAACTATCTCAGTAACTCACTAACCTCAGTTTCCACTCTCATTTCTTGTCACCCTGCTCAATTCTCCTCTCTATGCCCCCTCCTTTTGTGCCATTTTCTAACTCTTCTTTCATTCTTGACTCCCTTTACATCCCTGAGGCTAATGTCATTTCCTGCAGCAGTGATCCACCACTCCTACTCCTTCCATCTCCTTTTCCCCAACTCCTCTCATCCTCTGCTGTCTGTCTCCTCTCTCCCCGGTGAGGCAGACAGCTACTCCACCCCGGCGTGTCAAACTATCAACTTCTCACTCATTCATCTCTCGTTTGCTTGCGCCCCATCTCTCTCTCTTCCACCCCTGCTTCTGACAAGCCACCTAACTCGAGTCTCCCTTGGAGTAGATAAAAAAAAAAAAAAAGATTAACATCCAGGTTTTTTCTCACATCCCCTCATCTCTCTCTCTTCTGTCCAGCACTGACGGCCAGCCCACTCTCCTGCCACCTGAGCAGGTACAACAGCTGAACCTGCGCTCTACAGGTATACTGAACAACGTGCAGCGCCTCTTCTCCCACCACATGATCCAGACGTTCGGCTGTGACTACTCCACCAGTGGTGTGACGCTGGAGGCCGTGCAGACAAAGCTGCGCAACTTTCTGGAGCTTCGTACAGCAGACGGGCCCCGTCACGACACCTATCTGATTTTCTACAGTGGGCACACACACAA
The DNA here is from genome assembly GCA_005408345.1 of Macquaria australasica. Taxonomy (NCBI): domain Eukaryota; kingdom Metazoa; phylum Chordata; class Actinopteri; order Centrarchiformes; family Percichthyidae; genus Macquaria; species Macquaria australasica. The sequence continues at coordinate 1,553,301 of SEMN01000011.1, forward strand.
AGGCACCGGGGCTTGGGCTCTGGCTGGTGAGACCCCGCATATTTTGCTTTTTCTTTACCTTCTTGGAAAATGATCAGTCCTCACATTTAAAATCCCCACTCTTACTCAGCCATTCATGTCATTTCTGTGAATGTATTAGGGATGCAATCTTGAAACTCAGTCATTTTCAAGCTCATTTCAGCTGACACTGATATTTTCCATTTGACTTCAATACCACCATGTGCTTACCATTCTAGGCGAGGCAATGCCATTTTATTTATACAGCATATTTCATTACAGGTAACCTCAATGTGCTTCATTTTAAAATGCATCCAGCGACAAGTAACATGAGATTTAAATAAATAAAACAAGACTGACAACCACCCACCATCCAAAACACAATGACAAACAAAAAAAATTTGAAATTACGATTTGATTAGAATATACAGTATATTCACACATTGAATCAGCTGCAACACCTGAACATTACATGTTGAGATTGAGAGTGTGTGAAAAGGAGTTAGCAAGTGAGCAGAACAGTCTAAACAGGTCGCTAAAAGTAACAAATAAGCAGGCTCAAATAGTTGGGTAAATATCATGAAACAGTTGAAATAGATGGATAATAGTATTAGATAAATGGTTAAAATGGATAACTTAAAGTAATGAATAAATGGCTGAAATGTCCAGCTTCTGTCACTCCAAGTGGTGGTAGTATAAAATATAAACTTTGCCCAAACTGACCTAAACACTGACAGTTCAACTGAATAAAAAAAATATCGTAACACTTCCGCTTTTGCATAATAAATAGTGTGAAATAATGTAATAATGTTCCGAGTATCTAAATTTACTAAAGAAGAAGAATTTATTTTGGCATTTTCTAACATCTTTGCTGTTGCATTCACTGCAGGGTTATCCATGAAAGCGTTCCTGTAGGATGCTGACAGTCACACTGTTGCCTCAAGCGAAAACAGTTTTTGTAAAACATCAAAAAGCTTACATTTGCCACCTTCAGTCATCATAACGAACAGTAATGTGGATATCAGTAAGCTGGAAATCAGTTTTCTCTTTTCAAAGTTGGCTAGTAGATATCCCAAACACACAGTCAGTAATTACCGAAGTAGTATTTACTGCAGAGCTGTTGTTTCGGATGGCGTTTGGTAGACGTTGTATTCTCCCTGCAAACTGGATTTGCATTACAGTCTGATTTCCATTCTTTTCATTCCCCCTCCTCTCAGTCAATCAGAGTCCGATTTGCACAGATCAGACGAACAAGCCAAAGAGAGTGAAAATTGCTGTGAAGGACTCGGCACAGAAGTTTGGTTCCAGCAGAGAAGACTGTGTGAAAGTTGCAGACGGTCTGCTGTGACACGAGCGTTCCCTCAGCAGAAATGAGAATCACAGCAGGTTAACACCGTGTCAGCTCCAGCTCTTCTGTTCAGAGATTACTTGACACATTATCTCTGCGTGCTGCTGCAAACAAGGGAGAAAAAAAAATCCCCATTGAAAAGATAATCACTTCCCTGTGTCACCATCCTGAAGGGCCTTTTTTGGGGGGGATGGTGTTCAGTGGATAATTGTACACATTTTTTTAAAAAGTGGGGCTCATTTTGGCAGAAATCTAAATTGGGAACACTGATTTCAAGTCATATTTTCACTCTGATTCCTGTGGTTATAAAGACTTTGTGTGGCAGTGTTGTCCAGTCCTAAATTATATGGTCTTCACTCTGTTGATCACAATGGATACATGCCTGCAGATTGCTTTAGTAATGCAACAGCAGTGTCTCCAAATCGCCTTGTTGTAGATTTTTAGGCATGTGGAAGGGGCCCAATATCCTATCCAAAGATAAATCAGTCCTTTGGTGGAGTTGCTCTGTGGCCAGCAGCAGTAGGAGTCATTTTTCTCCTCGGCTCTTATTTACTTACCTTGCACTTTCCTGCAATAAATGATGATTTTTGAGGTAATGGAAATAATTCGGTACATCTGTTGGCGAGGTACCACAACTCTGATCTTTGTACTTTGGATGTGCCATCTGGAAGACGGCATCTTTGTGCAATTTATGTGGTTGTGATGACAGCAGTTAGACAGACAGACAGACAGTCCCGCAAGTGAAAGTTGACAGGTTTGATCCCTGCAAAGCCACTGTGTCCATCAACAGCCCTGTGTCCTGCTGAAATGTCCTTGAACGTGGCACTGAACCAATAGTGGTTCTGTATCCACCACTGTACATCTCTGAGTGAGTTTTAGCTAAGTAAAAACATAAAAATGCAAATGAACCTGACACATTCCACAGAGATATGTAGTTCAGAAAGACCTTTAATCTACAAAACAGGGATATGTACTTGCACAGTGATTTTAAATTCTCTCACTTCCTTTTCCTTCTTCCTTCTTTCTCCATCTCACTCTCTAACCTCCTCTGCTGCAGGAGGTGAGAGCCTCCACCTGTCCCAGTTGCTGGAGCTGTGGAAGGAGAAGAATGCCGGCAACTGCTCCCGTCTCATCCTCGTCCTGGACACTGAGAACTCCCTCCCCTGGGTGAAGGAGGTGCGCAGGGTCGATGGTGTCCATGTAGCCGTGCAGGGGGCTGATCTCTCCGCCGCCAGGGTGGACCCAGAGGCTGGAGACATCCCCTTCCTCGGGGACTTCACTTCCGAATGGGTGGAGTTCAACTGCAACCCAGACAGCAACACCCAGTGGTCAGAAAAGGTGACGGCCGCCTACGGCGTGTCCAAACGCTGGAGCGACTACACGCTTCACCTGCCCACTGGAAGTGATGTGGCAAAGCACTGGAAGACCCACTTTCCCAAAGCTACATATCCCATGGTGCACCTCTCCAACTGGTGCTGTGGCCTCAACCTGTTCTGGTTATGTAGCATGTGTCTGCGCTGCTTCAGGAGGTGTAAACTAGCTTGGTTCCCACCAGCTGTACTGGACACTGGGCAGGGCATTAAACTGGTGCACTCTTAGAAATGAGGGAAGGGAAAAAGAATACTCTAAATGTATTTATCTAAATTTTTCAGAGACATTGTGCTGATGATTTCATAGCAAAATAGCAGCTCAATATTATATTATGTAACCCAAAATGAGGGAGTGAAAAGCCAGGTAAAATAACCTTGCATGCTTTCTACTGTGATCTAAAAAAAGAAAAATGTCACAATTACAGTGGATAAAACCATATTAAGTACATAACTATGGTGTCTTTTTATAGGATGAGGTTAAAAAAAAAGGCCAAAATTCTGTAGTTTTTGTAGTTTTTATGGTTTGGGAATCGTGTCTTATGTTTTTGAATACTGTTGCCATTACTGCATAATTATTTCTTTGGAAAGGTTTTCTTTCTTTCTTTTTTTTTACAGCAACATATAGTGCCTTAAAGCGCCTCAAAAATGGATTTGGGGTTATCTGTAATATGGATGCCATAATCTTCTATATGTAAATGTATGTGAATACATACCCTTGCCTTGCCTCTTATTTATATTCAGAGGATTTAGCTCACACTCTCAACTTGAACTGTGGGGGCAGGGAAGGGCTCAGTGTCTTCCTAAAGCCTTTCAACAGGACAGACAAAATGACTAGTTGGGCTGAACTCAGTGACCCTCTGGTTACGTGACGGTCTAACCAAGATGCCAACCTGCCACTCTTGCTGTGGGATCTTCTCTTTCAAACTGTTCAGATATGCATTTACTCCTGAACTGAATGAACAAAGATGCATCGGCTGTGAGACAGTATATCATCACTAGACGCTGGCCCTGTATTGTGCCTCATCCTGTTTATCCACACAGATTAATTCTAGTTGAAGAAGTATTTTGCTCTATACAAAAACGGTACGTTCAAGTTCTGTAGCAGTTGTCCTTGCCATGCTGTGAAACACTGACTTGTCATGCAAAACGACAAATCATTGCGCTCCCAATGCTTTTTATTGGCGAACTAATATTGACCATCCTTTATTTCCTCTGTGTTGCATCTCTCTCCCACACATCCCTGAACTCTGGAGTGGATTGCCGCCTTAAGGTTTGTGTTTCGCTGTCAAGAGGTCAAGTGGCATTTTTCCACATGTAATTCCCCCATGTGCCTCACTTGAGTTATACCTGAAAATGTCAAAATTAAACTTGGATAATAAACTAGTTAAATATTGCTGTCTGATGTAGTTGAATGAGAAATGTAGGGGCGAGAATACAAACACATGAGTTTGATTAAATGGAAGTGATACAAGAGAAAATAAATGGGAATAGAAAGGAGAACGTAAGATGGTGGTAGACAAGCGGGCAGGCTCATTTAACATGGCTGGGTTTACAGACACTGAACAAATACAGACTCTGCTCTGTGGAAATGCTAGCATTGCCTGGTAAATATTAGGACTGTGAGCTGAAGAAAAATGAGAAAGTGTAAAGGGAAAATGAAATGATACATGACACAGTATCTCTGAGGGATTTGCTCACAGAGCTTTCACCTCACTTAGTCGCAGTGCCTGGCTGGACATATGTCCGAGGCGCTGCTGGGTATTTCCGCTGGTCTCAGAAAGCAGGGCTGTGGCCTGGCTCATGCCTGAAGGGCGCTATTAGGCGCAGAGCAAAGTTTGGGGAGACCTTGGAAAGATGAAAGCTGACATTACAAGCAACGTTTCATATCAGCTTTCATCTATAACGCGCAAACGGGGAGAGCGGAGGAGGAAAATGTCATGAACCGGAGCAACCTTTTCACCACTCTTAACTTGGCTGTAAATATCAAACCATTAGGCAGTTATGAGCAATAAGCTGAGTATTCACAGTGGCAATTAGTGAAAAAGAGACAAGTATAAAGCTGTCTTGTGTGGGCGTTCTTTTCATTGCTGTAGCCTGCGAGCTGTGGTTATAGCTAAAGTCATGGACTCATGTATATGGCGGGAATCATTTATGAGAATATTTGATTACGGGCCGGATTCATCTCCTAAACTGGATTAGGTAATAAAAGAGCCAGCCGCCTCTGAGGGCCCATGTGGATGTGTTGAGTCAGACCCCGCCGCACACACCCTCAAACACACATCAACGCAGATGCATGCATAGATACAACCGCACACACCAATTCTCTACTGCCTTTCTCTGCTCCTGTTTCTCTATAGCCGAGTCTCTCGTCTGTGGGTAATTACAGCCTGTCATGGGGCGTTACCTTCTAATGCAGGCAAAGTGATGTGCCTGACGCTTGCCTGCAATTTATTTGGGGAAATAAATGTGCTTTTATAGCCCAAGTTGAATCTTAGCTCAGGGACTGGAGCAGCAAATACATCAGCTGTTCCTCTATTATTGTTTTTTCAAATCCATCTGAAGGCACAGTGGGAGGGGGGGGGCAATTGTATGTCTTTTCCTTGAATAGTATTTTAACTTCCTTAAACCATGTTTTGAGCCAGTTGTTTGTTGTCATTATTATCTTAAAGAATGTCTGAACTCTGCAGGGAAGACTTGGTTTGATAAGTAATCATTTGTTTTCTTCAATTCTAAAGCTAAAATGAGCTGCCATTTTTCAACCCGGGCACCCTGCGTCACTTCTACAACTCGGTGACATCCAGCAGGCATCCATTTTCAGCTAAATGTACTAGAACCAGATATATACCTAAATGCTGAATGTCCCCTTTTTCTCTTGCTCTCCTGGAACAGAGGGAGTAATGGGATGAGAGATTACAGATCCAGCAACATCACCGTTCCCTGCTTTTCAGGAGGCCTGCTTGCTGTGGCTCGCAGTAGGTCCGACATTGAAATGTCAAAGCCATTATCTCAAATTACAAGGGCTAAGGATGCGTTTAGTGGCTGTTTAACCGTGCAACGCTCCCTACTATGCAGACAATCATTTTGAAGAGGCTGCCAAAATCTGCCTGTTCTCTGGCTTCTCTTGTAGTACTTTCTCTGAAACCCACATGGTCATTTAATATCAGATAGTTTGCATCAGACACATGATTGCACATGATTAACCTCCTGCCAGGATGTTGGAAAAGAAAATGAGGCCATTTTGGACCTGTATCTTACAAAGGAGTGTTCAAGGAATAGTTTGAGAAAATACTCTTGGGAAATACTCTTATTCGCTTTCTTGCTGAGCGTTAGATGAGAAGATTGATACCACTGTCATCCAGAGGTATCTGGATAGAGCCAGGCTAGCTGTTTCTGCTTGTTTCCAATGTGTGCTAAGCTAAGCTAACCAGCAGCAGAAATGTCAAACTAGTTTTTTGTCTGGTGCGCATGAACATGATCAGGCCTTTCCAGCAGGAATCAAGAACTGCTTCAACTGGAAGGCAAAAGTTTTGATCCCCTCAACATTCACTGTCAAGATAAGAATATCAGCTAAAATGTATACATTTTCAAATTCAGGGCAGAGATGTGAAGAGATTATTCATGGTAAGAGGATTGGAGTTACTCTGGGCAAGGATTTACGAGCTGATGCAGAAGGGGGGCAGGCTGAAGCAGACCTTGTAGCCTCAGTTATTACACATATGCCTTCTTGTAAAGTGAAGGTCAAGATAATGGCAGGATAAAGGAATTACGTGTGTTTTGTGGAGTATTGTGTGGGCGAGCATCTGGGCTGCCTTGTCCTATTGTCATCTTGGCCCCATATAAACACATAAAAAAAAACCCTCACTGTCTTATCTGGGTGATAAAAAAATAAAAGAAAGCACAGGTTAATGTTGAATATAAATGCACACAGCTAACACTGGAATCAGATTGTGAGCAGGTGTTGAAGAAATTAAGGCCCCATGACATCTTATCACATAATATGAGGTGTGAATGGGACCTTTTCCAGGTGTGTCATCAGTATGGATTGCTAATTTTGAACTCATCCTTAATCAAACTGAACTTCTCTTGATATGTGCTCTTGTAAGCAGCCAAATATACTTAGTATGAGCCAGATGATGCCGATACGCTTGATTCAATTATAAGTGTAAATCGGAGGCTAACAAGACTGTCAGCACTGTGGGATCGGAGGTTCTGTAATTAGCTTTGTTGTCACAGTTGGGTTGAGATGGGACAGGGCTAGGCTGAGCTGGGCTAGTGAAACAGATGAGTTTCCTGTTCTGATCTCACAACTGGGAGCCCAGACATCTTCGAAATCAGCCAAAGCAGGCTTCTCCTGCACAAGGGAAATGCCTTTTTTTATGTCACCTGGGAGTTGGATTTTGGATGGTTGAAATTTTGCAACACAGTTTAACAGTTTAAATACTTGGAAGTAATGCCGAGAATAGTTCTGAACACAGCCTTTTTTTTTTTTTTTTCGTGCTGTTTGTTGAGCAACATCACATTTCATTGTGCGAGCAAGTCGTTTGCTTTCATTTGCACATTACTTCTGCTACTTTGAGGACGAAACCTTACTAAAAGGATTTCTTCAGAAAAACAGTTCCAAACACAAAAAGGCTCTTTAAAAAGGAATGGTTCGACATTTGCTTTCTTGCCAAGAGTTGGGTTAGAAGATTGATATCACTCTCATGTCTGTATGGATGAGGAAGAGTTTTCTGTACAGATTAAACAAACAAGATAAACCGCACGTGTTAACTATTGAGCTTTGGTGGATTTTGTAACCTCTGAGAGCCAGGCTAGCCGTCTCCCCCTGTTTTCAGTCTTCATGCTAAGCTGAGCTGCAGGCTCTTGCTTCATCTTTACCGTACAGACGTGCGAGCGGTATCTTCTCATCTAATTCTTGGCAAGAAAGTGAACACGTTTATTTCCCAGAATGTCTAATGTCATTCCTTTATCACTTTTAATCCTATAAAATTGATAATGATGGGAGGGGGAAAAAAGCTGTTGTGGTATCATCATCTTTATGCTCAGCCCTACAGGGGAGGTTACCCCTAGTGTACGAACCTGTACGTTATGATGAATGTAGGTGGAGTGTGGTAGACTGGAGCTGACAGGACTGTTCTGTGCAGTGTTTGAATGTCCTTATGAAACCCTTTATTGAGCAGAATTTGATGTCAGACAGAAAGCTAGCCCAGCTCCCTGTGCTGACTCTCTGTAGACTCCCATCCTGATTTGAAATTCTCTCTCCAGCTAATGCAGTGCTGATGCATGACTCACCTAAGCCTGCTCCTCCGATCTTCAGCCTGTCTGGCTGCCGGTAAGTGGGTTATGGAGGTGCACTGGGGGTCTCTTCTCAACCATGACATAACAACGCACTCAGGCACTGACTGAAGACATACCTGTTTACTGCCTGTAACAAGCAGTCAGCTGGCTTTAAGTGTAGCTCAGGCATTGAGAAAGGTTGGGTTGAAGGGGGATTAAGGGATGTCTTCTAGATTTACAAGAGGTCTTTTGCTCTCCTGCATGTTTATCAGCGGTTGTGTTTACTTCTGTGCTCTTAGGCAATTGTTTGTCTTGTACAGGTGTACCCGTGTGTGTGTGTGTGTGTGTGTGTGTGTGTGTGTGCAGCCTTTTGCACATTCACTTCATCTCCACTCAGCGCAAGAGACGTTCAGAATTTATACCATGACCTTTCCCCAGAGGCAGAGAAAATCCTAAAGGTGATTCGAGTGGAATAATAAACTTTGAATAATAAAGGAATCCTTTCGTGACAAGAGCCAAAACCAAATCAGGACAGACAATTATGCACAATTTTGGCCAAGGCTTCATTATTGGTGCACATACGCTTGTCCCTAACCTGCTGGTTTTGTGATTGTGTGTGTGTGTGTACGTGCATGTGAGAGCGTGCAAGGCCGTGCGCACATTCCCCCTCTCTTTTCCTGTGTGTGTGTAGTGTCAGCAGAACCCCAGGGCGTCTCTAGCAGGAGCTCGTTTGATTGCCGCCTCACAGCTGGCTCACGATGTTAGCCAGCCGGGCTCCGAGTGAAGCGACGAAAGAGAGAGAGAGAGGCAAAAAAATTTGAGGAATGGAAAGGAGAGATGACCCGATAAACAGTGGCAAAAAAGAGAAGGCAGCTCATGTGGCTTTAGCTTTGGCCTCCTGTACAGCCAAAAAAGGAGAGGAATGCGAGAAAATCAGGGCTTGGAGAAAGAGGAAAGAGGCGGAAAAAGAGAAGAGGAAGGATGGATAAAGATAGAGGGAGGAGGGATGGAGGCAGGCAGGTGTGCCCATGGCTGTGTATCAGAGTGCAGCAGGGGGGAGGAAAGAGTACACCTGTCCTTTAGTGATCAAACACACTCACATGCACTCTTTCACTCAGGGACTCTCAGATATATTCCTGCACACACTCAACACCTATTTTTTGCACAAGGACACATATATATGCTGCAAGAAAAATGCTTAGTGTTTGTCCACACAGATGGTTTTGCCGAGGTTTTACTGTAGGATTTAAAGGCAGGCTGAAGCACTCGCTCAGTTTAACTGCTGCAGTCAGAGCCTCATGCCGTTGGGCAATTGGGCAACGGCATGGAATAGCCTAATTTCGAGGCAGATGACTGGATGTCCCTGAACAGAGGAAAAATAGAGACAGCGAGGCAGAGAGACACTGTGGAGACCATGAGATTTTGTGTGCATAGGTGTTAGCATAAACAGAGAAAAATGAATTGCTGTAGAGAGAAGATGAGGAAATACTCTCATAAAGAGGCAAGAAAAACACAAACGCAATCCCACTGAGGACGGCTGTCGTCCATCGTCGTGTGCAGTTGGTGCGGTAACATTCCAGACTCATCTGTTTTGGCTGGAGTGCGACCGCTTAGATAGCGAAATTCACCGAGAAAGAAAAGGAGACTGAGAGATGGGGGGTTTAAAGAGGCAGAGCAGCAAGAGAGAGGAAGTGAGGAAGAGAGGAAGCAAGACAAAGAGACAGAAAAGCAGACCGTGTGTCAGGTGATGTGTTAGGGGGGCGAAGAAGAACCTGTTGCTTACACTGAAAAAGCCTGTTCTCAATCACTCCTCTGGCTGTGTACGGTGTTTGCGCAAGCCAACTAAACATGCAAACTTGAATGTGTGTCATATTCTGTAGGTTTATTTGACTGAGAATATTATCATTTGATTTCAGGATCTTTAATAATAAGTGGTGTGGTCTAAATTTGCATGACATACAATATAAAATCAAACAGGCAATTTTGCTCTTGGGAGGCTGGGTGACCTTGTACTTAGACACTAACTAGAGGGTCACATGTTTGATTATCCATTGTGTCAAGCTGACAGTGAACTTCCCTCTGTATAGTTGGCATCCTCTAATTTTTCTGTATCCAGATGACTGTAATCCTTTTGCTCCCCACATCAGAATCATCTCTAAATATTGTTGAACCTTTAATTGCCACTGAATACATTTAAAGGAACCTGTGTTCTTAAATAACACTCTGTTTTTAATAAAAAAACAACAGGCATGTCACCATGTCACATCTAAAAAAGGGAAATTAACTAAAGTAGCTTGTGTATTAATTGCCCCACTGATCATCATGAATGAAGCATGAGAGCAGTCAACCTGTCTCATCACCTGAAGGGTTCGTTGCATTTTAATGTACAAAATGTGCTATACAAATTCAGTTTGTCTGAATAATTCAATAATTTCTTATTCAAAACACAGAGGGAGATTAAAACCTCTCTGAAGCAGCCCTTGTGGCAGCACTTTAACGATGCCTTCAAGGACACCGTCAGGTCCAAACTGTTATGTGAACAGTTTATTTTTTTTCTTGATAGGTCCCTTTGATTACCTTCTTCTTCTTGACCGTTAATCTGATGCTGGCCTTCCTCCTTCCACTCTTTTCCCATAACTGCTGCTTCACCTCCAGTTGCTACGCTGCTGTTTCAGGTTGAGCTGTTTTAACACCCGGCCGTTGATCATATTCGGTTTAATTACCTCTGCGTGGACCGGAGGAGCATTAGAAATCATGACCTGATGCATATTCAATAAATTGACTGAAACAGCAAATGGAAATGGCTACCCTATGATGCGTATTCATCTGTGCATTGAGAATTTATGCAAGAATGACCTTCCTCACTTGCAGGCAAAAGAAAACAGAAATCCTATTGACATTAGGTTATCAGTGAAGGAAGCCTGATGCATGCTGAGGACTGCTTCACATACTATGCCTGTTTGGAACTGCATGATATTAGAGATGGGCAAAGAAGCTATAAATAATTAAAGTTTGTGCTGGAGCTATATACAGTAGCTTTCACGTGCATAACCACAGTGGAGTCCTGGAAAGTCATTTTTCATGCGTCTCTGCTTTTTTAAGCAGGAACGCCATATGTCCCACAGTAATGCAAAGCAAGGAAGCAAAGTCTCAAATTAAACTTGACAGACTCACATACACCGCCAGCTGAGATGATCAGATAGGTCTTGGCTTCTTGCACCAGCGAATAGAAAACAAAGTCACAGATCACGAGGGAAGCAAATGTCTCTGAGCTGTTGTTTTCTGAATGTACAGTAGCCTGTATTTCTTTTTAATGTGAAGGGCAAGAGGCTTGCCTGAAAGAAAAATGACAATCTAGTCTACCTCACATGACACAAATCTACAGTTTATGTTTCTAATATTGTTGCAATTTTTCCGTACTCCCATCAGGTTGTCATGATATGGTGCACATTTGTTACGTATGGCTTCGCATTTAATGTCTACTGAGGTGAGGCAGACATCTTTTTATTCTTTTTTTTTTTTTTTTTTATAATCAGGAGAAGATGAATTAAAGCCGAGCCCTGACTGGCAGAGAGAAGTGCCTCCCGGGGGCCGCTGCATGTTTTCTTTATTTACTCATCAATGACGTTTACCAGCAGCTAAGAGATTGAAGTTGCGACATCAGGGACTGACTTTTATTACCCGGGGGTCCTTTGTATTCCTGGCTGTCCACTGCGAAAAAAGCTTTCTATTGATTGTCTCAGAGCAGGAAAGGGGATTTGGAAACATGCACAGGCCCTGAAAAGACACGGCTGTGTTAGCAATCTCTGTGGAATGCATCAACCCCTTTTAACCTGGGTGTTAACAATGCAGGAAATGATCGTTTTCTTCCTCTTTTGTTCTTCTTCTTGGTCATTGCTCTCCTTTGTGTGTCTGGCTTTGTCTCCTCCAGCTGTGCACGTTGTGTGTACACCATACACTACTGGTGTGTGCATGCATACATACAGTACATACAGTAAATGTGTACAGGCTGATGTGTGTCTGCATGCACGCACAAATGCTCCTCTGTATATACACTTCACTCAGGGTTCAACTGTGTGCACATTTATTGGCTTGTGCTGCATTACGGAGAATTAACTGACTGAATAACTTATGCTCTCACTGTGCTAATTAAAACAGCTTGCACTCACAGCGATGGTGCAGCCATGGTGAGGCTGTAATTAATTTCTGAATGGACGCTTTTTGGACACGAGGATGTTCTGAGGACTACCAATGTCAAAACATCCTGTGTAGTTTGGCTAAGGTATCATTCTTAAAAGTGATTAATTAATGTTGAACGGAACACAAATTAATTTCTAGCCCAGTCAGTACCACTGCAGGCCCAGTGCTTATTGTCCTTTTGCTCAAAGAGACTGTGTTTGCTAATGACTGATGAGCAGATTTCCCTATTTCAAAGGCAGAAAATAAAAAATCTCTCTCACAACCATCTTCAATGGCATTCTTTAAAAGCCTGTAAACATATTCCCTATAGTCTCACAGTGGTAGCTAATTAATTCAGAGGCAATATCATATTCCTGTATAATTTGGTGAGGAGGCAAGATGTTGCCAACAAGTCGCCCTTGCCAGCAGCGTTATTATCAGTCAATAGCGAATTTAGTTAGACAATCCATGCGATGCCGACCGAATGGCCTCACAGAATACAAACTCAGAATTCTGTATCCATCCATGGCCACCACGCAGTATGTGTGTGTGTGTGTGTGCTTGTCACTGTGTCCTTACAGGTTTTCATGTGCGTGTATGCCTGTGCCACATGCGGCAGAGAACGTTAGGAAACACCTGACCCAGAAAGCAGTACAAGGAATGTGAGGCATTACCCTGTCGAGCTCTCCACCCCACCATTCATTTCCATCAAGACCTGTAATAATGCTTGTACTCTCGGCTGAAATTGCTTTCTGCCTTTCGGGTCAGTACAACTGGACTGTGGGATGGGGGGAGGGTGTTGTTTCTGTGTAAGTGTTTTCTGCTTCTTCTGTTTTTTTGTGGTACTTAGCAGCTAAGGCCTGTGGTCAGCCACCATGCTACGGTCATATTAGTGGCGTGATTTATGTGTGCATAAATCCCAGGCAGTCCTCGTTATAGAGGTTTACGACAGCATGATAGAGTGGCCTCCTGGTGGACCGCATTTCCACATTCCTCTTCTTTTTCTCTGGTGCTCTCCTTTTGCCACGCACAAAGCATTGAATTTATTAGTGCTGTGATGTGATGAATAATGCACTCTGTCATATTTTTTCACCCGGAGCAACAGCGTGACATAGCCAAATATTTATCCCCCTCTCTATCCGAGTAGCCAAACAGTTGTGTTTCGATATTGGAGGGAGACAAATGAACCTTTGCTCCCTCCGATGACAGCAGGGCCACAGCGATTAACAAGAACCCATACAGTTTTCTATGACAGCAATGAGTCTTTAAAATACCAAACATGCGGTGTTAAATAAAAATACAAAAATTCTACCGTGGCTAATCTGCATTCAAACATGCACGCCGTGTGATTGGTTGCGAGGTAATTGGTAGCTTTCATTTGACAGCGTGCTGATTGACCCGCCTTGACATTCTCAACAATGTCGCACCGGCTTGTCAGCCGCTCAGGGTTCTGCTTGAGAAATCACAACCAATCATGCCGAGTTATGCAAAGAGCTCTTCGAAATGTGAAGAGCTGAGACTGTAGGGGAGGCAGCTCGGGATCAGTTGAATCCCAATTATTAAAACTTTGAAATATTCTTCCTCTGAGTCTACACTTGAGGCGTGACTGCATAGATTTTTCCCAAAAGAGCTCACTGATGGCAGAGGCGCACTTGCAGTTCGTGCTCACCCCCTTATAGTGCTTTCTGATCACAGCTCAGGGCGAGTGTTAAAACGGGTGATTAAGCAGAGGCTGATTGTCCGCTCCCTTTTGAAATATGTATAGAGAAGCTATATGCTGTATCAGCTCCTATAACAGCATTGTCATCAACATCTATTTTATCATTAGGACAAGACTGCCTGTACTCTGCACTTTACTCATCTTCTTCACACTGAAACTGGCAGATGTGAGCACAGGCCAAAACTCACGGACCAAATGTTTTTTTTTTTTAAAGGAATAGTTTGGAGGCGGTTAGCTTAGCTTAAAGACTGGAAACAGGGGAAACAGCTAACCTGGCTCTCTCCTAAGTAAAAAAAAAAAAAACCCACCTACCAGCACCTCTAAAGCTCATTATGTAACATTAAATCGTGTTTGTTAATCCTGTATAATAAAATGAAATGTAAAAATCACTCATTGGGGTTGTATGGCATGGTTATGTGCCACACTATTCTAGCTAACAAACAAGATATAACATTTTTTGTGAGCTATTTATTATCTATTCATTAATTAGTGAGCTTTAGAAGTGGTGGTAGGATGTTTTTTTTTTTTACCTTTGGACATGGCCAGTCTTTATGCTAAGCTAACAGTCTTCTGGCTGTAGCTTCATATTTGGCATAAAGACATGAGAGTTGAATCGATCTTCTCATCCAACTCTTGGCAGGAAAGCGAATAAACGTATTTCCCAAAATGTCAACCTATTCCTGTAAAATACAAATTTAAACACACCTCTACAATCGATTTTCTCACTGTAAGAAAAAAACATCTTTTTGGACTCATTGACGGTAATAAAACAGCTGACAGGTGGGCTGTGGACTGGATTTTTGGACATGGATAGATGGGGATTATTAAGAGAAATACATGCCACCAAACTCTACTACTCAGAATGTCATGGGTCTAGCATGAGTAATAAAGAAATATTGAGCAGAGGAATCAGTCTGTGAATGTTAAATTGTACAAAGCAGGGTGACTCCTCCATTTTCCCACAGAAGATGCATGCAAGACAACACTTTCTATTGGCTAAGCTTGCGAATATGCCTTGAGCAAAGGTGAACCATGACGAGTCTGCTGAGCTCGCACTTAAACAGGAAACTCATCCTTGAACTCGTCAGCCACGCAGGCTTGAATTGAGGTGAACAAGGGATAGAGCAGATATTCACAGAGACTAGCCCTAGTGTGACTTCACCCTGACAGGTGCAACCGAACAGGAGAGTGACGTGGATGCCAATCAATCACAGTCTGTACGTGCCCACGCAGTCCTGAGAGGAGGTCGAAGCAGGCCAAATAAGTGAAAACACCTGTGTGGGTGCAGCACGGCTGTGAAGGGCATTTAAAAGAAAAATCCACCAAAAAGCTTGGTCATAGTTTCATGTGACTCATCCTCTTCTAACACTACATCTTGTTTTTTTTCTCCTCCTGTGCATTACTAACATTTCCTGTGGGTCCAGACCTTGCTATTCCTCACCTGCCCACCAACTGTTCTCTAGTGTGTTTCTGGCTCCAACTCATCTCCTGAGTTGTCACCTGCCTGCACACCTGCTCCCCATTACTCATCAGCCCCAGTATATATACTCCCCAAGCCAAGAAAGCCTATTTGGACAGGACACATGTCTTGTTTCTATACCACGGGCCAGTAAGTCTTCTGTCAGTATTTCTTTCTTTTTAACAATAAACTGCCCCCTGTGTGATTGTTGAGGGTCAGACCAAAATAGCTTGTCAACCAAATTGCGATTCAATTGTTTGGCACCAAAGCCAAACCTGATGTTGGTGTTTGAGGACGTTTCGAGTGTTAAACCTTTATTGCAGCTGCACTGTAATTACTTGACTACAGGTCATGTTGTCTACATTTGGCCAGTAAATAAGAAAACTACACCACCAAACAAACTAGGCTCATGAATTAAATACAGTGCATTGACAATAGTCATTTTTTTTCGCCAGTGTTAAAATACTTAAGGATGGACGACACAATCTATTATGATATCCAGATGCTGTTGAATGTTGGAGTCCTGACTTTATTCTTTATGACGGAGGAAGCTCCTGTGAGCAGTGGAAAAGGCCTTCACTGCAGAGGCTACAGAGCTAGAACTGTCCTGGGCCACAGGGAGTGGATTGCCTATTTGTTGCATCAGTGGTTTAGCAGTCGCAGAGGAGGGTAGGGGGAGTGGATGCAGGGCCTTGGAGGAAGCCACAGTCTCCAAACTTTTTGGGAACAATTATTGGATTTTTACAAAGTGGCTCTGTGGACATGTGAGACAGACGTGGAGACAAACGGATGGCCGGACGGAAATTGTGTGCATTTGTAGGGGGGAAAAAAAGAACCCTAAAAGGCATGAATTCAAATAGATCATTAAAGTTTTAATCCTTAATGTTTGAGCCCTGGTTGATTTGATGACACCCATGGTTACCGTGGTAACGGCAAGTGCGATTTAATACTACAGCAAACACTTGTTGAGCAGCTTCGACAATTACTGTTATTTTGTAGATGCATTTTTGATAACCGATGAGTGCTGTGACAAACACTGCATTTCCTGTGGCTCCTTCACAGTAAAAGCCACCCTATGTTACACCACTTGAATGCTTTTAATGATGCAGTAGGATGTTCCATTTGCATTACCTGTAACTTAATACAGCTTTTTTGACAAAGTGTAAAGTGAGCAAACCGTAAACAATGAGGCTGATGCCAATGAGATAATATTGTATGGAGGGAAACTAGTCTCACATGTGTATTACATGATCTACACACATTTAACAATCTAAGAAAATACAAAAGAATGTCACAAATATTTTTAGACATTTGTATGCACAGGAAGCTTTTTGAAAGCAAAAATGATCATATCTGTGGAGTTCAAGTTATTGCTTGCACAAATCATTGTACACATTTGTAAATCTTATTTTTTCATTTGTAGATCATGTAATACACATTCGTGACCATATTGAGACTAGTTTCTCTCCATAATATTGTGCTGGATCAGATGCATGCATCGTTTTCCCTCTTAATTAGGTAGGCAACCTGAATCCAGCGCAGGAACTCGGCCACTACTAATAAAAACTACTATATAGTGAGATAATTGATTGGCTTTTGCAGAAAAAATGCAGATCATAAACTGTATAAAAATGGGGTTTGATTTCATGAAAATACTAAGAATTACAACTTCAAATTTGTGAGAATGTGTATCAAAGAAACTGCTGTGGCTTTTGCTGTATATGTATATGTGACAAAGTGGGTGAGAACTCCTTTACTCACCACTTGTCCCGTCCATGTTCATTTTACACATTACATATATTAGTTTCTACAGGTGTTCATTTTGCTATAATTTACCATTGCTATTGTATCATTGCAGAACTTACTATCCCGGGTTTGTTTGTGTTAGCAGTAGGTTACAGTCTAAATCTAAGCACATGAGTAAATTAAAGCAAACACACAGCCACAGGTTAGTTTCAGTTATTTTTATTATGTTGCAGGTTTGAACATTGTGTAATTGTTTGTTCCTTTGTTCACACTCACTGTTGTTTGTTCCTTTGTTCAGACCCATGCAGGTTTATTGTTTGTTTTTTAGAAGCAGTATACAGTCAACACATCATAGATATTGATTAAAATTCTATGTGAATCCAGAAAACTGATGAGCCGCTAATGCCTGAGGAGCTCTGGCTGCAGGTACAGGCAACTCACCTCTCTGGCCAGCAGCCAGCTTTCATCCAGGCTGCAGCCTCAGAAAATCTAATACAGATGACTTCATCATTTTTGCCTAGTGACCTTTCTGGCATCCTTTCCTACTCCACTCCTCCCCTCTCCTCCTCCCCTCTCCCTCTTCCTCCACACACACACACACACACACACACACACACACACACACACACACACACACACACAATCCTCCTATACAACCTTCCCACAGTCTCTGCAGCTCTTTAAATGCACACCCTGCCAGTGTCTCTCTCGTTGTATTTCTCTCTCACCTTGCCTCCCCTTCCACCACACCTCCTCTCGTCCTACCCACCACACTCCCTCCCCCTTCCTCTCCCCCTCCCAAGGGCATTATTCATAGTGAGGTTGAACACAGCTTCAAGGTTAAGTGCCAGCGACTGTGCTACCGAAAACTCTGCTGAGTTGCGCCCGGTGTCGCCGCTGTCGCTGCTCTCATTTGGCAGCTGCACTGATCACATCTCATCCCAAAAACCAATGGGTCCTTGGCCGCCGCCGCTGCAGGCGAGCGCAAGCGCAGGCAATCAATAGGTTTCAATATGGCCCTGCTGGCGACTGTGAATGAAACTCAATTTTATTTTGCAAGATTGTGCATTTATTAGATGAACAGATATTGATGGCAGTATTGGCAGGCTGCTCCCCTCCAATACATACATACACACACACACACACACACACACACAGACGCACACGCAGGCCAGATTTGGTTTAACGGCAGAGGCTGTAATTCAACTGTAGATGGATCAGTGTTTTCATAAGGACATTACCACTGTCCTGGATCCAGCCAGGTGAAGAGAAGGCTGTTTTCTCTTAGTTTGATTATTCTCAGATTATTGCTGGCTTCCTTCCATCATCTTACATTTTGCCTCTATCCTTTTAGACATACTTTATTATCATCTATATGAGCCAGATCTCATACATTACATTACTACCTTCCTGTGGTCATGTAGGTCAGTTATTCCCAACCAGGGGTACTTGTACCCCATAGGGTACTTTTGAAAGATGAAAGAGAAGCTCAATTAATTTGTGAGTATATATCCACTTACTGAGTCAGCTGTAACACCCGAACACTACGTGTTATGATTGAGAATGCGTAGCAAGTTGCAAGCAAGCAGAGAAATCTATAGTTAACAAGTAACAGGAGAATGGTTGAAAAAGTCAGTTAAAAGTAAGGAATCAATGGTTGAGATGGACAGCTAATCCAGCTACTGTATTTCAACCATTTATTCTTTACTTTTAATAGTAGCGGTTGATAGTTAGTGAAAAATAACGCAGAAATTATTAAACAGTTAGCTAAAAGTATTAAATGGTGAGTTAGGGGAGTCAGACCATTGTGTGTGTGTGTGTGTGTGTGCGCTGAGCTCAGTCAGGAGTTAATACAATTACAGAGGATCAGGTGTTTTTCTCTCTTCGCCATTTGATTAGGACCACTTCACTGGCTGAGTAATCAAACCATACATAAAACACACACACACACACACACACACACACACACACTAAGCATAGCCTACACTATGTAGACCAGGTGAGCAATCAGAACTAGTTTAGTAGAGGCCTCTCTCTATCCACTCTATCCCTCTTGCCCTTTTTCTTCCTGACACACACTCCCAACATAGATGAAGGAACACTCTCCCAAAAACACACTCATGCGTAATTGTTTAAATTTTCCCAGTGCAGCCTACAACTATCCTTGCCCTCCTTTGCTCACCTCTTCTTCTCCTCTCAATTTGTCTCTCTCTCTCTCTCTCACTCACACTCACACTCACTCTCTCTCTCTCTCACACTCACACTCACTCTCACACTCACACTCTCTCTCTCTCACACACACACTCACACTCACTCTCACACTCACACTCACTTACTCTCTCTCTCTCACACACACACACTGTCCTCTGCAGTCCCCAGGATGAGGTCGGGTGGTTTCAAGGTGTTTGGGAGCAAATCATCTATGTTTACTGGCCCCAGCGCGCCAGGTGTAAGGCTTTACTTACAGGTCCTGAGGCTGATTCACTTCAGGCAGTGGTAGCTGTGGAGAGATTTAGTGGGATCATTTGAGGGAGAGGAGAAGCCGTTGGAGCATTACAGGAGCCTCTGACCAAGTGGAGCCATGCGTTACTATATACACTGAATATTTATGGAGCAAAGCATGTAAAGAAATGCACACAAACACCTCCTACATGACTTTAGCTTCTTTTATCATAGTGATAAAATAGTTCAAAGCAGAATTGCATCTGAGAGGTGCCTACAGTGTGAGACCTGACTGAAATGTACAGCAAATACACTCGAGTAATTTTACGTGAGCAGAAATGTTGCCAACTCTTTTTTTATTTTTTATTTTTTTGATGTGTAAATTTCTCAGCTTGGCATCCTTGAGAGCTCAACTGTTATCCAACAGCCATCTGTCTTTGGTGGGGATATGTGCGGATCAATTTTACTGAGGTTCATATTCAGCACTGAGGACAACCTTGAGACCAACATGCCTGGCGATGTGATGCTCTAACAAAGGCTACATAGTCAGCTGAGGACACAAAGACTGAGTTATTACTTTCATACGGGGGGGAGGAAGAAGAGGAGGAGGAAGTGAAGGTGGAAATGAGTTACAGACTTGAATTCTCCTCCTGTCCCTGCTCATTTTCATCTCCGAATTACCTAGCCTGGCCTCGGCACGCAATAACTGTAAATCACAGCATGAGAAGAAATGATTTTGCTATTTCCAAAGGGCACGGAAGCCACAGTGGTGAATAACAAGATATGGGATCAAAGAGAACCAAAAGACTAATTAGAAAGCATCAATAATGAGATGTGGGGGTCTCGGGTTCATGGCCACCCATCCAGAGGTTAATAGATGAAGGGAAACTCGTCCCACTGACATCCCATTGACACTGATGCTCCCTGTCTCTGAATATGCAACGAGACTCCTTATTCATAAGCTCTCCCTCTTTGACAAAATGAAAAACAGATGATCTGAATTACATTTACGAGCTCCATCATCCTACAGAGCGGACAGGCATTCTTTACAGTCGACTTCAGGAGGGGCTCAGTCAGTGAGCAGCCCCTTTTGATGCCCCAGAGTTGTTTTTTTAAGACATCAAACCCAATTTCCCTTGTCAAGAGCTGTTGTCATAGCGACTCATTGACTGGCTGAGAGGAGCGCCCGCTCTCATTGGATGTGGTTGACATCTCGTGACTGAGTGAATGAGGAAATGTGACAGCGGAGACTTATGATTTGGTTCATTATATCCCCGCGACTGAGATTTCCTGGCACCTGAAATAGCACATCAGCTGAGTTTTTATTTTGTCAGGGAGCAAATTTTTCTGAGTGAAGCACATTTTCCTGGGTTCTTTGGCAGTGAGGGAGATGCACCTCATCAACCTGATTTTCATAATGTGATTATCCTTGTTGATTTATGCATAAGACGCAAGATATGCTCCTCGGCTTGCGTATTAGTCTGGGAAATGCAAATCAATTGGATGTGCAATTGTGTAAACTTTGTTTCAACCTCTTTTTCTCTCTCTCTCTATACGGCATATACAAAGTCTTACTCTATGGATTAGAACAGTTTAGAAGTAATATCTGACATAATGACGGATGAAGATAGATCAGTGTGCTGCTATGATGCCATGTTCCAGTTACATTAATACATCTTAAAGTGACTGTTGGGATACTTTGGACTTTGGATTTTTTACCAATCAGACCTCACCGACTTAGACTGACATGAAACTGACCCTCGTCTGCTTTTTTTTTTTATTTGAAGCATTTTTTTTATTAGTCTTCATACAGTGGCTCATTGGGGGCTTTTGTGTCAACCGAGTTACCGCTGCCCAGAACGGCCTCGTCACCATGGTAACTCTGTTCCCATGGGGGTGAGCAAAGGATTCCATTTTTGCACAACTCCTCAAAACATCTCATTTTTACAATGTTCAGTTAGCCGCAGTATGACAATAACAATACCCAGATGCAAACTTAAAGTCCAACCAGACCAGACAATATTTTTAGACAAAATAAATTCTCCATCTGCTCATTTTTGTTTCAATTATTTCATTTTATTCTTCCAGCCCGGTTATATAAAGCACACTGCAACGCACTTAAATGTTATAATGCAATTAGCATTACAAAGAAAATCAGTTATCTGTTTGATTAGCACAGTCATTAGACCATCATTATATGATTTATAGATGAAGTTAGTGTACAATAGACTGCTGCTCAAGTGACACTGATACCACTGCCTATTAGTGTAATACATCTGGTTTAAAGTGTCCTATGAATTTCCTCTGTATCATTGTCTAATGAGTTGTGATAATGACTATTGGCCCTTTATTTTCTACAGCAGATGTGAGCTGCTGTCTATTAGCATATTTTATTTTCCCTTCTGGCTAGAAGATAATGTCAACCAAAAAGTATTTACTGGGAATAAGTAAGTTAAAGTAAGTATACTGGGAATTATGCCTGTGAACAAACTGTACCAAATGAAAGCAGAAAGAAGATCAGTGAGGTTGTTATTTGTGTATTTGTATGTCTATATATATATATTTTAAATTTGTTGCTGTGTTTGTTCAGGCTGGTTTGTGCAAGCACCTGGAATCCTATTTTTTGTCACCGGCAATCAGTACATTTGAGAAATTCTTTTACTTTGCATCTTTAAGACTGACACAGTGCTGACCCTGGTACATATTATTTGCTGAGTGTCACAACATGCTGCTGTGTCTATTAGCTTCCAGTTATCATGACAATTCACCCCCCCCCAAAAAAAAAAAGGAATTGTCATGAAAATATTAGAGCTGTCTTCAATTTTTAGAAGCAAGTGGTGAAATTGGCACATAGCATTGCATCGTGTCAAAGTTTATGTCTACATCCGACTACTGTGTATAAAAACGTACTTTCTAGGAGACGGAATTGCTACATCCTCTCCAGCAAGTTCTCCTGGTTTCGTCTTAAGTGTGTGTTTAGTTATTTTCCCATGAATATGTTTTAACATCATCATGTCTCATAAGTTTCAAATTAGCCAAAACATTTTATCACCTTCTTCAATTCTGCATAACATTTCCAGTTCTGAACTGGTACATTTATCTACCTTAAATTTAAAGCAGCACAATGTAACATTTGCTAGGCAGTGGTCAATGTGGCCTAAATGGACGAATACGAGGTAATGCTAAAAACAGTTGCTAAAAATAGCCCTCATAAGCTACTGGTCATTTCAGACCAAATGAGACTGTAGCTGTAAAACTCCTTAGTGTATTGAATTAAACAAGGGTGTGTTTCATTGCTTACAAATGCAACTTTTTATTTGTGTGAGTAAGAAAATTATATTGTCTCACTTTAAAGCATGTAGACAAAGATCAACAAAAGAAGTCATGCAGGTGGGATTCTTGATGAACCCATTTATGTCAGCCAGAGATTCCTGGACCACAAACCTGAGTTCCAGAAAGAATGCGTATGGAAAAAGAGATATATTCACTCTCCTTTTTGTTCTGTTTTGCTCTCCACCAACTCCTGAGGGAAATACCCGGCTCTTTAGCTGCTAAATGCTTCGGCTTGCTTATATTCACCAGCTAGTTGCTAACTTTGTCTGTCATTTGGTGCTGGGCGGGTAGTGTACAGTGGGTTTGTCAGAGCTTTTTTGGCTGAAAACAGCTGCCTCCTACAACTGAAAATCACGCTGATGAGAGTGGTGGTGACACTGGATCAAAACAGTAAAGTTGCAGGCCGTAAAAGCAAAACAATGAGCTGAAAGACGCTAAAACGCTACGTAGAGCTGAAAATCGGGTAATAACTCTCAGGGTTCGTGACTACGAGCGACCCCTTCTCACATTCACGTAGTCATTTGATCCATTGTTAATATAAAAATGTTGATTATAGCAGCTTTAATATTTATGTACAGTTTTACCTCATGTGTCTCCTTTTGTAGTAGACGTTTAACAAATCATTTTGCCTTTAATGAATTTCAGTATGATCATTTCCTCTGGTGTTTTCGCCATCCCCAAATTGAATTTGTATCAGCGTGCACTTCTTCAACCATGGCTTTGTGATTTCTCCCCCGTCATATCTGTTATTGTGTGTACTGCAGAGTTTCATTTGTTGTTTGCCCCTTGTCCCTGAGTGGATTGAGTGTGCCTTGTGCTAT
Organism: Macquaria australasica; assembly: GCA_005408345.1. NCBI lineage: Eukaryota > Metazoa > Chordata > Actinopteri > Centrarchiformes > Percichthyidae > Macquaria > Macquaria australasica. The sequence goes on from SEMN01000011.1 coordinate 1,576,993, forward strand.
CTTCCACATTCACAGTGTTGCCATTCTTACTATATATTTTTTTCCCTTTTAGAAGTAAACAGTGCTGATCTGATTGTTTACCCCTTCTGAGCTGATTCCTTTTTCTAAGCGTGAATGTCATCAAACTTTTTAATTCTATGCTCTGCTTCAGACACTAATTCATCTTGTGTTTCCTGGATTGTCTTCAACCCTTCAATTTCATGTTTCTTACTACACTGCCAGAAAAATTGGCACTGACTTTAAAAAAAACAGACACTTACTTTTGCTTTTCTGCTTCCTCATCCTTTTTCTACTCAAGTAGCTGTTGGTAAAAAAAAAAAAAAATCTACTTAACCTTACCTTTTTGACATGGTCTGGACTCTAGTCCTGATGAATCAATACAGTGATATTGTGGGTAGGTTTTTGCCTCAATGCACAACTGCAACTCAGCCAGTGAAATGGATCTGAAATTTTTTCTCTTGCTATCTCTTTTTTTCCGTTGTTCTTTACAGCGGAGGCTATGTGGAAGAACGGCAGAATAATGAGGAGGAATTCGACTGTGAAATAAATAAGTGGACTCCATCATCCTTCTTGATGTATTGCATGAGGATAGCAAAGTCCAGCAAGCAAGCCGGGCACAGAGCGATGCCAAAGATATTCATCCAGGAAGTTACTAAGCCAATGTAGATCTTATAACTGACAAGCCTGTGAGGCAAGACAAGGAAAACAAAAATAGAAATCCATCAAGAATAAATTAGAAATTGGCTTAGATAAAGCTGTTTGTCATACTGGAAAACCAGAGTAATTTCATCAGAGTTGTGGTTTGTTGCTTTTAGCAGAACTTTAATAATGTCAGATCTGTTTACCCAAATCTGGAAAATTATTCCACTGCTCACTGTAAACATATCCTTCTCAGAGCCTTATTACATGGACACTGCCAAGTTGAAACAGCTTGAACAAAATCGTATTTCAATTTGGAGATGGAAAAACTGTGCATGTACAAAGTCAAGTCAGAAACAACCACTCCAGCCTGGACATCTTGCACAAACCTTTCAATTCTCCACGGAGAAAATGGGCATTAAGCAGCAACCACAGAAAGCAAGTTCTCTCTACACTGATACTTTAAATGAACAACAGCAAATGGAAACATTACTAGGCAACTGAATCCAATCATTAACAGAACAATATGACCATACACGCATGCTTGATGCTCATTGGGTAACCATTTCCGAGCCGCTGGGGGAGAAAAATGACAGCATCAGTTGCTAATTCTCCAAAACAACATATGTCTGTTGAGTGACGAACACCTCCAACGGCTGTAGTAATTATGACTCGTGTCCGTCTGGAGCAAAGGAGTAGATAGTGGGAGGAGGTGGTTGGATGGGCCGACTAAACATTGGACTTTGACATGGGAATTACTGTTCCTGTCATACAAGATGAGCAGCACCTAGTTAGCTCAGTTAAGCCGAAAACACTACAGTGCTGCGAAGATGTGACTTATGTCGCCCGTGTGTTGGTTTCCCACAAGTACTGGGAGTGTGAAATATGCACCTGGAGAAATTCTACACACAGACTTAAAAAAACAAATTATCTACTACTTATTTGTACGAAGAAACAAAAAGCAGCAAAGCTAAGAGATAGGAATAGTATCCATTAATTTCTTGAATCATCCTTGGTCTCATTTCTTTCACTGATTCTATGGGGAACGTTTCCTCTGTGCACAAGCAAAAGCCTTGTTTCCACGGGGTCTGAACTGATCACTGTGGAGCTGTAAAGTCTGATACGAGGTTATCTGGCCCATCTGCTGGCAGAGTGTTGCGCCTCAAGCTGTAAATCTACATGTACGTGTAAAGCAAGACAACAAGGGTACTAAAGAGACAAAACCTGTTAGTTGGCGAGTGTAGCTTTCTCAGATAGTTCTGCTTTGGGAACAGTTTGTTTTTTCTCTTTTCACTTTCAGTACATCACCTCATGTGACAGAGAGGTGTCCATGTCCAACACCAGTATTTCATGGGTAAACCTCAATTATAATAGTCATCATGACAATATCCTAATGGTATTAAAAGGCTTTGATATCACTGCGAAACAGACCACATATTAAAAAACAATTTTCTACTTTTTTGATAGCACTTACTGTATATAGTGTAGAGATAGCAATTTTATAGTCCTTTAGAAAAATATAATATTGACTTTTAATTTCTATAGCGCTGTACAGACAGATGTACTTTTTCCAAGCAACAAAGATGGGAACATCAGGGACCAGGGTGGCCATGGTTCGATGTACGAGGGAGCTTCTGTATTACCTAATGCAATCTGTATTCTATGATGACTGAATCTAGATCATATTATTGGTGTGTAATTCAAAGCAATATAAGTTCATCTCCCCTCCATGCAGTGTTCCACAAATCCACTTGACTGTCAAACAATCAGGTGTAGCAACGTTGTGCGTGTGTGACTCAGGGGAGATGTTATTGTCACTCTGTTGGATAGTTTTATATTGATTGTTGCTGATGATGATTGCTTTCTGATCGGATGTGCGCTGTGCCTGCATGACTGTGAGAGACCGAGAGAGATGTGTGTATATATTGACTCACTTATGGGGGTATATGATGACAACTGTGATATACAGTTTAAAAATACAACATAATACAAGGCCTGTTTGATTCATGAGCTTGCGGTACAAGAAAGGCCATTTCTTCTAATGGAGTATCTTTTTTGAAATCCACTATTCTCAACCTGCACTTAATGTTGTAAGACTTCTGTCTCTACAAATTAATGTGGATGATAATAGGGCAAAAAGTTATGGATGAAATTCTACAGGACCACAAATAAGTGTAAAAAGGGACATTAAAAGTCATACACAGTTGGACTTTACTACATTTTTACTTCTGAACAACAAAGAAGAGTCATGTGTGCATCTGCATGCCAATAATGAGCATAGAACTGATGGAGCTTGGTCCCCTGAAATTGTGTTATGCAAATGAATGTTATAAAGTTTAATCCTTCAGTGCATACCCAGGACTATATTACACCCTGTCTAATTCATTCTTTTTTTTTCAATTAAGCTCCCAACTCCTCGGTATCTCTCAAACCATTTGTTTTTTAACTATATTCTGGTGTCAAAATGTCAAAAAACTATATGGCTGGAGAAAAGAAAACTTCCAAAAGCTAATGGATACTCTAAAAATCTTTGGTTTTTCCAGAAACAACCATTTCAGCCGAGGAACTCCCACAAAAACGCTGCAGATGCCACATCTGTCTATCTTCGCTCAACCTGCAAAACAGTGGAGCTGTGGCTGCAGTGCACATAGCACAGTAATCACAAGTCACTTGCTTGTGGTCACTGCAACATGGCTGACTAATTTGGGTTAGGTAGGTGGCAATCTGTGAGAAGTTACAGTAGACTATGTATAAGATTGTAGGCTACAGTATAAACATGAAATATAACAGACGCTGAAATAATGAATTTCTCTATAAATGATTGTAAAAATTTCATAAATGGAAAAAAATATTTTTTTTTTTTGTTAATGTTAACTATACATTCTGAAAAGTTTACAAGCCATATGAATTTAATATATGGCTTAAATAAGTGCCTGGTCACTAAAGACCTGAGGTATGTGGGAATATTTGAAAAAACACCTGTGCATTTAGGCTAAGGGTTAAAGGAATAGTTTGGCATTTTGGGAGATAAACTTATTGCTTTCTTGTCGAGAGTTAAATGAGAAAGGACACCACTCTCTGTGTCTGTACGGTAGAAATGAACCTACATCCAGAAGACCGTTTAGCTCAGCACAAACACTGGAAACACGGAGGGGGGAAGCCAGCATGTTAACAGTTCACCTCAAGCTAACCTTCACAAGACATGAAAAGATGGAAAAACTGTCCCATAATCGTTGCGTGGCTGAATAACTTAATGGTCACATAACTGCTGTTTACAACACATCATTATTGTTTGACCTCATTTTTGAGACTATGCTGGGTTTCAGGCTTCCACACAGACATGCTGGAGGAGCAGCTCTAGACCTGATTGAACCCGTCACATCTTACCTTTAGGTCTTTCTGTACAAGCACCCAATTTCGCATTTTGGACAGTCTCTGCTTTTGGCAATGAGCAAAGACGTCAGAAAAAACAATATTTTATTTTCTTCAGCATTTCCTGGTGGGAGTGCAAGTAAAGGAGATTGGCAAAGGACAAATATACTGTATAATTCATTTTCCATCACTTGCTAACCGCTTTCATCAAGGAAAAGATTTGATGGGAGACCATGTTTGTTCACAAAATAATTTCTGCATTAGAACCACAGAGGCACTTAAAATCCCCAGTGACCTCAAGCACACAACAACACTGTGAGACAGCCAAGACACATGTTGACTGGGACTGCCAAAAATGGAAGGTGACAGACAGAGAAACAGGGACTACAGTGACCTCTCTGCCTTTGTGAAACCCTCTTAACTACAACTGATAGCAGGACTCAACAGTTGTTTGGTCTTGCAACAGGGCTGAACAACACCCCTGTCCTGAGCTGTTATACCAACCAAATCATTCTTTGTCAGGAAAAACACCTTCACTTTCACAGTTAGACTGTGTTCAGAAAGGACTGTGCTGTTTTTCCGAGGCACAAAACTTCCAATTAGCTTATGAAACGACACATTTGGACTGTCACAGTCGTCCTTCGTACAACTTTTGTGTTAACCGCTCAAAGGTGTTGAAAAGTGCTGAGGAAGGTGGTATGTATATGGATCTGGCTAAATTCTGTTATTTTGTGTCTTGTATGTAGTGTGTCAATCCTGCATTGTGCCACTGCCTTGCAATGTGTCGGCACCAATTAATTTTCATCAAATTCAGTGTGCACCAGTGGCACTTAAATATAAATGATACTTCTTTTCTTTTTCTTAAAGCCAATAGTTGAAGTTATCAATACACATAGCTAAATGAGCCAAAGGTTGTGTGAGCATTCCTATGGAAGCCCAGTATTCATGTTGCCTAGCCCTGACCTAACATACCTTTAAACTGCCTTTGATCCTACTCTCACCCAAGCAAAGAGCAGACACTCGGCAGCTGACCCAATCGTATATCTACATTCTATCTGCTTAAGCTAAACTGCGGTGGCTGACCAAACTGGTTTGATAGGCAGATTCATCTGAATGCCATGGCCCGCTCAATAGTCCAACACCACCATCACTGTTACTCCCACTAGTCTTACAAATAGCAATTTGTAGAAAAATAAGAAAAATCTGGGAAAAATTGGTGCAGTCTATGCATTGCTTTCTGCCTTTCAGTGTCCAGTGTCAAACCTGTGGTAGGATTTATTGCTTTAATGCATTGCTGTCTACCAGAGTGCCTTTTTTGATGTTACCCCTTCAACCCCTTTTTTCCAATTTTTGAATTTTACTGAGTGGCTTTAAAGCTCCTTAAAATGCAGTTTCAAGTGTTAGTTTTTTCTTGATCATATTAAATTGTTATGACTAAAGAAGCAATAACCAAAGTTAAAGTTTTTTAGAAAAAAAACAAACACCCTTATGTATTATTTATTAAGAGTTTAACAATGCCACCAGATTCTGCTTCAGGGCTCACAGAAGTATGTGACATCACCTTTTTTTCCAGCTGAGCCCCGCCCACTTCAAACCAGTGAGAAAAGCAAGAATGAAAACATACACACGCACACACGCGCAGAATTCTCTCACGTGAAACAACCGAAACTGTAGGACCACATCGCTCATAGTAAGAGGGCGTTTAATATTCTTGCGTACAGAACTTACAAATACTGGAATTCCTTGGGCAGAGCTGCGGTACGTCTAAATCTCTGTGGTCTCTGACCTGTCTTGTATTAGACAGCAAGGATGTTGCTATGAGCCAAATTTGCACTATAAGTAGTTTTGCACTAACAAAGCAATCAATTCAGCTCACACATGCTGACAAATATCCACACGCACACACACTCACACTTACACACAAAAGATGATGAAAGGAGGCATAATAAATCAGCTATGAAACGCAGGTTGTATGTGATTAACAGATGTTAATTCATTGATTATCTGACAGGATGACATGTTGCCTGTGTTTTGTTTTTTTATGTTCCGCTTTATTAACACATGTGAGATTTGTAGGCATGTTGTATTTATAAAACCAGCGTGTTAAAATTGTACTTCCTGGTACAACATATAAGAATGTAAGGCTGCCTCATGAAAGAGCATTGACATGAAAAAAGAAGATCTACAGACACTGACAATACAAGTACAAGTAAGAGAAGAGGAATGTTTCCTATTATTAAACCCAGCTTCCTGTCACCGGAGAGGTGAACAAGGGGGTGCAGTAAACACGCAAGGGGTGACAGCGCTGATGGAAAGGAAAACAGCTGCCTATAAATAACATCAACGCATGCACCGGCCCCTGTAAAAAATGATGATGAAATACATTTGAACCCTGAATGCCTAGTAAAAGGAGTGACAGATATACGGTGTACAGCTAACTGATGATAATTGGCTTCTTCTTAGCTTGTGCTCCGCTGTTCATTTTTTTTACTGGAGAAAGTGATAAAGATAAGGTTGCCTGTTGAAGAGGGGGAGAATGATGGTCAGTTGGGAGGTACGTGCATCACACAGCTGCACTTCACTTGTTTTTTTGTTTTTTTATTGGAGTAGTAGACAGTAAACCAGCTGGGACAGTTTTGGTGATTTGCAGGTGAAAAGACATCTTGTCATTCAGGTTCAAACTGTAGCAGATCTTAAATTAAACCTGCTGAATGTTCATAGATAAGAAATGTTGTTAAGACAACAGTTGTATGTATCCTATCTGTCTACATACATCTTTTCTCTCAAATTTAACCCTATATTGATCTGCATGCCTTGGCATCTTTTCACCTGCAAAATTGTACTTACTGGGAAGGAATCCAGTGACATCCTAGATAAGAGATAAGAGTCGCAAGATTATTAACAGGATAAGAGGCAGAAAGAATATATATTTCTGCTCATTTTCATGTTCATTTTTTTCAGACTTTCCTCTAATCTTTGCTTTTTTTTTTCTTGTGAATTACTGGATAATTTTCTGTGTTTTAGACCTTCTGATAATTATTCAAACAAAACAAGGAATTGGTTGAACTGGTCACAACTGATATACATACGCAGCCAGTAATGGGAGGGGGTCACAAGTAGACATTGCTTTGTTTCAAGGAACCACTGATATGTAGCACTCCAAACCAAAACTATGGATATTTTGAGTAAAAAAAAGAATGAATATACCAACATCTCAAAACATTAAATGATTACATCATCTGTAAATTTTCAAGCAGACAGTGAGTGCCTTTTTAATCAGTGATTCCCAAACAGGGAACCCTGAAGAAAGTCGCAAAATAAATTTAGGGGGTCACAAGATGATTAACAGGACAGGAATAATAAACATATTTTTGCTGTACATTTGTTTTCATTTTTTCTGGATAGTTTTACCTCTAGATAGTTGTAAGTCTTCAGGTAAGTTATTAATTTTTTGATTTTCTGATCACAGCTCATAGACATACTGTATGCAATCTGTGACGATAGATCAGAGTTCGACAATTTGGGGAAATGCGCTTTTTCGCTTTCTTGCAGAAATTAGATGAGAAAGTTAGCTTAGCTTAGCATAAAGCCTGGCAGCAAGGGAGGACAGCTAACCTGGCTCTGTCCGAAGATGCAAAACGTCTGGCTACCGGCAAAGGTTTTTATCTGCTTCCAGTCTTTATACTATGCTAAGTTAAGCTTATCACCTGCTGGCTCTAGCTTAATATTTAGCATACAGACAGCTGGTATTGATTTCTCATCTAACTTTCGACAAGAAAGCAAATAAGCATATTTCCCAAAATGTAACAGACCAAAAGGGTTGGGAACTACTGCTAAATGATCATCTATGTACAGATTTAACATCCAATAATCATATTTGAGGATGTCATTTTTCAGGATATGTCCTTTTTATCTCTTTATGTTCTTCCAAAGGCGGGAGATGTAAACCACTGTACCATATCTGTGCTGCGGAGCAATCGGCCTTGCACTGAGTGACCTTGTTTAATTCAGCACATACATTGCGGCGCTCACACACGCACAGCCGCGCACAGCCGGAGGCGAGAGGCAAACACACAGTCGTGCACACACGCACTTACAGTCGTGCTCGCAGACACACAACATGGCCATGCAGACACACACACATGCTTACAGTTATGCACGCAGACACGACACACAAGCATACTCACCCTGAGGCCGAGGACATATATTGTCATTGGTGCTTATCAAGGGATATGAACCACAGACTTGTGCTGCTTATGCCTGCTAGTCTACACAAGGTTTTTATTCTGTGCCATGATGTCCTTGTGCTGCATATATATTACCACTGCATACGGCATATATATCACCGCCCACCCTCATGCATGTGCTCTTCACCTCATCCAGGCAAAGACTACTGGGAATCAATATACTGCTGTGATCATATCTTACTAGAATCATCATTCATATGATGTGGATAGATCTGTACTCGGAAAATTATTTCCCCCCCCCCCCCCTTGATTCGCCTTACACTACCTTGCCTGCTACAATAAAAGCAATAAAAGAAAAAAAAAAAGAAAAACACCACTGTAAGGCTGAGGTAATTAAATTGGATGAGCAGTGTGTGCCAATACTGAGAGTAATGAGAGATCCAGCGGTTGGTACAGGAGGAGATGGGAAAACGTCTTGAAAAGCTTCCCTGACAGAATCGGCCAATCCAACTGGTGAGTTCATACGGTGATGAGCAGAGGCGACCAATCAATTCGCTCATGCTGAGCCTTGGCAACAACCTCCCCGGCAAAGCGAAACAGTCGTGTGTGAGTGTGTGTGTGTGTGTGTGTGGATAGGGGGGGTTGTCTTTACATCTGTGTGTGTGTGTGTGTGTGTGTGTGTGTGTGTGTGTGGATAGGGGGGGTTGTCTTTACATCTGTGTGTGTGTGTGTGTGTGTATAAAGTATTTGTGCAGTCTCGCTCCAGAGTGAGTGTGCGGCTCATAACATCTCCCGTAAAATCCGTCTCGTCTCCCCTGTATTCAGGTTTTGTGTGGGAGCTGCCATGTCACACACGCGCGCGCACGCACACGCACACACACACACACTGCCCCGTCTGTTCTGATCTGCTGTGTACATTGAAGACTAAGGCTGAGCCGCTCTCATCCCATGAGTGACAGATTAATTGATGACCTCGTGAATTCATTATTACGATCTCCTATAAACACGTGAGACACATGCTGACCTAATACACACACAGGTGTGCGCCCGCATAAATAGGACTGAGCGGAAAATTCACCCAAGTTGGGTCAGGCAGAAATTGATTGTAGAACAGCTGATATACAGATAGAGGTCCCCTCTGGCAAAAGTGAAACCAATATAAATCCAGCATAAGGCTGATGGGAACTTTTGGTTTTCTGAGCAGACCATGATCAATGTTAGAGATTATTTGATCCAGCCAGGGCAGACATTTCTCTGTCCGCGGGATCATTTAACTCCAGTTTTGGTTTGCTCACACAACAGCGAAAAACCTGCTTTGTTGAGTTGATAAGCTGAAAGATACAGCGTACGCACAGTGGCCATGTTCAAAGCAGATAGATAAGCTGTGAGACTAGTACTGCGGGCCATAACACGGTGGCCATGAAAAAATCAGCATAGATACTCCAATCCATTTCAAACTCGAGTGAGCGGCTGTCGAGGGATCAAACAAACAGCTCTGCTGCAGCTGAGGCAGCATGCATGGTTCATGTCATCTCCACTACTTCACAACATTTGTTTGACCCCTCGTTCACCTGAAATTAGCCTTCATCCGGAGTTGCAGATTACATTTATAGCATAGAAAACACACATGAAATCTAGGCATAAATGCACCTTAGATAATACAAACTACCAAGCGCCGACGTGAAATTAGGGGTGAGGGCACTCTTTGACTAGCCTACAATTCATCCATGATATAAAGACACAATATGAACCTTTTGGTCATCCCCTTTTGTGTTGTTTATCAGAGAAATAGTTTGACATTTTGGAAAATTCAGTTACTCGCTTTATTGAAGAGAGTAAATATGAAGCTAAAGCCAGCAGCCAGTTAGTTAGCTACCTAGCACAGAACGGTGATGACTCGTCAGGCCAAGAAACTGTCTGGCACATCAACAACCCCCCGTAAAACCACAACGTTATCAATTTAACACTTTGGCTTTTTATGGGATTAAACAAACAAGATATAACTGTCAGTTAAATAAGAAGTTAGAGCCAGGAGACGGTTAGCATAACTGAAAACAGGGGAAAACGGCTATCCTCCTACAAGAACCACTAAAGCTCACTAATTAAAACGCTATATCTCGTTGTTTTTTTTTAAATCCATACAAAAGCCAATGTTTAAAACAAAGGTTATGGTTCCACAGGGGGGGGGGGGGGGTTGTGCACTGGACTAGCTTCGTTTAGCCTAGCATAAATTGCCTACCAGCACCTTTAAAGCTAAGCTAATGGTCTCCTTGCTGTAGTCTTACATTTAGTGTACAGACGTGAGAGCGGTATCAATTTTCTTATCTAACTCTCAGCAAGAAACTGAAACTGATACATAAGTTGGTCAGCGTTAAAATAACAATAATGTACTTATTTTAGAGCTCTATAGGCTGTAGTTTGGTTCTGGGCAGCTGATAGTGGGAGCTGAAAGGGAGGGGGACCCTGCTATCTCTTCCCTCCTGTCAACGAGGTGCTGCCTGCGATTCAGGCTGTGAGTCAATACTTTAAAAGAGGAGATAAAGCCTCGGCCTCCCACATGTGCAGACTTAGCTTCAGATGCCACATTCAAGTGTGGATTAACTCTATTTGTTTAGGAAATTTTTTTGGGGGAGGGGGTGGGGGAGACATTTTTGTGTGCATGTGCTATGTGTGGGACTGATGCTGCTGCACACAGGGACAGGTGTCTCCCCTTGTAACTATGGCCTCTTGCCTCCTCTCTGTGGCATCATCCGGCAAACAGTTGTCAGCCCTGACGGGGGTCTGCGCTCATCGCTGGCCCTCATCACAGAGAGAGAAAGAGAGAGAGAGAGAGAGGGAGAGAAGAGGAGGGGGGGGGGTGTGGATGACAGTGTTTGTCTGCACACGTGCACTTGTACATATGTGTATTTGTGTGAGTGTGCATTTGTGTGAGTGTACAGTAGCTATGAGTCACACAGTGTGGGGGCTACAATGCATCTGCGCCCAGCACGACAAATGTGTACCGCTTGACTCTATTTCAAGTCTACAACCACATTCCATATGGTGTCAGATTTGCACACCATGATATAGGGCCCAGTCTGTTTTGCCGGGAGATGAATGAGATGTGTGGAATTCAGTGATTGGATGTTTTATTGACAGCGTTGTTTTGTGACCTGTGCTTTGGAGTCAGGGTCATCCATTCACTATAGTTCAAAATCAGATCTGTTGTCTGAATGACTCATCTCACACAAAGGGTGAACATGATTTTTGATTTGATTGTAAATGAGCAGGAGTCCTACATTATATGTATCAAGTGGTCATAATTGAAAAAATGAACTAATTTGAGAATGTGTATTTCTATATGATTCAACAAGATATTTCATGTTTTAACCACAAAATCCATACCCAGTGTCATCAGTTATGCTCAGTTGCAAGTGCAGAGGTGATCACTTTCAATTCAAGTGTTGATACAGCAGACAGCTTAATGGTGAACAACTGCCACCACCTGGTGAAGTTAAAAATTACACTCACCTTGACATCATTATTACTCTGACATCGTATACATTTCACTGATGTCAACAGCAATGTAAGCAAAATTAACACAGAGCATAATTGCATTAGGGCTTTACAATTGAGATGATTCATAGCTTGTGTTTTTATTCCTCTCATGCTCCAGAAAAGGTGCAATATAAATAAACTTTAATGACTTCAGCTAAAAACAATTTTACTGCAGCAGCGGTATGAGTATCATTAACCTCTTTTTAACAAAGTAAAAAGGCACCAAACAGCATACATGTAACAATTGCCATCTATTTTATACTATGAAAAAACACATAGTTCAAGTGTATAAGTATGCATTTTCTATAATTTATTCTGTTCATTTTTTCTCCCTCTGAGCTCGGGTTCTGCTTTCAAGGAGATTCAAAATTGCACATAAGAGAGACCCATAAGAGGTTGAGTAAATCAGGCTATCAGGTAGTAATTATTTTATTTTCAATGCAGCAAATCACTCACAACAAAGTAAACACCATTTATAATCCTCTCTGAGACATCTTGTCAAGTAGCACACTCATATTGAAGCTTTAGTGACTATACCCCTGTGCCTCAATGCTGCCCTTTATATTAACTTAAGAAGAAGTGGTAGGCACATAACACTTGTGGTAAATCTTTGAGATGGTTGCGTAAGTGCATATGTGCTTTCATAAATGTCTTTGCAGTTGGCTGATACACCAAATAAACTATAATAGATCTTCAAGGGCTATTGTGTACTAGTCTATGGAGTATTACAGAGGTTTAAGCCTCTGGCATAAAGACATTATAAAGTATTTCATTTAACCCTTGTGTGCTATTCATCTCATCTATTGTCACACCGGTTTTCCTGCCATTATGGTCCACTATGATCTCTGTCCTACAGTGCTCCTGGTCACTGATCCTTGTATCTCTGTGTAGCGTACATTTTTGTTCCTATTTACTTCCTATATACTTCCATTTCAGGAGTTCTTGTCCCAGGCTGTGTGATGTGAAACAATTATAACAGGTGATGCCATTTGTCCACGCAGGCCCTGCATCATGTCCAACACCACCTAACAGGTGTGAGAGTGCGTTACTTACATAGCTTTAGGAGAGGTATTGAGAAAAAAATCCAACAGGTTGCTGGCAATAAAAACATTTGAAGGAAACTCCTCAGGTCAAATTGATCCAGTCAACACAAGATGGACACATTTGTATGGGGGTATAGCATGTGTACTAAAAAATATGTTGTGTTACATGTTCTTTAAAGAAAATAAACCAAGGACCACATAACACCACATGAGGGTTGATGGAACTTATTCTGATAAAGAAACTCCAACAATGACAATTAAAGTAAGAGTCATGACCCTTGACCCATGCTGCAGCACTGTGTGATCTTCTTTAGTTTGGAGCTTTCTGCCTCACACCCTTCCATCTTTAATGTCATCTAAGCTTAAATGATATATGATATATATGCTGAGGCATCACATACCCTCCTGTTCTCGAACCATAACTAGAGTCTTGATGATGTGAAAAAACTAGCCTCCCAATGGGCGCCAGAGGTGTGGGCGAACAGACGAACCCGCTAACACACTTGCAGAATAAAACCTTGTGCCCCCTTCTCCTGCTTTCTCGCCTGAATCTATCCCAAGATATGAGACCTCACCAGATTTTCAAGAGAAAGAAGTCAAGCCTCAGGCCAGATACAACATGAGTCACTATGCATTAAACATGGACTGCAGCATAGACATTGGTAGTAAGAAACAGGCCTAAGATACACTCAGTGTATGACCAATGATTTATGGCTCAATATGCTGCACTTTGAAAAACAGCTAATATCTTTCTCTTGGGAGTCTGCCAATGTTCTCCTCGTCTCACCTCATAAGTACACACATTAACATTTCTCACTTTCTATTTACACTCCTCGCACTTAACTTTTGTGCGGACGTGTAAATAAGTACTGAACAAACAAGTAATTTATTCTCATGGTGACTTTGTGATGTGTGCAGTATCTTAAATAATGGAAAACCATCCATCCTCTGTCTCTATGGTGATGTTGCAGCTCAATATGTGATATCAACACAAAGGCCAGGTTAAATAAAACACACCTAGATGGTCAATACAAATGCATACAGTGGTTGTCTCCAGGGTTATCATGTTCCTGCTGTGGCAATGATTCCCTCAGTGTGTGTGTGTGTGTGTGTGTGTGTGTGTGTGTGTGTGCGTGCTACCTCTCCACCTTCACGGCTACCTAATTATTCCACAGCTGATCTGATACAGGATGATGTTCTCCCCAGAGACCAACCAGAGGAGCAAGAGATGCTTCAAGATTCAAGTAATCTCATGTGCAGTAATAAAAACAAAATCTCTCACACAAACAAAGCAAACAACAAGTTTAAAATTAAATAACAAATCATTTTGAGGAATTTTCTGTGTATTGCAGCCACTATGTGGCACATCGACGCCCCAGAAGGTGACAAGAGAGCAAGATAAATCATTCTCTTGATATATGTATGCGGCATAATTGCAGTCATCAGAGGCAGCAGCCATTTTATCAGTCACAACAACAAGCCCCTTGGCGTGCTGGGATGGAGAACACACAACACTCATTCGGTGACAAAGTGCCGCTAATCTCTCTATCCATTTTTCATTGTGATAGCTACTGTATATGTCTTGCTCCAGGGAGCAACTGGGGCCAGGAAAAGGAGATGTTGGAGAGAGGAGGAGCGGGGTGGGTGGGTGGGTGTGGGGGGAGCATATATGTGGGTGGCACACTAGTGTCAACGTCAGACATTTGCAAAGAAATAGGCTGATCTATAGTAGGTGCCACAGTAACAGCTGCTGAGGCGCCGGAAGCACACAAGTGGAATAAATACATTAACCTGGTTAGCTATTGAAAAGCATCCATCTGGAGGGTGTGTGTGTGTGTGTGTTTGTAAATGGGCCTGTCCCTGCCTGTGTGTGTGACTGCCACACATGCTCAATGGTTTGGCTTCAGGCCTTTTTTGCTGCCAATGCGTGGCACGATGAATGGAAAACTAAACTCAACAAGGGATGCCTAACCAGCCATGGCAATGACTGGCTCACAGTGTCTATGTATTGCAGCTAATCAAACACAATGCCACATTACAGTGCATTAACTTAAATGACAGATAAGGCTTCCCAGTTAAAATCTATCGACTTGAAAGGTCAATTGGCTGAAACAGAACGCTCGTTTCCGTAACAGTAATATCAAACAGTCAATGGCAACAATCAGTTGAGGTGTACAACAGGAGAAGAGATTGCAAGTGCATTTTCTTTCAGTGTTTTGCTCCTCCACACACCCACCGGTCAAATCCCACCCACCACAATGACATGATATTCTATTCTGTTTTGTTCCATAGTTCCTCAAGCACACTGCAGGTTCCACGGCTTTTTCTCAACTTGCACACAACAAAACCTCACAGAGGGAATCGCTTAACCAGTAAGTCGATGGAACAGTGAGAGTATTCAGTCTAGTAAATTAGGCAGAGTGCATAACGACACACAAATGAAAGTAATTATTGATTAAACTGAAGATACCCTATCACATCTCTTACTCGTCTGATCCTCATTTATCCCTCTTAATTGCGCAGTGATGGTTTTTCTTTGCAAACAACAGACTGCGATGAAATATGAATAATAACAACATCCCATTTGCATTCTCCACATTCATTGCTACTTGCGTGACTGTACCAAAGATAGAGAGGATCTAATCAAATTATAATGTTTATTTACAGAGAAGCCATATGTGCTGGGAGAAATTTGTTTTCGATCCAGAAAATCAGCACAGCTAATATGGATTTTAATAGCAAGTATTACATTCTTAAGTAAATACTGATGAATTGGATTTTAAAGCTGCTGCAATCAATATTTTTAGATTAACAATTGAATAAATGATTACGTGTATGTGAGAGGGGCCGCTAGTAGTGATGAACCCAGGGTGAATTATCAGTTCCCCTCAGCTCTACGGGTCCTTTTAGCATCTTTCAGCTCATTGCGGTGGTTTTACTTTTACTGTTTTGGTTCACTCTCACCGCTCTCATCAGCGTCAATTCCAAATGCAGGAAGCTTTTTGGCAAAAAAAATAAAAGCTCAGATAAACCCTCTGTATGCTGCCTGTCCAGCACCAAATTAGGGACTAGCTGGTGGAGCATTTAGCAGCTAACGTGGCAGATTTTCTTTTTCAGGAGTTGGTGGAGAGAGACACAGAGCTAAAACAGGGGGAATATTGGACTTGCATTCATTGGTTGTGATCATTTATCAGTGTTGTGTTTACACCTTGTTTCTGCTGCCCCCAAGTGGCCACAAAAACAATTAATGCAGAAAAGGAGAAACTCCACAGATTTTACACATCAAAATCTGTTTACAGGTGTTGGGGTGCACTACTGCATGTGAAATGAAGTTGCATAAAGCCTTTTGTGGCTTTGTAACGTTGGCTGGCTGTGAAGACTACAAGTTTGTAAATGAAAAAAATCTGTGGGTGTGAAGTTAGAAAGAAGTGAGCTTTCCAGACCTCTGTAGTCCGCTCCTTATCCCTGCTTGAGGCTACGTGCGTGGAATAAAAAAGGCGGTTCTGCTGCTGTGAGTCCAAAAATGTTATAGGAGAGCAATGCTAAATCTGTGGAGAACTCTTTTAATCATTTTTGGACATTATCTTGTAAAATTGAAACCTGACTCAGCCTCACAATAATACAGCCAAGGTAAATTTAATAGATTTCCAAGGTAACCACCAGTTCATGCTAGTTTGGTTTTATTTTCTTTTAAAAATAATTGTATGATGTTAATCCACCGTCAAGTCCACAGGGTTAATGTCGATAGCACTCGTTCAGGTTGTTGAAAAAGTCCGTGCTGCACAGTACAGCTTTTTCTCTCATTTGAAAAAGGACAGAAGCAAAGCACATTTTAAAAAGGACTTTCTTATAAAGCCCCAAAATTACAGTTCTGCCATGCTTAAAATTCATCCTCCCACAGCATTGAAATAACACATATTCAAGAGGTGAAGGACTCTTTGTGTAATCAGTAACCGCCAGTGCAATTTTGTTCAGTTTAGGAATGTCCTTTTGATCAGAATAAAGCTGCTGGGACTAAAATGCTAAAAAAAAATGTGTGCAACAAGTGCAATTACCTCTCTGCTGTTTCAGCCATTCAAAGGGAATAAGTCCAATTCCCTCTCTTAAATTTACAAGGGTTTAACTGGTGCAAGAACAATCAGAGGTTGTGTCGACACCCCAGTTTGCCTCTCTGGTCACAGAAAGGTGGACAGCCTCAACCCACAAGTGTTAAGTCAACCACAAGTGTCGGGGATTTGCAGGCAAGCCACCCTCCTGCCTTCCTATTTTATGGCAGGAGACAATGGTGTCCTCTGAGAGAAACGGGAAATGACAGGGCAGAACTTTACAGCGTGCCATTTGGCTCAGGCAGTCAGTCAGTCCCAGACACATTTTCTATCTCGCTGTATCCCCTTCAAATTTTGGGGTTTGATGAAGGGGGGGGGGGGGACTAGGAGGTGGTGCAGATTACTGTGTGTCAGAATGTGGGACAAACACAGTTAAAAGGTTTAACAGAAAAATTTAAAAAAATGGAGCGTATTTAAAAAGGAGCAATGAAATGCTCAGGCAGAGATCCAAACAGCAAGATCCCCGTCATCGAGGTGAGATTTGGTATGGGTCCTACCATTTAAAGCTTTAAACACATGTAATAATCTCCTCTCAAACTTGCAAGCAACAAGGATCAGTGTGATAAAATATTGCCTCTTGGGCTTTGTTAAAAGCCTTCAAACACCATTTTGCAATTTCAACTGTAGATATTTCTCATTCCAAGCCTGAATAAAGGGAAATACAGTAATTTAGTTGTGGTGAAATTAAAGCATAAATTACCTTTTCAAGATCTGCAAATATAATCAATAATGGACCCATGGTTGAACCACAGGGAAGTCTGCAAGAAAGACTTCCAAAGCTCCTATTAATATCAGTTCATTCATGCTTGCTGTTGTGCAGATGCATCATCAGACCTATTGGTTCGAAGTAATTTGAAGGACAGAGGGTTTTCAAAAGACTGGACATGTGAAAGTCCTCTGTAATAAAAACAGGACCATCCTAAGGGAGAAAGCCAAAAGACAGGCCATGAAAAATGTTATCAGCTCCGTGTTGTTGCTTCCACCTGAAGGTAATATTGTTTCACCTGAGATATGAGGCTGCATCGATTGCAGGATGCCTGTGTGCGCTTCAAACTCCAATGTAACAGGCCAGCGTTATTGATGGGACTGTTTGCAGCTTTATGACATTTACCTTTATCATGCGATACTCGCCATTTTTACTGCTCTATAAAAGAAGCCTTCGAGTGGGACCTGGGGAAATAAATAAGCTGTGTACAATGCATGTTCCATTACTTCCTGTGCTCCCTGAATAGTTTCACTACTGACAAACTTGTATCAATTACCCAAGAGGTTCCATCACAGAGCCTCCCATCTATGTAGGAAGGTACAGGCAAGGTGTACTGCTCAGTAACCCTATCTATAATCCCACTGTCACCTTGGCTGCAAGATCCTTCACTATGATATGTTGAAGTAGCAATAAATAGGATTTGTACTGCCCCATTGCTCAAAATGCCCTTCATATATCTGCCAGGAGTTGAAAGTTGAACTCACTTCCAGTTAAGTTTCAAGTCACTTCCCCAAAACCTACTGCCATTTTTTTTTTTTTTACAAAATGGGAAATGATGCTTTGAGCGAGTGACCGGCGTCCCACAACATCCGATCAACTGAATCAACTAAGTCAGCCAGCATCATTGCGTCAATCAAGTACAGTATATATTGTATAATTAAATCGAGCAAAAATGAGATCCACTTCTTACAGCTTTTCAGTATTTATTTCACCACCCTTGCCCTTTTAGATTACATACCCAATACTAAAAGACACCACAATATTCACCGAGGATCTACAGAAATAACCTGCTGAGGGTTAACAAGGTAGTGTGCAACTTAATAAAAATACATCAAAGGGTTAGGAAAGTCACAACATGTGTCTTGACATTGCTATGAACTAAATAGGACTACATGGTGAAAAGACAAAGGCTGGCTAAATTATATAACTTATTACATATGTTCAAAAGGCCACAATGAATATTAACATGAGGAGAGAACAAATATACACTATATATGTACAAAACCACTGTTAATGTGTGGATACATTAAAGCTATACTCGACCCAAAATCTATCGTTAGATTACCAAACACTCGCCTCCTGTAGGTTTGAAAGGTGGCTAGAAAAAGAAGGTTTTGTCCACTACAGAGCATCTGTGATAAAGCCGCCTTGCAAGTCTACAGAGGGTGAGTGTTTGATACTCAAAAGATGTATTTCAGAGGAGGATGACGTGAACACAGTTGTGACAGTTCATCTAAAAAAGCAGGGAAGCCTGATAAATACGTTAATAGAGTCAAAAAAAAAAAAAAACAAAAAAAAAAAAATAGAAAAAGAAAAAAGTTAAAATTCTCCCACATCCACCCTCTTGTCCCTGAACTTGTTTCTGGCCTTGGTCCGAGCCTTGAACGCAGCAGAGTTGTGGAGATGCTGGAAAACAGAAGGGAAAACATTAATACAGAAGAATTATACAGTATGTTTAACGTGGCAAATGACAAACTTATTATAAAAAAAAATTTCAACACAAGGGTCTGAATAACCTGTGCATGTACACATACCCTTTCAAAGCGAGATATTTTCATGGCCTTCATTGTGGCTGAATCAACCAACATGGGTGGTCCCAGTTCAAACACGTCTCTGATGAATTCATTACCCTTGTTTAAAAGAAGCAAAAAAACAAAACTCAGTGATCAACCATCAGCATAATACAAAATCTGAACAACAGTAGCTAGCTAATTTTAGATACTGTTTACAGTGTTTTGTGGTCTGAAATATGTTCCACTGTCTCATCTTCACTTGTGAAATGTTGCAGTTTGCTATTAGCACTGGCTGCCAGCCAGATTGCAGACTACTTTCCTTTCCAACCAGCTACTTGTAATGGCTTTTTTCTTTCTGCAATACGCAACATTATCCTAAATCAAGTTCTAAGTGTTATCTCCCTGCATCAGGCAGGCCTACAGATCTCCATTATGTTTTAGTGCTATGTCATTCTCCTGTTACAGATCATCTAACCCAACCCAAACTCATGACTCTGCAGTGCAATTAAATTAAAATGTCAACTCGCAGGCATTTAAATTTTGAGTTTGTCACTGCCTCATACAGTTATGCCATACTCGACCAATATTTAACAACTTATTAAAAAGATACCTGTAGGTGGTAGTTCATCCCAGAGCCCACAAACTCTCTGAAGGCGTCATATGTTCTCTTTCTGACCCAGCTATCAATGGTCATGCGCTCTGTCCCAAAGCGAATGGTCTCAGACTGGAAGACACCCTCCTGGAAGAATATGGATGGAGGTGAGAAAAAGTGACTATAGCCAGAAACAGATTGTGTCCTCTTAATTTGTCTCAACTAAAAACACAGCATCTCCAGCCATAAAATATCAATTAAAACTGCTGTCAACTGACACTGAACACTCACCTCAACAGCCTTCAGTACGTCCCTGAACACTGACCGCTGCTTCCTCTTGTCCGTCTTGGCTCTGTGCTTGTTGCAGTCTGTGGCCAATGCGTTCAGTTTATCACACAGTTCTTCCCAGGCACCAAACTCAAACTCCTGAAGAGACCCAGAGAAAGAAATGCTGCATTCATGACCAATGAAAATGTCTTTTATATAAAAAAAAAAAAAAAAAAAGGGACATCACACTAGACAGATTAAAAGAAGATGTGTACACCAAGAAACAGGTTATCAAATTCAGACAGTCAAGTTAACATGCATTTTAAAACAAAAAAAGACAAAGTACAGTCTGTTTTGCATCCAATAACAGTAATAGTCCCAATTTTAGTCCCAATAGTTGACTGCACTGTACTACAGGCATGGCAGGATATGGATATTAAAACACAGAATGGCTTTGAACTTACAGAGTCCATGTCTCTGGCCAGTTCAAAAAGCAGGGCAATGGTCTCCCCTGCAGCAATTCTCATGTTGACATCCTCACTTTCCAACAATCTTGGCAGTTTAGGCAGGTGTCTGCACAACAAAACACATGCATTCAAACAATTTTTAAATATGTTTATCTAATCTTACATTTTACAATGCTTATCTGGGTTGCAGTAAAGTAAAATAATGTGTGGTTCAGGTAAACTTGACAGCAAAGTTTTGACTGTGAACCTTAGTTAAAGGGTGGATGGAGGGTCTTACTTGTGCAGGATGTCTTTGAGCTGATTGGCAGTGCAGATGGTGAGCAGCAGTGCCCAAGACAGCAGGGCGTTGGTGTGGAGCTGGCTTGTCTGGGGACTGATCAAAGGACAGGTACCATCCACCCTAGCATAGGACCGGGTGAACAGGTTCTCAAAGCACTCCATGGTTGCATGCACGTCCTAGAGCAGGAAGCAGCAGGGATAATATGAAGACTGGGAATATGCAATGCAAAACTTAAGAGGCAGGAAGTGTTTAAAAAACACAAAAAAAAACAACACCAGTCATCACAAATAACATGTTTATGACTTTGACTAATTATACTTGAGGCACGTTTGAGTTCAGCTGTCAGTGCTGTTGACATCACAAATGTTAAGACTGAATGTGGCACAATGTCACAACCGATAATGAGTACAAATAAATGACAAAGTTGTAGAAGAGACATCCCTGCAGCTAGCCCTCAAGCCCAGAGGTGTTAAACCACAGAGAAGACACCAATAGTGATCAAGAACTTACCAAAATGTCATCTTCTGCAACTAAAGTACAGAGGCCCAGACTTGTCGCCACCTATTAGAGAAAAAGAAGCATTTGTTCACTTGACTTTCCACAGTATATACACGTTTCAGAAAAATCCAGAGTAGCAGGTACAGTGTGGCTGCTGTTCCAGAACCCATCAACAATGCGTATATTGCTCTGCCACTGACAAAATCGGGTACTCACCGCCTGTCTGGCTTGTATGTTGGCTGATCCATCTGCCAGGATGTTTTTGAAGATGGGTTTCAGGGTCTTGAACACCTCCTCGCTTTCGATGCCCGAGCCCAGCTGGATACACAGCAAGCACGCTAAAGAAGCTGCTGCCCGCTGCTCCTCGCCTTTGCCTGACAGTGAGAGGGGTGGGCGTTAACTTTTCCCTTTAATTTGGGGGAAAATTTGTTGTTAGATTTGAAGATATAAAGTTGAGGTAATCAACTGGACCAGATTATCCAGAAAATATCTAACAGATCGTAAGAAAATAAAATGACTGGCATGTACAACTACAGAAAATATGTCGTATGTATTTAAACCCAGCATTTTGCCACTTTTCAGACATGCTTTAAGAACCCCCAATATCACCACCCATCTGCTGTGCCACTGGTACCTTTCTTGAGGCAGCGTTCGATGCTGTCTGTGATGGTCATCCTTCTCTCTGAGATGAACTCATACAGGATCCGTGTGGCCATTGCAGTCTTAAGCCCATCCAGTGCCCCTTGTCTGGTCTTAGCACTGAGGAAACGGGTACACAAACATTCATTATTGCTATTACACAAATGATTAACTCTCTCCTTCAATATCAACCTGACTTAAGAGTGATGCATGACAGTGAAGTGTCAGGAAAAACCTATTTTCATGAAAAATGAATCCATGTAAAGAGCATGTGCTAAACACCCATTGTTTTGGCCAATAGCTTGGATAAGGCCTCATGAGTTAAATGATTGAAACGCAACACTAATGAGCAATTAGATAGATCAATTTCAAAGTTTGTATAAATATTATTGTGTGAGCTAATATGTTAGTCTCTGTAAATATAACATTTAAGGTTAATAATAAAGGTTATACACACAATTTACAGACCAACTACATCAAAACAAAGTGAGTTTATACCCTTTAATTTTACATACATATGGGATGTTTGTCTGCCATCTGAAAAGTGAAGTGTAAATCATTGTTGCCAAATAAAAAATATCTATAATGTTTGTCTATAATGTTCAGGGCGTTCACTATTATGTTGATCTAATGTTTTATAAGTATAAGCTTACAATTTAATTCTAACATGGCACTACTGGTGCATCCCTACTTCAATATCATCACGTTCAGCAGACCAATGGTGACGAGCCTTTTTGGGGATGAAGCCTATATTTAACTCTACTGGGCTGCAAGCCTCAATGATACCTTTCTCCTGTGACTGACAGTGGCACTATAAACTCAGGCTACACACCCCAGAAATAAGCCTTTAAAAAAAGGTCAAAAAATATTGACTAATCTATTACATCCTTAGTGGGCAGATTTCTAAAATTGCCAAAAAAATAAAATGCTTTCCAACCCCCTCAACAATCTTTGCTTTCATGCAGAATTTTTTTTGTAGAGTAAAGTCACTTTATTTGCAATATATCTCATGTGAAAGTGAAACGGATATGTTACAGCCTGCATGCCAAGACTGGATAACATGTGTATGCAGACTGCTGAAAAGCCGGCAGTACTTTTAATTACCTCTTATCCACCGTGCTGTCTATGAACCCCTTCAGCTTGTACTGGAAATCCTCCTGGGCTGTGTCCTCACTGGCCTCTCCACCTGGCAACACCACAAGATATAGTAAATGGACAATTGCCTGACATGATTCTCAGTATTGATATGGGTTACCGGACACGAAATATTGGATGAATTGCACTTTAGTAGGGTTCTCTAACTTTTAGGAGGTCCTTGATTGCAAGAAAAACAAATATTTGCCCATTAAGAAACTTTACAGCAAAAGTCAAACCAAGACATAATCTAGGCATGTAATACAATCCTTTTTGATGACAAGTGTACACAAACTGCAAACACTGGCCCATGCAGAAACACCCACTGACAGCACAGCCAGTATGCATACTCACAAGTTCAAACAAAGACTGAAGCACATATAATTACACACAACTGTACACACAAACCTACCTTCATCTGCCACACTGGTGGTGTCACTGAAGCTGCTGCAATGACTGAGGGTCTCAATGGAGGCATCCTCATCACTGAAAGGCTGCACATTTCCATGCTGCCCTCCTGGAGGAAAAAAAAACCCACACATAAGCACAGGAAATATAATACAGCCTAAATCACATCAAATACATTAGCAGAGTGCAGCAGGTCTGTGCGAGTTCATTATGTAATCCCAGCTCAGCACAGGTACTGTAGCAAATACTGTAGTTATCTAATCAGTTCTGTCCTTTGCACATGTTATGCTGCTGTACATTCATTATCTCACATGAAAATGCACCATGTCAGGGTCAAGGGCAACCCACACTACTGTCCACTGTGTCAACACGACATAATGTTCAGGTTGGAGGGACATGGGTCAAACCAAGTTAACTTCTGTGACAATCTGCCACAGCAGTAACTGACAGCTGCAAAATGAGTGTTCAGAATCGTCGATTACAGAGACGAGACAAAAAGACGAGCGCAAACAACTTCGTGTAATGGAGGTAAAGGAGGAAGTAGATTCCCCCCCCCTCACACCAGATAGTACAACAAGTGCCAGTAGGGGAACATTTCATTGAAAACGTCACATCACTTTTACTTGGAACAAAACCTGGTACTTCAAAACACAAAAATACTTGCATGGTTGCCAGCCTATGTGTAATATTTTAAATGGTGTTCCTAAAACAATCGTTTGTCGAGTTGTGAAAATCCACAGCTAAAAAAGGGTGTGAAAACATTTGAGTCTGTTCATTTTTTCAAAACCAAAAAAAAAAAAAAAAAAAAAAGCTTTGATTGTATAATAGTTACGAGAAACATCCAATTACAAGAAAAACGTAAATAAAAGTTGCTTCCTCAATGGTTGTGCATTCAGTCTGTAACCAGACTCAGACTGAACAGGCGTCTCTGGTCTGACCTGAATTCACCTCTGGAAGACAAGTTTATCACGCCTCAAAGTAGTCACAGCCAAGAACGCATGTACTTGAATATTTCAAGCCACGATAAACGCTATAGGAAGCACTGTCAGCGGATTTAAAAACAGGCCATTTTATCCAATGATACAGGCTAGTTCTACGTGCAGGTGTTGACGTGGACTGCCCCCCCCCCACGACAGCTGATATCTAAGAAGAACCGGGCGCCGCCTCTTTCCCACCCCGCTCTCTGGAGTCCAAAATGTCCGCCTTCTGTCGCTGAACAATAACAACCAGACAATAACAACATATACAAGACCATACATATACCATCTGCCTTGCGTGCTGGTTTAAAGTCGGCCAACGTTAGTCGGAATGAATAGCCACAAATTCGGCTAAAGATTAACTGAGGTCAGACAAGCAGGCAAGACGACCTCACGTGTTTGATAAGTAGACCCACAAAAGTTATTTATTCGTCTACCGAGGCAATAATCACGGCGAAAGCTGTCACGTTGTCACAAAAAGTACATTTATTTACGTGAACTTTACCTAGCAGCCACAGCTGTGTCTTGCTAGTCGGGAGTTGACATTAGCTGGCGTTAGCTTGTAAAGCCCGACCATTACTAGGGGCTCGTGTTAAGCATAAATTAGTTTATGCTCATTAAACGAGTGTCGCAATACATATAAAGCAAAAACATTTTCTCGTATGATGGCACGTTTTGTCAGAAAGAGCGATGCTTTGTGTGACAACGGCTAGTTAGCTTTGTGTTTTGACGTAGGCCAGCCTCTGGCGTTTGTAGTCCTTACTGTAAACTCGTCAAACTCCACTCAATGGTCTGGCAGCACGAAGAGAACTACAACTACCGTCAGCACAGAGAAGTCCAATAAGCAAGGCCAAAGCAATGCGGCCGCTCGCTTACTTACCCCTGCTATTCTTCTTCTTGGTCCTTGGCATTTTCGCGCAGGTAAACGTATGATTTGATCAAAAATCAGCCAATACACGACCAGCTTTTATTGTATTGTCTCGTAAAATGAAAATATTCCCGTGGCACAGCGGATAAAAAGGAATTGAAGGCGATCTTGGAGATAGACTGTTGGCTGAGACGATACATTTTCCCTCATAAAACGGGGCTGCGGTAAGACGAGGGCAGCTCTGAGCATTTATACCGGCTGACATGTCACGAGGAGGTTTCCCGGCATCGCCGACCAATCCGGGAATAGGAACAAGCGTCGCGTGTGTTCGCGCGTGATGCAGTGAACAGGAATGTGGGTACTATTCACATTTGGTTATTTTGGACAAATGTGTATCTGTCGTATCTTTAAGAGTATTTAAAACAGACAGTGGTTGGCATTTATAGCAGTGATTATAGGCATTTATTAAGCTATAACGCAATGGATGGAGAAAAGTAACTGGATACATTTGCTCCTGTTCTGCTTCTCTACTTTTCTGAGGGACATATTGTAAGATATGTTTTACTCCACTACTATGTGAGAGCCATGGGACTTTGCAGATTAAGATTTTACATACAAAACATATGATCGATAAATAAAATATGATGCATTGTTATAGATTAAACAACAAAGATATATATATATATAATGACCCCTAAAGGAACCATTCTGCATAATGACACACTTTTTATACTACTACATTTTGCTGATAATACTGATACTACTGTATTTTAACCCAATTAAAATGCAGTGTTTGTAACATACTATTTACATTTTGGTATGCTACTTTTATTTAAGGAAAGGGTCTGAGTACTTCTTCCACAACTGTCTGTGATGCAATATGCATCTTTATGGGGGTACATGACTTTATTAGGGCTCTCTGCTGCAATACATAGCCTACTGTGATAATGTTCCTCTGTGATGCATTTTCTTTATTCTGATGCAGAACAGGTTGCCCTCTAAGTCAGTTATGGTGTTATTATATTGCATTAGAAACTGTGATTATAACATCTGTATCACAATAAATACTGTGATTACAGTCCTCTGAGATACAATGCATAATGTGGATTCATTTGCCATGCAGAATACGTACACTATTGTGTGTTGCAGCCATGCTAAGTTAGACAAAATAACAGAAACACATTACCAAACAACAGCTACACAGTAAACATTAATTTGGTGAATGTTTTAAAATGTCATAGGGGCACTTAAAGCCCATTTTTAGCCCATTTCTTAATAGTGTTGTTTCGCAAATATGTTTAGTTTGAAATGTCTTTTAGTCTTTGCTGGGGTCAGCTTGTGGCCGCTGTTCTTTTGTGCCATTGCCAAGTTTTCTGATTTTGGCATATGTTGTCATTATTTTTGAGACTTTAAACCCCATGCAGGAAGCAACAACTAAATCTAATGTAAAAACACTTCAGTGCCCATGCTGTGTCATCATTTTCCTGAATAAGATCTGAACTCTTTCTGTTCCTCCCGGAGGAGAGCAATTGATAGGAACTGTCCATAAATGCTACAAAATGAAAGTCTGCTTACAGTTTTCTTCTTTTGACGGGGTGTGAATGAAGGTAAATGCAACCGTTAACATTTGTCATTCAATGCAAGGTTGGGAAACTGAGTAATTCGTATTTATTTCACTCAGTAGAAAGTGATTTTTAGGAACCCAGCACTGCTTCAGTCTTGTTGCTTTATTTACAGAGGTACAAGGAGTATGGATTTTTCCCAGACTAACATTGCGAGAGAGAATCAATTCAGCTAGTAGACCACACTTTCACACACATACTGCCGTTAGTGGCAATTGCAGATCTCAGGAATGAATGCATTGTATCAACTCCCTGAGCTCAAGAACTGAGTTACGGAGTTTAAAGAGAATGTTAATGGTCAATTGGATTACCGCTGTCAAGTTGAAATGTTTATTCTGCAAAATCAGAGTCATTCCTGGGCTCCGAAAGTAGTTTCACTGACTTCCAGAGTGACTGACACCTCAGTTTTGAAGAGAGATGCCTGCTCATATTAGAGTACAAACTGGAGAAGATATACGTAATTGTTTATTTTACATCTTTGCCAATCCTCTTTAGTGTTTCACTGAAAATAAGGCCAGTTAGTGCCAATGATAATAATCACTGGTGCATTTTATTTCAGTAAGCCAGCCAGGTGGGAAATGATACATTTCCTCAACTATGTGGGACAATGTGTATCAGTACTCCAGCAGTCATGTTGGAGTTTCCTGGTCTGGATTTGAGTCTTTTAATGCAAGCTGCAGTTTTTTGGCATTGTTAAGGGATGCATTATTTTGAAGGTGTTTATGAGATACTGTATTGTAAGGTGTTCCCATCATTCTTTCTGCCCTTATAGGTATGTATGTATGTATGTAAATTTGTATGTACTTTATGTAGTGTTTATTTTCTGTATGTATACTGATTTAGAACATGAAAACATGACTTCTGTTTTGCCAATAAAGCAAACCTGAATTGGTACAGCCAATTAGATCTTTAGTTTCACCTCCCTACAGAGAGTTTAGAGGTCAAATACAGGACAGCATCTAATGACCACAGTCTCCACTAAATTGTCCCGCTGGCTAATAATCCAAATGAAGATTTATCAAACCTTGGCCTAACGCAGAGCTGGGATTGAATCAGTCCAGTTAATTATCTTTTCTGGCTTTTATTATTTCAGTCACTCTGCGTTGTGCTTGACAGGACAGAAATAGTTCATTCTTTCTTACACAAGTGGAAAATCTCACAGATGCAGCCTCCTTGCTGCCATTCCCACGGCCCAGCTGTCAACAGTGTTCTTGCCAGCTCAGAACTGACAAACACCAGAATGTAAGCTTGCAGAATTCAAAGCTGACTTTCATATTTCATGCACCTCGTGTTCGGCTATTGGGAGGTTTCCAGACCTGCTTCTTGAACACACAAGTACACATACACACTGATCATGATCATCAGTTGCCTTTTCAATGCTTGGTAAGTAATAAAACTGATTTTTTTTTATCATGTAGTTGTCAGTTTAGATCATATTCTCTTGCCTTGATCCACAAGCACTTTTAGACGTGGGTGCCTCAGTACATTCAGTAATTTTATAAAGTCTTTACTCAACCAAATAGTCCTGCCAAAAGAAGATTTTTCTGCACATCCTGCCAAGACAGTAACATCAGACAAACATAAAAGTTCCAGACGAACAACATATAACCATGTACAAAAATACACATAAAAAGAGTAAATAGTATCTGCTTAATCACTTCAGCAGGCAGTAGCCAATGGCAGCAGGATGGAGCAGTTGGAATCTTGAGTAAACAAAGCACAGACAGCTCCTTTACTTAGTCACCCCCACAGTCCTTCATTATGGGGTAGAATAGAGCGAAAGATTTGACGTTACATGTGTGAGTTTCATGAAACAGTGGAGCAGAAAACGTTTCTGTGTGCTCGCTCAGTAATTGCAAAGGCAAAATGTAAAAATGCATTCAAACTAAATTTAGTTATAGCAGACAAAACATACCCTATCTTTATCCTTAAAACTTTGCTGACAATCATCCTCCTTTGCAGACTCACCAACTCTGACAATAGCACTATATATATAGTGATCTAGCAATACTATATGAGTAAATACATGTGGTCTTTCTTTGTACTTTACTTTGTGCATGGAGTGATGTGCTGCCTTGAATATTTGAGGTGACAAACACTTTTAATATAAGACTGTACTCATTTCCAGAAGAGGTTATATGTAGCCCTTAGGGCACAGTGCATGGACAGAACTGCTGCACTGTTTGCAGCATCAAGCTTGAATAATTCATTATGTGTGAAGCTGGGCTGTGTTAAGTAGGCACAATAACACACAGTGTGAGGTCCACATTATGGTCGATTCTGTGCTAGATTATTTTTAAAGATACATTCCTTGATTTTTTTAAGAGCTCTAATAGTACCCCCATATCTCCAAATTTACTCATAGCTAACTGTTAACTGTTGAGTTTGGGCAATATAGCAAAATCAGAGAGTGTATAACTGGGAATAAACTGTGAGTTAGTCAGTGCAGGTATATAAAAAGGTTCTGCTTTATTTATCCAGCTAGACTTTGCTACTGTCTTTGGCACTAGGGGGAGCCATTCTGTTTGAAATTCAAAGGACACTCTGCTCTCACTGTGAAATTCTAAGAGATGTGTTTTTGATGCAAATTTATTGAGTCGGTGAACTGTGCTCGCCGCTGAGCTGTGTCTTGCTTTAAACGTTTAATGGGCTGGAGCATGCAATGCAAATATCAAATAACCCGACCAGTTAGGACGACTGTAAAAGTAGAATTTCAAAATGTATACTGAGTAATGAAAAAAACAGATGTTATTTTGAGTGGGAATTGGTTTAGGCAAGCCTAAGCAATGTGTAATGGAAAGAGAGAGAAATCACCTGCCAGTAAACCACTGTAGGAGTAAGGATCAACAGAGCAGCCCAGTCTAACCTCACTCAGCATGCCTGGCACGTTGCAGCAATGGGCACAAGCCCTGACCAACCTAATGCCACAGGAATACAGATCATTACCAAAATAACAGATAGCAGGGAGAGAGAGAGCGAGAGAGCTGACAGCAGATAATAGAAAATGTCTGAATATTAATTTCATGGACAATGCTACTGATTTTAAATAATTCATAAATGACATGGCCTGGAGCAATGTGGTGAGGCTGCATGGGATAAGCCTGTTGGGGAGGGAGCGAGGTTAGGAAATTATCTTGGGTCGAAAGGTTGATGGAAACACAATGTCAAAAGTTTAGCAGAGGTGATCTTTCAAAAATCTCAAACAGCTCTCTTTGAAATTTAGCAGAATTTCAAACAAGCAAGGTCTCACCAAGCATCTGTATTTACATAACTTGTAGTTTGTGTAAAGGTGTGCAGCTATTAATGAAAATATCCAGCATTTATTCTGTACATGCTTTATACAGGTTTAAAGGAATAGTTTGGCTTTCTGGAAAATACCCTAACTTGCTTTCACGCTTGCAGTTAGATATCTATATCTGTGCGATGAATGTGAAGGTGCCACTATTAGCCGGTCAGCTTAGCTTAGCTTAGCACAAAGACTGGAAGCAGGGGGAAACAGCTAGCCTGGCTCTGTCTGCTGGTAACAAAATCTGCCTACCACCACCTCTCCTGAAGTCTCAGCTGGTTCCCTGGCAACTTCACGACAAAACTCAAGGAAGTCACTGCTCCAGGCCAAGAAACAGTCCCATACATAACCCCCTGTGAGCCCACAACTTGTCTCTTTGTACATTTTGGTTCTTGTACAGATCAAACAAATGAAATATAAAGTGTTCATTAGAGAGCTTTGGAGATGCTGGTAGGTGGAATTTGTTACCTTTGGACAGAGGCAGGCTAGCTGTTTCCCAATGTTTCCAGACATTATGCTAAGCTATGCTAACTGGCTGCTGGCTGTAGCTTCACATGTACCGTACAGACATGACAGTGGTATCGATCTTCTCATCTAACTCCCAGCAATAAAGCAAGTAATTGAATTTCCCAAAATGTCAAACTATTCCTTTAATTTGAATATGATATACTTACATACTATATACTTGATGCTATATTTCCCACATCACAGAAACACATTGTTAAAACTGCCCATTGTGCATGTTTACTCTATTTGTTTGCATTCCTCCTATTCCATTTTCTTAGCTGTATCCTAGTTTTCACTGCTACAAGAGTTCAGTTTCCCTTCAGTGATCATGGCATTTTTATCTTGCCATAACTGCCTTACCATGAATACCACTCTAGATAAACTTGACTTAATGTGACCTGTATAAAATAAAAAAATACCAGACTGTATCATTTGGCATCCAACTCCACTTGGCTTGAACACCACCTGCCATAATTCAAATTCATATTATTTATCAAATATCCAGCCCTGTTTAGGAATAAAGACAACTGCTGCTTGATAGAGGCAGGGTGCTCAAATTAGAGCACCCAACTCTTAATTACAGCCTGTTAGTCACTGGCTGAATCCCATATTCTTTCCTCCAATTTTCTTGTTTTGAGAGGGGTTTAGCACTTTATCAGACAGCTTACTATGACTGCTAGTCTACGCTTCTGTCAGTGTAATTACCTCTCCATCCCTGCACACATTTGTCTTACTGGCTCATATTTTGCAACTTCAATCTCAACCCATTAACCTTTTATAAGAGGGCTCCAGAGAGAGGGAGGGAGAGAGAGAGGCCTTTGTTCTGAAGATGCCGTGTGCCGCGCCCTTACCAGGATCCCTAACATGGATTTTAATTGATCAAAGATCAGAAAAAAAAAAATAACAGAGAGTTGGGGGAAGCTCGGTCAAAAACACCTGTATACCCCAGCTCTCTGCCTTTTCATCTCAGCTTCAAACCTAATCACACTCAGAGCAGAAAGTCTCTGTGTCACAGCCTCTCTATGAATAGCTAGTTGCAAATTAGTTTGCTAGTCAGTCATCCAATAAAACATCAGGATGTATTTGCATTTTTAAAAGCCAGCCACCTTTTGACTGGCACTGCTGGTGCGGGGTCTGCTGCAATAATAGGTTGCTTCTGTTTACTCTAAATGTTATTTTAAGGTGAGATTTACTTTGTATTTTTCTTGTATTCAATTTGCTGCAGAATCTGAATAAGAATCTGTATTGAAAGCATTTTGCACTTTGGGTATATAGGCTTATCTGAGTCCTGGGGAAAATCCATTAAGTCCCACAAGCACACACACTTGCTCGAGCACACACACACACAAAGATGATAAGGTAATGTCATTGTCATCTGGCCACCTGATTAAGTAGATTAAAAGCACATTTAGTGGTTGGCTGTGGCCCTGGTGGCTGTGCGTAGGGGGGTAAATGGCACCCTCTGCTCTGTCCTCATTACCTGCTGCCTTCTGTGGAGGTAGCCACCTGTTGTATGTTGTAAACACCAGCAAAACCAAATCAATAACCCAGATGAAGCATTTCGGCATAAGACCATAACTCCATTACAGGAATCCAGACATATTTTCACCTGTCGTAAAGCACGTCCCACAAACAGTTGTTTTTAATTGTGCGCTGCAGCGTATTTGGCCAAGTCCTGGGAACAAACAGACCAGCCACTTGGATGGTGAGGTCCGTTTTGCAGGTTTCCACGGACAGATAGACCAAAAGCCCTGGGCATTGAATCAATAAAGGGATGAGCTACTAGACAAGCTTGTTCAATTCCATTTCCTCAGAAAAGCCCCTTTCCTATTATGGGAATTTCCTCTATTTTCTGCAGGAGATTGTGGAAAAGGTTGGCAGGAAAGTGCTTGAAATAAGTTCAGACATCCTATCTAAAGGTTCATGCGGGAGGCGGCCCGTTAGTGCAGCCACCCGAACTTGTTTGAAGTTGAAAGACTGTTCAGTGATGAGCTCGAAGCTATTAGACTCGTTTCAAATGACATTTTTCTTCCCCAGTTACCCCAAAGTTGAAACCTGAGACAGCTGAGTCATTACTATTGTACATATTATGTCTCACATCAGTTTTATCTTTAATTCTGGTTGTCAGCCTCACAGTTCAGCACAGAGAATAAAATAAACAATGCCATTAACAAAACAAGACATCCTCTTCAAGACAGTACTGTAGGTAATCATGGATGCTGCTGGAGTCTGTGTGTGTCTGGGTAAGCAGCAGCCTTCCAGACAATGGAATCCCATCTAAAGAGGATATTATGCCCAAAGGCTATTAAAACAGGCAGACGATCTGTTGGGGAATCTCTAGCGCTTTGGCTTGCCACAGCGGATGACTACACCTCATTGTTATATGCTAGCCTTCTATTTCCCCCTGTATCTCTCTGAATCTTGTGCATTATTTCTTTTCATGCTCATGTGCATATACACAAACATCTCCCCTACCCATCTCTCTCCTCACTCCTCTTCTGTTTTTCTCTTAGTATTCCAGTGCAGGTGCCTATCGACCCATGTGGTATTATTTGCACCCTCACAGCTGAAAAATATCAAACCTCTCTCTGTTTTTTTCCTAAAAATAAAGGTCTAGATGCCGATGAAAGACACATGAGGAGGCGGGAAGTTTATCCATGTGTCCCGCAGAAGTCCACTCTGCTTACTCAGTGCAAACTACTCTACTTTTAATTGATTGTTCAATCATGGAGCCCCACAGCCCAGTCTCAGAGTACAGCGAAGTCATCGGAAGGTAATCACAGTATAGCAGCATTGAGATATTTGAAAAACATCGCAGACAGCACATTGGGCCATTCATGGCATTTACAGTGGAAATGGGCAAGCATCACACAGAATTATATGAAGCTAAGCTAATATGAGCTAATACAGGGAGATATATGTTTTGTATCACCTGGTAAGACACTACATTTCTCTGTAAAGGCCAAGATGTATATTAAGAACTGTACTTTGTACTTTGAGTTACATCAACATGATCACTAATTTTAATTTAATTTAATTTAATTTATTTTTTGGGCCACCATAACAATTTAATCACAAAATAAATATTTAGTTGTTTTTTGTTTGTTTTTTTTGTTTGCAGTTAAATAAGAAAAAAAAAGATGTTTATTTACAACTTAATCAGAGTCTTAACCCAGTTGCACCCAAACTGGGTGCGTCCATCTTATCTAATTATAACCCGTCGCCATGTTGTGTGGAACATGAACACATTTAAATGTATATGAGTATGCAATTGTGTGTGTTGTATATCTTAGTAAGTGTAACTTTAAAGCAGCAGTAAAAAAAAAAATAACCCTGGTGATGTCATCAGGGTTTTCCTCAGATTTGGACTTCAGATGTCAAATTCTTCACAGAAAGCCTGTCTATATTTGTTGAAGTCACATCTGTCTGGCTACTGAAGACTTCAAAGAAGACACAAACTGACACACAGACTCAATATGGGTCCAAGTTCCTTTGGCCATCTCTGTTCAGGAAGTTAGTTGGGAAACCCCACACTATCATCTGGTGTCCAGTGAAGTTTCTGTTCTCTTTTCAGACTTCTCCTTTTGGCAGCGTCATTAGCTTAGATAAACACAGATAACAGCCGAGTAACCTCATCTACATCCGAGGCAAGGCACTTACAGAAGAGAAACAGGTGATTAATTAGGATTGGGTTGTGTGTGTATGTGTGTGTGAGTGCCACAAAAGGTTGCAGGGACGCAGCCAGGCAGACGTTCTTGGAGTTGCCTGGCAACCCTCTAGCCACAAAGAGGGGGAAGTGCGGTGCTTGTTATGACGCCTTATATAACTGCACAGATGAGTCTGAGGAGAAACAATGAAATGATCCATTCCCACAATTTGTTCTCGTTTATAGTATCTGGGAAAACAAAATTGAAAGAAAGAATTAATTGCTGTAAAGAGGGCTGGATTGCATGCTCGGTGGTTGCATGTACCATGCATTCAAACACTATTACTGTAACTCTTTTACAAACCTGCCAGTGGGGTTAACAGCTTCTCAGAATGTGACATGCACTCAAAAGTCCTATAGATTTTGCTTTATTTAAACTCAACAAATGGTTTTATAGATTCACAATCCTTTATAAACAACCTATCCCTCATCCTTGCACCAACTGTGCACTACAGGGTGGCATGCAGTGAAGCCATGAGAACCTCCGGTGAACCTGCGGTGAGGCTTGGTGGGGGGATTCTTCTCTCCCCTGACTGCCTGCCTGTGGAGCCTGGAGCCTGGGATAAACACAGCCCATGGGTACCCTGAGCTAGATCTGCCAGCAGTGTGGAAGATTATAACACCGTGGTAGAGAGGGAAGAAAGGAGGGGGTGAATAAGGATGGAGAATCTGGGGCGAAAAGGGAAACAACAGAGAATTGGGGAGAAATGAGGAGAGATGGTGGGCAGCAGCTGGAGACGATTACGACTCCCAGGTTGAATCTCTCACCATGCTCCAATTCCCTCGTTCGCTTGCTCACTTGATCACTCAGTCACTCACTCACACTTTAACCACTGCACCACCTGTGGTGCACTGAGATCCACATAGTTCTTTCCATTAAACCAAATAAGATATTTATGAAGCAGGGAGTGAGTGAAATCCAAGATAACAGCTACCAATTTCTCCTTTCAGTATAGCCTCAACATAGCCTAACAATGCGATATTGCCACAAGACATGTTTTGTTGTTCATAAACTAGTTGTATGCATTTTGTATTGTATTGTATTTGTAAGTGCTCAACTTTGAGTTCAGGCACATTCTCTTGCAAGGGAAAATATGGTAATTTGGGAAAACTTAAAGCTGCACTATAAAAATGTTTTATATTAACATATGTTCAAATGGCTATGTAATGTGAAAGGTCTCGCTCATAGTGACAAACCCACAGAGAATTATCACCCGACTCTGCATTTCCTCTCAGCTCTTCACAGCTTCTTTAGGCTCTTTGTTTTGGCCCACAATTTCACTGTTTTGGTTGAGTCTCGCCACTCTTATTAACCTTGTTTCCAGCTGTTTTAAGCAAAAAAGCTCTGATAAATCCTGTACACTTCCTGCCCTGTACCAAACAGCAGTCAGAAAAAGGTAGCCGCTAGTTGGTGAGCATTTAGCAGCTAAAGAGCCAGATATTTCCCCTCAGGAGTTGGTGGAAATCAAAACAGAGCAAAAAAGGAGAGTGACTATTGGACTTAAATTTCTCAGGTGGACACAAAATGACTCTAAATGAATGCTAATGTTACTATATATCTGCTGGATGTGTAAACTGTTGGCTAACATGCTCACCACATCAGCTTTATAATGTGGTAATATGTTAATGGAATGTTTACAGC
The DNA here is from genome assembly GCA_005408345.1 of Macquaria australasica. Lineage (NCBI taxonomy): Eukaryota > Metazoa > Chordata > Actinopteri > Centrarchiformes > Percichthyidae > Macquaria > Macquaria australasica. The sequence continues at coordinate 1,613,269 of SEMN01000011.1, forward strand.
TTCTTTCACTTCCCCCCAAAAAAAGAAATGAATCTTGCAATGGGTGAGGCAGGTTGGAGGTGGTAAGTTGGTATATTTAAACAAGTAAATTACAAGACATCTTCACAAAATAATTGCTGAAATAAATAAGCTCAAATGACTTTTGAGCTGCATGATTTTTTTCAGGAGTGCAAAACATACAAAAGAAACTAGACTGTACATGTATTATACATGTCACTCTGCACACGTTCATTCAGTATTCAGTCAGTATGTGCATCCAGGCATCTTGACGGCATACTAATTTCCTACATTGACACAGCCCTTGCTGTGATCCCTGAGCTCTAACATTATTGCCAGGGGCCACAAACAAAGATAAGTAAATCAGAGCTTCCTGGCATCCTGGCAACTCACCCCTGAGCTCCGAGGATTGGGTGAACAGATAAATAGTAAGAGTATGAGAGGGTAGGAGAAATGAAAGAAGCTAGGGTCGAATAACTATTTGAAGGTGAAGGAGCGATGCTGTGAATACACAAATGAGTCATAGTGCAAAAAAAACAAAAAAGCGTAGAAGCAGTCATGGCAGGAAGCAGGGGGAGGTCAAGTGAGCAGGGGAGAGATACAGATAATGATAGAGACAGAGAAATATAGTAATGGCTGTGGGCAGTATTTAAATGAGTCTGTGTGGCGGTCCAGTGCACAGATTGACTGAATTATTACCACTGTGTGCTCACTGGAGCTGCTTGCCTGCTAGGCCAATGGGCACTCAGTAATTCCGAGAGACAGAAACAAACAAAGGAGGGCAGCGAATTAGAAAACCCTGAACAATTGGAGTACGCCATGTTAAATTACATATTAACTGCTTTCTTAAAGGTAATGAATTACTTTGTAACTTGTTACCCCCCTGGTGGACAGTCCCTAGTCAGCTCAAGTCAAGTTTCCAGCATCACGTAGTCTCTCACTGGGCTTCACAGGTTCACAACAGCAGTGTGTACCGACCAAGCCAACACTCTGAAAGAAGACAATGAAAATCTCCCCCAAACAAACACACAGAATTCTTGACAGAGGGAATTTAAGAAGAGAGATTGCTAGAGGTGCAGTAGGAGCTGCAAATGAGGAAATGGCAGGTGAAAATTGTTGAAATAGAAAATTGTAACAGTTTTATTAAATACAAATTGCCTAATGAAAATATCTAAACATGTGATTATCCCACGTTCTTATAGTTTTTGCAGTGTTGCTTTTCATCTTGTCTCACCCTGCCTCGCTATATTCCTAACCTAGAGAGAGGGAGAGAGAAAGTGTGTGTGTGTGTGTGTGTGTGTGTGTGTGTGTGTGTGTGTGTGTGTGTGTGTGTGTGTGTGTGTGTGTGTGTGTGTGTGTGAAAAAAGAGCTCAGATCTCTAGCAGAGCAGATCAGTAAGGCTGCGAGGCAGAACAGAAGCGGGGGTACTGGGCCCCTGAATCCCCAAACCATCACCTATACTGCTGCCCTCAGCTAGAAACCTAGACACACACACACACACACATACAGACACAACTTGGGAACTTAAACGGCACACATATCTGTGTGTCTGTGTTTCTTTGGTGTTTGTGTTTGCTTGTTAATATCTGAAAACTGTGACTTTATGGATTGTGTTAATATGCATGCACATCTTTTTTATTATATAGGGGCACATTCACAAGCTACTGTACTGTATATATTATGAAATAAAAACACAGATTAATTATTGCTGGGGCTGCCTGGCAGAAAACTTGTGACTACTGTATGTTTTTTCCCCTTTTCCTGTCCAACTTGAACACAGTCCACAATAACCGGTGTAATCAATCCTTATATATTGTAACTTTTCATCCTTCCACAGAGAGGTTAGATGTCAAGGTCAGAGGGTTGGGTTCAGGGATGGGTTTCTTTCTCAAGGGCACTTTGACAGGGCAAAGGCTTACTGCCTCAGGAGCCTGAAGGCAGCTATGGTTGGCCTCTGTAACAATGTCCATCCTAATAAAAAAAAAACCTTTGTTCTTCTTACTGTATCAAACTAAATACCTTTTGGGGATGCATAGTTTCAAGAATTTAACATTGCAGTGTTATCTGTGTTGTTTGTGTGCTGCTCATATTGTCTGCTGTCCCCTTCCATTAAAGTCTGAGTTTGTATCAGTGGGGCTCAAAATATTAATTCCATTATATATATGTCTATTAAGCACCAGCATTTAAGCACTTCTGTCATTTGCTTCTCATCTTGAAATGCATCTTGTTTTCTGATCATATTCAATTCCACCTCCTTAAATTCAACCTGCCCTTTATCACAGAAATATTATAAAACATATGAGCTAGACTTTTGTATTTATTGTTTGTAATGCATCTCAATTTCAAGTCAGTGTCACATCAGAGAGGGGGGTATTGTGTTAAGGCTAAATAATAGAAGCGCTTATTTTTGTTGGGCAGTAAACAGCTGGCTGAGGAAGCTTTGCCTTTTCCCACCTGGATACTTTGTTGGCTGTCTGGCTGCTATCAGCTGAAGGAAACTCCTTAAAACAGTCCTGGCATCTAGTCAGCATGGCTTCCCTGCAAAAAAAAAAGCTTAGTTATGTGTACATCTGATGTTTTTCTTTTTCTTGTCTGTGTGTGTGTCTGCATGTGCACTCTGTTTCTGCTTTTGTCTACAGTATGCTCAAATCTATACTGCTGCCTCTCTGTCTCGCTCTCACACTATCTGTCTCTCCCCATGAGTCTGTTTTCCTTCCTCCACTTATTGATTCTGATTTCGGCACTAACACAATGTTCAAGGGAGTGTTGCTTCCCGCCGAGGCAGCTGGGTGTTTGTTTGTGTGCATGTGTTTTACCCTATATGTGTTTGCCTGTGTGTGGACCCCCCTCTGCCCCTGCTTAGGCAATAGAAAGAGACAAGATATCACTACTTGTAGCTTGTTAACACTCTTCTGTACCAATCTTTTTGAGCTGTCTAGTGTGAGTGGTTCAGAAACATGGCTGGAAAATCTGCTTTTTTAAGCTATAAATACCTTTTAATATCATACTGTATATATATTTGCACAATATTTTGACATTTTTGGCAATTGGGATTTGACTGAAATTATTGATATCTAACTGTTAACATTTTGTTTTCACTGTTAAAATATATCTTTCGTAGAAACACGACAGCCATGTATCCAATCCAACCCCCCAACCTGCCTCATGTATAATAAAGCTTTAACTCTCTCCAGAGAATTGCCGGAGAATTCATAATTTTCCAGTTTTCTCCTCCTCCAAGGTGCTTTTACCACAAATCCACCCTGGTAATGTATGCAGCCACTGAGATCAAAGATACATATATCATATTTTGGTGTGTGCATTCGTACATGTATGTGAGCTGCTAACAGGCATGTATGCGTATCTTCAAAAGCACCATGACAAGGCCCGAGGCCAGAGGGCAAGGAATACAGGTTTTGATGTCCGATGCCTCTACAGTATGTGCCGCCTTCATGCAGTCGCATTATGCAGCTCCAGCATGAAGGTGAATTATCTAATGTGATGCCAGTTTGTGACTACTGACCTTAAGTAAATACAATTCTGCATAGCATGTTGCAAGTCCTGCTAACACACAGCTACAGGCCACAGGGCTAAAAATAGGTAGAATGCATTGCTTTATCACATATGCGTATTTGAAGAAATAGAGCAACATTTTGGGGAATAAGCTTATTTGCTTTCTTGCAGAGAGTCAGATGAGAAGATTGACACCACTCCCCATGTGTGTACAGTAAATATGAAGCTACTGCCAGCAGCTGGTTAGCTTAGATTAGCATAAAGACTGGAAACAGCTGGCCTGTCTCTGCTCAAAGGTAACAAAAAAGAAAAGAAAATGTAGAGGAAATCAGCAAACGGAAATGAATGTCACCCCAGTGACTAGTGTAAACAATCCAACAAACCTGAAAGAATTTGGATCTGTCAACGTAAATGGTCAGGACAATGCCAAGATGGGCAACAATATTAAGTGCCTTGAAGAGGAATTTAGTTTCTTATGATCTGTTAGATAATTTGTGGCAGTTCTATGCTGCAGTGTATGACAAAAAACCAATCAGCTTGCTTGACTCGCAGGGCCGCATTTTGTGTTGTTGAGATTTAGGAGGCGTGGGCATCGGCTCCTCTGCGAGGCCCATAACACCCGTCTCTGCATAGGTAAACCAGATATAATGTATTGTTTTTACCTATGTTGTACCTATGGACAGAGCCAGGGTAGCTGTTTCCCCCTCTTTCCACTTTTTATGCTAAGCTAAGGTAACTGACTGATAACGGACAAATATAAGAGTGACATCAATCTTCTCATCTAACTCTCGGCAAGAAAGCAAAATAGTGTTTCCCGAAATGTTGAACTATTCCTTTTACACATGGTTTAATATATTATCTACTGACTGTGGGGAAAGATTTCTAAGTATGTACACAAATGCATGTGTAACTAGTAAACTGATAAATCAAACTGTTGCTCTATCTTGTTCCTCACTGCTTTATTACTGTTGGTAGTTAAACCAGAGTCACATTAAGGTGCATTGTACCATTTCCTGGCACTGCACTGCGCTGCACTCATTTTGGTCTTCATTTTAGAGTGCTATATGTCATGTTTGGTTAATAATAGAGTGGCCTGAGCAATCAGTGAAAGAAATTGCAGCAATCATGGCAGGGTGCTGTTTGGAAATAGAGCAGACTGATGTAAGAAACTGAGCCAAAGGGCTTTTAAAGGTTATGTCATGATTTGTGACAGTTGGAGGAGAAAAGAATATCCGCTGGGACTTGGCTCTGTCTGTCAGGCCAGAGATGAGGGGAGGAGATAGAGAGACATGGAGAGGGAGAAGCAAATGTGTTTGGGTGAAATAAGAAAGTCTTATAAAGGCAATGATGGCAAGAATAAAAGAACTCGAATTGTTGCTTTTTATCTCCTGGATTAAAGGTTGGACTGTCATCCACAGATTGCACAGGAGAAGCTGTGTCATTTTGTTTAAGTGTAGAAGGGTTTCAATTTCCTTGAGGAGGCAAAAAATGCCCACAAGCACAGAAATAAATTGAAGCTTTGCTAACCTAACAACAAGCATGTTGGATGCAATCTATTTACCTCCCCCTCTATAGGATGTGAGAACAGAGATTGGTTTGCCTGGATGAAACATACACTACCTGAGGTGATAAATCATAATCATGGGAACACAGCCGCTGTTTCGTTCCCACTGTTCATTTCTCCAGGTGCCAGTCCATTCGTCCGTCCTTCCCTCACCTAACCTCTCATACTTCAGTTCATCTGGCGAGAAATGGTTACCTCCCCTGCTATATCCTAGCCTTGTAGCTGCAGCTGCAGCTCAAATATTAACCATAAAAGGCCGCGACGCATGCTCTGGTTGCAGAAGACACCTGACAGTCAAGGTGTAAGGACAGCGGATCAAACCACGAGGGCAGGCGAGCCTGACTCAGAAGCACAGGCATGCCTGATATCCAGCTGCCCTGACATTTGGAAGAGAAGGCTTTTTGATGTGGGAGGCAGAATGGACAGATTTTGCAGCAACGGAGAGACAGAAAAAACAAACACAGCTCCAGAGCTGTCTCTCTCTCTCCGCCTCTCACTGCATGTCTGTCTTTGTCTCTTTGTCAGTTTCATAATTTCACTCCTTTCTCTCTTTTTTCCTTTTTCTTGTTTTGCCTAGCCCTATCCTGAGTGTGAGTGTTGGTGGTGGATATCTCTGTATTGCAGTCCTGTCTGCTGTGAGTGGTGCAGCAATTCACAGACCCCCTCACCTCACTGTCAGAGGGTTATCAGAGTAAACCCTGGTGTGTCTCCCACTGAGCCAGGAGGCACAGATCTTCCCTCCACCGGCTTTCATCTGTGCCTTAATACAACTGCACTGAAAGCACATACACACACACATACTATTTATTTGGTTTCCCGCTCTGTCACACTCAATTTCTAACCCTTTTCTCCTACTTGTAACCCCCGATTTCTAACCACCAATTTGAATCATCTTTGTGTTCTTTCAAGAACATTTGAAGCTCAAAGTGTTTGTGCGCAGCAAATCTTTCAGTGTTAATGAATGTGGATTTTTTCAGTGACAATTATTTGGTATTGACAAGCGTCGATTGTAGTGTTGCTTGTTCACTGAGAGAGCGGATACAGCTCTGGGTTGAGTGTTCGAAAGGATCAAAAAAGTGTCCACTTGACTCCAATGGTGCAGACGCCATCAACAGGCACTGACATAGTGCTGAATTTACATTCTTAGTTAAATTAGCATTGACTATTTCGCCGAGGTTAACATGTACACAGAGTGCTATTGTCAGGGCATTGAAAAAAACGCTGAAACACATGTTTTACGCTGTGTGAAATCCGTAAATTCATGATTTCCATTCACATTATGTTGGTCCATTGTTTATGACTGTGCAACACAAAGGCCTGTAAATTATATATGTATGCAACATGTGAGACAGTATGCCTGACAGTAAATCTAGGCTGTTTCATATCCTGCTGTGATTTGTAATTCTGTTGACTTATCTGTCCAGATCAGTCTTTCCTGCTTCTGGTTTTGCTGACAGGCCAAAGCCACTCTATAGTATGCTACCATGCTCACACACACACACATGCACATGCTCACATACACACATAAGAATAGCTACAAGAATAGCCCTTCTTTGTAGTGTCTTTCTAAACAGTTTGAAGCATGGGTGCATATAAAAACAAAATAAATTCTACTACTCTCTGCCGAATTGGAGCAATACTCCAACTGCAAAGATGTCTTCAGCAGCTGATTTAGAAGCCCCGGAGGCTGTCAGACCTTCCCACTAGCATATGAGCTCACCATAATAATAACGACTAAGATAATCATATAACGTCGGAAATCTCAGATCTTGATCACCACCAAAATTTAATTAACTGATCCGTTGACCTTGGGATATCGCTCCACCGAATTTGTGTTAAACAAAATCAAGAACAGCAATGTAAGATAAGTTTGTTACGTTAAAAAAAACAAAAAAAAAACAGTCAAATGAAAAAGATAATTTGGCCAGCTAACAGATTGTTCCAAAGTTTAGGAGCCCTGATTGCCAATCGCACATACATTTGGCTTCAGAGTAGCACATAAATGCCACGAAAACACTCACACATGAGCACATAAACATGTTCTCACACAGCATTTCACACACCACATACTTCACACATTCACTGTGATCACATATGGCATAATAATCTCTATAATGCACGCAGAGCAATATGGAAAATTCATTTTGTATATATTTCTGGGTTTCTTTCTGCAGCCATGTTTTTACCAGAGATAACCTAACTGCTGACTTTCAGCTAGCGCATTAGCAATTACAGCATTAACAGTATGTAATTCCAGCCCCTCTGGTTGATAGCACTGCGTGTTGTCACAGGTGTCACAGGCTACAGTTAAATGTGTCAGCATGTTTTTATGTTATTAGTCCATGTGAACATGCAGCCATGGTAATCACACCCCTCGTGGCGTTTTTATGCGCCGAGGGCCTAATGCATCAGAAAAGCAGAAATTATCAGCTCACCCGCAAGTGAATCTTATACACCACCTCTTTATGCGGATTACAGGATGTAGGTGGGGCGGTTACACTCATCGCAGCACAGACTGCTCCTCACACCAACACCCACAGACCAACAGGCTGATAGAACAGCTAAACACCGACCAGAAAAGAGCAAACAGCACTTAGCTGAGAGCTGGTCGGGCTATTGCCAGTCTGTGGTTTTACAGATATGATTAAGACAGAATGACTAAGCATAGAAACAAAAGATTGCATGTTTGTGCACTGGTAAACTTGGACTTTTTACATGTTATTTAATCTGGTGATGAATCTTCATCTCTTTAAATAACAAAACAAGTGAATCAGCAGTGTACAGTTATAGTGTTCACTCTACTTTTAGCTGGACATCCTCTTCATTATTCCTCCTTTCATCCAGTTTCTTTTTGTTGAATTTTCTGTCAGTATAGTTTTGGTTCCGTATAGCTGCTACTTTTTTTCTTAGTGCCTCTGCGCTTGTGCTAACTATCCAGTTCTTCTTCCATATCCCTAATAATACAATTTTAGTACATACAATGTTGTCACTTCCTGTATAGTAGATAATTTGTCATGAGAAAGTCCATTGCTTTTGCTGAAACAACAAATGTTAGTGCTTTTATGAACTAGGAGCACTGTATGTGCGACAAACCAGAATCACCGTCGTCTCCCTGTAACATCTCAGAGATTTCGAGATTTCAGAGCGAGACCTCTCCTTGAGCGAGACTTCTGTTTCTGCTTAAACAAAAAGGATCTTACTCTTTAACAAAAATGTCTATCTCTGTAGGAACCCTTTACATAATGTTGTCAATGTTGACGTGATCTACTGGACCAATTCCAGAACTTTTAGTCATTTAGACTAAAAGTATAGGGCCCAGGTTTAAAAATACCTGAATTACTCTACAAGACAGACATTATCTGTGTGTGTGTGTGTGTGTGTGTGTGTGTGTGTGTGTGTGTGTGTGTGTGTGAGTGTGCTGTCAGCTGATGAGATGAAACATGTATGTGGGTCGGTGGGTAGGTGTGTGGAGGGGACACATTGCCAAGGATTGCTAACAGATACAGCTATTTATGACAGCCATCTGTCCAGCATGTATATGTGTGTGTGTGTGTGTGTGTGTGTGTGTGTGTGTGTGTGTGTGTGTGTACATACACTTGCAGGCACAATTACTTTTTCGCTGGTGGGTGTCGGGGTCCAGGTGGCTGTACTCTGTAATATTGCACCCACGGTGTGCAACAGCACGAGGGATGTGGGAGCCCAGCAGAGCATGTTAGTCATAAAAACACATTCATAGATGCCCAATATGTGGTCTACAGTTACCACAGACCCAAAACTGTAACCTGAGAAAAAGGTGGCTTTAAGGGTTACAACTCATCTTGGCAATATGAATCAAGAGAAAGTGGTTTAGCTGACCGTGTCCAATACAATTTCACTTGACAGTCACAGTAACCTGGACTGAGGGACTCATCCTAACACCATTTATATACAAATTCTAAATCTGTAAAACAGATATTAATACCAGGAATTGATTTCATATATCTCAAGCCTGTGTCAGTTTTCTGGCCACAGCATGCTGAAATTAATGGAATGCAGGAAGGTTTGACAAACCTCCAAGAATCTTAAAAACTGGCAAGTAGTCAGCAGTGATAATAAGTAACTGCAGTAAGAAGGTGAACACAAGAAAACTCTTGGAAAAGCATTTGGAGACATAATCTTACATGAGCTCCTCTGCTCATATTTAAAAGAGCTATACACATTGGGACTATACAAGAGCTGTACTTGTTGGTGTTTACCACACAGTTAAGAACCCAAGATCGTCATGGACTAGAAGACCACTCATGATCATACTGTGAAGTGGAACAAGTGTTTAAATGAAAATGTCTTGATTGTTACCAGGGTGGCAAAAGACCACATGATAAATTTTGTGGGCGGCTGAAGAGCTTGTCAGTTCTTTAGAGGCTTCCAGAGAGGCAAAGCGGATGAAAAAGACCACTTCATAGGCTAAAGCAGATAACAGATGACTGAGCTGCTCCTTTTAACTCCACTTGTTGATTGTGTTGAAACAAGATCAGGGTTCAGATCCCATGGGCATCAAAGATCTTTGGGAATATGTTGAAAACCGAAACACTTTGTGTCTGAGGGAGCAAAGATTTCTTCTCAAAGGTAAAAAGCAGCTGGAAACAAGCATTAGAATAGAATATAAAAAAATAATTGTATCTTGCTCGTCTGCAGTGACTCATACGCTTGTTGATGGTAAACGTTTTAGGGTGTATCAGAGAAGCGGTTAAACTAGATTTAAGAGAGAACATGGGGGGGGGGAGGCACTGTACTTTTCAGTCTTTTGATTCCCACGGTGAACACTTGCAGGTGACAGAATCCATTCCTGTACTGCAACTCACATTTCATCGCTTCTGAGTGCGGTTTTGCATATCAAACCAATGAAAAATCCTCCGTGGTGCATTTTGTGTCGATGCTAAGGAGGGAGACGGAGGAGGTCTATTTTTACATCCAGCCAAAACAAGGTTTGAAGTGAAGGCCCAGCAGAGAGGAGGAAAAAAGTTGAGCTGATATGCTGCTCTGATCCAGAGTCTCTAGGATCTGCAGAGGCTGTTCTATCATTCATGTTGTTCAGATGGAGACTGGCATGGCTTTTTATTGGTTTTGAAGGATTTTTAGCAGCAGTAGCAGTGTGAAGGATGGCAATGTGGATCGGTCGGTCCACCACTTTGGTTCAGACTGAAATATCTCAACAACTATTGGATGGATTGCCATGACATTTTGTACAGACGTTCATTGTCCCCAGAGCAGGAATCCTGCTGACTTTCCTCTAGCGCCATCATGAGGCTGACATTTGTGCTTTTTAGTGAAAATGTCTTTACTATAACTAACTATTGGATGGATTGCAATGAAATTTTGCACACATATTCATATTCCCCGAAGGATATGATTTGTTATAACTTTTGTCCTCCCTTAACTTTTCATGTAGTACAATCTTCTGGTCAAAATCTAAATTTGTCCAATACTTTGGATTATTTATTTTTATTCCCCATTTTGATTTGTTTTAAATGTTTTTATGTATAAAAATAATTTTAAAGAATGCACTCCTTTTCATATATGTGTCTGCGTTGACACATTTACTATTCTTTTCAAATGTATCACACTTCTGCTCTTTCACTGTGCTTGTTTTGTTTGTAGGTCCAACAATACAGTTTGTGTTTCTAGCAATATGTGTCTACGTGTGTGTTTACATGCACGTGTGTATAGATTCACATGCTTGTGTGACTATGAATGGGCTTTTATGGGTGGATTATATCCTAAGAAGGCATTACACATGATATAGAAAGAGTAAATGACTAATCCCTCTCGAAGCTACAGTAAACGTGCCAATACTGTGAATGTGATTTCTAGGAAAAGCATAGTAATTAAGGACACCATTTCTATATGAAGACCCTTCATCAGAGGTATTAGGTTGTGAAATCCAGTCATATGGTACAATGTACAGAGAGGGGTGTTTTTCTTGTAAGGCACAGCCTATTTTCATGGCTATATTTAGAGGCCTGTTTCTACTGGAGGTGAGGATATTGCCTGCTGCGTGTGAGCTGGGGGAGGCATATGTTTTTCCCCCATCTGACCTACACTTCCTGGTGTGAATTAAATCAAAGCTGAGAAGTGCTGAGAAGAGGTGATAGGCAGTGGTCTCTTGAGATAAGCCAGTGCCATTTTTGCTCCAACCGGCCAGCAAAGTAAATCAGGCTTATGTAGTCTCACTTTTTGACAAATAATCTGATTGTAGTTACAGTGTTTGATACCCAAAGAGGGTCTGTAAATAAAAGAAAGATGAGAGGACTCAAAAAGAAACCAGGGTTGTCCCTAAATGAAACCTGAAAGCTCTACTATGGTTTTAAAATGCATCACTGACCATGTCATCTCACATCTCCTTTGTAGATACAACTTCTTTATGTTCAAAAAGCAAATGAGTCCTGGCTGATGCTAAAGAAAAGTGCAAATCTCTTCTCTTCTCTTCACCCTAGCCATTTTGATTTATGCATCACAGATGTTGCGATTATTTGTGGCCATGGGCCAGAGATGAAAAGAGACTGGTGGTTGAGTGTTGGAAATGCTGAGCAATCTTCAGAACCCATCTGGGCTATTGTGAAACTGTCTGTGGCAATGACCGACTCCATCTTCCCTCCATCATCTTCAGTCGCACTGTGACGCCCTGCAGGTAACATATGGGTCCCCCTGATGAAACTCGGAGCAAACATGAAGAAATGTACGGACACTGGGAGAGGACAAGGAATAAGAGGAAAAGGAAGGGAAGATGAAGAGAAGGGAAGGAGAAAGAAAAACAATCGAGCACCTAAACAGAATGCTGGGTGACTCGACCTGTCCTCAGTCCACCATGATAATCCTTCACAGTGTGGTCAGTGAACAGACATGCCACCTCTGATCCCTCTCCTTCCTTTTTTTTTTCCATCTGCAGCCCCTCAGCTGCCACTTTATCATCCTCTGTCAGTCTGAGGCTTACAGTGTCACATGGTTTCACATCACAGACATCGAAAGGAAAAATTTGTCACTAAATATACTGAAGATAAGTATTTTTAGCCACACTAGCAGCGCGGTTCTATGGAGGGCAATTCTGATCGGTCGATGTGTTGGTTGATCCACTACTTTGGTCCAGACTGAAATATCTCAACAACTATTGGATGAATTGTCTTCGGATATTGTACAAACATTCATGGTCCCCAGTGGATGAATTCTACCGACTTCATCAGGCGCCATGATCAAGTCAGATTTTTAATCTGCCCACTTTAAGTCTATGACCAAATACCTGCAACTCCAATGACATTCCAATCAGCCTCAGCTGTACTTTGTGTTTAGTGCTGATTAGCAAATGTTAGCATGCTAGCTAAGATGCTTAACATGGTAAACATCAGCATGTCAGCAGCTCTGTCTATCTTATCTGTCCCATTCCTTGTTTTCTTGTTTACCTTGCCATATTTCTCACCTCTATCACAACCAAAATGTGATGGCAGCCGAAGTTTGAGCAGTGATTTACTGATGTAGAACATAGTCTCTCTAAAAGAGCACACTGGCTCCAATCTCCTGTCCTCGCAGGGATGAATCCATTGGGTTTCGGTCTTACTTTGCTCCCCGGCTTATGATTTATTCATACATAGAGTAGAACATTCTGACAACCCACAACCCCCACCCCACCCACCCTATACCCACAACCCCCCACCTCTCCAATCAGAAATATCGAAGGAGGCTGTATGGGGATGAAGCAGTGCAACGTGGAAACGCACTGTAAAATTAATCCAGCTCTATCTGCTAGTCTGCTTTTTAATGAAAAGTATTATTCCATGGCATTTACTCTACATGCTGTATGGTTGTGTACAGTGAGAGAAACAGGGCAGATAAGACAAGGGGATGACATGTGACCCATGATGCCCTAAGCACACCGTATACCAACCTACAAAGCCAGCAGCAAGCCTCGGGTTGCTTGCTTTTTCATGGCATAGCCATTCATAATTCACCATGAAAACTACAAAGGTGGATGGGTAAGTGGACATGTGAACTAGTGATGAGGCAGAGAGAAAAGAGAAGGCACATTTGACACTTCAAAGCATTTTAATGCACCATTTGCAGCATGGGAAATGAACATGCATTAGAATGGGTTTTTTACAAAAATCCTTTGTACTCAAACACAACAGCAGCTACACCCAGACAGATGATGAGGGTTAGTAGGGAATGAAAGAAAAGGGGGCAGGGAGTGTATGGGTGCTATGGATGTATTAGATGGTGAGGACAGCCGGCTCATAAAAAATGTGTGACATTGCGTGTACATACACTCACCCACATGCAACACAGGCATGTACAAACTCACTTTCTCATGCACACACACACACACACACACACACACACACACACACACACACACACACACACACACACACACACTGAGAGCTGTGTGTTGAATGCTTTCATTTTGGCTGTGGAACTCCCTCCAGTTTTCTGCTTCTTCTCATGTATTTTTCATGCACCAGTTTTCCCAGTAGAAGGCCTGTGTGTCCAAGAGAGGACTCTCCACTGTTACAAGGTCATGTTCTACACTAATACCCTGAAATTAGGGGTCTAATATCTAATGTGAATGACTTCATCTTTCTTTCTGTCTTTCATTCTTTCTTATAAGCTAACTGCTCACAGAAAGGCCAAAAACAAAGGAATACTCTGATGGCTGTAAAGATGCTACTGATAATGGGATCTTTATATACATATTGACGTCACTAGGTTCTACTACAAGTCCCAGAATGCGTTGCTCTCGTTTCGCTGCGCTGGCGGTGCCGCTGCATTCAAGTACTCCTCGGGACTTCTTACGTCTGATTTTGTAAATCTCAAGTGGTTGTGATATAAAATGATAAAACACAAGTGGACATCTTGGTGAATCCTTTTTATTTGAAGTAATAAAACAGTTTGTTAATGCCATGGCAGAATGAAGAGGTCTAATGCAAGTTTTCATCATTTTATAACTTGTTTTATATTAAATGTTTCACCCTGTGTGTTTAATTTAGTGACACATGTGGTGATAGTCACATCCATTGTGTTTTGTTACTAGGCTAGCTTACATGTCCAGCTCAGTGGCATTGAAAATAAAACATAAAGCTGTGTAAAACTTGCATAGACTAGTCTGCCAGAAATTCATCAAAATAGGATGGGAAACTTAGCCTAGCTGGTGACTGCAATGCACTTAATTGTATGTATTAGCCTATTTCTTGTTTCAAATGTTTTTATTGTGAAGCAACTTCATGTCAGTAACATATAACACATAATGTGTTATTGCTTGACCTTTGTAGGCTAGATTAAATATGTACTATTAGTGGGAGTGGCAACCCACTAGCACCAATGAAAACCATCAGAGGTACACCTACAGAATGCACATATAGGCTATAGAAAAGCTAATGATATAAGAAAAAAGTATCACATGTAGCCTATAAACCCAATATTTCCAGTAGTCTAACACTTTCATAGAGTAATGTATAAGTGAACTAAAGGTTAAATGAACAGCGAAATCACAAAATAGTATTTAAACACACCAATATTAACATCAGATTCTGGTACAGCTTTCATGCTCTCCTCCCAGATAATGTCATTTCACCGGGCTCGCAAGCGCGCAAACCTCTGAAGCGTCGAATTTCCGACAGCACGAGAAGGCAGCGCGTCTCCGTACCGCTACGAGCAGCGGCAGCAGCAGAAGCAGCAGCAGCAGCAGCAGCAGCAGCGCTTTCTCTCGCTGTAACCTAAACAATGACTCCTACTACAGACCGGAGGAAAGCACGCCAATAGAATGCGTTACACAGCACCAAAGCCCTGCATTTCGCTGCTATTCCGACCGCTCACTTAAATGTGCCGACCGTAAACATGTGGATACCTACAGAACATGAAAAATACGGCGTCGGTAAGTTTATTGCCTTTATGTTTTTAAAACTGCTGCCCTCTACGTTCACTCAGCATTCAGTTGTAGGGCATGTGTGAATGTGTGGATATGCTTCTAGAGGTGAACCGGCTCTACGAATGATGATTTCCTGCACTGCGAATTGTTATAGTGAGTGATTTAAAAAAAACAAAAAAAAAAACATTGTACAACAGCATCAGCTCTCTTTCAAACAGCCCATAATGAGAGCTTGGTTTTCATCTGACTGCCACATTGCAAAGCATAGGGTTGTCGCTCTGACCCCCCATGGTTTGCCAAATGAACAGCCACATTTTGATTTTTTCCCCCCCTACTTTAGCTTTGCCCTAATTCCCCTTGCATTGCATTGCAATAAACTAGCGGGCTATCTTGACTCATAGGTGTTTTGTATTTGATCCTGTTGTACTGTCTGTTTGAATTGGGAAAAATCAGCTGCTTACCACAGCCAGCCGCTGTATGTCTCTGTCTGTTTCGCTCCACCTCTGCCAATTCTTCGAAAGAAACACAAATGCGAGGAAAAACAAAGAACATAGGCATCCTTTTCTTTAATTTAGTGTATCTGGGATTAAGATCGCTGTGGTGCTTGAGAGGTGGTGGAAATGTGTGTATCCTTCAGTGCATTGTTCCAGGCTGTCGGGAGGGGTGGGCTCTGGTTCAAACACTGAAGTGAGACAAACAAGCGACAACAACGCAACCGATGCCAAATGTGGAGGAAAATAAACCCCACACAGACTTTTGTCCTGTTGGTGTGTTAGGAATTTCTTCTTTGCCTGTCTTTACCCGCAAAAAAAATAAGGGGCAAAAATGTGAGAGGCTGAGAGGCGGCTTAAATGTCTCATAATTATATTCCCCAGAGATACTGGTCTGCTCTGTGTGTGTGATGCTCTGGCCCCTACATGATCCCACAGCCTCCGTGAAAAGGAGCCAATAATCATTTTGTAAATCTTTGCAAGGATGCCAGGAAAAAAGTGGCCAGTAAAACCCTCTTACTGTAACTGTGATATGATAAGATATTATATATATTTTTTCCTTCTTGTGCTTTCTTTCTTGTATGTAGCCTGTCTGGTTGCATAATAAGGCAGGCTACCAGGCTGTTGTAAATGCTGCTTACTGTCCAAAAATGTGCCACCTTTCCACCATGACCTGAAATCAGTGAGGCACAGTGAACCAGAAACTAGCCTTTGGCCTCTCTGCAAAATTTTCTCCGGGTATAGACTTGTTTCCCTTGTCCATGTAAGTGCTGAAGACCTGACCTTAGTTATATTATATTATACTTAATCCTGTGCAGGGCAGAGTCCCGTGGAGCCCATAACTTCCATATTTTGATAGGGCAGAACAGATTTATTCCATTTAGCGTCTTAAACCCATTCCCTCCTGTCAAAGTTCACTTGGCTGGATAAAAGGAAGACATTTATTTTGAAGGCTAAATACTTGCCATTGTCCCCAAACTGCTAGAGGGGGCCCTGTTAATTGGATTAAGGCTCTTTATCCCATTTTTTTCCCTCAATAACAGCAATAAGACTGTTTTAATTGGCTGTGATTTATTTCTTAAGACATGTTTTGGCAGCGGTGCACTTCTTTCTGGCCGGGTCCTTTTTAAGGAAGGAACTGGGGATGTTTTCCTGTTGTGAAATTCAGGTTACATGATAGACATAAACTCAAAGATGTGGTGAGAAGCCTTTTGGTGGCAAAGGTTAGTTTTAGTTATGCCACTTTGGTCTTTGGTTTTCTTTGTACTGTACATTCTCTATCAGTGTCTGGAGAGAATGTCAGTCATTCAGTTTAAGTGGATCAACAGAGACTTTAGAGAGACTATTGAGTGCTTTAAGGGGAATCATAAGGGCTGGGTTATGCTAAAAAAACAAGTTTGTATGACGTGTTGTTTGACCACTTCGTAAAGCAAACGTATCTATAGCTCTTCCGAACTGCCACACTCGAAGTCAAGGTGAAAAGCCGGCCGTCATAGAGATGGTCGGGGTGCGATAATCATTTAAATATGTGGATAACAGCACATATTTTCAGACTGTCAGACTTTCCTGTCTCGGTTTTAAACACGAAATGTGACAAAAACAGTTGTGTAACAAATGAAAATGAGAGCTTGAGAGAGATAAATACAAGACAAATATTTGCAGTTTAGCATGGTCATTGCGATGTTATTATGAATGAAAAGGCTAAATATTCCATCAGCTGGCCTCTAAATTGTTCACTTATTTTGCAGGAGAAAAGGATAACCAAATGTTTATCCTCGTTTCAAAATAACCTCACACTAGTAATGACCGTTGATCCCCAGATGGAACCACGTCCTAAATTATTCATGCCAGGAGGAACAGCTGTTGTCTTTCCACAGGTCTCCACAACTTATAGCAAAACACTGCCTACTAAATGATACTGAGCTAAATCACACCTCCAGTAGAATTATCATCATTGATCCACATCTGTTTTTACTTTTCTCTTCAGTCCTGTTGGGTCTTTTATGAATATCCATGCGGGAGAATTGCTGTGATATCTAAATATTGGCACAAGTAAGCCCCTACCTTAGCCATTTTAAATGTGATCTCCTCCAGGTGCTTTTAGTGAACATTTTATCCCCATTTGACAAGGGGGCTGGCTAACTAAAGGGGCTTGGAAATCCTTGGATCCTCGCAGGAACATTTGATCTCGGGCCAAATCGAGATGAGATCAGAACGTCTTGCTGTCTAATTGGAAGGTTGTGGCGTTTGATGTCGATTCACCTTACTAGCAAATCAGGGCCCTGGGAGGACGGGGGCCACTGCCATTGATGAAATATGAATGGACTCTCGGCAAGTTGATGTTAAGGCGCCCATTAGCCCACCAGTGGAGTGATTACTGGTTTTTAACCTGAAGCAAGAAGGTTGGAAGATTGATGAGATGATGTTAATATCTGACTCCTAAATGGACCTGGGACATGGAGACATTAGATTGAGCCAAGAGGGAGAATATCAAAGTCGTGTTTTTGAACACAAAGATGGGTTAGGTTGGCAGTAAAAATGATGAGATCACGTAACGGAGGATAAGAGGGGGCATGAAGCTGAGATATGAGCTGAATCTCGGGTGACAGACGTACCCAAGAATGTCTTTCGAATGCTCCATAAGCACATGATGAATAATCTGTCACAAATGTCACTGAAGACAAACGCACTTTGACTTAGCCGCTGACTGCAGAACATACTTGAGGCTGCCTTGTGTCATATTTAGAGCAGACGCAGACTTAATGCTGTAGACAAGACAGGGAGGTAGGCCTTTCTCCTCATTAAAGCCCTTTTGATACAACCAATCAAGCATGTAATTTTCTCATCATAATTAAGACACATAATTAAACCATTTTAACAAGCTGGTTTGCATCCGTGTGCGTGCATGTTGAATTTTCCTCCGATGGCTGGAGAAGGTTGATTTAGTGTTCAAACCGTTTCCAATCTTTTGAGTTCCGTGGAAAAAAAGCAGCTAGCTGCATCAGATAAAGACAGAATGGAGCAGAGGCCTGATTGAATGTTCCTGCTCGAGGCCTGGCTGCGATGGAGGGCCAATGTCGGGCCTGGGGGTTTCCTGCTCTCCCGTAGCTGACATTGCTGGTTCCTCCCTTGGGGGGATGTCGCTGTGGTTGATGGGGGGGTGGAGGAGGTGTGGTGGGGGTGGTTGAGGGTGCTGGCGTGTGTCAGGGGTGGACTCATTGTCGGGGCATCCGCCCTGCCCCGTTACCCCGAAATTCACCCCCCCACTCCACAGGGGATTAGCAGGTTGTTTTGGAGGGGACCCCGAGGCCCATTCCACCATTATACCCATGATTCTCTAATGCAGCAAGCCCCAAGGCGATGTATGGGAGAGGGTGGGGGGAGGAGGCGTGGTGAGGTGAAGCCTACCAGCTTGTAATTGCTTCCTCGCCCGCTGCCTCGACTCCATCTGCAGAGATAGCACCCCTTCTCCTCTGTGTGTGCACGCACATTTGCACACATACTCGCCCAGTGCAATCATTCAACATGGAAGGAGACTGTAGGAGGCTCCCTTGTGAATTGAACAGATGCAGAAAAAAAATAAATAAGAGAGAGCAGGAGAGTTAACCACCCAGCCCACTACTATACACAAGCTGTTCCCTGGTGTGTGCGTCATGTAAGGGTTAAATAAATCTACATGGACATGTGACATATGACGGGCTCAGTGAACGTTTTATTCATTGCTGATTCACCTTCACAATAATAGCCATTGTAGCACAAACATGGCCCGAGACACGAGGACAGAGTTGGAGAAAAGCCACCGCTGGTTCGTTTGTGTTATTCAATTAAATCATGCTCTATTTATTATGGAGCCCCCAATTATGAAAGAAAAACACCCGAACCGCACAAACATTGTCTGTTTGTTTAGACTCAGCGACGCTAGACACAGGAAAAGGACGTAATTGTGTCATCTCAGTTATATTCTGTGAAAATGAAAATATTTTACCTCCTTTTCTTTTCACCTCCTTCCAGCTTTTCGTCACCACGCACACTGGGGATACCCATGTGAATCCCATTGGAGGTGGTGACACAGACAAACCAATATGCTGTAATTGTCTGTCCACATCCATGTATAATATTGAGACAGGCAGCTGGGGGGAGCGTTCCTGCATTTCCACTCAAGTGGCAGTCTAGCGTGCTCGCTGTAGGGAGATGATGCTTCTACTCTGAGATGGCTGAGCAATTTCCAGTTTACCAGAATGCATATGGCTATTTTAATGACCATTATTTTACACTGGCTTGACATGAATTATTGGCTTCAAATGCTTGTCTGTCTGGTAATATCCCTCTTAGAGACTCACTTGCGCACTGCTTTTAGAGCTGAAGGGATCAGTTGATTAATTGATTAGTCAATCAAAAGAAAGACTTTGATAATTAATAGTTTCGGCCATTTTTTTTCCAAACAAATGCAAAAAATTCACTGGTTCTAGCTTCTCAAAAGTGAGGATTTGTAGCTTTTCTTTATCATATATGGCCGTAAATTAAATACTGTAGGGGTTTGGACTTTTGGTTGGACAAAACAAGAGAACATTTGAAGACATCCCCCAGACATTGTGATGAGCATGTCATAAGAATGACATGAAACCTTGTATGTACAGTATATGCCTTACTTGCAAAAATAAGTCGGGAAATAAAGTGATTGCAAAGTGAGGTTTTGGTGATGAGATTTTCTTTTCAAGATACTGAATGAAATTTGTAGTTTTTGATCAAATCATTCTACCTTTTTGGCTAGCTTCACTGTTATGAAATAGTCTGTGTCTTTTGTAGCAAGCCTGCTGTGGTGTAGTGCGGTTGTGGTTCCCCTTCCTCGATATCAATCCGTGATCCCTGCGTGAGCGAGTTTAATGGGATATGTCCTATTAGGAATTCAGCAGCTTAACTGATCAGTGGCGCTCCTGTAGTGGAGGCGAGAGGAGAGTGCGTGTGTGTGTGTGTGTGTGTGTGTTGTCATCCGTGTGGGCTGGGGGAAAAATGACTGACATGCCATTTTCATAAATGAAGGGCGTCTGCCGGTGACAATCACTGTGATTGGCGGGTGAGAAGAGCTGTTTATGCGTCAAGAGACACTTGTTTTTTGTGCTCAATTGCGGCAGAAAAATGATTGCCTGTGCTGGCCCGGCATCAGTTATCGGTGTGCTGTGGCTGTAATCCAGGCTTGCACGTACTGACCATAAAGGAAGTGTACATTGATCTGTGTGAGCGTTTGTGTGGTTGACCCAGTGCATCACAATTAACCTCACTTTACTAATAGCTACCTCTGCTCACCCTCAAGTTACTAAACCCAGTGTGCTTAGTTCATTATTAACATGCTAATAAAAAGGGATAGTTATGGTCTGTTCAGGATAAATCTTATATCATTAATGTATTATTGATGGCTAATAAAGTGTCAAGGCTTGCTTAAAGGACATATGCATAATTTAAGAATGTGAAGAGCTAATGGTCGTGGTTGTCTCTGTCTTCAATTACCCTGTCAATTCTTGAATATAGAATTGGCCTCTAACACACTCATTCACACAGGCACAGTGGGGGATGTGTAACCAGAGGAGGCTCATACAGATGGCTTTGGTCTGGTTCTTTGTTTTTCTCAGCAGTGTAATCTATTTCTCTGTGGGATGATTGACCCTCATCAGGCCAAATCTGCATTGGGGAAGTTTTTCCTCAGATCATATTTTCTCCACATTCTACCCTCTGTGGTTTTCTAATGACCCTAAGGACATGTCCACACAAATGCAGATGCATTTTGTAACTGTGTCCACACTGAAATGCCGTAACAACAGAAAACTTGTAATTCCGTCACTGTTTCTAAATTACTGCTGACATATCTTCGACATTTCTGTACAGCAAATTCCTGAAGTTTGCATCAGATACTTTGTCAGGTTACATATTCTTTGATCAGATATTTCCTCAATTGAGTAATAACTTATGCTATTTTACTTTAGCAAATTGGCTGCTTGTGTTAAGACAACATTTAACGCAGCTGTGTGTTGAGAAGGCTAACTTGTTATATGAAGACAAGACTAGGACACTACATGTAGCGTGGCGCTAGCGGCTCTGTGAGGCTGTACTTGAGCTAAATGCTGACATCAGTATGCTAATATGCTCACAATGACAAAGCTTGTATGTTGATGTTTAGAAAATATAATGTTTACTATGTTCACCATTTTAGTTTAGCGTGTTTGGTCATAAGCCAAAGTATTGGAAAAACGAAAAAAAAAAGATAGCATTAGATTAAAGGTCAGGGAATCATGACAATACATCCAATAGTTGCCGTGATATTTCACTAAAAACTACAAATGTCAACCTCATGGTGGCGCTAGAGGAAAAAAAAGGGAATGATCTAAGTCCGTTGGATTCATTATCCAGGGACCTTAAATGTTCTCAGAGAAATTCATGGCAATACAATAATAGTTGTTGAGATATTTCAGTCTGGACCAAAGTGGCAGACCAACATTGCCGTCCCGAGACAATGTCATTTAAAAGTGCTTATCCACTTTGCAGAGAGTTTTCTAAAACGTCTGATTTAAAGTTGAAGAAATCACCTGCTTAGTGTGGACGGAATGCTACAACGCAGGACTAAAGATGCGTTTGTGGACATGGCCTGAATTCATCTAAGTGCCAAGATACAAAATTGTCCCTCCATAAAGTGCTGTTCAACTCTGCTCGGTTCCTCTGAAAAGCATCACAGTCCAGTTCAGGTCACAGAGGACGCTGTCAGGAGTTTATCAGCGGTCAGGATTAATGTCGGCACGAGAGACGGAGACAGCGGAAGAGGGTGAAAGGTCTTCAGACAGAAAGCTTGTAGACGCCATTGCTTGACCTTGCCTGGGCGTTCACTCACAGTACTGCCCACACCTTGCTGGCCTCATCTGTTCCCCCTCTCTTCTACTTTTGTTTTGTACTGCCTTAATTAAATGGAAATGCTTTTGTATTTCTGTTGTATTGAATTGGGTCCTTTTGCTTCCGTTTCCCCTCTTTGTATCCTTTTCTCTTTCCCCCTCCACTCTCCTGCGCATTCCCGCAGAGTGAACTGTTTCCAGAGACAGCAGGTTGCGCTGTGATGACCCTTATCTCACTTTCTGCCTCTTTCTTCTCATCTATCGCTCACTCATTTCTTTTCTGTCTGGCTTTTTTTCCCGATTCCGTTCTTTCAGCAGCCCACTTCCCCCTATCTGTGCTGCAGTCTGTTCCACCTTTATCTCTCTTCCACATGTGTCTCTTTCTTTTTTTTCCCCCCTTCCCTCCTCTGGATCCATACTTAACTGTCCTAGATATCCCCAGATACTGTGTGTGCGTTTGCCTCTTGTGTATCAAAGACTGTCTATTCAAGGATACATGTATATTTGGGGCTGTGCTATTCTGTTTGTATCTAATGTTGCATGCGTGCGTTTGTATGTTGTATTTCTGGGTGTGTGTTTGCAGCAGCCTCAGTGGACTGGGAGTCTGAAGATGATAAAGCACTACAGATGCCCCACAGGCTTTGGAGTAGAGCTGTAGCTACAAATGTTATACGTCTTTTTGTTGTGCTACAGACGCCGCTCCACATCAAATCCTATTGAACATGTTTCTTCTTAATGGAAGCGTATCATTCTAAAAGGAGATTTGAAAACTGGTGTTTTTGAAGTTGTTGCTAGTGCAAAATGTAAAATGAACTGAAGTTGTTTTAGATGAAGGAGACGTTGCGGTGGACAAAGTTCAAGCATTTTAAACCCCGGATACTCAATATTGAAGATACCAAAAAACGACTTTCTGCTACCTTTTACCGAAACGTATTACCTAGCAATTCAATTAGCAAGAAATCAATTGACCGTTTGCTAAACCCCTCCCCCGAACAGCGATTTTTCAGTCACAGTGTAGCAACTGTAAAGAGTTTGGAGGGTGGCGTCTTTTTTATCACCTTTCCAAAATCAAAATCACAAGAGAAAAGTGTAAGAAAAAGATTTAACTGTGTTTTTGCAAATGTTAGCATGTCCGGCTAATGTGGCGTTATTTCCGAGGTCAGGCAGCACATCATTAGCTAACATTACATTGCATTTTGTGGGTTACGCTAGGAAAAGCCCCAATCAGGACTGAAAGAGTTATGGTAGCTTACGTTAGCGGCTCTGTCCTTTTTCTTTATTGTATTTGGGGAAGTTTAAACTCCTCCCTAGCCAAGCTTGCTGCCAAAAATAAGGTTACGTTTGCCAAATTCAAATCGGTTCATCCCCAGCCTCAAAGTCCGTTCTCTAGCTAGCTACAGCTGGGAAAACCTGTTAAAGCTGTCATCTCAGTCAGGAAAATCGATGCTCGCTGTCTAGAAACGAGAAGCCTGCTTTAGTCTACCAATTTCGAGCGTTAAATCTGCCACTGTTTTCATTGCATATGTGCTGTGCACAAACCGAAAGCTTGACAGGCGTAGCAACAGTAACTAAACCTGTCGGGGCTTAACGCAGATTGATAGATACAGAGAAATCATTCTGCCTTACATTTCCTCTCATCTGTCATAAGTCCATTTCTTTGAAGTGTATGTAGCAGGCAGGCAGATGGTATGTTCATGTTTCCCTTGGTTTAGTTTCTGTCTCATTGTGTCTGTACTCTTTACGGCCTTGGTACCTTTTTTTTATCAGTGTTTTCGCATTGGAGGAGGGAGCTGTTTTCATGCTGGCTACAGTGCAAAAACAACAAGAATGACACTGAATCCTTGTCATTTATGTTCTGCCGTTGATTACTTCTGTCTCTTAAAAACCTGTAGTGTGCATTTTGTTGCCCTCTCTTGTGTCTCTGTCCATTCATCTTCCTTTTTTAGGTCCTACTCACATTCTCTGTACACATAATTGAATCAGAGCAGGATCATTTCAGAATTGACCATGAAAATCTCCACGGCAAATAGAGATGCCTGCACACACACACCACAGGTATGCCATATTGGTAGTGTATATTGACAGTGGGCTCGAGAGCTGTGGCAGTGACATTGATCGGTTTAGATCCCTCTCTGTCTTCTCTGAGATTGAACTGTTTTGCCGTCTCCATCACATCTCTTGTCTCTGTAAAGACCACATTGGGAGGATCAGCTGCTGCCTGGCTGATTTCTGGGCAGCAGCCTCTCCGACCTTGGCGGCTGTTAGCTGTCTCATTACCTGCACAATGTGTGTATCTGTGTGTGTGTGTACACCTCTACTGCGGTTGAATCAGTGTATGTACGGTTTCTACATTTGATCTTTGTCCCCTTTGAGGTTCATGCATGTGCGCGCGAGCGATCTGTTTCCTGCGCTCGCTGTCGAGCGAGATGATGGCCTGGCTCTCCTCTGCATGTCAACCTGCTGCATGTGAGGTGCTGGCTCACGGCCCGTCCTCCTCACCTCTCCTCTGTCAGCTCGCCTCACTTCCTCTCTCTGCCCGCACACAAGCCAGTTTAATGTCAGGCTGACTTTCAAAAGGGCTTTTCATTGCAGCCCACTGCCGCTCACTTTGCCCCGCTTTTGTCACGGCTTCTTTTTTTTCAGTCAATTTGAGACTAAAGTGTTGAGGCCGATTGCAATTGATTTTTGGCACGCAAGACTGCTCAGCTGATTGAAATAGCTTTATTCTATAGAAGAAGAAGGTATAGGATGTATGGTATTCTGTATGTGGGGTTTTCTTGATTTAGATTTATGGGGCAAAAGAACAGAGGTGTTACAACTTTTAAATGAGATTAATTCCAATCTCGGTGTCATAGCTCCAAAATATGATTACTTTGAAACGGACTGGTTTTCCCCAGCTGAACGATTCTTATGAATTCCTAAATTAATAGTGTGGGTGTTGTAGAGTGTTATTGCCTCAGAGAGTCTGTTTAATTCATCAGGTTGACTAAACCTCCAACTGCGACCCACTTCACTTCTTACGTATCCTCTTTTCAACCCAACCCCTCTTCGGGGACTGTTCCTGTTTGGAAACCTTCAAACCACGCAGAGACAGAAACAGATTTCTTAGTTAAATACTTGTCTTGAATTAATGAGCCCCCCAAACATCTGAGCCGCTGGATCATTTGAAGTTTTGTTTGTCTGAGGGGAGAAGACCAAGTGTCTTCCCGCTTCCTGCCTCTCATCGTTGATTGAATGGGGCCTTTTCAGCCTTCTTCTAGCAACACCAAAGGTTGGCATCGCAGTGCATTGTAAGGTTTGCTTTGTTTGTGCTCCTTTTCTGGAAGTGGCACAGAGGATTCCTTCTGTTGATACTGCCGGGTATTTCTTCTCCTGCCATTTAAGAGAGGACTGCAAAGAGATGAAGTAGACATTTAATGTGTTTTCATGTTGTTAAAGGAATAGTTTGACATTTTGGGAAATAATGTGGACTTGCCTGTCATGCCTGTACGCTAAATATGTAGCAGGAGATAGCAGATGGTTAGCTTAGCTTACGGCTAGCCTGGCTCTGTCCAGCACCTCTAAAGCTCACAAAATGAATATCTTGTTTTTTTAATCTGTATTAAAAACGGGCTTAACATACAGAAAGGCTAACTGTTTCCAGTCTTTGTGCTAAGCTAAGCTAAACAGCTGCTTATGTAGCTTCATATTTACCGTACAGACATGAGTGGTATTGATCATTTAGCGTTAACTATTGGCAAGAAACTGAAAAGTTTATTTCCCAAACTTTTGTACATTAATGTGTACCTTGTTTCCCACAGTTTATATGTGGTTAAAGTTGATTTTTGTAACTTCTATCATTAGCTAACATAAGTCTTCTTCAGCTACACAGTGCCCCAGGTAAATAATATCAACAAATTGTAAATGTAAAACCCTAAATGTTGCATGTTGAATTATTTGTACTTAAAAGAATAGTTTAATATTTTGGGAAATACGCTTATTCACTTTCTTACTAAGAGTTAGATGACATCATCGATAACACTCTCATGTCTGGCAGGCATCAGAAATTAGCAGGGGCAAAGGACAAAAATGCCCCAAGAAATCTCAGATTTGCCCCTAAAAAATGTGATCAAGGGGCAAAAATTGTCCCCAAGATTTTGAGGAAAAAAGAAGATATTTATCAGTTTAGGCCAATATCCTAATCCTACATTAAATCATCATTTTATTTTCATTCAATTAATTTAATTTCGGTCTCTAACGCACACTCGCACAAACAGCGCTGTTGTTCACACTACTGTTACGATACCTGACTGGCAGAGGCCAGGTGTTCCTGCACCTGCAGTGAAGTAGCTGCTGCGACGGACCGGTACCTCATTAAAAAAAGCTCCAACTGTTAACGAAGAAAGCAATCCTAGGTCGTCGCCAACGCCGGGTTCAGACAGGAGGCGCCCGCTTCCTTTCGGTGCCCATGTTAACCAACCTGATAATCTATTAGAAACGATATTAATGAATGAAATTTCAAAATCTCCCCATCCACTATATTCATTAGAAATAGTATCACTTCTGTTTGTGATTGTGTTTTTTAAATTACGTACTTATTCCACATGATTGCCCACTTCTCTTTGGAACAGCAATAGTATGTTATGCTTTTTATTTACTCATGCACAAGGTGGTGATTACTGTAACGTCATGTAATTTAATTTGGGCTCATTTCACATTAAAAACAACAACTTTATGCACTAATTACTGTTTTTGCCCCCCAAATTTTGGAAATGCCCCAATGTTTTAGAAAGTTGCCCCCGAAATATTTTTTTAATTTCCTACACTGATTCAGAGATATGTACCGATATTGCAACTCTCAGATAGCATGCAGCAACACAGCTCTAAACCACCAAGCTTCCTCCAGGCACTGTTATCAGTTTCTTTTCCTCCCGCCAGGTGCTAACAAAAAAAAGACAACATTCAGCCATGATTGGGAATTGGCTTGAAGTGGCCCTATTTGCCAGAAGCCTAACCTCTCTCCAAACATCCACCTGGTGTCTGGTGTATTTTCCTCATCCCACCAGTCGCACCCTCAGGGGAGGGAGTCTGAAGAACTAAAAGCGGAAAGTGGCGCTGCTAAAAGCGGTTGAAATGGATACCCTTTGTGTGGGGGCGAGAGGGGAAATGCGAAGGAAAACCCCCACTGTGGGAGCCTTTGTGCGCGGAGAAAAAGCACTTGGTCTGGGCGATGGCGGCGGACACCTCAGGCAGTTGGTTCAGTACAGCAGAGGAGATGACAGGAGAGGAGACGTATTGGTTGTATGCATGCTGGTTATGTACACAACATGAGCACAAACCATGATCCTATAGCAGCTTCCCTCCCAGTGGATGGTTCTCATACCTTTTGAGGCCTCTGGCTATTCTTGCTAACAAGCAATTTGTGTTGAGAGCTGGCCTCAGATAAAATATACAGATGCTGGCATGGAAATAGTACAGGAGCTTGGATGCCAGTGAGAAAATGCCAACATTTAGTGGTATTTATTGCAAAAGATCCTTTTTGACTGCAGATGGTTTTCTTGGTCAAGTCATACATTGACATTGTGGTGGTTTCTGTTTCATTCCCAAGGGCATCTGGATTTTAAAAATAGCATCACAGTCTAACTAGAAGTATTTTCTCATAGAGTAATCTCTGCTGTTAATGGATCAATAATAATAATCTCTTTTTGGAGCATGTATCCCCCTACCTATTTATCTACAGCCTAATGACCTGTCATGGGCTCCATTTTGACCTTGATGGTCATCACAAAGCCCAGTATCATCTTTCAGTCTTTGAGCACTTTGAGCTTTTTGAAGTATGATGCTTTCATGTTGTTTCAATAGTTTAACTTGAAAGAGTAGTGAGAGGGATAGCGTAACATCAGTGATTTATGTCTCTTGTCTTGAATCCCATCCCCTTGACGTTTTTAATGCAGCACCTTGAGAGCTCGCTGGTGCACTGCTACAGCAGTGAAACCAGGTGCATTTATTTTCCCTCAAAAATAAACTTAATTGGAGCAGAGAAAAGCAAAACACATCCTTCACAGCCAGGATACATGATGTGAGTGGCTCGCATGCCGGAGCAGATGCCCCAAGTTGAAGCAGAGCCGTGCATGCATTGTCTTTCCTTCCTGCCTCTCTCTCAGTTCACTCAGACCAGCTCGGGCCTTCTGCTGTGCCGTGCTGACATAATGAGTGTGGGGATGCTAAAAATACTGATGCACAAATGGAGCATGCTGCACTGCACACATTTATGACATATGTTTTAGCATAGCTGCTGATGCTGCTGTTGTCTCGTGAAGCAGAAAAGGAAGAACTTCTCAGCTTGTGGTTCTGATTAAAAAAAAAAATAAATAAATAAAAATAAAAGTGCAGCTGTTTCCTTTTGAGTCGGCTTTTGATCAGTGGACAGTAACCTGGACCACACATATTTATGAGTCATAGTTCATTCAAAATTAACTATTGGTACAAGGTTGCACCCACTTTGACATTTGGTAACATTCTGCAGCTGCATTTCCTCCAGCTTGTATTGAGTTCAAAGGTTAGTGTGGTAATGGTAGTGATTGAATGGGCGCTTGGAACCAGGCCATTGATTTGTAGGGGAATGTTTCCAGGCATCATCAGTGGTGATGCGTCACCCCGTAAGCTCCCCCCGGACCCTCATCTGGGCTACAGCCATAATCCTCTTTGCACAGGCTGTCCTAATGCACCAGTAACCTTACCATCACCACCACCTAGGAACACAGACTGGGTGACAGTGGCTGGCTGTGACTGTGCTGTGTTTGGCATATAGCTGTGAGAATGGACCAACACCAACACGCAGGCATACAAGTGAGCGTATTCCAGGAATAAGGCCAGTCTCCAATATTATTCCACCTAGCCTAAATACAGATGATCAATATCAAACCTTTTCAGACAAACATATTCATTTTTTTTAATCAAAAGATGAATGATGCTAGCTTTCTTTTGTTGATAATTTAAACATGAAAGTGTCATTAAATGATCAAATTGCCAGTTACACATTTAGCAAATTACTGGCAGTAAAAAATAACATTATACATTGAATTTTAAAACAGAAACAGTGCCATTCTAGTCCTCAAAAATACTTTTAAATTTGTTTTTGTGATACTATGCAGGCTTCAGCTGGGTATGTGTATGTGCGTTTTGATCCTCACTGTCAGAGCATCATGTCAGTCTGTGCTCATATCCTCCCTCCTTGGCTAGGATTTGCATCTCATAACCCCTAACCTCATCTTTAACCATATATAGATTGAACGTAAACATAATCAGTTGATTGGTGGAGCTTGTTTGGGGTGGGGCAAAGCCAGTGTGAATTCCAGCCAAGTTGTTATTGATTACTACTAAATGAGGTATTGAGGTTTGAGTATTGTCAGATGCCTGATGTATTATGCATTGCATTAAACATCAGTTACAGTATTTTATATGTAGCCTAATCTTGCATACAGTACATTTAGGGTTGAAAGGTGTTCAGCACAAGTTGATGTGTTCAAATGTCTTGTTTTGTCCAACCAACTGTCCAAAACCCAAAGATATTCAGTTTATAATGATATAAAACCGAGAAAATCATAACTGGGAAGCTGGAACTGGGGAATGTTTGGTAATTTTGGCTTTTTTGATATATAAATAGTTTCCAATTCATTTTCTGTCAATCAACTAATTGGTTAATAGTTTCAGCTTTATACATCGGTATCAGAAAAACCATCATGTTTAGTGCGCAACATGATAAAATGAATGTGTGGATGTGCTTAAAATCACTGTAATCTCACTTATCTTGGCATTATCAATGTCAGTTTAGTTGTCAGATAATGTTATTCTCACGGGACAGCCTTAAAGTACTAGGTATATTACAGAGATCGCTGTGTCTACCTTTAAAGCTGATATTGGCTGATTGCAGTAGCTTGCAATGCATGGTGCATCCTCTATACTGTATATGGGCTTACTGTCCCACGCTGCCGGGCTTTACCGAGTGCCACAGAGAAGGAGTGAGGAGGATATGAAGGGAGAGAGGAATGAGAAGGAAAAGAGAGGTGGAGATGGGTGAGATGGAGGAGGAGATATAGCAAGGCGGAGAGAATCAGACGGGTACAGAATGCGATGGTTGATGGGCTGTCAATTGATGGTCCACATGGAATTCCTACTCAAGAGTTGAGCTGCCAAGGCTGGCAGAGCACCGTCCCAGTGTGTCTCTATCTGCCCGTTTGTGTTTCAGGAACTCTCTCTATTGCTCATTAGAATCTTTATACTTTCTTCCCCCCAGGGAGCACCAGGCGCTGAACGGGCACGCAAATGAGGCTACCTTCCTACTTTGTATAATGGTGTTCACTCGCAACTGTGGGAGGAGAAAAACAAAGATGAAATTAATCACTATAGCCTCGTCCCTCCCCCTTCTCTCATCCCTCTTCCCCCCTCAAGTTCAGAGCTCGACTGCAGACTTTAAACTATTTTTATTTAATTACAGACAGCATTAGGGTGCACACAACTGCCGTTGACCTAAATCAGGAAACTGGGGCATTTAGTTTTTTTTCCTCGCCCCTCCAACTTCTTACTCCACTCTATTGATTTGGTCTGTGTGGACCAGAGCACGAGCAAATTAGCTGAGCACGGCCATCAGTTTGACACTCGCTCTCTGTGTCTGTCTCTCAGCCGGCCTCGGTCTTGCTGCTGCATCTGAATTAGCCTAGTTTAGCCTAGCCACAGCTCCTTCTCCTCCCAATTTAATCTGGAGGATGTGTAAGGGAATTGGGAAACTCATCCATTTGGGGTCCCTGACAGGACGAGAGCTGTTATAAAACAAATTGGAGAGCAGCCTCTTTGTTCACACTGATGGCGTCGCAGTAATGGACAAGATTAAGGCAAAGTGTGAAGCAGCTCCTCGAGCTGAAGCAAAATTCAAAGCAGGCACCAGGGATTTTCCTGTGTGACAGTTGAGTATCGGTTAATTATTTTTATGTGAGATGGCTTGAGTGGCTACTCTCTCTCTCTCCCTCTATGTCTCTCGCTCAGTGTAGCTCTTGGCTGTGTGATTTCCTACGTGGTTTGCTTTGACAAACACAGCTCCGCTCCGCAGTCCCTTTTGCCCGAAGTTTGATTCCTGGAAGAAAGCGTTCCGAAACCATGGTGGTTCTCCCTCTTTTTTTCTCTCTGAGCCCAAAGTTCTTCGACCCCAGGAGTAATCCTCCTTGATCCACCAATGGCATGCAGCGCACAGGAAAATAGCCCCGACGACAGCTGAACCCCTTAGCCCCGCAGGAATGTTTGACCACGTGCACACACACACATACACACACACAGGCCATACATTCAAACACAGTGCAGCACAGTGCAGAGCAAAACAGAGCGCTTCATTCTAAAGATGGCTGTTTTGGAATCGGTTCCAACCAACCCTCCGCCCTTGTTGACATTAGCGATTTCGCTCTCGTTTATGTCGACTCCGGATGAACATGAAAGAAAAGTCAAGTGTGTCACCTACTTAAGTCTTTTTTCACAAGGCCTACGTTTCCTGACACCAACCACTATGTGAGGTGGCCGAAGCACGTAGAAGGAAGGAAACCCATTTCCTACAGAAAGCCATTAGACATTGTAACACAACTGATTTTCCTGATATAGTTTTTATACACCAAGTTTGTATGTCAGAGAATAATGGTTGGTTGTTTGACAGCTTTTGCTATTTTTATTTTTGTAGGTTCCAGTAAATCTGCGTTTTCTGAAACACCTTTTGTCTAAACTTCCTTTACTGATCTGCCCCATTACTTGCCCATATTTTGGTGTGTGTGTGTGTGTGTGTGTGTGTGTGTGATATCCATTATTGATCTGTCTAAGTTATAGCAGATGTCAGAAGGACTGGCATGCTAACAAGCCACGGAATCTAACCCTCATTTTTCAGTTTTCAGTGTGTGAGGCTGTCTTTATAGGAAAGAATGAGAATGAGTGCCAATATAGACATGGACACACACTCAGTCATTCTCCATATCTTGTGGCTCATGGAAAGCGGAATGCATATCACATGAAAACATTTTATTTTTATTCTGAGGCTTGGTCTACACGACAGATTCCGTGCTTGTCATATTTCTTGGTTCGGTCGTCCCTCACCGCTGTCGCTATCTTGTCATTGTTAGTTCAGCTCTATTGTAGTCTAAATTCTACTCTGCTGAGCTTGGAAGGACTTGTGGCAGAGCTTACAAACGTTTGCTATTGCTTAGAATTGCCTGGTACCCAGTGGTACACCCTGTACTTGGAAATGCCACTGTTGAATGCCTCTTTGTTTAGAGGCCCTTAGGATACTAAACTGTATTGGTAACAGATTTGCAGATTGAATGTGAAATCAGACTGTAAATTCTGGACTTGCAAAGCAATACTCCTTAACCTTTGACAGTAAAATCCTTCATTCAGAGTCTGGTTGAGGGGATGAGTATGCTGATTGTACTGACAACCATGACTTCCCTGTTATCCCTCCATATTTCCCTCTGTATTAAACATGTGAGGTCATTTGATACATATACAGGAACCGCAGCAATGCTCAGACTCTCTCTTAGTATAAACCAGAATTGGCTGTGTTTTGCACTGTGGTTTGTGTTGTGTGGTGTTGCTATGTTCATGCAAGTTCTTAGATGTACTCCATGTTCTGATAACTTCCTTTAAGTATTGGTCACTTTCCACTGCCATACAGCCAGAATTTGATTGCATGTACAGTCATTCACCTCTCTCATCTTTTTCTGACTCTCTTTGGTGCTCTATGGAAAATAGAAACTGTTATGTAATATTACATACTTATTGTTCTGTATTATCATGTTTTTTTGTAAAAAATACTTAATAATGCTGTAAGATAATGTTGCAGAAAGAATATTTGTGCAAATCTGATGGTTGTCATTGAAGGCTGGTAAGTCAAAATCATCTTGTACTGATTAGAAAAATAATCACATGACTCCATTTCAGAGAAAATCCATTAAATATCTGCATATATTGTATATGTGAGCCGTGGACCTGGATGAGTTTCGTGTTTGTTCATTTAGTTGCTCTTCCTCTTCTTTACTCTCTCATCTCTCTTCAGCACGTATCGAGTGCTCTTTTAAGACATTTATTAGGTTTGGGTGGCGGTATTTTGCTTTTCACTGGCACTGTTTTGTATTTATTGCAATATTCCTCCGTGCTGATAACATGGGATTTATGTTGGCTTTTACAGATAATTTCTGTTGTGATATGGTCTATTTTAAAGCTGGAATTGTAGGAAATGAATACATGGCAAAATGTACACACATGCCCACAGACTGTCCAGCAAATGTCTTACTACTACTCTCCACACACACAGTTAATCTCTTCATCATTAAACAAATCATTCATCCATCCATCACATATCCCTCCAGTCTACTGTCACTGTAGTCTCCATTTGATTTGCTGAACACGCTACTTCACAGGTTTCCCTTTAAGTTGTTACAACTACTCTTTTCCCATGTTAAGGGATCTATTCAAAGCTGCAGATTGGTTCCTATTGTGAAGCAGTGACTAGCTGGCTGGCTGGCTGGCTTAGCTGATAATAAGGTATGCTCCAGTGGCTTGTATTTGTGTAGCACCTGCCATCTGTGTGTCCTTGAGTGGAGCCCCTATGTGTGTGTGAGTGTGTGTGTGTTTGAGAGTTACTCCATGCTGCCACTTCTTGTGAAGCGTCTTCAATTGCCCTGGCTGTGCTCTGAGGCTATCACCGTCTGTCTGTGTGTGTGTGTGTGTGTGTGTGTGTGTGTGATTTTTAGCAAGCACACCGTGTTCACGCATGCACGTTCTGAGGCTATCACCGTCTGTCTGTGTGTATGTGTGTGATTTTTAGCAAGCACACCGTGTTCACGCATGCACGTGTGACCGTCAGCACCTCTTCCTGCGTCTCGACCCCACGCTGTGAATCTGAGCGCACACATCTAACGTCCCAACCTGCACCCAGCGGCCCATCAGCTCAGCGCGGACGACCCACACTGTGGTCTTTTCATTCACTCTGGTGCTTTTCATACACTCCCAGTCGACTTGAAATCACTCACTGATGCTTCAGTGCTCTCTCTTCTCTCATACAGTCTCTCACTTGTTGCTGAGCTCTTTGTTTTATCTCCTCGGGAGGCGAGCAGAATGAAGGCTACTAGGCCAGGATGTGAAGTGAACGTATAGAATAATGACTACACAGCATTTGGGATACTAGTCTGGTGGGATTTTCTCTCTCTCATCTGTTTGTGATGTGTCTTTTATTCTCCCGGTTTAGTGTTTAATCTTGTTTGCAACAAACTAGGCTAAAAAAGACTCTTGGTGGTTGGCGGCAGAATTGCCAACTTTAAGTAGACTTATAATTTCTACTTAATAATTAAGTAGAATATAATTGCTTGAATTGTCTTCAACTCTATAATTAGCCTCATCATTTTCCCCTTCTCCCCACTTTCTTTGCACTCTAGTTACTGCATCTTCTGGGAGGCTTAGCATTTAGCGGCAGCAGCATGGGGTGATTTGTCCGTGATATCTGATATCGTGCTTCAAAGGGACATGTACCGTAAGCCTCATCACTAATGGAAGACTTATGATCCACAGGGGAATTAGATAACATTAACCCCATGGTCCACTGCTGATATTTATCTTCAGGATCCCTCTTCTTGCTCTGACTCTCCTCTTTTTACATCTTCACCCAGCTTATTTACTTGTTTTTTAAATGTTATTGTCTTCCCTGTCACATTTTACCCCCTTTTCCCTTCTAACACTTTCTCATCCCTTCATTTTAATTTGTTCATCGACCCCTGTTGATCAACCCAACTCTCTTTCGCACTCTCAGGCTAACCTTTCTCCTCATCCTTCCCTTCTCTCCGTATGCGTGTGTGTGTGTGTGTATAGCACTTGAGCTGAGGGTTGCTAATCAGATGAGGCAGAAGCCACTTGTTTAGGCTTGTTTAGATACTGCTGACATGAACACACACACAGACACACACACACACACATACAAGTACATAATGTAGGTGCATTAAGGTGCCACATAGATATCAAGGTATGTGTGTGTTTATAGGAAGAGGCCAGGCTGTGGTTTTTCACAGAAATGAAGCTGTAAAATCTCTCTTTTCAGTTCCTCACTGCCCTCTGCACCATAGCCCTGTACCCTAGAGAGCTAGAGAGCATTACTGCCCTTTTATTACCATGCATGCATCATAGAATTACCCTTAAAGTACATTTATGTGTTTATCTGCCCCCATTTAGCACCAGGAAACATGGATAGATCTCATTCAGCAGTGAGGAATGCTGAACAATAGTTTTAATTTTAGCTCAGAGGAGGTGTTTGTGTGCGCTGTTGAGTTGCTGGAAGTTCATCCTTCGTCTGTGGGCTTTTGTGTCACGGCTCGCGCCCTGCAATTGAGAGTGTAGCGGCGATGTTGCGGCGGCACGTTGCCTAAACAACAAATCAGTGATCAAAACAGCCTGCTTCTGTGTGTAATATAAATCTGTAACTTGTTCCCAGGCTACTGTCGTGCAAAAGTCCAGCGGGTTTGACTAAAAAGAAAGCCTCCATATGGTTGTTCATGGCTCAGTGCAGATTCAGAGATGCCGGGCTACCCCCGCTCACCACGCTAACATCATGCATGTGGGTGTGTTTGTGTGTGCATCATGGGCCTCCGCAGACCTATGAGTGCAATCTCTTGCATGTGTGCATGCTGAGATGCAGTATGTGTGCAGAACAACATGCTTTTCATCAGATTGGGGTGGGGAAATATATATATATATTTTTAATGAGGTGATAAGCACCAGCTGTACAGTATGATACGGCAGAATCAAGAGCCATTCTTCAAACACCGAGCTGCACAGCACATGCATCGTCCTCAGGCTTGAAAACCCCCACTTCATGGTTCAAGGTCCAATTCATTCATTCAAGAAAGCATGAAAATTACAGTTCTCCTGCATTTATCAACCAACTCACATGAGAGATATGTACAAAAAAAGACTTTTTTTTAAATACACTACACTTTGAATGAATTTTAAAAGATAAATACACACAAGATAAAAAATAAAACCTAAAATTTTAGAGGAGCCATTGGAAAATGTCTCTCTAAACTATCTTTATTTCCTGGTGGATGAAGGAGAATAAATGCTACTGCACTGGACTTCCTGATAATAATTAGACAATATAACAACCTCTTAATCGTTAACCTGATAATGAAGCAGGAGAGGATGGATTAGGATGGATATGCAGAACAAATTGTATTCCCTAAACTGACAATCCGCCAACAAGGAGTCTGTTTCAGAGAGAATGGTAGCTTCTTATTTATTGCTTCTGGGGCATATGGATGTATAAAATGATCCAAAGGTCCACTGGTCCATAAATTCTGCATCTAGAGGATGATGTTTTACATAATCCCACAGAGCATCCTGGATAACTGATCATACACTGATTTAACAGGGATTCAGACAAGATCTGGTGACTGTGAAGGCCGTAGGAAATCATTCACTTTCACCCTCATCAAACCATTCAGTGGCCCTTCGTGGCCTATATGGGAGCATCTGCATTTGTTATGTTTCTCCACTCATTTATTCAAGTTTTTCTTTAATTTGTCACCTATCTTTATGTCTTTGCATTTATACAAGGCCTGGTTTTGAGAAACCTGCTGTTGGCCTGACAATGTCTCAGTCTGAAGCAGTCATCATAGTAAAAAGCCTTGGAGCTGATGAATGCAATGCAGTTGTCATTTTAGCCAACAAAACTGATGGTCGCTGGCTAGATATGAGAGGCCTGCTTTTGTCTACCTCTGTCTGAAATCAAGGACCCATTATTTCAAAAAATATTAAGAATTTTTAGCGGTAACTCTGCCACCATTATCGCTGTAAACTGCATATTACAAGAAAAGGAGTAGCAACAGTAATTAAAGGAGGCTCGGTTTAGCAAATGGTCAGCACTGTTTTTAGATGGGTCTAAAAATGATATCTTAATTAAAAACAACATTTTTCACTTGTAAATCTTGAATTTCTAGCGCTTAATTCACCAAGTGTATCACTTCATATAGAATTATTTCCAGATATTTTCTCCGTGTCATGCAGCCCTCTCTTCCTCTCTTTCTTCTCCATGAATGATTTGACTGGTGTGTGTGTGTGTGTGTGTGTGTGTGTTTGGCTCCCTGCTCTCGTCCACACCTCTCTCTCCACTGGCCCTGCCGTCGGTGTGTACTTGTTGAAGAGCCGACAGGGAGCATCTCTCTTCCCCCTCAAGCTGACATACAGTACAGGGGCAAACAAAGTGAAGTGAAATGCACAAGAGCTGACAGCTACTTATCTCTCCTGCCTCTCTCTTTGATTCACTCTCCTTCACTCCCCCCCCCTCCCCATCCTGTCTCTCCTTTTCTGTTGTCTCCCTCCGCCGCATTGTTTGTCAGTGTCACTGTTCTGCTGTCTTTACCTGTCATTCACCTCCTCTCTCTGTCTCTCTTTCTGCATGTCTCTTCACCCAGACTCTCTCCTCTTGCTCCCCAGTCAGCACAAATCCTGCTTGTGTCTGTACGTCTACAGGCTTGAGGCTGTGGCTCCCATTTTAAGTCTCTTGACAGACACATATCACAAATACAAATTTAAACTGCGCCATTGCAGCGCTTTTACCTGCTCTGCTTACAAAATCCAATTGATTTAGCTTCACCTTGGGGCAGCATTCTCCCTTTCTTTCCTTTCTGATAAATGCCACACCTTCAGTGGTTGATTTATGGCCAACTAGAGCTGCGAGATAAAACCACAGATGCTGTTTTTGGTGGATTTAGTTTCATCACTTTTTCATCACAGTTTCATCATCCTCATTGTGGACTTGACTGTTTTTTGGGTTGCTATAGCCTGGAGCAATGAAAAGAAGCGTGTGTGTGTTTTATTTTCCGGTAGTGGGTGAGGGTCTATTGCTGATGTCATGTCGGTGAGATGTGATGTCAGACACTGTTTAATGGTGCTGCTGACAGCTAAACATACAACCTGCCAAATACATCACAAATCTATGTCGTGTATGTATACACTCACAAAGGTCACACACTTGCAGGTCTGCACGTGTTCTGTTCAGGCCGCATGCTCGCGTACTCACTCTTGCTGATTTCCTGTCAGCTTCTGGTGTGTGAGTGTGTTTACATGTGCTACTGCAGAACAAATGCATAATTTGTTGTAATTTGATTCAAGGGAGCTTGAAGTGCAGATAGAGGTCAGTTACACCCCGCTCTTCCCTGAGAGAGAGCAGTTAAGGGATGGTAGAGAGAGAATGGAAAGGAAGTGGAGAGGTTGCAGTGAGTCAGAGTGAGAGAGAGACCGATTGATGCAGTAGGTTTCATTTGACACTCCCACTTTTAACGGTTATACCTTAAGGAAGAAAAGCAGATGTTTGTCTGCTCATCTCTCTTCTTTTTCTGCTCCATCTGTCAGTGGGAGATGTAGCCTACTCTCCACTTATCTATCTCTGTCCGTCCCATTCTCCCTCCATCGCTCTCTACAATCTCTGTCTCCCTCAATCTTTTTTCTCATATTGCTTTATCACCAGCCACACCCACACCCTTCATTCCCTCCTCTCCCTCCGTATATTTTAGCCTTTCTTCCTCCACTCTCCATCTTTCTTTCTGCAGAGTGGGAGGATGTGTAGGCACCAGCGTCGGCGTGACTGTGACTTCAGCTACTGCTGAAAATCAACACTCTCTAAAGCTGCAGCTCCCAGCATTTGCATCTGGAGTGTTAAGAGTATGAGAGAGAGAATAGATGCTTTTGTGAGTGAGATGTCCTGTGGTTTGTCAAAAAACGGAACTAACCAAGCCAGAATTATCCTTTAAATTATATATTATCACCACTTGGGTCATACTTTTCTAGTTTTGGCCACCATTCTATGTTATGTTTTGCTGCGATCATACCTTAAAAGAAGGACAACGAGGCAAAAAACAAGGTTATTCAAACCTATTTGAAAGATAAAACTAAGGCAAACTGTAAAATTACAACCCTGTACACAACCATCACAGTTTGTAGACCCACTTCCTGTTTCAACTTTGACCTAATGTACATGCAGAGTTGTACACGCCCCCACAGTTTTCCTGTGTAATGAGGGATTATTACTGACATTTATATTTCAGTTTTACCTTCAAATATAATGGTTTAGATAATGTTGCTCAACTGTTGGCTTGTTATCTTAACTTAAAGCTGCACTTATCAATATTTTTATATTAACAATGAATGAAATTACTATGTGTAATGTGAAAGGTGTCACTTGTAGTGACGAACCAATAGAGAATTGTCACCCGACTCTGCAGTTCCCCTCAGCTCTACGGAGCGTTTTAGTGTGAACGTACTGGAGCATTTAGCAGCTAAATAGCCTGATATTTAACTCAGGAGTTGGTGGAGACCAAGACAGAGCTCCAAGAAGAGTAAATGTTGGGATCACATTTGCCTTCCGGACAGACTCACGACTCCAAATAAATGCTAATGTTGCTCTGTATCTGCTGGATGTGTGAATAGGCAACTCTTTGCCAACACATTAGCCATATCAACTTTAGACAATTAGATAATATGATTGATGTTGTGTTTAGAATTTGTTTCGCCTCCCCCAAGTGAAACATGCAACATACCTGATGAAGATGATGAATTTTCTTTCACACACAGACATAAAAACACTGGAGTTGAATTCTGGTGGCACCTCAACAGGTGTCCTCCTGTCCTCTAGGGAGAGCTGGCGTCAGATCGCTTCCCAATGAAATCCAGGTTGTTTTTTGCTATTGGCAAGAATGCCGTTCAACCCAGTCACAGGAAGGGTCCCTTATGTTACCATGCACCTTATTGGCTGTGACTAGCTATCCCAAGGCTTAAAAGAGATGAACAACAGGAAGGTGAGATGGGATTAGAGAGGAGGATTGGGATAAAGAGGAATCTTTTTTTTTTTTTTAGTTGCTTCAGAAAGTGTACAAACCACTCCAAAATATTCACTGCTTAATTATGTAGACATCACAGTGACAAAACAGGAATGTCATAACACATTGATAAATGCCACAGAAGAGGGAGAAAATGACAAATATAAGCAGGTGAGATAAAACCTCCCAAGAGGATTATAATAATCATCTCATCTCAACTTTGGCATCAGTGGGCTATCTAATGCATGCACTTAGCTAGCTTTGGAAACACACACACACACACACACACACACACACACACACACACACACACACACACAGTCAGATTAATGCCTGGGAATGAGGTGAGGTTTTAGCGCTCTGACCTATATTTCTATTTAATCTGAGTCATTTATGATTTCTCTGCTCGGGCCAGTAGGACAGACTCTTTATGACTGGGCCAAAAGCTGATTTTACCTTAGCGAGTTATCATGCTAATGAAAAAGCTAATGGAAAAACAAAAAATTGCGTTTTTTAACTTTTTTTTTCATGTGAAATGCTTTTGCACTTTAGTTAGAAAGTGTAAATTGACAAACACGGTGTGTATCTGTGTGGGTGTGTTTACAGCAGGTTCTTCAGTGCTAATCATGACACACACAGCATCGGGTAGTTTTGGGTAGTTTTGGGTTCTTTCATGCATCGGGTATTGTAGGTATAAAATTTCACATTCGGTCTCTGACACTGAGGCAATGCTGAAATGATATTGAGCCCTGAGCTGCACTTTTTTTTTTTTTTTTTTGCCATGCAGCTATTACAAAAAAGTAATGACATTCATCACACAACTCTGCCTTGAAAGCTTCTGCTCCAGCAGCGTGATTTGAGCGAAGGGTTATTGTTGCTAGTGAGCAGGTGTGTGATGGTGGTTAGGTTGCTATCTCCACACGCACAAAGGCAGCGAAAGGAACCTGGCGGCCGTCAATGGAGAAGGCGAAATGAAAGCCGTTCCTCCTGGGTGATTCTGCCGGCCTGGCTTTTGTCTGCGTCGCCTATCAGACCTCTGTCTGCACACGTGTGAGTGTGAGTGTGTGTGTGTGTGTTTTTGTTTTGTACGTTTCTGTGTGCACCAACCTGCCAAGTTGAGTCCTGTTCAAGGCCCTCTCAGCGCCGCTACTTTCGGGCGTCAGCCTGCTCTCTTCTCCCGCTGCCGACCCCTGTTGATTCCCCTGCTTTAAAATGCACGATGCCACTTTCCAGCATTCTGAGCTCAACCAGAGAAATCACCTTTTTGCAGATGCACACGAGTGCACACACACTGACTTAATCTGTCTCCGGCTCACACTAAAGCTGTCAGATACCTCTCCTGCTCTGTCACACTCATGTAACTCTGTATTTGTGCCTGCAAGTGGGCTTCATATATGCATTAACATGTCTTGGTGGTTTGGATTTTCTTACTCTACATGATCCCTGAGTAGGTCCCTGTGTGTTGTTAACCACATCCACAGCCTCACTGCCTTGAATCCATGAGGCGGTGGGATACTTACAGTATTTTGACATGATGTGGAGGCATTTTAGCCCCTTCTACCTCACCACATAGAAAGCTAAATGCCTGAAGCCTTTGATTGGGAACACAGTGTGCATGAAGTTGGCTAAGACAAAACATAGCTGAGCTAGTTTTGGTCTGAGTAGGAATGTTTTAGTCACATTGCTGGAATAAAGAGCACTTTTGGTTTGGCAGTCCTGACAGTGTTGTGCTTTTGAACAGTGGACGTGCAGAACGCAGAATGTGCACCATGAGGAAGTGAAGAGGTTTGTTGGCCTAGT
Source organism: Macquaria australasica (assembly GCA_005408345.1). NCBI lineage: Eukaryota > Metazoa > Chordata > Actinopteri > Centrarchiformes > Percichthyidae > Macquaria > Macquaria australasica. Next base: position 1,655,271 of record SEMN01000011.1, read on the forward strand.
TGCCTTTCAGTTCTGCGTGTTACTGTAGGTGCAACAGGTGAAAAAGGATAAAACAAGCATTGCTTCCCCATTCTGGATATCACTCTCACTCAGAATCAACTAATTAACCAGTTTACACGTTAATCTTAATACTTCCTTCTAAATGTGTATTTGCATGTGGGTCTGTGCGTGTTTCATAATGCTCACACTTATATTCCCACACACAAATGAAATATTCATGAATCCTTACATTTGGCAGCAATGGAGGCCAGTGGGGCGCCACCAGTTGATGTGTTTTCAAATTAGCATATTAATGACATAAATGCTGTATAATTAACAGGCGGGAGTGGATTGTGCACGTGAACCATTGTCAGATCAGTCGGAGAGAAGAAAGGGTCAGGCTAATGAGGTTAAAAAGCACATTAACGAGCACTTTTGAATGAAATGTGCCATGTGATTTAGTGCAACAACAAAAAAAGCTGGTAAAAGCTGTGGGCTATGAGACAGAAATCAGTGGCTTCTTCATGCGTCTTTAATGTTTTTTTTTTTTACTTTAATGGTGAAATCTTAGTAAAATTGAGTCTAGCAGCAACATAATACCAAGCTTTGATCACTGACGGTTTACCTGCCTCATTCAGTCGTCGCTTTTTTTTTTGAAAGAGCTCGGGCTGTTTTTGAAGGAGGAGCGCTGGTGTTCTCCTTACTCGGGGCCTGCGGCAGTGTTTGTTCTTGTAAGGGGCTTAGGCAGAGCGACGCGCAAACCAAATGTAACGCGGTTTGACAGGCCTTGACTCCAAGTGGCAGCCTAAAACACATGTAAGCCTAATCCGAGCCAGTAGGCTTTCTAGGGAGCCTGACTTGCTCAGCAGAATGCCCTCGCCAACTAGCAAACGCACATGAAGTCCTAATGGATTAAGGCGAGGTGAAAGCGCATTAAAGAGATCGAAATGCAACCTCTGACTTCAAGATCCCGTGTGGACACAGTCGCCGTCAGTTAATGAACAGATTATTTGCTTTCAGTGCAGCTTTGTCCTGTCAGATATGTGAGGTAGGGCAGGAAATAATGATTGTTTTCATTATTGATGCAGCTATCAATCGTTTTTTAAATAATTGATGATCAAATAATCATTTAGTCTACACAATGCCAAAACATTCAAGTTCCCAAAAACACAAGGTGACATTTTCAGATGTTTAGTTTTGTCTGACCAGCAGTCCAAAAGTCAAACACATACATTAATATAGAACTGAGGAAAAACAGGAAATCCCCACATTTGAAAAGCTAGAATTTTGTTGATTGAATAATTGATTTATTGACTAATCGTGTCAGCAGTAATTCAGCTAGAATCAGAAGGCTAAAAGTGGAACTATAGCCAAGCTAGCGGCTCCGTGAGGCTACAAAGGCACAGCGGTGCTTTGAGCTAAATGCTAACGTCAGCGTGCTGATGGGAATGTCATTAGTTTTGCAGGTATTTGCTCATAAAACAAAGAATTGAACAAAAATAAAATCTATAGGTTATTTAAAAATGGAGTGAGCACTTGATAAAGAATGATTTTACCTTCACTGTTGTCAGTGAATAGTTGCTCTTTGACCTTTTCATCTTGTTCCAAGTTTCATTACTGGTGTGTTCTCTCAGTTCTCTCTTTATGACCTTCACATGTGCCGAGAATCCCGCTGTGACATTCTCAGGTGTTGTGATGGAGATGGGGGTGCTGCCATGTTAGCCCCATGAAGACACGGTGACATTCCGCATCAGTGTTAAACCACCAGCTCTCCACCAGAGACCCTCTGAAGTTTATTTCAGCTTCTATATTTGCTTTCTGGTCCTCCGTTGGTGCACTTGTCAGCCTCGATTCCCTCGCCTCTCTCGTTTTCTCTTGAGAATATTGACAATATGCGTCTGTGTCGTCGTGTTTCTATTTGTTTATCTACGTGCGCATGGCTCTTCCAGACTGCCACCGTTGTGTAATGTCTAGTTTTGGGGGGTGATAGTTTGGCCAAGAATAGCAGCGTCCTCACCATGACCCAGTGGGCCGGTGTCACATAGAATCAGACTGTGTGTGTTTGGGTGTGTCAGAAAGGATCAGAGTTTGCCTTTTGGTGGCTGAAATGCTGGTCATTGCAGGCCATCTGGAAACTGGGTCTGACGGGTTCAAAAGACGGACGACGCGTGTGTGTTCATGTCATATCTGAGCATCAGCAGGTCTGCTTTTGTTCAGTTTATGCAATAGGATATTCACGCGCCAGTGGCATCCACTGTGTGTGGCGTGTGTGTGCATCGGTCCGTTTATAGGACTATTCCCCCTGCTATGCCTGTTCTTGTTGTGCTCTGCGGCAGCTGTGTGGTCGAACAGCCATGAATGGCATCTTTCTCCCCATTTGTACTCGCTTTTCTGGCGTAATAGGACACATTCCACAATCCCGGCAAATGGGAGAAAACAACAACAAATCAATTCCCTCAAGTGTAAAGCACCTTTCCTGTCTCCTCAGTGCATCATTTGGCAGTTAGCCAGCCCAGACAGTTGACAGACAGATAGACAGGGGCAGACGGATGACAGGCAGTTAGAGACAGACGGACAGACAGCAGCTGGCTTGTGGATCGTCAGGCGGGAAGCTTTCATTTCGCAGCCGAAAAAAAAAAAAAAAGGCGACTTGAAACTGAATAATTTAGATGACTGCAGCTGGGAAAGTCACTTGGATAATTCATGCATTGGGCACACTTTGTGAGTGTAAGTGTGTTTGCTGTGATTGCCTCTGTCTGTGCATGTGTGTGTGCAGTGAGTGATTGGGCTTTGAATGAATTAGTACACAAAAAGTAGGCAAGTTGCGGGTTTCTCTGCGTGTATGCATGTGTGTGCAAGCGGTTGGTCTTTGAACGAATTAGTCAAAGTCAGCTGTGCACTTGTGACAAATCCCTTGTAAAGATAGCGTTTCTGCCGCTTGAGGGATAACAAGGAGTTGGTGAAGCTTCAGCATAAAATGCAGAAACACACACACACACACAGAGTTACGGACAGCGCAGAGTGTCTGGCTGCTGTTTGATTTCATCAGCAGACTTGATCTCAATGTCAACATGAGAGAATGGGTGGACGGGTAATTCAACTGAATCCTCTCCAGGGTAGTGGGCTATTCTGCCAGGAAAAAAAACCTAAGAATAAAAACTTAAAGACTTCTGGCAGTCAACCTCTGATTTGCTGCTGATATTTCTCTTTGAGTGCAGCTTAGTCTGTCAGGAAAGGTCATCATTTTCAGTTTTTGCCCACATTTTTTGAAAGGTGCAGCAGTTTAAACTGATTTTCACCCAAACTTTAATTCCTAACGCATCCAAAAGTTGTTGTTTCCTGCTACAAGATGATGCTACAGTAAATGAGTTCCTCTTATAATGAGGAGCATTCAGAAAATGCTTCTGCTAAAAATGGGGAAGAAAATGTAAATTTGGTGATGATATGCACCCGAATCCCTCTAAGAAAGTGACAGAATAGCATAAATGGTCAAACTACAAAATATTTGCTCTTACAAATGCATTTTTAAAATCTGATTATTACCCAGATTGTGTTATCATTGATTTTTTTTTTTTTCTTTTTTTTTTACCAGTTTTTTGATTTTCAAAATAAATACTGATAAACTCTTGGATTGAAAAATAAAACATTGAGCCCTATCCATTAGGAAGCCAACTCAAATAGATATTTGTGACTTCTTTTTGGATTTACTGAACGGTAACACAGCCCCCATGAAACATTAACCTGTGTGTCCACTATGTTTATACTCCAGATCTCTGGGTGCAATTCACTGTGTCTTCAAATTGGGCTGGATTAAATATAATCCCTCTCCAGCGGGGCAAATTCTCTCAGTGCTGTTTGGACGGTGCGTTCAGGTACACTTGCCGAGCCCCGCAGGCAGAGGAAATGAAATTCTCTCTAAACGCTTTAGCTGTAGTGGGATCCCTCTCAGTTCTGCATGGCAGGGACTCTTGTTATACGTTTCCACTCCAAATCCCAGTGAAGCTGTCTTTTTTTTCCTCTGCATGTGTGTGTCCATGTGTGAATGCATGCCTGTGTGTGTGTGTGTGTGTGTGTGTCTGTGTACGCTTGCATACATTTCTGTTTGAATAGGCTACTTGTGTGAATTTGTGTAAGAGTATGTGTACACATTTGTTTGTGTGTGTGGATGGATCTTGTCAGCATTTGAATTTCTGTGTTTTTATGAACATCAGTGTGCAGTGATTGACATATCAGTGTGTACGTGCAGGTTTAAGTGCGTGGGTTAATTTACCTGTGTGTGTGTGTGGCTGCGGCGAACGAGTCAGCGGGACACAGCTCTTTTTTTAAAAGAGCTGGTTGAAGAGCTGTCAACTGATAATCTCTGCTGATGGCTATTACTCTCTCACAGCACAAAGGATCGTTCACTGCTAATGGACCATCAGCACCTCTCTCTTTAGATTTCAGGCATTGTTTCAAACATATAACCACATTATGTTTATTATATCATCTCAAAACAGTATCCAAACTCATTTGATTAAGATTCGTTTTTCTCCATTTCATAATAGTGTTTCAAACTCTCTGTGCCTGCTTTGTTTGATGTTAAACTTGGCCACTTTCTACAAACCTCCATCTGTTATATGCATAATTTCTCTCTCTGCCTCTCTGCTTCTCCTTAAAGGGGTACTCAACGGTTTTTAGTATTGCGCTTCCGCAAGGTCTTCATGGATCGTCTTGTGGAAGTGACCTGATCTTCATGTCTAAAATCAGTGGAGTGCCCCCTTTAGGTCCATCTCTGTCTGCTCTCCATCTATTTTTATTCAATTTGGAAAGAAAACATGTAAAACATTGACATTTCTGTATATTTGACCCCAGAGGATAACAACAGTTCCTTTGCTCTTCTGCGTCCACTCTCAAAAGCTTTCATCGTATAAACATGGTTTCAGTAAGGGGTTGTTTCAGGTCTGTAGAACGTGGTAGAGATGTTATTTCTGCAGTCGTCTGCTGGTTAGTCTCTCAGTAGGGAACGGATCGCTCCAGGGTGAATCAAACACCGGCTGCTCCTTCTATCTAAATGATCTGACCCTTGAGTGTGACAGGATTGAATGGGTGGTGTTGCATTACTGAAAATGTCCCCATGTTTAGACAGCTTCATATATTCTGTATTACAAAGAATGTATTTATGTAAGTTTGTTTTGTGTGTTCCTATTTTGAGTTGGAGATATTTTATAAGCTTTGATTTTATTTCACCTACTCGTATTATTGATTGCACCTCCTCTCTCTTTTTCCAGAAGCGTTTTGCTTTGTATCGCTCTGCTTATGTCTTAGGACCTTTTTATTTATTTTTTTCTAACTCTGCATAACTAAGCTCAAACACTCAAAAAACAAACAAACTCATGTGGGTGTGTTGTGCCTCTTTTTGTTGCAGTGCTGGCCAGTTTCCGAGGGACTGTCCAGCATGGCCTCCCGCTAGAAATTGGAGACACGGTGCAGATCCTGGAGAAATGTGAAGGTACACTGCACATGGTTACACACTTAGTATGCGTACTTTACATACACCTGGCAGGCATCACACTTCTTATATATATATATCTTCTTGAGGGATATCATGGTGCAGTGTGCACACCAAATGAGCAGCATCATGTCTGTGATGAATGACTGTGGAAATTCATGTTTGCTGCTGTTTCCTGCACCACAGACTGGCTGCGTTTCCCGCCTTCCTGCCCACGCTGAGTCTGTTTTTCTCGTCTACTTGCTTTCTTTTATACTCTTTTACTCTCCCTATCTATGTTAATATGTTTTTTTGTCTTCTTTTTTTTCACTCTGTATCCTCTTTCCCGCTTTCTCTGTCCTTAGGCCTTTTTGTAATTTCCAGAATAATATGAAAGCATCTAACCGCAGCAAAGCCACACTCGTATGCACAGCTTAACACAAATAAGCAGTCATGCACAAACGCATACACACCTTCCTCTTCCGGTGCTCTTGACACACTCCGTCTCACTTCCTGTCGGGAGACAGAAGCACACACTCACACAGTCAGCCAGTCGAGCAGCCAGTCTTGCAGCCAGCCAGCCAGCCAGCCAGCCAGAGGGATAGGATATTGCGGTAAAAGGCCCAGAGGAAGTAGACAATAGCACAGCCAGCGGAATGCTGGGTCCAGAAGGGAGGAAAGAAATCAAAATCCTGCCAGCAGCGAGGAGGCTGGGAGACAGGCTGCTGACAGCAGAGGAGACAGTCTAATGGCTCTGCCTCATGTTAATACTGTTGACACTTCAAAACACAGGAGCTTATCGTGTGAGAGTGTCTTTACTGACATGTGGCTCCTGTCTGTAAAGGCACCGCCTCAGTAATTGATTTTTGGCTCGGCACTTGGACACTTTGTTAAGTTCCTGACAGCAGTGAATACATTAGACTGAGTGCACAGTATGTAGTTCAACTGCGATGTAAAACAGTGGTTCCCAACCTGTTTGATCTAATTTACCCCCACAGCCCCAGTACCACTTCATAGACAACACCAAATGTGTTCATTTCAAATGATTTTAAAGTGGGTGTTCATTATATTAATACAATACAATCATTTTTTTCATACAAATTCATTGTCTGTGTGTAGGTCAGTTTGGTCAAATTTGCATTTATACTTCTACATTATTCTACTACAAAAGTGGCAGAAGTTGGATGTTTCAACAGTTTATCCATTACTTTTAGCTAACTATTTTAACCATTCATAAATAACTATTAGCTATTTCAACTTGATAAGTAGGTTTTGTGCATTTTCAATCACAACATGTGGTGTTCAGGTGTTACAGCTGGTTCAGGTTGGTTGGAGGTGTGTACTGTGCAGTCAGCCTATTGTAGCAGGCAGCTTTCGTGTTATTGTGAAAATAAATTTACTAAATATCAGCATCACACCAATTCGTAATCCTATTTGGCTGTTTATTTTCCCCCTTAACACAAATATATGGATATATTTACCCCTGGTTGGGAATCACTGATTGAAAACATCTGACCACTTATCACATCCTACTGATCTCATACAGATGTGCTGCTGTCCTTCACTGACATAAAACTTAGCAGAAAGCTGTCACAGTACTTGACCTCTGCTACTGAACAAATGACTCATCTAGGAAATACTGAGCATATGTTCCACATTGCAGACCGAGACAAGTTACTCAACGCACTTCTGACCATGCATGCCTGAAACAAATCAGGGAGAAAATACTACCTAAGTCACAGATGTTCTGGCGAAACCCAGCAGTGATTAGAATCATCTAATACATTTACATTTGAGCTATTTAGCTAATGCTCTTACCTGGAGGGACTTGCAACAGTGGAATGAGCTGAAAATCGTCAGTTGGAAAAGAGCATCAGCTCAAAGCCTCCGATGTAAATGTATTCGATTGTTTCCATCAGTGTTGCAGAAGCTTCAAGCACGTACTAATTTGGCTTGAGCTCAGATTGGAGTGTGTAATGGTGTGAGAAGAGCGTGAGCGTATGCAAGCCACAGCTGTTGTCACCTTTTTCTCTCTGTGCTTTTTTTCCGCCACACTTGCTAGGATAAGTCCTAGTGAGGATTACAGGGTTTTCAGTGGCTCTGTGTCTCACAGGTTTCGCTCTGCTGTGCATTGGCCTGTGGTCACTGTAAACACAGGGTGTTAAAAAAAAAAAAATTACTTTTGTACTGCAATGCTAAATTTAAAATGGTGACATTTTTAATGGCAGTGGAAAGTTATTCAGCCGGCAGTGAGATACGTAGTCAGCGATCCATTAATGTCTCAGTCCCCTTTTCACATGACACTGGATTGGAATAAAAATAAATGTCTGGTGGGCTTTTTATGATTTTTTTTTTTTGTACATGCAGCTGTCAGAAGGATTGGATCATTATCATCAAATCACATGCACAACCTCTCTCACACATCTCCTTCCCTACCTTTCTCTTATTAAATGTATAGTATTCCATATTATCTCCCCTCCTTGTGTGCTCTGCAGCCTAAGCCAGAAATAACGTTTTTTAAGGTGTAATATTCATAGTGACATGCTGGAAATTAAAATGGTGCTTTGTCTCTGCAGGCTGGTACCGAGGATTCATCCTGAAGAATCCAAACGTCAAGGTGAGTGAACTATTTCCGAGTGTGTGTGCATGTTTTGCCTGTTTTTCAGTTGCTTATAACTCATTTGTACCCTTATTCAACCCTGATACCCTCTCTCATGAAGTTTTTTTTATTTTTATTGAAGGCTGTGACAACTGACAGAGCAGAGCAGGGATTTCAAATTCACAAGTCTCCCCAGGCTTATAATTATTAACCGCAAATAGCAGTTTCACCAGCTGAGATGACAACTGTCAGTGACAGATTTCATCAGCTGTACTTTTATTGTTATCATAATATTTAATTCTGTAAATTGGTCAAACTTAACACTTTACTCTTATGTAGTAAAAGTGCTCAGCATGTTAGTAACATAATATGCACGTGGTTAGCTGCTCTGCCTTCTTTTGTTAAGTGTTAAAAGGCACTACACACCTATGGTGCATCGACACATGACAGATATGACATGTCAAAGCAGGAAATGGAATAATGGCCGCTTTCCATTATTCCACTGTCACACTGTCATGGCTTACAGGGACACTTGAATGGAACTGAGCCATCGCTAATGGTATTAGTAACACCTGTGCTTTTCCTACTATGACAAGTAGTCAATAACATCTCAAGGCCAATAACTGTTGTCTTGAATGGCATGTCAATTTAAGACCAGTTGTGTCAGGTGTGTCTTCACGATAAACAGCAATGAGTGTAGTCCAAATAAAACTCACATTCTGTCAAGACCCTCTATTTAGATAGGGCTTAAAGTTCACAAAAGAAACATTTAACAGGGAAAAAAATGGGAAGAAACATCAGAAGGTCTTCCGAGATGGACAGACATCAACAGATGTTGTATTATATTATACAGAGAAGACAGAAATGACAACAGTAAAATTAGAGTATGGAGAAACAGAATGACAATAGGTAAATAAAGTAGAAAAATAGATGTAGAATACGGATCAGAGAACACATCCAGCAACTTCCAATATTTGCAGAAGAAAAGTGCAAAAGGCCAAGTTGGTGACGGCAACTAAAATCCAACCCCATTTGACACCAATAAGTCTTCGTCTGATTACAGTTCGAAAATAAACTCCCTCAAGTGGCTCCAGACCAACCAATTAAACCAAACTGAATCATTACTGTTAATTAAGCCCCACATGCCATGCACAGAACACACTGCACAAAAGATAGCTGTTGCAAATGACGTGAGCTGACCGCCTGGTTGACTGTAATACATGTGGCTTTTAAAAGCTCTTGTGCAGGAGGAACATGTGATAATATAAGCCAAGTTGGGAGTAAAGTGTTAGGTGTGTCTTCAGAGTCTCTGTGTGCGCGAATCTGTTGCACTTATCCTCAGATACTTAAACATAAGTTCTGCTTTGATCTCCCCGAGTCAATAGGGAGCAACTTGCAGTTTATTAGCGTCAAACAGGGCGCACACACACAAACACACTTTTCATCTTTTTTTTTGTCCCCTAAATCCCATTGCTCCTTTGCTCCATTGCTTTTATCTCTTTGTCTGTTCACTTTCTCCCTCCGCTCTCCTTTCTTTTAACCCACAAACACATTTAGCACTGTATTGATTAGGTGCGTCATTGCCACATGCTAACAGTTAAATGCTAATGGCACTGGAGGTGAATGACTTGCTGAGCATTAGAAGGGCCTCTCATTAACCTCTTTATCTTCTTCCCAAAGGGGATCTTCCCATCCAGCTACGTCCACTTGAAGAATGCCCACGTCAAGAATAAAGGGTAAGTAATACCATGTTTGTTCTCTCTTCCCATTCGTGTGTGTGTGCAGGTCGTGATAGAAGTTTGAACTCAGTTTTATTCTTATGCACGTGTGTATGCTTGTAGGCAATTTGAGACAGTCATTCCCGTTGAAGACTCTGTCATCACAGAGATGACATCCACGTTGCGAGACTGGGGTGCCATGTGGAAACAACTCTATGTGGTAAGAATCCACACACAGTTTGCATTGATTTTAAATATCACTAGCGCCTAAGCGAAGCTGCCTTTTTAGATTTCTCATAAAGGGAATTTGTTTGGCCCTGGGTAATTCAAAAGCCACAAATAGTCAACGCTTTCATACACATACATTAGCTGGATTGATTGTTTGTGGCCTATTAAGCTACATCTGGGGTGCTGATTAAATTGAGCTGATGAATACTTGCAGATCAAAGTGCATAAATTTGAGGCAAAAAGCAGCAGGACACTGAAGCTAATTTGCACAAATCCATTTTAAGTCCCTCTGTCTGCTTCTCTCCCTGGATCGCCCTCTTCTTCTCGATGTCGATTTGGCTCTCTAATGTGTGTTCTGTTACTTCGTTTTCACTTGTGTTTTTGAGTGGGTCAATGCAACTGTATATTTTCATCTTCTAATCTGCGTCTTCTCCTCTGTCTGTCATCCTCATTCTGCCAATTCCCCTTTCATTCATCGCCTTTGACTGACTCTCTTTGCCTCTCTGCTCATTTTTTCCTTCTCCGTCCCTCCCCACCGTTTCCTCCTTCCGCAGAAGAATGAGGGGGATTTGTTCCACCGACTTTGGCACGTGATGAATGAAATCCTGGACCTGAGGAGGCAGGTGCTGGTGGGCCACCTCACCCATGACCGCATGAGGGACGTCAAGCAGCACATCACAGCGAGATTGGACTGGGGCAACGAGTGAGTAGAAGAAGAGCAGAAAGGAAGTCTGAATGTTGTTTTTAACGCACCCAAACACAATGTTTTATTGTTCCATCCCAAAGGACTGCATCTATGTTTTTATTTTTGTTTACTATGTTTTAGGTAATTCATTATTCATTGGTCAAACTTTGCTACTAGTTTTAAGATTGATTTCCTGCCCTCTGCTCGCCCACTGCATCCCATTCCCTTCATAGTATTGTGTGAAAATCAAATACCAGTGACTAGAGGCTTGCTTGATAGCAGCAATTCATCACAGGAAACACTCAGTCGGCTTTATTTTTTGTAAAAGTTCTATTTCTATTGCATGGTAATGCAGTAGTGAACCAGAACCATTTTAAGCCTTGCTTTTTGGTGCATTCACAAAAAAAAATCTGACATCAGGGATTTGAAAGTTTGTTGCAGTCCTTTTAATGCAAGGCGCTACCAAATTCATATCATCCTTTTCACATCATTTATATTGGCTTTTTGTTTGTCTTCCGTCAGCCCGTATCCACAGCAGGAACTTTTCAAGGAACCCAGGAACCATTTTAGCAGCTCAGGAAACTTAACCTGTGTTCAGACTGGAGAAACCAGGGACTAAAACTTTAGCTCTAATGCCATAGTTCCTGGAACCTAAAAAGTCCCTGTCTGGTGGTACTTTCTGATGACCCAGGAACTATTGAGGCAGAGTTTGCATCACTGAAGGTAGCTTACTGGTCAATAACAGACCTTGGGGCTTTTAAAACATACAATTTCCCTTACATGGATAAATAAAGCTGTCTTGAGTTGAACTGAATTGCAACTTGTGTCCAGCTTCATTTCACGCAAACGATAAGCAACAACCACTTGTTGCCACTAGTATCATTATGGCGAGGGATGGAGAAACAAAACTCAATTTTCCATTTATTTCAGTGCAGTTTCATACTAAAACAGAAGTATTACTCATGACAACACGAGTCAACAGCATCATTTTTTTTCAGAACAAAACCAAGAATACGCAATAGGGACTCTTAGTTCCTGATTTAGTTTAGATTTAAAATCTCTTATCCCACTGTGTGAAACTCATTGGAATTATTTTAATGTAAGGCAACATGAGACAGCAATTGCTTTGGCTCTAAAAACTGAGTCGGCAGCCCACCATGGCCGAATGAATGTAACTGATAGCAGAAACACTGGATTTTATCATGACACTGACAAAGAAACTGTATTTAATCTGGATTTGCCATGTCATGGCTGATATCTGATCCTCTCGCTGAGGTCAGTACATGCCGATACAGGTATGGTGTATCGGATAGGTGCATTGCTAGTTCCTGTGGCTCCATAGTACCTGTAACTATGTGGTCAAAAAAGGCTACATGTGTGATTTTCTGACATAACTCTTATATGTTATACTTTTCAACAACTGACTCTAAAATCTTGGATGTCTGAGTTTCTTTGAATGCACCACAGATGAGTCTGCATGACCGCATTATGACAACGTATCCTCTGAAGAAAAAAAAAATGAATAAAATAAATCAAACTTTATGTTCTCTGTGAGGGATAACCTGCAGAGAGTTTAAAGTTTTACTGTGCCTGCCAGGATGGTGGAAAAATCAATCTAAAAACCTTGACTAAAGTTTGAGAAATGGCTATAAATAATATAAAGCATATTTGTAGTTAATGAGGAACAGCCCAGTATGGTCTAATAACAACATGAGTGGTTTAACTTGAAGCAAACAAAACTTAATTGGAAAATGAAATAGTCTTGTCTCATATTTCTTCACATTTTTCCAGAAAAATTGTAATAATTCCGAATATGTGATTCAGTTACTTGTTTATTCTGGCTTCTGGCTTCCTAGAGCTTTCTGCAACTCTCTTTCTCAGACTCTCTCTCTCTCTCTCTCTCTGACTTTTTCTTCTCTCCTTGCTCCTCTGTCTTTTGTTGTCACCTACCATCCCTGCAGGCACACTCCTCACTCAATCAAGTGACACACACACACACACACACACACACACACACACACACACACACACACACACACACACACACACAGACAGACAGACAGACAGCACTCTCTCCATCTCTTTCTTCTCTCTTTATATCTGTCCTTGACCTTCTCTCTCCTTCAATTCAGTGCTGTGGGCCCTCCTCAAAAACACACACACACACACAATCCTTAGTGAGGATATGGGTGGACAGTCCCTCGCTGTGGGATGTTGTATGGTTGACCAGGCCTGTCTCTTTTATTGCTGACAAGGAGGCACACTCTAGCGTGCTGTTTTGGTCCACTGAAGGGCCCAGCCTAGAGGAGGATAAGAAGAAGAAAAGGAAGAAGGGAGAAAGTGAGAGGTATAGCTGTCCATGGAAACCGAAAATGAGGACACGAGGGAAGGGAGAGGGTTAAGGGATGGAGAGGGAAAGAGATGGAGGCGAGCAGTTGGAGGTAGAACGATGAAGAGGACAGCGGGCATAGCGGGGGGCTAAAGGGAGAGGACATTTCTCTTTCATCTGTTCTTTAGAGAATAGGACGATCTGTCAGGTTTATTTAGACGACTGACACGGGTGATCTGACAGCACTGGTTTGTGTGTGTGTTTGTTCACTTTGTTGTTGATGCTCAATTCAGTCGACCTTGTCTGTTTTGCCCGCCACAGAGTAGGACGTGAATTAACTATCATCATAATATGTGTATGATATGTCTGTATGTAATTCACTTCCTCACTGCATACTGTATGAATCCTTGTGTTACAGACAACTCGGCTTGGACCTGGTCCCTAGGCGAGAGTTCAGCATGGTGGACCCGGATGAAATCAGCGTCACAGAGCTTTACAGGCTGGTGAGTGGTCCTCTCAAACTAACATCTCATTTAGGGAGCAGGGTGGTGATGTGCACGTGATTAGAGGACCTGGTTTCAACCCAAGTTCAGCAAGTATCCCCTCTTCTAAGTGTCCTTGTATAAAATGCTGAATCCAATACAGCTCATCACTTGTACTCTATAGTGGACAATGGTATCACAGGCTTGGCCTATGACCTGTGTGTGTGTGTGTGTGTGTGTGTGTGTGTGTGTGTGTGTGTGTGTGTGTGTGTGTGTGTGTGTGATTTGCCTTTTTCTTATTCAGTTTATTTATAATTCAGTGCCTGGAAAACAATTACTGTCACTACTGCAGTGTCTCTGCCATTTATATGTAGAATTGGTCATGTTTTAACAACCTGGTTACAATTAATTTCAAAACCTTGTCTATGTACCCCCCCATACCCCCCAAAATATTTCTAAAATACGTAAGATAAATACATGTGGCATAGAAGCTACAGCCCCAAGCAAATCCCAGCACCGGATAAGTGAGTGTAAATAATGGATGGATGGATGGATGTACCGTGCTTATAATACATATGTAAAATTGTCAGTCACAGCTTTATACCACACATTCTTCAACTGATCGCATCAGACTTTTAAGGGATGTTTGACCAGTTTGTTCATTCAATACTTTTTCTGATCCAGCTAACTTCTAAGGTGATGTGAGATCAATCGTTGAATGTGAGATGTGAGATCAGTCTTTGAAAGTTCTTCCTCAGTGCCGGCAGGTGGTAGAGGTGGTGGTGTGAACTGGCAGACCACATCAAACATTTCCCCCACATAAGCATGCACCTTTTAACTGTGGAAAGTGGAGATTAGCTTCACAATGTTTCTTTCAGAAAAAAAAAAAAACGAAAAATCTCGGACACTCACCACACCACCATCATCTCACCACAAGGTGCGTTCAGTAGCTGTTCTGGAGCTTTCGACTGTATCACACGACTTTCCTCAGCAGGTTGAGTTCGCCTGGTTGTCAAGGAATTGTAGACGTTCAAATTTCCGCTTCCACTGAGCACTTCAAGCACTTCTCACCATTGTTGGCTTAAAAGTTGGGACTGAAAGTTCATTCTTGAGCTTGGACCTAGCTGTTCTGGAGCTTTCGATCGTATCACACTTGTCCATGTTCCGTTTAGACTGAAAGATTGATAAAATTATTTCTGATGCCATTTGAAACTATTCAGTGGTGCTTAAAAGACACTATAATCTTTGGTTATTATTGTGTTTTCACAATATTAATACACAACAAACTCAGTGTTAGCCACTCACTGGGCTACTGGCATCAGTGTTGCATGTAGAAAAGTAAAATATAGTTGAATGTCTGAATCTCTCCCTCCTTCCATCTGTCTCTATACCTCTCTCACTCATTCTCTCCTTCCTTTCCCTACTGTTTGCTCCCTGCTTCCCCTTCCCATTTTCTCCAAGCCCCAACCGCTGTTACCGTGGCAACCACTTCTCTGCCCTGATACAGTACAGGGAGAATTGTATCACACACACAGCATACACACGCACTGTGGCGGCTTTCCCTTCGCTGGGGTAATTGAAGCTCTTAATCCATCTGTTTCTTTTTTTGTTAGTCAAAACAAAAGCAGGCATAGCAGGATGAAAGCTTAATGCACCTCTATTAAATGGCGCACAAAATGAGCAAAT
The DNA here is from genome assembly GCA_005408345.1 of Macquaria australasica. NCBI lineage: Eukaryota > Metazoa > Chordata > Actinopteri > Centrarchiformes > Percichthyidae > Macquaria > Macquaria australasica. Next base: position 1,670,444 of record SEMN01000011.1, read on the forward strand.
GACTACAATTCCCCTATACTGAGAGAAGATTAAGGGGCTGGCATTCACATACATAAACACGTGCACGCTCGCTCACACCAAGACACAACACACCTTCACATCAAGCCCAAATTACATCAATATTTTTCCAGTGAGATCTTTGTGTATGAGAACAGCTTCTTTGTTTCTGTCTTGTGCCGTGCCGCTGTGGTGTGGCGTAATTAAATTGAGATGGGGATTACCGTGTGTGTGTGTGTTTCTGTGTGTGTGCTGAAATGGCAGTGCGGCGTTACTGTGGGAAAATGTAGCCTGACTGCTACATGGTGTCAAGGAATTATGTGATATCTCCCCAGTGAGAAATTAAGAGGATACCGAGAAGGATAAAAGAAAGACATTCGGTGCATTGAATAAGAGAGAATTCATACAGGCATGACATTGACTATATATGATGAGTTTGATTCCAAAATGAAATATATACTATTTGATTTAAACATAGACCTGTGCCAAAATTTGTGGCCATCTTTTAAATTATTTTGTGATAAATTGTGGTAATATTTAAAGCTGCAATAATCAATATTTTTATATTACCAATAGATCAAATTACTATGTGTATTGTGAAAAGGATGACTTGTAGTGACAAACCCACAGTGAATTTTCACCCAAGTCTGCAGTTTAGCATCTTTTAGCTCATTGTTTTGGTTTTATTGGCAATATAAGTCAATATGTCAATGTTGTGCTGTTGTAAATGTAGCTGTAAAAGAATCGCGACTCTTTAAAGAACTTACTGATAATCATGATATCTTTTAAGTTCCACTGAGAGAAAAAATAAATTTTAGCATCTCAGGAATATCCTAATGGGCATCTGTCTTGGTAGCCACTAGCCTGTGCAGTTAGCTAGCCAGCTCGTAACGTTTTCCCTCTGAATTTAGTCTAAAAGGTCGCTGTAGTGCTTCCTACCATGCTGTGTAGCACTGCCAACAAGCTCCATAAACCAAATGGTTAGCTTTAGGTATTAGTTTAGAATTTGTTCAGTTTTGGTAACTTCAGAAATGGTCACCTGAAAAGCTTGGTCAAAGCGTTACATAGCCTGGGGGCAAGTGCTGAGAATACATATCCTAGGGATGGCCTTTCTATTGTAGTTTTTCTATGGAGGCCTGATTTTTAGTTGACTTATGACTTGACGTTATTTCCTTGGGGTGGGGGTGGGGGGTGGGTGAGTTCAGTGCGGAGCGCGAGCGACCAGACCAGAGTTTAGATCCCAGAACGATGAATTCATTAATGGTGGCAGATCAGGCAGCAGTGATGGATAGCCCAGGCCTAGCCCCGGACATGTGGTAGAAAGAATTTCCTTTGCGACTTCAGTGTCACACAGGTCTCCCTCCAATAAGCTTAAAACAGGGATGAAAAGAGGCTTAAATAGTGATGTAGAAACGAGTGATGAAAGGGAGCTCTGATGGAGGGATGTAGAAAGACTTCAATTTGACCCCGCTCTCCTTTTTAAAAGCTCCTTTTAGTTTGAAAGTGACTCCACTTGGTGCTGCTTCATGCTGTTTAGGAAAAGATTACCGAGTGGTTGGGCAAGCACACACATGGCCGTGCTCTCCATGTTCAGCTATATCTCCCTCGTCCTCTCCTTGTTGCCCTCAGCATTTTTATGTTGCCAGCGGGGCTGCCAGGCTGTCATGTCTATCCTTTGTGTGTAGTCATGCTGAAGCTGTCATATAACCACACGCTGACACACTTAAAATAACCCTGTAATAAAATCCCACAGCATAAATTAGGCCTTTCCAGACCTAGTCATTCTGCGTCAAAAACCAGGAGCTCAGCCCTGTTGTGTAGAGAATAACTGATCTGCCTTGTTGTTGTTAGATCATTCTCCAGCGTGTTTTCTTCTGGGATCTCAGATAGGGCAGAGCAGTCACGACAAAACAAAACATATTCATCATTTTGACAGATATTGCAATTGTAAAATGATTTGCGGTATAATTTTCAAGCATGTTTAAGTCTTAGAGGACCATGATAGCGGTTTTGGATATGTTTATATTCATAGTACAGCGGCAAACTGTTTTCCAGAGCACATCATACATTTTAGATTGATTTCTTACCCTCTAGGCTGTCACTGTTTATTTCATATTTCACTAAAGCTTTCAGCGACTTAAACCTTCTCTGAGATACTGTAGCTTAGCATTTTGTTGCCTTTATTTTTTGTCAAAGCACCGTTGTCATCACTTGGTAATGCACTCTTGGGGTGTGTTCAAAACATCACAACATCAGTGCCCTAACAGTCAGCTGCTGCACAGCATATTTGTAATGTACGTTAGAACCACATTTTTAAACTGTATTTTTCACATCAACCATGTCTGCGTATTGTTTGTCTTTTTGACATCATATAGTCCCCCCTAGAAATGAGTGATTTTGTGATTGCAGACTGCTTTCCCAGTTTTTTTCAATCACTGCAAATCTCTACATTAAACATTTCGATTAAGAACCAGGAATATGAGCCCAAGTCAAAATCAATCCTCAACCTCAGCTGTCCAGCTATCCTTCCTTGTTTTCTCAGGCAATCCTGACTTCCCCCTGTTTACAGTCTTTATGCTAAGCTAAGCTAAGGTAACTGGTTGCTGGCCCCAGCTACATATTTACTGTACAGACGTGAGAGGGCTATCAATCTTCTCTATTAACTCTCTGCAATAAAGCAATTAAGTGTATTTCCCAAAATGTTGACTTGTTCCTTTCCTTTGCCCTTGCATTTTCTTTCTACTTTTCCTTTTCTTCTCTCCTCATCCTCCTCTTGCCCCCCTCCCTCCCCTCCCTATCTCTTTACATCCTACTACAGAAGTGAATGTGGAGCACAATTTGGCAGTGTCCCTACTGGCCATCTGGTGCTCTGTGTGTGTGTGTGTGTGTGTGTGTGTGTGTGTGTGTGTTTGTCCTTGTATTTTTGGATGTTGACAGCAGATTAAAATGAACCTCTCATAAACAGAGCTGTAATGTGCGTGTTGATCTGGAAGGTATTTACAATGCCGCACCATGCTGTGTAAGACTTTACTGATCTTTTTCTGGATATAGATTGATTTAATATAGCATGTAATATCTGTCCCTTAGGTGTGACTTTGTGCTGTATTGTTTGACTGGTGCTTTGCATGTATTTGCATTCAGTGTGAATTTCAGTGTTTTGGTTTCTGTGTTTATTAAGATCCGTTGAAAGGGATGCAAATCACAACACCATTATTTCTTTGTGTCAAGAAAAGAATTAGCCTCCTTAAAGATAAATGCTTGAAGTAAATAAATAAGGTAGAGTACAAGTTTTGGGGCTTTTATACCTGATGGTAAATGTGTTTTCCTGAGTGAATAGGCTGTAATAAATTTCTGTGAAAGCCCTTGTAGTGTTAAGTACAGAAATAAATCTGCAAGTACTTATGTATAAAGTGTTTGTTTATGTGCATCTGTATGTATGGCAATATGCGCATCCCATTGCTGTCCCATTTGTTTCTTTGGCACCAAGATTGCAACAAAGAAACAGCCAGACAATAGAGCTCGAGCCCTCCCATCTTTGCCTCTGGTGCTGTTCAGTCTGCAATATTACACGCTATATTAACTTGATCTGTATCAGCAAAATCTATATCTTAGCCTGGTCTTTACTCTCTTCAAATATATATGCAAATCGGCAGCAAAGCTCCTCCCAACAGAGAGGTGTCTCAGGGGCATATTATTTATCTTTGACTGGGAAACTCAGCCCTAAATACAGCAGCTCTTGAATGTGATTGGCCGGTATTAAAAGAGATGTAACCACATGTTGTTTTTTCCCTGGTATTAACTGTATTTGATAAGCCTTGATCCTGCATTTGAGGATCTTTCAGGATTTAGAGCTTATGGATTTTACTGTTTGTTTGTTTTTACCTTTCTGTATCCATCCCTTCAATCCTTTATCAGAACAGTACAACTTGTATTTTTTTAATCAATTTTATTTATTTAATTTTTGCAGTTCTGTTGCAGATTAAGACTTATATATAGAAATTTCTTTGCTCAGAAAACCATTGGGAAATTGATATGTGCTGATACTGTTCTCCCCTCCCCTCTCCTCTGCAGATGGAACATCGGCATCGTAAGAAGGAGACCCCTGCCCCTGCTAGCACCCATCACTTGTTCGTCCACATGAAGAGTCTGATGAGCGCCAATCTGGGGGAGGAGCTAGAAGTCTTCTTCCACATTTATGATGGGCGGGAGAACCGGCCACTCAGGTAGACACTTTAGAGAGAAGTAATGAAGTAGTGATGGAAAATGCATCACTTTTGTATACTAGTATCGATATTTGCTTTATTCTTATACTTAGGTTGTAAGTTTTCATCACTGTGACATGTATTGAGGTTAAACTGGGATTTTTGTGCTGTACATTTTTTGACCAGTATTCAAAGGCTCATCAGCTTGTGTGTTGTTTGCTTTGATGGCATTTAATCAAAACTTGTTTGTATGTTCATAAGGATGCATAGCTCTTATGTTTTCTAATGTCTTTTGAATGCACAGTGAGTGAGGTGGATTGGTGACTGCAGGGCGACATTCTGAATGGCTCCCCTTCTGATGTCAAGAAGACCGCCGCTCTAATTATATTCATGAACATTTATTAAATGAAGCAGGTTGTTAAAGTGCACTTGGACACGTAAAAGTGGGCAAGGCCGTGCTATTTTCTCATATTAAAAAAAGTGTCTGTGCTGTCCACATTAAAGAGCCTGTCACCCTGGGAGTCTGCACACGTCACTTGCATGCATGCACGCACACCAGCACGCACACACCCACATACTCCTGATGGGGCGTCGGCCAAATTCAAGACTGTGTTTAAACTCCCTGGTTTCATAGTTCAAAGCGAAGAAATTCCATTTCATGTCACAAACAAGTGGATTCGTCAGGCGAGGAAAATGAGTGGGTTGAAAAATGAGCACGGCAACACTGAAACTTCTTTTGATAAGTCATGCTTGTGTTTGACGCTACTCTCCGCCCCACAGGGTCACATCAGAGGAACAAGGGTGACATTGATGGGACTCAATTTTATTATTTTGTTTCAGCACACAGTAACTCCACTTCTGTTTCTATTAAAGTCCAATTCATTATTCATGACATTACTGGCACAAAATCAAACTACTGTGCAAATGTGGTCGACTTAAGGTTCTTGCATTGAGAACCTGTGGTTTCCTTTACCGCTCTAGGTTCTATTTTTAGTTGAAGTGTGCAAGGCTTTTTGGTTTTCATGATGTGGTTTATCTGAGAGAAAGATGAGTTTCTGGACTTGTGTGCATGTGTGCACACACACATAATGTAACAGTGGATAAGAAGCACTTTTAATTAGTAAGGTATGTTTAGATGTGCTCTCTTTGTGTCTCCTTTTAACTCATACATCCAAATGCTTGATGCACGGTAAAAGGTTTGGCAATAATGAAGGTATATTTTTGCGACTATTCCCAACCCAGCGCTTTGTCTTGAAGTGGGTAATTAGCATCCAGTGCTACCATATTAAGTTCCACTTGAAGCACTTTCTCCCACTGTCATTATCCGTCTCTCTATTTCTGTCTTGCTGTCTGTCTTTCTCTCTCTCCCTGTCTTCTTCCTACTGAGACAGACTGAGTACCGTAGCCAGGTAAGAGTAATTAGACTCCTTGAGTTCCGCCATGCATTTGAAGTGGATTTACAGCTCTTTCTTTGAAACAGAATGAGGTCGGCTTTAGTTGTTAAGCTAAAACATCTCTCACGAATGTTGTATACTGTGAAGATATCAAACAGCAGCTTCAGAGAGTCAACATACAGTACAAATCTTGTACGCTTTTATTCAAACGGAATAATATAATATCAAAGAGATACAAAGATGTATTTCTCTCTCAGTTTATCTTGTTTCCTAAATCAGCTAATTGCAATTTTTCTAGCAGTTTTGGGGGGTAAAGGCTGTCAGAGGCCTTAACCATTGTGCCTTAGTGGCTCTGCGAGGAAAATCTCGCAATGGCAGCTCGCCAACGTTGTCTCTCACTGTCTGGTCACACATGTAAACAGAGAACACACACACACACACATTTACGCAGGATGCCTGGCATGGATCCATTTTGACGCTTCCCTCTGTGCTAGTCGTTTGTGTGTGTGTGTGTGTCAGAGACCAGATGGGGGTCCGACCCGTTGTCTCAGTACCATGCCAACACCAGCAGCCCCTTTGCATCATGGCAGATTCTTTGTGTTCAATACAGACTCCTTTTCTGGCTTTTCAGCAGGACACACACACACAAACACACACGCACACACTGGCATACTGTACCATGCTCACACATGATCCTGTTGCTCTTTCTGCTCCAGATCAAACATCCTCCTCCTCATCGTAACCTCTGCTCAGCTCTAACAAGGTCACCCATAGATGACTGGACATGTGCGTCTGTGTGTGTGTGCATGTTTTTCTGTTCATTTTGTGGGAGCTGCAGAGGCCCAGTGTGTGTTTTTGACAAAGGGATGGATGTAGTTGGCAGGTCTGGCCTTGTGTGTTCTCTATCTGTTCACCTCACTGCCTTGTCTGTTGTTTGTGTCTTTTTTTTAAGGTTAAAGTTTTCCTTTGCTGCTATGTTATACAGTCATTTTCTTGTCTTTCCACGTGGGCCTCTTGGGGTAGATTTAGGTTTATCAGCAACCGTGGCAGTTAATTTATCCAGTATTTTACACGCCAGTCGCTCACTATCCCATCCCCCCCTCCGCCCCATCGTCGGGTGAGTGCACGGCTACTAATGCAATCATCAATATCAGGAGAGGGCGTAGCAGGCGCCGCGTGGTCCCAGAGGGGAGGGAAATCGTCCATTCATGTTATGTTAATGCGAGCGGTGATAGAGGGAGATAAGGTCCCGCTGGGGGACACTGGTCCTCTTAGCTCGGGTGATCAACACGCTGCAGCTGTGAGGGAGAAGAGTCGGTGGCAGGGGAGGGTGTGTAAGAGACTTGTGTATGTGTGCGCCCGTGTTCGCAGGAGTGGCTGTTAATTGGCAGTTGGGGTTTCAACAATGCCGCATTAATTAGGGTTCGGGAAAACGCAAGCGCAAGTCTCATGTCTAATGCATAGGAATCCGTCTCCATATGGTCGGATAAATGGCCTGGAAAGTTACAGAGGGCGGCTAATGAGGAACAACTGCATCTAAATCAAATTAGCTCTCAACTGGTTCATTCCAATACGGACGATGAAAGGAAAACTTTACTGAAGGAATACATGTATGAAAAATCATAAGCATTTGTATAATTAATAATCAGGAGCTTAATTAATTCAAGCATGGGCGCCCACTGCCCTACATACACAAAATGCTGAATTACAGTGCAAGAAGCAGCCTCTTATTTACATCATGGAAGAGACATTGCAGCTTTTAAGCTTGTAATAAGAGCTTTTAATAGCTCAGACTATTATAAAACATCCTAATCCATTGTAGCTGTATGCAGCATGAAGTCAAGTTATATAGGATCTGCTGGGGTATATTCTGCTCTTGTGTGAATGGGCCCGCTGTAGCTTGCGCCTGCTAGCCGTGCCAGCAACTTGGCTCATTGTCAGGCGCTGGTGCATTACAAGGTTTTCTCTCTGCTTATCGGTGGACTGTGAAAGTCACCTAACTGGATTAGCCCTCAGCTCGCCAGCCAGGATGAGACGGGGCCCAGCAGGATGCCTCCGCTGCCTCTCTTTGAGCGTGTGCGCGAGATAGAGAGAGAGAGAGAGAGGACGGAGTACAAAGAGAACAAAAATGCGATCTGTGTCCGACCTTTCTGTTTTTGCCCGACATGCACTTAATTTCCCGCCTGCACAAAGAGGGGGCGCGGGGCATTTGAGGCCGGAGTTGTTATTTCGAGACAGTTCATTCTGCTCTGTGAAGCTCTTGAATTTCATACTTTAAAGTTAAACTATAGAGTATGTGCAAACTATCCAAAGTATGATTCAGTGTTGTTAAGGCAGGAAGGCAGAAAATGTACTTTTCCAATTGTCTCAGTGTAGCTGCTTACAGTTTTATTTTTAGCCACGATGCTTTTATTTTTAGCATCATAGCTCTAGGGATGGCAATGTTGGTCTGTCTGTCTGTTGGTTGGTCCACCACTTTGGTCCAGACTGAAATATCTCAACAACTACTGAATAGATTGCCATGAAGTTTTGTGCAGACACTCATGATCCCCAGAGGGTGAATCCTAATGACTTTGGTCATCCCCTGACTTATCCTCTAGTGCCACCAGCAGGTTGACTTTTGTGATCTTGAGTGAAATGTCTCAACAACTATTGGATGGATTGTCACGAAATTTTGGTACAGACAATCATGTTTCCCTCAGGATGAATTGATGATCCTCCTTTTCATTTAGCTCCACCATCAGGTCAAAATTTTAATTTGTCCAACACTTTTGTTTCTCACCAAATACCTGTATAACTAATATGTTAGAGCCTCAGTTTGTGTTCAGTGCTAATTAGCAAATGTTAGCAGTTATGATAAATAATGTCATCCAAAACAACCCATAAGTTACTAAACTCTTCTTTGCAATGTACAGAAAATGCAGCGGCAATCAAGCAGTTACACGTGTGCCTCATATAATTGCTATTTCTGTATATGTTACCCTTTAAATTACACATTATTATTATTACACAGTATCTTTGACATTTACCAGCACTTAGCGGGTTCATTTTCTCATTTTCTCTCTGTATTCACCTTGCTAATAATAGTCTCAGTCTATCCCTGTCACAACCGGAAGATTTATGACAACCAGCTTGGCAGTTATAAGACTGAGGTTGTACATTTTTTGTTGTAACCCATCACTATTTTTGCTGACAGTCCAGTATCTTGGCTAAAACTTGTCAGAAAGAATCCATGATATGCAGCAGCACACTGAATATTTTATTCAGCCGTGGAGGAGCCACGTGTGGATGTACTTGTTGTCGGAAACATTCTGTGTTGGGGATTTGGTTCAGTAATTCAAGCTTTGTATATCTTTTTCTTTCCGTCTATCCCTCTGTCTCTGCTCCCTCGCTCCCTGTCTTTCTCCTGCCTCATATTCTCTTTCAGACAGCTTTAGTTTGAAGGTTGAACTTTGAAGCATTTTCTCCAGTGCCCGTCGTTCAGCGCTTGACATTTTTGACATTGTTTCTGATCTTTATTCTGTTCCTGTTAGCAGTGGCTTGGATGCAGTTGTTTACGATGACACCCAGACATCACTCCTGACCCCATTCATCTCAATGTGTGTTCCCTCCCTCTGTCTCTCCTCTTTTACAGTGAAAGGTTCTTTGTCAAGCTGAATAAGAGCGGGTTGCCCAAGTCGCCAGAGAAGACAGAAAGACAATGCACGCTATTTGTGGTGAGTAGTGAACATGACTTTGCGTTAACAAAGATTGATTGGGGAGCAATTTAAAGCTATGTAAAGCTGACTTAAGTCATGTTCCATTTCCTTGAAAACTATGTCAGTACTTTAGCTTGTTTACAATGATTGAATCTGATGCTAAAGTATGTTTTCCTGTTTTGTCAGGATTTGGGAAGCAGTGATCTACGAAAAGATGTCTACATCGTTGTGCACATCATAAGAATAGGTGGGAGTTAAAATGCTGCGTCTTTATTCTACTGAGCACTACATGTCTTTCAATTCTCTTGGGCTTTCATAGCAGCACTGTTATGACTGTGGATGCTTCTTTGTGTGTGTGTGTGTGTGTGTGTGTGTGTGTGTGTGTGTGTGTGTGTGTGTGTGTGTGTGTGTGTGTGTGTGTGTGTGTGTGTGTGTGTGTGTGTGTGCAGGGAGAATGGGAGCAGGGGAGAAGAAGAATCTGTGTAGCGTACAGTACAGGCGGCCGTTTGGCTGTGCAGTCGTCAGCATCGCTGATCTCCTCACTGCCGACTCCAAGGATGACCACCTGCTCAAGGTTTATGCGTAAGTCACTGTAAACAACCAGTATTTCAATCCGAGTCCTTTCTTCCAAATATTGAACCGCGCTGTACTTTAAGGAAGAGTTCAAAAAGGGCAATACCCTTATTCTCTTTCTTGCCGAAAATGAAAAAGGTAAAACAATCCGCCTACTGTATATTACAGACACATATGAAAGTGGTGTAGAGCTTTCCCAAACCACTGAACTATTCCTTTAAGAGTCACTGGTCTTTTAAATTAGCTACAAATTAAATTTCTATCCTAAATACCAACCACACATCTTGCAAAATAGATATCAGTCTTTAAAAACCCAGTGCTAGAATTTCCTTTTATGAAGCTACAAAGCAATTCAATTCAAGTCATCTTATCAGCTGGTAGTCTAACTAAATAATACAACAGTATTAAAAGAGACATTTCACAACGAAAATGCACCTTTTCCTGTTTTGCTTCAGAGGCTTGGTGCTTTCTGGCAGTGAAAGGACTTTGTGGTCCAACCTAGTCTACACGCTGCCTGAGGGACAGAAAAGGCTACCGTTGACACAGTAGTCTGACCTAAATTATAGCTGGATCAGACTGACTGGCCAAATACACTTTGCTCGCAAGAAAATACAATCACTTTCTCTATACCTGCAGTAACACCAGAGAGGCTTTAGTCGGATTAGCCGAATGTTTTCAGAATTAGGTCCACTCAAGACGTCATTGTAAATATTGTTGTTTTTACTTGACTTGCCCTAGTTAAAAACTGACAATAAATAATAGGTCACAGTCAAACCCATAACCTTTTACTTGCACCTGTGATTCATATGACATTAAATGTGTGGTTCATGTTACAGTGAATCATACAGTACACGTTAGATATGCCAGCATTGCAATCAACCAGTTGCTAGGAGTACAAAGAATAGAGTTCAACAGAATAAAAACCAGTGCTGCTTCCCTAGAGAAATAACACATGGTAGATGATGTCATGGGGGTTATCTCATGTTGGGTTTGGAGACGTCAAATTTAAAACACAGTGTTACAAACTGTGGCCGTGGAGTTTCAAAGACGTGGGCATTTACCCTAGTGAAAAGATGCTTTTGTTGCATTATGGGAAATGTAGGATCCTGCATTTTCAGAGCTTGACCCATATATGGGGCCTAACATTCAAGATATGTCGGCCTCTGCTGCATTTATTTTGACCATTCTTTCAGTAATCTGTCCTTGTGAGTTCCCCTACTTTATTGAAGGGAAATACTAAATTGCTGGAGTGCCAGCAATTTAGTTGAAGTGGAAAATCTATAAAAAGACATTTATTTTTTCTTCCTCTGTCTTATCTTTCTGTCTCAGGTGTAACACTGAGAGTGAGTGGTACCAGATCCATGAGAACATCATCAAAAAGGCGAATTCCAGGTACAACCTGTCGGGCTCCAACACCGGTAAGAACCTCATCTGTTTTATTCATTATGCTTCCTCACATCCATCCACACATTTTGGATTGAGACATTAAACAAGGGGATTTAGTAAAGCTACAAGCTGGCTTCTTCAGTGGCGTGCGATTTGGTTTTAAGCGGATGTACTGGCTCACTTTTTGTTTTGTTTCATGTTTTTAAAATCAGGGAGCAACTTTCAAAGCTGTTAATTCAATAGTCTGATGATAATCCCTCTTATTTTTATTTATTTTTTTATTTTTTTTACACAAAACCTTCATTTTGCTGTGGTGGCAAACTTAGCAGCTCTGTTGCATCATCAGTCTCCTACCATGCGACAGCCAGTTTCCGGTCAGTCTGAGTAGCAGTGAAGTTCCTCTTTAGGGGAGCAGATCAGTCTTCACATGGTTGTGTCTGTAGGAAGCCTGCTGTTGCAAATGCATTCAGATGATTTTCTTTATAAATAGCTTCATTCGCATCATACTGAACAACAGCATCAGCAGTTTCCCGTAGCAACAGGTTGGTGGAGAATCAGAACATTCAGTTCTTCAAACGGCAAATAAATGTCACGTGACATATGAAGAGGTTTGTTCCGCATTGAGATCCATACTTCATTCCTTTGGATAATAGAGTGATTATACACAGAATCTAATAGACGCAGCTGTTAGAGGAATCGTATTACCAGCATGTTTGTGTGCACAGAATGATAGCCCAAGATGAACTTCTGATTACAACTTCAAAATACAGACTACAGTGAAGGAAGCTTGAATGGGGTACAAAGTGTGAAGCGAGAGGACATAATCATGAATTAAACAGTGTGCAGCTGTTTGCATCAAGGGGCAAATGTACAACCAACTGTAAGCAATCAGCAACAGTTCATCAGAAGTTTGTCTTAAAGCTGATTTACATAAATGAGAAAAATTTGCTGCAAACTTGCTGCAGGCTGTTATTTTCATAATGAAAATATAAATTTTGTGTGTTAACAGAGTTCATTGTCTTCCTCATGTATTCGGGGGAACATCATAGCCTGCTCCAATAGAAAAGGTTGCTAATTGTTTGAGGAGAAATGGGAGAAGAGTGTCAAGAATCTTTGAGACTGATCTACTGACTCAGCTCCTCTTCCCACCTTCCCTCAGAAGACCAATAATGACTTGAGGAGAAGTCCTACAACTCAAGGACTTGAAATGATCATGAATAATCTTGCACAAGCGTGAAGGATTGCAAGTAATTAAACGGAATGACACAAAGCCGTTTAGCACGGTCTGCGTTATCCGAGCAGCATCTTTACACTACGCTGCTTCATAACAAAACTGCAGCATCCAGCCGAAGTTCTGTACGGCGGTGCTGCTGGTGAATAGATGGAGGCGTGACGGGCTTTGCATAGCTGAGCTGATAAGTGCAACAAAACTCTAAATTCAATTCTGATAAAGGATAAAGCAGAGGAATGGCACTAAAATAGGAATATTAAGCAACCACTTACTTTACTATTTCCTTATCTCATATTGAACTCCAACAAAATCTTAATCAAGTTCTTATTTTATCTTTATTTTCTGCTTAAACTGGCTGTATTATCAGATAACACACAGCCACGTCATGTGTTATCAGATTTAATTACAGATAAAGCATATAATGTGGGGCATTGTTGATGTCAAACTTCCAAGACCTTTGGCAGATGACACTGCAGACGTGTGGCTTAGTCAGTTAGATGACAGTGACATCGAGCTTTAAGATAAGTATCCCGTCATCAAAAACAAATGAATTACACTGATTGGGGAAACACAGCATGTGGCCTTATTTCATTGTATTTTCTCAAAATGTATCCAACATTGTAAGTGTTTGCTTCAGGCTTTCATTTGACAGCATTATGCACGCTAGCGCACACACTGGCGCACACATCATAAACACGTATAAGTGAATTATTTTAAAGAGCTGCTCCCATCTTTGGCTGCTGCGTGCAGTTTATCACAAACACTTGGATGTTAGCTATTGAGTAGCTGTCAGCGAAAGACATTGATCCCTCTGAACGCCTGATTTGCCTCAGCGCTTTCTCTTTCAAAGTGCATTAGGGGAGCGCTTTGGGCCTTTTGTCACAATACTCTGGCGTGCATAATTCGAGCGAGTTCGTTCCAAAATTCCATTTCCGCTACTTAACTGAATTTGACATTGATCTTTCGAAATGAAAGAAAAATGCTTTAATCACAAAAGCAGAGGTAATAGTTTAAATTTTTAAGATAATGAGCACTGAATATTAGATTTCGTTTGCGTGTTATGAGCACCATTTATCTGTCTGGACCAAATTAATTCATTATAATTTTATTTGCTTTGACAGTTTTACTTTGCAAGGAATGTGGCTCTTTTTAACTTCTTCTATCTCTTTAATTATATCTCTCTCACACACACTCGCACACCCGCTTTTACTCTAATAACACTGGTGACAGTAGCGACACAAGTTGCAACAGCCTGATCCTCATGTCCACATTTATGAGGATGCATATTCAGCAACAAGTGTGCTGTCAACCAAAAACCTCCAGGAAACATGGCCAGTGCAAACCCGCAGATTGCCTCTTTAAATCCCTGTACCTTTACAGTTCACTCTATAGCTCACAGCTATGCGCCACATCACTTGCAGCACATTTTTTACTGGGTTCATCCTCATCTGAAAAGTCAATTCCTCCCAAAGGGAAATTAATCTGCTGCAGAGCAACACCACAGAATAGATAACACTTGAGTCGCTTGTCTAGCCTCGACGCCAGACTGTGCAAACTGGAGAGAACATTTCATCTTTAGCAAACAGGTCAGTGTCTCCTCCCCAGTCTGTCCCTGTAAAAACGTCCATGCAGGAGTTATGGAACACCATGCATAATTTAAGGACCGCAATTTATTACACTTAGTGTCAGGAGGGCAATTAAAACAAGTGTGCAGCAGAGTGAGATAACGTAATGTGCATTTGTGCGTATATGCGTATGTGTTTATATACGTGTGCTATCTTTGTATGCGTGTGTGTGTGTGTGTGTGTGCATCCTGGTGTGTGTCTGTTGTTGTCTCGCTGTGTGGTTCTCCTTTTTAACAGACCTGGCAGTGTGCCAGAAGTCTCTTATTAGCAGCCAATTAGCAGGGGAGAGATGAATGTGCGGTCCTTAAAGTATAACGAACACTGGGCTGTTTGGGTAATAAAGAGGCACAGAAGTTATTTTGTTCACATGTACACTAATGACTGTCACATTTTTCTTTACCTGTGTGTTTCAGGGTTGTGGGGGCTTTTTAGGTAATCAAATTCGAAAGACGAGAGAGGGAGTTAATGAGAGGAGATGGCGTATTTGTTTACATGTAGACCAGTAATCCATAAAAGGGATTTCATAAGAATCTGGCTCTGTATGAGTCAGGTCAGGTAGATAATTCAGCTCCCACCTCCACGCGAGCGTAGGCAGTGACAGAAGAGGCTTGCGACAACTCGACTGTTTTGTTTTTGAGTTTTTATATTCCTGTTTTGTTGAGTTTGTGAAGAGGCAGGCCGGGTGGGCCGAGGGCAGCAAAGGTTGAGGGTGTTTTTGTCAGCATCAGCTACATCTACCAGGCAGAATAGTAATGAAGCTGGTTTGCCTAATTGTAGCCCTGCAGTAGCTTTTAGAGCCTATATGTGTGTGTGTTCGTTTATGTGTGTATAAAGGCCAAAGGCTTGATACACATTAAGGGGCAGGCAGATTAGGCTCGGGTGGAAAAAAATCTCTGCTGAACCTAATGGGACTCTCCTTTCATTTCCCACCAGGCCTGAACACACTGGTGATGGACTGTGTGTTATTTTTGAATTATTTAGACCAGAGTACTGTCCTGTAGTGTCTCTGTCACCCCCCATGCCCTCTGTGTCTATGTTTTTTCTCTGTTTGTCACTGCACTCTAGGGCGCAGAGAAACGGCCAACTAGAAAGTTAAAGCAACAGTGCTATATCAAGTGAAACATTTTTTGATTTATCCCTATAGCTGTCATTTGTAATTGAAAGATATCCACTTTGATTAACAGATGTCTTGACAATTGAGTTTGTTATTCCACATAACTAAATGAGACAGCAGCTAAATCCAGTCATGGTATAGAATAAACCCAGCTAAAACTCCTGCTAAAGGTAACTCGCTTAATGTTAGCAGAGTAGCAGTAACCACAGTCTCAGACTCCAGTGGAATTCATGTGATTTGGTGTGATTAAACTACCTTTAAATCACATATTTAAATGTGTTAATTGTAAATTCATTTATTTGATTAATTTTAATATATATTGATAGTAGACAGACACCTAGCAAAACAGACATATTTAATCCCATATGAACTATGGAATGTACATAATCAAATTTTTTTTTTTCTAAAACAAAGATAAAATAGACAAGAAAGCTAAAATAACACATTTTCTTTGTAGATACTGCATTTTCCCCTCAGAGCCCAGTATCTGCATTTTTTTTTTTTAGGAATTATGCAGGTTCTATGGCATGTTCTATGTTTTTTGGGGTAAAATAATCAGCCTAAAAGGCACAAAATTAAGGCATTACAACCTTTCTATCTGATATACAATTTGGCAACAGGCATGCAAACTTTAAACCCTTTTTTCCTCAACTTTCCTGCCTTTTACTGCTCTGTGCCTTTGCAGTGCAGTATATTTTGGCATATCGCTAGCAGGTTTGCAAACAAGTCACGTTGCTTTGTTGACTCCCAGTGACTGAAACTGCTCGCAGCTTATGAACCATTTCACCACTGCCTCCCAACTTTCCTGAAAACATCCACAATAATAATAATCATCGTCATCTTGTCTCTGACACACTCCCTTGCTGTTTAGCTGTTTGTGTATTTGCCTCTCCCCCGTCATGAGCATGGACAGGCGCACACGCATGGACATCAAGGAGATGCAGTTTGAGCTCTAAATACAAGTCGGTGCTTTAATTTAGCTGCGCTGACATTTGGAGTTATTGCATAAGGATGTTGATTTGAGACGACAGCCTTCATGTAGGATTTCCTGTTAATAAAAAAGTGCTGGGGATGACTCACAGGCTGTTTGCATTTTCTGTTTATGTGTGTTGGGGCGTCTGCTTGCTTTCCATACACATGGAAGTGTTGCTGTTGGCAGGTTTAGCTGTAGCTGTCTGGTTCGCAAGTCCATGCGGCTGTAATAAAACTGAAAATATGCCCTTGTGAATACTCTTTTCTGAGCTCCCCAATACAAGATTGTTTATAGTGTTGGGAATAAGGTTATGATATATTTTGAGCGTTTTATTGAGTGGCTTTGCTAAGGGATAAAGGAGGGAAAATCAAGGCCATGTTGTGGCTGTAATACAGGAATATGATATTTCACATTTGGAATTAATTTTGTTTTTGCTTTTTTTTGTCAGGTCTGGCAGTGGCTCTCCAGCTCCTCCACGGGGACATAGAGCAGCTGAGGCGAGAGTACATGGTCCTCTTCACTCGGGGTGTGTCCATCACCAGGAAACTGGGCTTCTCTGATGTCATCATGCCAGGTAGGACGCCACACACAAGCTCACTTGCGCAAGTACGGTGCCAAGTTGCTATTACATTCCTTCAATACGGTATGTTCAAAGACTTCCCCAGACTCGTGGGTTTGTGGTCATCATGGGTGTCAGCTGTCTTTCCTATTGCTCATAGACAACTTCTCATTTTATTCCTGCACACCGCTAATTTAAGAAGCTAGCTTTCTATCTCGTAGCTGCATAAAAGGAATAGAAAACCCAATGAAGTGAGAACTTTAACTTCCTGGAAAACAGTTTCTTCCTGGAAAACAGAATATCTTGAGTGGTGATCTCATTTTGCACTAGTAACAAAATGGGACGTTTAACAGAAACACTCCTATAATAACATCAGCTGATTTGCCAGTCGATTGATCTAACGTATTCAGATGTTACTTTGCTGCCATTTTTGGTGCTAAACAGTCACTGCTGTGGTGTTTTTCCGCTACACATCCATAAACTGCTGTTGGAGACATAAAACATATAATTTTCTTTGCATCAGATGGGTATACCAAGGAAAGACAGCAGCTGTGAGGACGCGTTCATAAACTGGGGATTCAGATCAGTCAGGAACAGTAATAAAACATCTTCTATGTAAAATGTCAATTCATGAAATAATATTTTAGCTGACATCTATTGAGGCTATACACTTAATAATGTATTTTTTAGTGTTTGTGTTGAATACATTGACCTGCCTTATAATAACCACTGTAGTTGCCTTGGTAACTCTTGACACCTACCTATTGCGTGAGAGTGATATTTGAAATCCACCTAAGGGTGCCCTCAGCAAGATGAAATATTCAGGTTGTTTCAGGTAGATAGGCATCACTTAGATAGCTGCTTCTCTAAATGACACACACCCCTGCAGAGACCCTCAGGCTTAGCTGGATGGGGTCTTGTTGCCGTGGTAACAAATGTACAACCACTTGAATGTAAGATGAAATGGGACTAAAAGTGTTTATATGTTCATATACTGTGGGAAAAAAAGTACAGAAGGGAAAAGTACTGTCTGAATGAGCTTTCTGACTCTTTGTCTGTTCATTCATTTATGAGAGCTGGACGTCGGGGGACGTTTTCTTTTCCACAGAAGAGCTGTTCTTTTAAATAAGTGAGGTGTGCTGTCTGGTCACACAGATAAAGAGCAACCACAGACTCAGGGTCCCCCAGCGCCTCACTAACACAGATTTATGTTCATTGTCTCTTTCTTGGTCTTTGTCTGACTACAAACCCTTAACACTGACTGCTCTCACCCTTTCTGCCTGTTGTAAGTCTGCCCTTGGGCTAAGGAAACTGTCTCTCCCTCTTTTTCCGTCTCTCTTTTCTGGATTTCTATCTGACCGTGTCTTTCTCCTCATTTTCTTTCTTCAGCTGCTCTAGCCCCACCCTCTCCACTTCCCTTTTTCCTATTGTACATTAAGAAACTGCCCCTGTGTTTGTCTGCCTTTCTGCACTCTTTGTGTGTGTGTGTGTGTGTGTGTGTGAAGCGAGTATACAGTATGGGTGTACATAGAATGCCTCATATTGCCATGGCTACTGTTGTTAAGAACAGAAAATCAATGTTGACCCAAGAGATAGAGATATGATGAGCACACACACTCACACTCAAAGAGGTTATATAGGGAACGTATTTAAAAATGTGTCTGACCACAGGCCTATCCTCTTTCTTACCCAGAGCGCTTTGCACCATTTTGACTTCCCCTACAGAAGGAAATGAATGTGTGTCTGGCCCAGTCATTGTACATTCAGCTGCAATTCTAACAAAAAGATGTGGAATATTACTTCCTGGGATTATTTTCCCTGTTTTAGCAGATTGCAGCACCTGCCTCAAGAGAAGGCTGTGTTACAGGTTTTGTTTTTATGAATCCCAGACACTGAGATCATTGTTTACACACTTAAATTTTCCAGGTTATTATAAAATGTGTGTGCAGGAAGGGACCGTATTTTATTCACTTTTAGGATACATGGTTGTTGATAGTTATTTTGGCTAGTCGAGGATCAAACTCGAAACCTTGTGGCTACAGGATGAACTCTCTGACTCCTTGCGATCTCAAGTACATGTTTAATAGCACTTAGTACCTGCTCAGGTGTTTTGCATGTGAGGGTATCACTGTGTGTGTTAAGCCTTGTGATACGGCCCCTTGTTATTGCTGTAAATCAACACTTAAGGGGCAGGAAGCACCTGCTAGTCTGTGTCCAGTATGTGGGCTTTGTTCTACTAAAAGTCTTCAACAGAAAAGGTGTGGATGCAAGTGGAAATCTGTGTAAAACCTACATTTTATTCTATGTTTTTTGTTCACTTTCTGTGGTTTTGTGAATCATTTTTTAACCCTAACTCTTAGTCAAGGAGCGAAACCTGAGGGATACCCTGAGATAGTCCAATATGACTTCTTTAAAGTGAGACAAAATACAGAGGAAATTGTATTTTTTGATAAATAATATGGATATTTTCCTGTGTATTTTTGACTGAATGTGTATGTCTGCGTAACATGAACTTATATATAACCCATGATTAGTTTTATTTTGATATTTTTCTGTTATTTACGTTGGTTATTTTCAGTGTTGATATTATTATTTCAATTTGTACTGATTTATTTTTATACATATTTTCATGTTGAATTGTTTGGATATATAAGACCTTAGAAATAAAATGGGGACGTGAGAACTATCCAAATAAAGAATGAAGTTTAAAAAATAAAATTAAAAACCTGAGGGGGTCATGAAATGGGGTCTCTTCGGACCTTTAAAAGTAAAATTAAAAGATACTCTTTGGCTGAACTGGTCACAACCAGTACACATATGCAACCAGTAGTGAGGTGCCACAAGGAGACATTTCTTTGTTTTAGAGGGTCACAAGCAAAGCCGTACCATTGTGATGACTCCAGGCTAGTGGCTGTTGTCTTATACAAGTGTGTTGTTAAAATTTATTCAGCGTCGTCTTTCCTCTGTGGCCTGTTTTGACTTCATCACCCCTCGTCACTGTCACTTCACTGACGGGGTGAAGCCAACCTCACTGACAGTTTGATATGACATGTTCAAATGTTAAAAGTATGCCTCTCTCTTGTTTATTGAAATTACACTTTTCACTTGAGAAAACAAATGATATATCTATAAGAAAATGAATGTGGGCTACACAGTCTGCTTACAGCGGATATTAAATCTTAGCTCAGGCTTAGAGTTCACGTCAGCAGAAAATATATCATTAAATGCTGCTAATGTAAACGCTGTCCACCCCTGTCATAAAGCATTACACTAAAAACTGTTGTCAAGCTGCTGAGAGATCATTAATAATGCTTGCTCGTATGCATAGTCAATGCCTTGTTGCCTCTTTTACCTTCTTGTTGTTGCAGGAGAGATGAGGAATGACCTTTACATCACACTGGAGAAAGGCGAGTTTGAGAAGGGTGGGAAGAGCGTTGCCAGGAACGTAGAGATCACCGTCTATGTGCTGGATATCGATGGACAGATCCTCAAGGTAAAAACACATTTTTTCTTATCTAGAAACTGTATTTCACAGTTGCTATGTCTCCATTTTACCAGAACCACAACTGTCATTGGGAAAATATATCATTTTTAAGGACTAAACGCTTTGTTTGAGGATACTAAATGCCTTATTTAAGCCCTTAGTTGACTCTGTTTCTTTCTTAATAGCGGGGTGTCTTATTTTGGAGCAAAACTCTTCATTTAAATATCGCTGACCCAGATGAGAGCTAAGTGTCTCTCCAGTGTGTTGCCCATTTCTGGTGCAGCGCTGTGACAGTGGTTTCCTGCACTGCCTTGGCCTTGGACAGAAAATAGACTCAAATATAACCCTGCTGCCACTGCTGCTGCTACCACATGGCACGCAACCCTCTAACACACAAACACACACGTAAACCATGTCATTCTTACTTTATTGGCATTTGTGGTGCGTGGGCGGTTTCCAATACACTCCTACCTTTTCATGTCTGACTCATTAATTCGTTGTGTTCTTCAAATCTGCCCTTTACCTCATCCTTGCCTGGCCTGGCCACTCATTTCCTGTCTTCACGCCCTGTTCTTTCTTTCGTTCTTCCCCTCCGCCTCTGTCTTTATTCACTCTCTTCTTTCTGCCTTTCAGAGTCACGTGGCTGCCGGCGCTGGTGAACCAGGTGGGGATGAGTACCACTCCTTGGTGCTGTATCACAACAACAGCCCCCGCTGGGCGGAGCAGATCAAGCTGCCCATCCCTGTCGACATGTTTCGGGGGTCGCACGTCCGGTTTGAGTTCCGACACTGCTCCAGTAAGTAGGGACGGGATCGTGGATGACCTTTGTTTATCTAGGAATGGTTGAGTGAACACATTTTTCCAGGCTTTCACGTGTTAGCTGTTCAGGTGTGAATGTCTAGGTGCTGCTTTCTTTTTGCTTGATTATCCAGGGGAGTTGGAGGGAAAGAGGCAGAAGAGCACAATAAGCATTCACTTTCCCACTCGCTTGAATCTGCCAGCCCTCCAGCCTCGAGCCCCAAATAGACAATGTCCAAGTGTATAAGTGTGCGCTTGTTTAAGCATTTCCATAATGAGACTAGTTTGTCCAACTTCTCACTTCCTAATGAGACAAAACTTTAATTATGACCAAAATATTGCTCTCACCCTCTTTCTGGGCTGCGGGGAGAAGGCCGCGTCTCGTCTCTCATAACAAGCTGATATTATTATGCCGTTTGCAGCCAAGCTGGGATGCTGTGTGCGGCAGATACAGTAGCCTTATTACTGCTGGCAGTGCTAGCATTGCTACCCAAGGGCTGCCTATTAAGAGCCCAATTTAAGCCTGTGGTGACACCAAACTGAGGAGGCAATATTACACGTACTATTAGGGCGCCCAAACACGGGGACAACGTGCCTGAAGAAATAGGATTAGCAGACACTCTCATTTTGAATTAGGGCAAAACAGAAAGCTCACTTTTATAAATATGCTTTTAAATGCTATCTTTCTTTTGCACTCATTATGCAGCAGCGGTAATTGTTCATTTGTTTGTGGGGAGTCCAGTGTTGTTCCTAAATGGTGCTAAAGGGACCTGTCGGCGTCAGCAGTGCAATACCTTGTTTTATTATAGCTCATTGTTTATTAAATATTTTAAACAATTGAAGCATTTTGCAGTAGAGTGAGTACTTTATTATTAGTAATACTATTGCTGAGTTTTTTCTCTTACTTAGGTATAAAGACATGTCCGTGTTTACAATTTAAAACCCTGAATTCCTAACAAGCCCCCAAACTATTACACTGAACTGTATAATAGCATTGTATATTTGGTAGAGTGGTTACAAGATATAACACACATCAATCTCTACCTGGTCTGCCAAGCTCAGCTGAGCCCGAGTTTCACACAGTACCACTTAATCTTTCTTAATCTCCTTGTGCCCGAGGCTATGAGGCTATGTCCGAAAAAGAACCACACACAACAAAAAGCAAATGTTTACACTCTGGATTCCTGTAAGCAATAACTTTCCTGGTGAAGAAACGTAATCACAGCAAAGCAAGACAGAAATTGGTGCTGCGCCATGGCCATTTTATTTCTAAGTTGTGCTTTTCCTGGGAGAGTGAACACACACACACACACACACACATAGAGGCCCGGTACACGCTGCCTAAATGAATCGCTCGTGTTGCATTAAAAGGGAATAGAAACACTCCACTTCTCGCTTCCCGCTGTGTGCACATTAGCACTTTATTGCTAAAGCAGCAGATAAATCAGATTACATGTGTTCATAATGCAAATTATGCCCAGAGCTTTCAGAAAAAGCTTCTTAAAAACACAGCAGCCCCCTTTAATCAGGCCCTCCAAGAGTAACTTAACAGCATCCAGAATATCTTGTTTTTGCTTTTTGCCAGCGGTTGGGGTGTGTGTAAGTGTGCTTACGGTGTGTTCAGTGCACCCCGAAAGCATAGTTGTGTGTGGTTACAGGTGCAACAGAGTGTGACAGGTGCGGTCAAAGCTTAAAGGTGCCATGTAGAGGTTTCCTGTAAAGGTTAGATTTAGTGTTTCTCAGCTAAATGCATTTTGTGCATCATTGAGGCATAACAAACGTGTTGAATGCATTTCCCTCCTTTATAAAACAAGTAAAAGTCTGAATTGTTTGCACCCATGTTTGCTAGCTTGTAGCCTTCTCCTCTGCCTCTTGCTGGTACATTGCTACATTTCTTGGCGCTCTATCATTGTCGATCCATAGAATAATGTAAAACTATTGACGGTAATGTGTATTGTGTGTGTGTGTGTGTGTGTGTGTGTGTGTACATGTTCAACAATGCTTTTCAGCTTGCTGTCAGGTTTACATTTTAAGTGGAATAAATGCACTGAAGTCTGAGCATCAGATCCACTTGTCCAACTTATTCATCAGTATTGCATAATCTGAAAAGCAGAGCCGGTTTCATAATATCAGCCTTTGTTTTGTTTATTCTCTCGCTGCCTGTGCTGGCGTATTTTGGACTCAATGCCGTGTCCTTGTGTTGTTGTTTGACAGCTAAAGACAAGGGGGAGAAGAAACTGTTTGGCTACTCCTTTGTTCCTCTGATGCAGGAGGATGGCAGGACTCTGCCAGATGGCACCCATGAGCTCATTATCCACAAGGTAATACCTGCATACCCTCCACCACCACCACCACCACCCTCCTTTGACTGAACTGAATAATTAAATTGACTGTGTGCTTTGCAGGATTTTGTTTTGCCTTTTTTTTTTGGCACACATACGGTGCAAGATGTGATAATGTCGCTGTTTTCAATGCACTTATTTTAAGGAATTTCTCGGTATCTCAATAACAGGGGAGTGATCAGCTTTGTATGATAATTCAAGCTACTTGGCCATTATCAGTGTGCCATCCTGTCCACACTTTAGTTCTTGCATGACACATTTGGTATTTAAAAGGAAAAGTGCAAGTTCAAAACAAAAGATTTCAGTGGGCAGAAAGAAAAAAAGTTCCACGGTTATTCTTTTTGTTAGTAAATTGCAGCTTAGAGATTCTCTTAAGTGAACCCACTCACTGTTTTGCGTCACACAGGTGTCGCCAAGGCTACGTCGGATGAGATTATATACTGTATATGATTATGTGAATCATTTGCTCTGAATGGCAAAATGCGGTCACTCTGTCATCGCACTGTTTGGTGCTGTTTGGGCTGACAAACAGCTCACATCCCTCCATTACAGGCTGAATGAGTAATGTCCACTTGCGTAACATTGTCAAGCTGAGGGGTTGAATTTTTTTTACCACGAGTGAGCGTTAATGTATGTGTGTTTGCTTTGCATGCGTAAGAGTCAGTTGGTACCTGGTTGCCTAAACATTTCCCATGAGGCAAAGTTGATTAATATAGTTGCAAGTCTACTCTCTGTCTCTATCTCTTGTATTTAGCGTGACCTTTATGTCCATTTCCTGCATTTTACAGGCCTTAAGAGACTCACGCTCATCCTTTCACACATTTTGGTTTTGAAACATCAAAAGACGAAAGGAAATAAAAATGGCCAGCATCCCCAGCTAAAAGCTACTGCAAGACCGTCTTGGGTGTAATTCAGAATAATTGCAGGCTGCAAGCTTTTCCTCAGCTGCAGGCAAAGGGTGTGTGCATAAACCTCAGGCTTTGCGGAGGGCCGAATAGCATGGACTGCATTCATGCATTTTATTGGCAGTGAGGCAGAACAGTGACCAAAAAGTCTGATTATTTATTTTGCTGTTAGCTCTAGTCTTTAAAAACTCCTCTTTTCATTGTCGTCTTTTCCTGTCAGGTGGCCAGATTTAGCCCTACCCAAACCCCCCCCCCCCCCCAAACCTGAGCCTGCCAGTTTTAGAGGACAACTCTGGTAGCCTTGTGTGTTCCCACAGTTGAGAGGGGGGTCTGGGAGGCCCACTCTAATGCCAGATGGAAGTTGCTGAAAAGCTCAATGAAACTGGCATGGCCTAGTTTTCTCCTCAGACCCAAAATAGACACAGAAGAATGAGTCCAAACTGTGTGGTATCTTTGGAGCTCAAACGGCCTCAGCTGTGCATCAAGGCTTCACATTAAATCCCCAAAATAACAACAGAGTTCTGTGATTGATTATGTTTCAATCATGATTGATATACAGCCTACAACTTTGATATAATACATCAACATATGACATTTTTGTATCACTCAAATATGATCCAATGAAATGTTTTGACCACTTGCCATTAAAACACTGAATGCAGCATTACTTTAGCATTTTGCTAATATCACCGCTCCTTTCCAGTATAAATCTTCTGTTCCAGCTTCACAAAATGTGTTTTTCTTTCCTTCTCCTTTTTTTTCTCCAGTGTGAGGAGAATACCAGCTTGGCAGACTGTTCGCGCTACCTGAAGCTGCCATTCTCCAAGGCCAACCTCCTGTCCAACAACCAGACTCTGAAAGGCACCAAAGAGTCTTTCTGGATCACCAGCTTTCTCTGCTCCACCAAGCTCACACAGAATGGTAAACTAGACTCAGGGATTGACATTTTGGCCACTTGCCCGTTGAGGTGTTTTGGCTGCTCCGCTCGAGCAAGAAGTTGGAGCTAAGCTCGTGCCTTAGTGCACTAGCTGCTCCTGTGCTTCTGTGCAGCTCAGTGAGTGGAGTATAGAACTATTACTGGCAATGATAGCGAACAACACTTCACAAAAGGCTAACAAAATGGTGAAACGCCATATGTTTAAGAAAGAAACAGTGGGAACAACAAGTTGTGTGCAAGAGAGAAAGTGACATTTCCAACCAAACCATCCAAGTGTGTGAAAAAACCTGTGAATGTGCAGGGTGGCGGGAATAGCTTAGTATTTTCAGACTGCAAGAAACTATGAATGATAAATCATTTTTACCTCATTAAGTAGATGGTAGTATATATAAACATAAAAGCTACAGGCACAATTAACTTGCAACAGGCTGTTAATTTCCTGAATACATTTGATTTGGTTGGTGAAATGATTGAATTGAGAGTTTCTGACGACAAAATATGCTTGACAGATTGGTTAAAAACAAATTCAGTCATGCACGCACGCACAGACACAAATTCACACATAAAGTTGCAAAAAGACACGCTTCAGGTTGAACGGAATCCGAAGAGACAGCTAAAAGACTTTCTTCTTGAGGCTTATGTTTTATTCATGCGTATGTCTGGGGACCCGGGCTCTGGAAAATGACTTTTTATCTCCTTTATCCCGCCGCACTTGAAAATGTCATCATTTGTTTGGATTCAGAGGAGGTTTTGGGGCTGTAATTGAAGGGTGTGGTGATGCTTTGTGATCCGAGGTGCACGTTTGCTCTCATAATCCTGCACTTCTTTACAAACAACAAACAAACGGGAGATGCGTCTTGGATCTATTCTGCTTGTCACTTCCGTTTTTTGTGTCTCCCTCATTTACTATTAAATCTCTCTATCTCTCCCTCTTTTTGTCCTTCGCCAGGTGATATGCTGGACCTGTTGAAGTGGCGAGCCCACCCCGAAAGGATCAACGACAGCCTCTCTAAGCTGAAGGAGATCGATGGCTCGGAGATTGTCAAAGTAGGCCCACAATCAGATTCTCAAGCAGTGACTTGCTCCCGCCATCCTGGCCTTCTTAGTATTAGTGTTTCTGATTTGATTTCAGCCCACGTGTTCTTTAAGTTCAAGTTGAGAGGATGAGGATGTTAAAAAACTGAAAAGTCAAGTTAATTTGATGCTGCAGCTCCATACCAAACAAACTCCCTTTTGCTCTGCTCCCTACCACAGTTCCTACAGGACACCCTGGACACTCTCTTTGGTATTCTGGATGAGAGCTCGCAGAGATATGGGCTCAAGGTGTTTGATTCACTGGTAAGTAAGTTGTTCTGATGGTCTGATAATTTCCATGGATCCTTTTGTATTTTATTTTTTAGTTTCAAACACGGAAAACAGAAACACAAACTAACTGTTGGAGAAAGATCTAGCAATGTAACGCTACAGAGCTCGCTGAGCCAATCTCCCCCCGGTTATTCTGCACTGCGCTGATAGAGCGAGTGATCGATTTCTCTCTCTTTCCCTCTGTCTCTCTTTTCTCGATGTGTCTCTCTGCCCACATCAGTCTAACACTGACACATGAACACACTCTCTCCTCTCACCGTGGCGTTATCAGTGATGAAAAGGTCCAGCGGGCCGGTGCAGTCGTCAAGTTCCCTTTTTGCGGTTGCGAGATCAATCCAACAAGTCTGACAAGTGGACTTATCTTCTGTGGTCGGACAAATTCAGTGCATTTCACAACAACCTGCGCACAAGGGAAACATGGAGTAATACGTGCAGCCGCTGTCAAAATGGTTTTAGCTCGGTTGTTTTGTTATAGTTTTAGATAACTGTATATGTTAACTTTTTTTTAAATCTTACATTATTTCCCTCATATCATTTATATTTGATACCTTTTATCTCTCTCTTCTATTGGCCACACACACCATAAAGTAAACTGATAAACCCATACCAATGATGCACAATGCTGTGTATCTGTAGAGTGTAATTTTACTTTCTCACCATGGATGCCACTCTCATTTATTTTGTTAACTGTCTTTAGCACTTTGCTAACAAAACAGCATCGCTTCAAGTTATGTTTTTTGTTAGCTTAGATGTTGAGAAATGAACCGTGGACATTTTTAGCAGTGTGTAGATTTTAAGGCTTAGGTTAGTTTAACTCAAGCTGTGTAGCTAAACACTGTTCAAACCCACAGAACTTTAATTTAAAGTTCCTCTCCACTCAGAAGTACGTTTTCCTTCTTGTTCCTCCAGTTGAATGTTTGAGCTTCACTGTACAGAATGATGTCTGCACAGAGTTTGACACCAGAAGGATGTTTTCATGTTCATTTGCTAAAAGTGGAAAGTTTCTATGTGCTCAAGGAAAATGATTTCCAGGGGCGGGGCCCACGAGCATGATTTGTGACATCACAAATAGTTTGGAAGGAAAATCCTGGTCCGATATTCAACTTGCAAAAGTGCGATGTGGAAACTTGAAGCCTTCAGCGCACATACACTGAGAATGGACTGGAAGCAGGAAACACCTGTTGTCCAGTAGTTCAACTTATATTTATAGGTTCTGGAAGCAGAGAAGGAGAAGGAGTAAGATAATTGAACTTTTTTTTGTGAAAAGAACATATCAGATACAAATTATTATTATGAAGTAGAGCAATTTATATACATGTTAAAACATGTCTGGAGGGGATTAAGTTTTATTTTAATTTATTTAGTTTTACAGATACCAAATAAGTCGTGCTGACATTTAGAGTATGTCCATTTTGATAGAATGGTGAAGCCATAAAAAAACATGGAGTCTTCAGTTTGAATATTTCTCTCAGTGTAACCATCATGTAGCTTCAGTGGAACAAACTGATAGAGAATATAGTGAAATATATAATATATGTGTGAAACAAGAGGGGACATAATAAGGGAAAACTGTATTTTAAGTAGTAAAAAAAAAAAAGAGTAGTACAGAAACTAATAGTCTATGTTAAGGAATAACGTTTTTATAATACGTCTTCTCTTTATTTCCAGGTCCATATCATCAACCTCCTCCAGGACAGCAAATTCCAGCACTTCAAACCAGTCATGGACACCTACATTGAGAGCCACTTTGCCGGAGCTTTGTCCTACAGGTATGTGACGTTTCAGCCTTCACTTCTCTAGATGTGGCTGTTCAAGGCTACAGCGGCGCCTTGAGCATATAATAACACAGCCTTACCCGTATATTGTATTCTAATGACATACTGTATCACATGGGCAGGCAGTCAGAGAGGCCAGCCTGCGTCACTGCTGCTCTGCTCGGCTCTGTGCTGTGATTTAGTGGACGGACATGTGAATGGAATGCCTACGGTGCCCCCTGGCTGATGAAAAGTGAAACATGAAATTGTGCTTGCTTTTCCTTCCTACCTCCTCGTTCCTTCTCCTATCTATCACACGCATGCACACACACACACACACACACACACACACACATTCACACACGTATTCACAACCTGCTGTTCTCACCGGCTGTCTTCTTCACACTCTCTGTACCTGCTGAGATACCATGCTGGTGCTGTCGTCTTCTCTTTTTTTTCAGCACGCACATGCGCACACACACACACACAGACACACACACACGCACACACAGAATGCTACTGCCACATCCATCTGCTTTAAACTCTTTTACCTGTGATATTGTTTCAAGTGTCACACCTTAATTAATTAAAACAGAAACTGTGTAGTAGTAGTAGTATCATTACTCCCAACTTTGACATCTAAATCAGCTGTATGTATTTATGAAAAATTAGCAAAAGAGTATTAGGATTTTCTCTGAATTCAGCTTTGTTTGATGAAGTGTTTCATGTTAAAACACGGCATTGCCTCATCTATGTTTGCTAAATTCAGTGAGAGAAGCTATGTGCGATGTAGCTAGAGGTGAGTGGTGACACAGTGTGTGTGTGTGTGTCTCCTCAAGGGACCTGATCAAAGTGCTGAAGTGGTACGTGGACCGCATTGTTGACGCAGAACATCAGGATCACATACAGCAGGTGCTCAAGGTGAGGCGTTTGCTCTAACACACACACACACACACACACAGGGCACGTGTCACATACATATACACACATACACCATCAACACAGATGCATCCAGAAATGCAAACAAACAAACTTGCTCCCTCTCACTGCCACTCCGGCTAATTTATTTCCCCATCAGCAGTGAATACATCGCACCACCATTCATTATTCCCCTCCTCAGTCTATTACGCTGCATGCAATTTTAATCAGCAGAAATGCAGTGCCTCTGGTGTTGGGAATCCACATCACATTATTCTAATGACTCATGCAGATACGCCGTCACAGGAGCACATTGTGGCTTCTGTAGCGTGGTTTTCCCATTTATCATTCACGGAATACATTCTGCACCAGAAGTAAATGTTACTCCGTCATGCAGTAAATAATAAATAAGCGATACACCGCAGATGTGTTTGCAGGGTTTCCTCGTACGAGTGATCTATAGAATGTCTTTCATTTTCTAAAGCACCTCCTTTAGACGGGTTTCATTTTATATCAAAAATGCGAAGTGTGTTATCGTTACACAACTTTGTTATACTTTTCTAATAAAAAATAAAAATCAGGTGACTTTGAAAGTACAGTAGATGAACTCCACAATATTTGAGTTAAATTGTCGAGTTAAAAAGAGGTTATTTTACCAATTTAATTAAAAAATTGTCTGCACTAGGGCTACAACTAATTGTCTTTTGTTAGCTAATTGTATTGTCTATAAAATGTAAAAAAAATCATGATGAAAACGCTCATCACAAGCTTAAAACTGAAATATATACTATTTAAGAAAATATAAAACAGAAAAGCTGCAAATTATCACATTTGAGAAGCTAGAGCAAGCAGATGTTTGGCATTTTTGCTTAATAAATGACTTTAAACAATGAATCTTCTGTCATTTCAACACAGGTGTCCATCACTTTTTGCCTTCAGATAAATGGAGTCATAAAACGCAAACTTGAATTGAAATACATCAGGGGCAAAATTTAATATCACACCATTCTTTAACCATTTTCACTGGAAGGGAAGTTTGACTTGCAGGGCTTTTTTTCCATCACCGAACAGGTTATAAACTATGATTGTTCTTTCTGTCCTCCAGGCTAGCGAGTACATCTTCAAGTATATTATCCAGTCTCGCCGGCTCTTCTCATTGGCCACAAGAGGCCAGAACGAGGACGAGTTCCGAGTCTGCATCCACGAGCTCTTCATGTCCATCCGCTTCTTCCTCTCGCAGGAAAACAAGGGCACCAGTCCCGTCGCACAGACACAGGTGTGTATATGTGTGTCTGTGTCTGTACATGTCTCAAATTTTCAGATAAATCACAAGTGTGCATCTCTGGGGGCACATATGTGTATGTGTAAATGTGTGCCTGTTGCTGCTTGTGCACCACGTTATGTTTTCTGTCTCGAGGACTCCTGTTAATGCAGTTGTAATCGGTGAGAAATTGACTGTAATTGAATTTCACGCTGCCAGAGTGTCTGGATACGGAATAGGAATTTTTGTGGCAGCTTTTCCCTTTTTCAGCTGGGAGGTCTGCACAGCAGGGTAGCCGCCTTCACCGATTTCGAACGAGACCAAAACAAATAAGCTAAAGACGCCAAAGATAATCCTAATTACACACCAGGAACAGCTGCTTGTGTGTGTATTTGGGAAATACTTGCATTTCTGCCTCTGCAGGACCTGTGTGTGGATGTGTGTGAGTCTGCATTGTTCCTCTTCGTCTTTGATTCCGCCTCTTCTCTGTGTGTTTGGCTGTTTTTGTATTCTCATCTGCCTCTTTTCTTCTGATCATTTTTAGTTTATTACACTCACGTACCCTTTTAATCGATTAAATCCCAGGTCGCTCTCAGCACTCAAGTATGAAAAAACCTGTGTATAACTTTGTGTGTGTTTTCATTCCCCTAACTGTGTTAATACTTTCTTTCCTTTATTGAACCCTGAACATATGTTTTGTTCTTGCATTAGGGAAAAATAGCTCTCATGTTTTCGACACAGCATCTGATGTGTTGAGCTCTGAACATACAGAGTGACGTTGTTCCATCAATGCTGGGGACTGTATCTTGCCAGAATGGTGCCTGAATATTGTTTAATCTGTGAAGTAAGTGTCAGCAAGCATTTCTGCACAGATGGAATTTGACGTGGAGAACAAGTTTGTTGGAGAACAAGTGGTTCCTCTAAACAATTACCACGTTTTTCTGGCCTGTGACCCAGTTATTATTATTCCAAATATGTAATGTGCAGAGCAATTGAATGTTAAAGTTGTCATGTGAACTTCAGTTTGGTACACTCTTCTTCTCTATTTTTTTTTTTTACATTTTATTTTTGTTAGAAAGTGTTCTAAACTGATTCCCCAAAAAAAAGGTAACTAGAACATATATAATGTATTTATGCTAATTCCACACAAAAACATGAGTTATGTATATCAATAATCTAGACCCTGATAGTAGAGAAACCCATTACCACCAAGGAACCTTTAATGAGTAGTAGTACTATTGAACTCCTTGTTGCTCCATCCGAACTGCTCTTTTGTCAAACGAGAACACCTGTGACAGTGACACAAAGTGTTTCTGCCAGGCATTCCTGGAAAAATGAAGTTAAAAAGAAGAAAAAAAAAAGAGACACAGTGACGCACCTCTCTAGATTTCCGTAATCTTCATTTTTCAACTGTGCAGCGAGAATCTGACAGAACTTGACAGGGATGAAGAGCATCAGACTGAGAGCTACAAGCAAGAGATAGACAGCGATCCCACTGGAGTAGTCCTTTAGTTGAATCCATGTAATCCCCTGACTGCCAGAGTTCCAACCAAATCCAGTCCAGACAGTAAATATTTACTTTTGTTTTGTTAGCTCTCCATATTCTTATGCCTATTCTTATACAACTTAACAGAATCATGTGTAATGAACTATTTTATCCAAAGCCCCTGAGGTACTGAACACCTCCATGAGAATAGAGGCCTCTTTTAAGATTAAATACACAGTATGTAATGCTAATTTAGTGGAAAATGTATTGAATCACTGAGCAAACACTATATAAAACATGCATATTCATATCTTGAAATACTCTGTTCAGTCAAATTTGCAGCTTGAATGCTTTTGGCTGTTAACTAGCAACAAAGTGATTCCAGTCTTTGAGAAAAAAAAAGTCTTTTGATGAGCATGGATTTACAGTGCCTGTTTGTTTAGCCTTCAAATGATTGAACAATGCCCCCTTCTGCCTAGGCGGTGTTCCTGCGGACGTTTCCGGCTGTTTATGGCGAGCTGTTGAAGATCTTCACAGTGCGGGAGGTGGCCGGCTTCGTCAGGGAGACGCTGGGCAGCCTGCCCGCCACTGTCCATGCTGACTGCCCCCTGGAGGCCGTCAAACTGCAGTGCATTGCCACGACGGTGGAAAGCCAGCTTTACATTAACCCAGGTGAAGACAAGCAGATGCACAGTTTATGTACACTTTGATATGCACACATAATTAAAGCTTGTGAACAGGCTGAAAACCCAACACGGG
This sequence comes from Macquaria australasica, assembly GCA_005408345.1. Lineage (NCBI taxonomy): Eukaryota > Metazoa > Chordata > Actinopteri > Centrarchiformes > Percichthyidae > Macquaria > Macquaria australasica. Next base: position 1,703,205 of record SEMN01000011.1, read on the forward strand.
AAAATTATTTGTGAGCAAATAACACAAATACAAAAAAGCCTTGCATACAGATTGTGAACATGCAGGAAAAACAAACAGCACAGAGGGAAACAAACAGATTTGAACAACTAGATTCATCCACAAAATACAAACAATAATCAGTGATACTTAGTTTGTACTGTATGTTTGTCTTGCATCATGTACAAACAGGCTATTAGTCCATATTATACTGCTCGGTTGTGCACTCCTGCAGTGCAGTCAATTGTTAACCTGCAGTGCACCTAACTTCATGTCATTAAATTGCTCTTGATAAAGGCTGTACACTGCAGCAAATTACTGTCAGTGTTTTGCTCCCCAAGAACAACATCCCTCATACAAACCACATTAATGTTACACAAGGAATTACATTTAGATTCTTTTAATTATATTTAAGAAACAATGTGCGCTCGAGAAAGCGAAACAAGAACTAATACAGCCAGAGAAGATTAGTGTGTTTTCCCTTTTGGGCTTTATTGTGTTTACTCTTTATATATCATTAAGTCTTTGATGTATGACAACTGTGTGTGTGTGTGTGTGTGTGTGTGTGTTGCAGAGTCACGGTGCATCCTGTTGCCGGTGGTGCTCCGGGTCCTCCAGGCACACATGCAGGAGCAGAGAGACCTGGTCATGTGTGCCCGCATCCTCACCAGCATGCTCTCCCTCATCAAGAAGGAGGAAAATGGCACTGCGGTGAGTATTGCTGTGGTAAATTCTTGTCAGATGAGAAGATTGAAACCGCTCTCATGTCTGTACGATGAATGTAAAGCTCCTGCTAGGAGCCAATGAGCTTAGCTTAGCACAAAGACTGGAAACAGGGGGAAATGGCTAGCTTGGCTCTGTCAAAATCCAAAATCCTCCTACCAGCACCTCCTAAAGCTCAGCGGTTAATTCAGTGAGCTTTAGATCATCGTCAGTTACCTTTTGCCAGAGCCAGGCAAGCTGTTTCTTTGGTCTAAGCTAAGCTAACCAGCTGCTGATGGTAGCTTCATATTTACCTAACAGATATGAGATTGGTATCAATCGTCCCATCTGACTCTCAGCAAGAAAAGCGTATTTCCTCAAATGTTGACCTATTGCTTTAAGCTGTCATGCATCAGTATATTGTTGCACAAAACAAATTTACAAGTAAAAAAAAAAAAAAAAAAGAATAATTTGGCTACAATTTACAAGCTAACTTGTAAGTAACTTTATACCCAGACATTATCCTATTACAGTTAAAATGAATTCCCTTTGCTATTCTACAAGACTTTGCAAGGGAATTACCACATTAATAACTGGAAAAAGCTAGAGGAATTACTCTTACAGCAATTTCCTTGCCAATACATTGCAATAGCAGATTGCTTTGTTGTGTGTGTATATGGTCAATTAGTCTTGGTAACAAGGACATTGGCAGCCGTGCAGTCCAGTAATGAGACCCATCAATTTAGCAATGGGCACTGTCGAAGTGGCAGTCACTTCGAGCTGTGTGTGCGTGTGTTTGTCTGATTTGTGTGCGTGTGTGCAGCAGCTCGGGTTGCCTGGCTTGAACTGTTCGCTGCCAGAGGGGCAGCTAGCGGTAAAGGCGCCCAGTAGGACGCACACACACGCACACGTTCAGACAATACACACACAAACACACAGACTGGCACCACATCTAAAGGGAAGTGACAGCAGTGGCAGCCAGTGTGCCAGTCTGCAGCTCCTTCTCATTATCGCTCTGTCCAACACCTGTCTGTCTTGTCAGGGGTAGAGACTAGAGGGAGATACACACACACACACACACACACACACACACACACACACACACACACACACACACACACACACACACACACACACACACACACACACACACACACAGAGACACCAGTTTATCCTCCACTCCCTTCGTTGCTTTTAATCTTTTAACTGTCTCTTTCTCCTTTGTGTTCCACCTACTTTTATTCTTTTCCATTCTCCTCCTTCTCAGTGAATTTAAGAGTTTCAAAATGTTGCTCTTAGCCTTGAAACTTCTGATTAGTCCCCACACTTACTGGTTCAAGACTCTTAATTAAAACTGCGATGAAAGTAAGATTATAGGGTAAAGAGTGCAGACACTGGCTCTGAGGCAGAATGATGTCAGCGTTCGATCCCGGTTCAAGGTTGAGCCGGCAGGAAAAAAAAACGCGAGTAGAATGCAGATTGGCCAAGATAACTTTTAAGGGAACGTTCATGTAACTTTGGGAGAGAAATTGACTCATTGACTCATTGTTTCAATTTCAAGGATCACCCTCACATTTTAGATTCACATTTGGGCTAAAAAAGGAGCTTTCTTTTCTTATATATGTTAATAAAGTGGAAGTAATGTGCTACTGTTACCTGTAATTCATGTGCAAGTGTTTTTGTCCTCTGTGTAGGAGCCGGTGGTCTCAGAAGAGGTGGAGCTAATTGTAGAGAGCCTGCTGGGAGTTTTACTGAGGACCATCCTGGAAATTAGCAATCGGCCCCAGTCTGCTGGACCTACCATGAGACTACAGTTCCAGGATGTCACTGTATGTGTGTTTTACCGTGTACAGTACAGTATGTGTCAGTGTGTGTGTGTGTGTATAAATTGTTTTGGGACTTAACAATGTGCAAGAGTAATTATAGATCTTAAATTGAGTTGCTGCTGTGGCGGCTATAATCCACTAACATTATTAACATTAATGGCAATAATTAAGATTTATAATACAACACAGCACAAAAGGAGACTGGTGAAGTGGATAATAATTAGATCATCATCATCATTGTGTGATGATGAAGACTCGAGGAAGGGTGGAGGGTTGTTCCACTTGTAATAGAAATCTACTAATGCTGCTACAGTTCTTACCGGTTGCCAATAGAGGTTAATACAGGGCGTGCTGTAAATTCGATAAGTGCGTCCTTTCTTATTTCCTGTAGCAAAGGATACAAAGGACCATCCTTACCATGGAACCATAGCTGTGTGTTTTCTGAACTTCTTCTAATTTCTCCTCAACATGGTTAGGAAAGGAAAATTGGCAGATTTGTGAAAATAAAAAAAGTAAAAGGACAGATACTGAGCAATCCAGTATGTCATCTGAAGGCGTTGCCATGCCCGCTACTTGACTACTTGCTATAAATGTTTCAAACAACAATTCATTTAGTAATTAAGGGCATGAAGATACCAGGACTATAATCCTGGTTATACCACAACATTAAAACTCATGCTCACGCAATCTTTTCTCTCTGTCTGTCTCGTTGTGTTTTATCGTGTCAGGGGGAGTTTGTGGCATGTTTGTTGGCCCTCCTGCGACAGATGAGCGACAGACACTACCAGCAGCTGCTGCAGGCGTTCAGCAGCAAAGACAACCTGAGGGTAAGACCACCACATCCATCTCTCTGTCTCTCTCTGCCCATATCTGTATGTCTGTGGCAAAGCTTCTCTTTCTCTCTAGAGTCTCTGTGTCTGTTTGTGATTCTGAACATGAACAAATAATGAAATAAATAGCAATGGATGGATATTTGACTCCCACCTGCACTGCATAATGCCAAGTTGCTAACAATGTAACCTCTGTGTCACTGATTAAACATGAACTGCAGCCGATCGGAGGCACATTGAAATATTGAAAGCTAATTTCAAGGGTTGTTTTCATTAATTATCTTGTAGTAGGTTAGTTTATGTAGTTTAGCAAGTGACAATTGCTGGGTAGCAATAAAGGTAAATAAGGCAGAGTGGTAATTACAGAAAATGGATAGGAGCTCTATAAATGGATTCATTGGTGTTTATTAAAATGCTTTCCAGCCAATTACAATATATATATATATATATATATATATATATATATATTCTGATATTTGTCTGTACAATATTTGTCTGTAAAACTCAGACACCCTCTAAGACATTCTCAGACATTTCTGAAGTGTATGTACGCATACCGTATATGTTTATGTACTGTACATGTAAGGGAGCTGTGCTGCAAGGTCAGCAGTGGCAGGTTACATAATGAAGAGGAGCAGAGAGACAGAGAAAGTTAATGGGGTCACAAGTTCATTCCAGTGAGAAATATCAATCCGCTGAATGTCAGAAAAACTAGAAAGGTAATGTTCTCTCTAGTACTTTTAACACAAGTATCCAAAGTGTCTGCAACAGATCGAGCAACCACTGGGCTTGGAAAGAAAGAACACATTGAAATGTGCTCATGGAATCCTAGATTCCCCCTATAATGTTCAGCATGGCTTATAAGACATTTAAACAGTCAATAATAAATCAAATATAATAAACTTTTAAGTTTCAAGTTCACAGCAATGCATACTAAGTATGTAAATATTCAGAATGTATGTCAATATCTGATTGATGGTACTAAAAAAATAGAATGAATGATGCTGCATTGGATAAGCATAGAATTGTGTCATTGATTTGTGTGGCCTTGAATATAAATTTGCTAAACATAATTTAAGCTAAGAGACATTGGATTTCATTGTTTCAGCACCATGGAGAGAGGCATGAATTGACTACATTTGATTCCCTACTCCACAATAATCCTTATATTTAAGTATGGAAGTCAGTTTTAAGAGATACATTTGTGCAGAAACAACTATGTTTCTCCTTTTTCAGTGGATTTATAAATGTAGTGTCCATAGCAAGGCCAACAATGCTATTCTTCACCTCTGCCCCTGTGATTGTAGACGTGTAAATTCCAGGTATGAAACAAAACACCTGTCAGGGTGATGTAAAACAATGATCAATAAGTGTCTTAAATCCTAATTTAATAGTCGGAATAAAGTACCCTATTGAGGCGAATAGCAAGTGAGTGAACAAGGGAGTGATATACACAGAGCTTGATTTTGAGTGATTCAGTGGCATTGAGAGAGACACAGAGAAAGACTATTGTACTGCACTGACTTGAAATTTAGAACCAAGTTTCCAACAATAACATGTCTGCTGTGTGCGTTTGTGTGTGTTCCAGGACTTTCTTCTTCAGATCTTCACAGTCTTCAGGATCCTAATCCGACCAGAGATGTTTCCTAAAGACTGGACCGTCATGCGGTTGGTCACCAACAAGTAAGAAGATAGAAAACAGCAAAAAAATAAAATAAAATAAAAGGACAGGAAAAGTGGAGATATAGTCAGGGGAATGACATGCAATCAAGGTTCTCAGTCAGAATCAGACAAGGGCCATTACGGGATATGAATCACCCCGGACATGCAATTTTAAACATCAGTTAGACATTTTCTTTAATCTGCTGAAAGTGTATGTAGAGCCTTGTCTTTCTCCATGGACAGTATGTTCCACCTCTCTGCAGTCTCTCTTAAAAGGTCAGCTGCCGTCAGTAATCCAAGGTGATGTCTCTTTATTATACATGATTCTAGATTTCAAGGTGGAGGTACAAAGACAAGTAAAATATTTAACCAAACTGTCATCCACCGAAAAAATTGAAAGTTATTATAGGATGATAAAGTAGGGGAATTTTGATGTAGTGCTCTCAGTTAAAATGAGAGGGAATCCGAGGCTGATGCACCATGTCATTTTGGAGGGCACTTTCGAATGCAGTGCTTTGATGATCTGACGCATAAAGGTCAATGAAATGCTTGTATCTACTGAGTAACGAAGGCCTGTGTATTTCTAGTGGAAAAGCACCAGAGTTCTGTGGATGATAACACAGATTTGTGTCTAACAAATGTTTCTTTGAATTCAGAAAACTGGAACTTAACAACGTCAGGTCATAGCGAGACAAGAGGGCCACTTTCTTCACCTCTGCACTATTACTCTACAAATGGGCCATTTGAATAGCATGTCAATTGTTCATGGTGATGCAATTTCCTCCAAGGTAACACAATAACCCTCTCCACCTCCTCCTCTTCTTCTGTTGTTCTTTTAGCGTCATCATCACAACCGTCCTCTACCTTTCTGACGCTCTGAGGAAAAACTTCCTCAATGACAAGTTTGACTACAAGGTAGGAGGAAATGTGCCGTGTGTGTGTAGGTCTGAACAATGCGACAGTGCTACAAAGTTGTTTGAGTATCAAACAGCCTAACTTCTAAAATGCTGCAACATTAGTGCACACACACACACACACACACACAAGCAGATACACATTTATAATAAAAGTCCTTAATTTATTTATTTTTGTGCATTACGCTTTTCAAAACAAAAGCCTTCACAGAGACACAGGCTTAAGGCAGACAATAAAATTAACTGAAGGCATAAAATAAAAACAACAGCAATAAAAACACCACAAAGATGAGTTAATTAAATTATAAAGAAGCTTTACTTCTTCCTGCACTGTAATACTGTAGATTCCCTAGTCCAAGTTTCAATATTCAGTGTATTTAGATATTACCGTGTGTTTTAAATTATGCTCAACTTTTTTTGTGACTTTATTTAACTGCTGTTGTTCAGATTGTACCACACCATACGCTACCACTGAAAACTCAAACATCAAGAATCCATGGACACCAGTCTTTGCCTGAGGAGGAAGTGTTTGCACAGCATTGACATGATTTATTTTTTTGCTGTCATTTTCAGGTGTGGGACTCGTACTTCTATCTGTCTGTAATATTTATCAACCAGCCCTGTCTTCAGCTGGAGTCCTTCTCTCCCTCTAAGAGGAAGAAGATACTGGAAAAGTAAGTTCTGCTTGTGCACTCCCACGTGCACACACTCGCCATTCTTTGCCTTTTTGCAGGTGTTAGGATGGCCTGTAATGAGCCATGTGCTCGCTCAACAAGCCGTCCTATCCTGCCACATACAATATAATGAGTACTTAACATGCTGTTCTGTGCAGCAACTCCAGTATTTGCCTGCAGCAAGCCCACACGTCTAACCATGATATCTTATCATGCAGGTATGGAGACATGAGGGTGATGATGGGCTGTGAGATCTTCAGCATGTGGCAGAATTTAGGTAAGATGATAAGACAATGCACATGGTTCACTTGGACTGCTTCTTGAAGTCTGTGTGACGCACTAACATCAGAGAAAGTTAAGGCAAATAAATTCTCCAGTATTTCTTTGTACTTGAGCTGATGGGAACTGAAAAAACTCTCGGCCTTCTTTCCTCTATGCCAAAAACTATTTGTCACCATGGCAACCAGCTGGATGCCTCAGTCTGCCTTGTGCAGACGCTTTTGTTCTGCTCTGAGTCTGTGATGGATCTATGCAATTTGGTGTTTTTATAATAATTTCGTGTGTCTTGATGTGTATTCAAGTGTGTGTTGTTGCACAATTTTAAAATACATTTTGAAGTCACTTTACTTTGTTTTATTTGATGTCAATGTGAATGGCAAAGTCTCCCCACTAACAGTAATGAAGTTTAAGTAACACAGGCGCTGTGATGATTTGGTTTATTAAAATACTGCACCAATTTGGTTAGAGTGCAGTGCACTTAAACCAAATAATCAGAGCAGCCTGTGTTGGAGTAGACATTTTTGAAGAGAGTTGGCCCAGTTGCCTCTGACATAAACAATACGCTGTGTTCGGGGCTAAAGTGAGAGTCTAACCTCTATACTGACTCCTGTCCCTCCTCCAGGGGAGCACAAGTTGAACTTCATCCCTGCGATGATTGGTCCGTTCCTGGAGGTGACGCTGGTGCCTCAGCCTGATCTGAGGAATGTCATGATCCCCATCTTCCATGACATGATGGACTGGGAGCAGAGACGCAGTGGCAATTTCAAACAGGTGCACAGCTGTTAGAAATAGATTAACTTGCCTGAAACTCATACTTTAGTTTAAATCAAATATTAGAATCTGTCTTTTTTAGGTTAGGGTATGCTACAGTGTAGCTAAGATACCAAGCTACTTAGTTAGTTTTTAGCCAAGCTGTTAGTTAGCTAGTTGGGTCATTTGATTTTAATAGCAGATACTCTTTCACATAATTGTAAATCTCATGAAAACAGCTATAACTCATTTTTCTGCGGTAGAATAATATATATAACACTTAAATGTATGAAATGTCAAATTGTCTTACAGTGTAAAATACTGTAGGTGAGTGGTGATGCGAATGACATTTGAGATGTGGCCCACCATAAATACGGTATATACCTGGCAAAATATCCAAACAGTTTCCAGTGTGGTAAATTTTTTTACCCACCATCTTGCACTCTGGTGATGGTGATCCACTTTTTGACCTTGTTTCATGAATGCAAGATTAAGTCATAAAAGTGAAAACATGTCAGACGCAATCGCCTTCACTTTGACACATGGCTGACTCTGACATGACGTGAAGTGGTTTGATCTCACTCACCGTTCAGTGCTGCTCTTCCATGCTGCTCTTCCTCCCTGTCATTTTATCGATATCTTTTGAACTGGCAGCCCCCTTTGAGATTTAAAATGGGCTTTTCCCTCACAGGTGGAGGCCAAGCTGATTGACAAGCTGGACAGCCTGATGTCTGAGGGCAAAGGAGATGAGACGTACAGGGAGCTCTTCAACAGCATGTGAGTTAGAGAAAGGAACGGCAGTAGAAGAAGCAGAAAATGGGGATGAGGGGTGTATGGGTGCATTCTTGATTTCTTAGATTTTACAGGAAAAGGGACGGGGTCAGCGGGCTGGTGTGTTGTCTAATTTGGCCCACTCAAGAGCTCAACGAGCTTAACAGTAAAATCGCAATACAGGCCTAAATAAAGAGGCCAGATCAGGACACCAGGACACTTCCACTGACTGACAAAATAGCCGTTTATAGAGTCTAATGACCTAAACGATGCCGCTCACTCAAGGCTACATCAGGTAAGCGCCTGCGTAGGCTGCGACTCGCAGGTTGTTTGCCTCTGTAAATGGCAGCTTTGTCTGCAAGTGTCTGTAAGTAGTCCTCTTTTGAAAATGAGCTTTTAACCCTGTTAAGAACATGCTGCTAATTAGAAAAGTGTTTCACGTTTGCTTTCAAATTCACACACCTGGCATTAGTATGGGAGAATAGGCAGTGTGTAGTTCTTTATTTGGAAGTGTTTATATTGAGTAGATTGATAAAATAATAATGGGAGGTAAGTGATCAGTGTTCAGCTTCAGTCACCTTCATCTTCACCCACACCTCCTCTATGGCCAGTCCTTGTCCACTGTGTCCTTGTGTTTCCAGGTTTGTGCTCCTGCATGCTTAGCGTATGTGCTCACGCTAATGTGTGTGTGTGTTATTGTATGTGTGTGTGTGTGTATCCCTGCTTCTTTCTGTGCCTGTTCATATTTTGATGTCCCCCCTTCACAAAGACTACTATACTTGGACTCAGTCCTACATTTCAACTTAGCTTCCAAAGACATTACTGCATTAAATTAAGTCATTTTTTCGGATTCACATACAATACTGTATGTCTCTTTTACGATCACATAGATGTGAATCAAAGTGTGATCTTGATGAGTATTTTATCAATATGCATCTACTGTAATTGTCCCTTTGTCTTTCATAGTCATTCTCTTTCCCACCATTTTTATATGTGAAACATTCCAGAAAATAGTGTAATATCACTGCATATTATTAAAACTACATATCTATATCTAATCTATATTGTGCAATGTAATATAATTAAGCAGTAGGAATCATTATTATTAAATAGCTAATATCTAATTCAGCCTGAATGCAGATTACAAGTTAGTTTCATGCTCATGATTAGGATTTTAGCCTACCTTTATTTGTTCTTGCAAATACTGTTTTGATTTAGTTTGTTAATTTATTTTCACTCTTATTAACTCCACTAACCCCTTAACTAACCTGTGTGAGTGTGTGCTGATATTAATCGTATTAATATTAATTTATTCCGCCTATGCTTCCCGCCTGGAGTAGAATTCCTCTGTTTGGTCCGTACCCTAGGTAAGACGCTCTCCTCTTTGTTTCTCTCTGTGTCGTCTGTGTGAGGGGGAACAGCGGCAAGGGTTGACGTTGGGAAAGTAACTTCAGCCAAAGGCTAACTGCAATATTTTGGCTGTGATGTGTAAAATAGTACATCAGCTATTGTGCAATTTTTTTTTTTTCCCATCCACCTTGGGTCTTTTATTTTGTTAACTCCCACAGGCAGGCCAACAAGCATAGGTGACACCGGTGTGACTGCGATTGATTTCCTCTTTTGCTTTGCGTCCTATTTTTTTGCAGTTAACCCCCCCCCCACGACCACCACCACCTTTCCTTTCCCATTTGCTCTCTTTTTTACCTTTCTTGTCTCCTTTGGTCTTTACATCTCTCTGTCTTGTCCTCCAGCCTGCTGAAGAAGATTGAGAGAGAGACCTGGAGGGAGAGTGGAATCTCTCTGATCGCTACCGTCACTCGCTTAATGGAGAGATTGCTAGACTATAGGTGAGAGTGCGCACATACACTCTCGGAAACATGCCAGACATGCTTTATCAACTTGAACGATGTTTGTAATGTATGTTTGTCGCCTTCTGTAGTCTTATGATGTTTCTGTCACAGGGATTGTATGAAGCTGGGAGAAGTGGATGGAAAAAAGATTGGATGTACTGTCAGTTTACTGGTGAGTAGCAGTTACTCCAAGAGTCTGGGGTTGGCGTTGCCTAAATCTGCATAAGCTTTTAGTATCACTAGTGACTGATTTCAGACTTCTTTTTGGCTGTTACAAAACCAGATCTTCAACAGAATTATTGACTTGACCAGTCAAGAGTACTTTGACCTTATGAGTGCTCAACATTTTTAGGTCAATTGAAATGTAGAAATGACAATGTGGAAAAAAATTGCTAAAACAAATCATTGGGCGCAAGATTATAACGAAAGTCAAAAGGTATTTATTTTGTTAGTTTCATGCATTTTGTTGTCACTTAAAGGAGTAGTTCTAGATTTTGCTTGCGTGCCGAAAGTTAAATGAGAGGATTGATACCAGTCTCATGTCTGTGCGGTAAATATGAAGCTTTTTTTTTTTTTACCTTTGAACAGAGCCAGGCTAGCTGTTCCCCCCTGCTTTCACTTTTTATGCTAAGCTAAGCTAACCTACTCCTGGCTGTAGCTTCATATTTAACGCACAGGCCTGAGAGTGGTATCAGTCTTATCTAACTCTTGGCAAGAACGAGAATTAGTGTACTTCCCAAATTAGCAAACCATTCCTTTAATATTTACATAAAGTTGAAGGCTGTTTAATGATGGCTGAAGTCTTTTCAATAGGTCGTACCTTCTTAAAGTATTGGAGCAATCTTTATTTGTACTAAAGAGAACAGAATAATATGAGCATAGTATCCATTATAAATGTTATAAGTCCCTTGAAGTTTTCATTCTTTTGTTGATAAAGAATTATCCAAAAATTGAAATGTGTTGTATTTATACTTGTTCATTTCTTCAGTTCAGGCTATTATACATCATTTTATTTACTTTTTTTATGGTTGTGGGTTTTGTAGGATACATAATTAGTCTCTGATTAATGATGTGGAAATATAAATTCATGCTTAAGACTTTTAAGTGTCTTTTATCTCAGACAGATCAGTTTGTTCTATTATTTTTTCCTCTGTTGTTTCAATTGTCAGCCCTTCTGCCTACTAGGTTTTCCTTACGTAACAACAGCAATCTGTAAGAGCACCTGGGTGTGTAGGCAGATGGATCAGGAGTCACTGCTGAAATATATTGTTGCACCCCTACCCTAGAACAATCTGTCACTTTTAAAATGTTCTCATTTGCATCTCCAACTCTCTATAATTTTCATTATCCCCTTCTCTCTCTCTCTCTCTCTCTCTCTCTCTCGTGATTCTTTTTGTCCACATTCATCACCAACCCACCCACTGCTCCTGTCAGAACTTCTACAAAACCGAGTTGAACAAAGAGGAGATGTACATCCGCTACATTCACAAACTGTACGACCTGCACTTGAAAGCACAAAACTACACAGGTACGCCTAAAGGAATGCCCCTAACATACAGTATGTGTGAGCGTGGGTGTCAGCATGTGTGGGAGATACATTCTTGTGGTCTTACTGCATGTGATAATGTGTGTGTTCACATAGTGTGGTACAACCTGCTGCTGTATAGAAGTATTTTTATCCTTACAGCACTGTGTGTCCGAATGTATTGTTCTCCCACAAGTCATACTTTCAAAGATGTTTCTGAGACGCTGGATCCTTCATGTTTTCCTAGAAACGTACCTCCTGCTGCTTTGAGATGTTTGTAACCTCCTGTGTCTGTGTTCGTGTGTGCCACAGAGGCATCGTACACCCTGCTGCTCTACGACGAGTTACTGGAATGGTCGGACAGGCCGCTCAGAGAGTTCCTCAACTACCCCATGCAGAGTGAGTGGCAAAGAAAAGAGTATCTGCACCTCACCATCGTACAGAACTTCGACAGGGGGAAGGTGAGCTTGAACGCGCACATTTTTTTTTTCCCCACACTCTTCCTCACATCTCCCTGCATTTGGATAACTTTGTTGACTGTCAAACAGAAACAAAAAAAAAAGATTGAAAGTTGCTATTATCAATGAATCAAATAAGCTCTGTTTTTAGTGATTCTAACACATGTGAGCTTCAAAACCAGCAGGAGAAGTGGCTTCCTAACACCAGTGAATGTGCCATGCCATTGAGGAAGCAACAGCATGTTCTAGTCTTATTGAGAGTACTTTTTGCTACGCTAACACCCAGCAGCATGTCAGCTTCTAGTGCATATTGTAAAATGTAAGTCTAATTTATACCTGTTATTGAAAAGAAGCACAGCTATATTATTGATGCTTTGTTTAGAATACATAAATACATGGATTTTAACCTAATAAGCATTGAGAAATTCATTAAACAGTAATACTCAGCTGAAATGCAGCAGCAGCACGATGGAAGATGAGAGAACTGGAGTTCCCCGCTTGTTTAGTGGAGACGTGAAGTCATTCGCATGAAATGAAATCCCTTCGTAAGAGGAGAGCAGAGCTGTAAGCTGTATGGAGCTACAGAAATACATGTCACTCGTGGTCAGACATTTAATTTCTACCTGTCGTGAACTGTGACAGCGGCTCGAGGCATCAACACCTCCTCGGTTTAATCAGATGAATCGCTGGCGGCTGTAATTAAAGCAGGATCCATATCGTCCCACAATATCCTACACCATCCCCGCAAGAAATAACATGGGAGACGATGACGGCAAAGACTGATGGGTGAAGCGTGACATGCATTGGTGTGTTAATGAACAGCCTAAGCAGAGCACAGCTGAGTCATGATGCAGCAGTATTTGAGAAGTAGTTTCCAGGCTTTGCTTTGTTTCTGTTACCTAGGTAGTACTTTTTTTTTTTTCATTCTTTCTCCCACTACTCCTCGCCACTGATTTTATCTCTTTATCCTAACTACCCTTGCCATTGTTCTGCAATCTCAGGGAAAAGTGGCATTATGGAAACCCTCCAAAATTACACACACACACACACACGCACAAAAAAAAAAAACTTCAGCATCCCTGATGATATAACATGGCTCTACGGAATCATTAAAACTACTCCCCTCGTTACTCATAGTCCAATTTTCCCTCACATTCACGAGCTATGCCATCTGCCTGCGCTGCCGCACAGGGATTAGAAGGCAGCAGGAAAGGAAAGCTTTTCATTTAATTAGCAAGATGGCTGGGTGCTGCTGTGTGTACCTGCATGAAGAGGTTATATTTGACTCCTGATATTGTTGACTCACCAGTGCCACCCAGTGGGGAAAATGCAGTTTAGCAGCACCACTGCAGAGTATGTCATATAAAAAAAAGTCTAAACCAAATGGATAGACATGAGCATCCTTGATTTTTCCATCACTGTGTTTTGAGACAGGACACAGTGAGCATGAGGATGAATAAGTGTGTGTGTGTATGTGTGTATGTGTGTGTGTTTATGTCTTCAGTGTTGGGAGAATGGCATCATCCTTTGCAGAGAACTGGCAGACCAATATGAGTCTTACTACGACTACAGGAACTTGAGCAAGATGAGGGTGAGTTGTCCACAATGAACAAGCTATAATTGAGACACTTCCTGAAGATGGATTGTTAGTAGAAGTCATGTGATGATGGGGTCATTCAGGAAAACTAGGAAATATACAAAAAAAAAAAAATGCACTTACAATGTAACTTTGCTTTTGTCAATGCACCAAATCCCTTATTGGTTATATGCTGTTGGTTTATATTCAGTATTGTCCTTGATTTCCATTGCTAGATGATGGAAGCATCTCTCTATGACAAGATCATGGACCAGCAAAGACTAGAACCTGAGTTCTTCAGAGTGGGTTTCTATGGCAAGAAGTTTCCTTTCTTCTTACGGGTAAAGAAATCTCCATATTCCCTCTGTGTCATGAATAGCAAGTTGAATAGAATAATACTTTTACCCTCTCCAAAGAAGAAACAGACCTGCAGGAAGAATTAACTTTTCTTATATAAGACTCCTCCAGTGTGAGGTGACATTCAGCAACTCTTATTCAATGCCATTTAATGATGTAACAGGCCCTGTCCTTGGTGGAGCTTGCAGTCGAGGCTGCAGTTGCAACGTGCGGCCCCTAGATGTCAAGCTAACCCCACGCTGTCCTCTGCTCTCCCCCCTCTGCAGAATAAGGAGTTTGTGTGCCGCGGCCATGACTACGAGAGGCTGGAGGCTTTCCAGCAGCGGATGCTTAACGAGTTCCCCCACGCCATCGCCATGCAGCACGTCAACCAGCCAGACCAGACCATATACCAGGCGGACGCACAGTGTATCCTTGGCTGCAGAAAGAGGCACATGCACAATTCATATACACAAGCGTGGGCACATGCATCCATGCTGAGCAGACACAGTCAAATGTGTGGGAATGCATAAAAACATGACGCACAGAGCAGTATACATACATATGTACGTACATACACAGAGGTTTGCACACACAGCATGCTTTGTCTTTACATACACACAATTGCCTGTAATGAGGCACACGCTGTCACACACCGTGCATCCCTCTTTCTCTTGCAATCTCTTTCTTGCCATTATCAAAGCCCCATTCAAGTACTGCATATTACGTGCAGTATGCAGAATCTCATACAAAGAAAGCACATCAAACACTATGGTCATACAAAAGCTTAAACATAAACCCAAGGGCCACATTTTCTCTGGGGACAGACTTTTCAGCATTTTTTTATGCCCTATCTCACTTATACATCTCCAATTGATTTACTCACTAAAATCTCTCTAAACAGCGTCCTCTTGCTCGCTATAATCCAAATCAGAGAAGCTCTAAAATGATAAAAAAAAATGTTTACACTACAGTCATCTGGGTTGCCTCAGTTATTTCAATGCGCTCAAAGCAATAAGCTTTACAAGCAGCAGTTTTCGTCTGTCAGGCCACATACTGGCTGTGCTCTACCTCCTGATTTGTGGCGGTTGTTGGAAGAGTATGCAGCCCGACAGGAAAACGACAGGGACTACTTGGGAATTTTTCCTTTACAGTTAATATTCTCCCTATAAAAGATGCTGGAATCTTATGATACCAATATGTCAAGGTTTTAACCATTTATTCCAACAATACACATTTTAGTTTGGTGTAGCATAGCGTTGCCATGCCGGCCTGAACTGCTGTGAGGCTCTCATACTTTGCCTTTTTGTGTGTGTGTGTGTGTGTGTTTGACTTCATTTTGTGCCCCCACTTCTGAAACCAATCCTACGCCCTTACATAAATCAAGTCCCCGGCTCACATTGAGAGTTATACTCTTCATTTCCATGCAGCGTGTTCAAATTTAACTGCACAATATGGGAGCCTTTTTAATTATTTACACTAATGTATGGAACAACTGTTGGCCTATAGAGAGAGAAGGAAATTGCAAAGACTTAGTGACATAATGACACAAAGACTTTAGAGAGCAGCACTAAAAGAAAGCCAAAGAGAGGACAGAGAGACGTGTTTGTTGTTCTGTTTGTCCTTTTCGTAAGTTTTTTAAATGAATGCATGTGCTTGTGTGTGCTTCCCCTACTGAAAAAGGGCAGGGATCGCGTGAATAAGTTAGTGCACTGCTGTGCTATTGTCACATAATGCGAATCAACAGAGTCTCTCTCAGATTGCTCACCCATCTGTACATCCTTGTCGCAAACACTCATGCATATGAATGTATGTACAGTAGCTGTCCTAACTCGTACTTCTCCCAGGTGAAGTTGCTCATCAGTGCAGGGGCTGATTGCGATGAAAGTGACGCTGACAATGACAAGTCTTGTGTGGTGTCTGTCCTTTGTTTTGTTTTTTCATATGAGACATCGTGGCTTTTTTTTCTTTTTGCTTTTTGTTTCTCGGTTTACTTCCTCTCTTTCTGTGTTCTTGTTTTGTGCACTGATTGTGTACAAGAATGATGTGTGTGGCATGTACCAAAAGGCAGGTCAGCAATTATTGTTTGTTATGAAATAGAGAAATTGCTGCTTTTGGTACCATTTGTTTTCTTGATGTCTAGTATTATGAGGCATCTTTGGTTTAGGTCCAGGTATTGTTTGGCAGGGTATTCTTTCCGTGTGGAAGTAAATAAAAGTGTGTGTGGCCATTGACTAATGAAACAAAAGGTATTGCGGGAGAGATGTGCTTACCTCAAAGACACACACTTTGCCACCCTGTAAACCCCTTGCCTGTGTGTGTCCTTGTCTTCTGTGTGAGCGTATCTGCGATTTCCCATGTTCTTTCAGGTCACTGAAGAATTCTTGTCTGTTTAAGTAGTCTGCAGTGCTTTCCCTTGTCACTCTCTCTTGCGCTTTCCTTAACTTCCGGTGCCTTCAGACCTGCAGATCTATGCTGTAACCCCCATCCCGGAGAGTCAGGATGTGCTGCAGAGAGACGGAGTGCCTGACAACATCAAAAGCTTCTACAAGTTCAATCACATCTGGAGGTTCAGATATGACCGGCCCTTTCACAAGGGCACCAAAGACAAGGAGAATGAGTTCAAGGTATGGATAAAAAAAAAAAAAAGAAGAAATTCACTAGACAGACAGATGATGATGAAGATAGACAGCCACTGACACATGAAGCACAAAAAGTAGACACGTATGCACCACACACACTCACTAAGAGGGCAATGTGATGCAGACATTTCCCTGCATTTATGTAATTTTATCCCTTTTTCACTCCATGAATTTGTCGATTTTGTGGAGATACGCTTTTAAATAGTTAACTTAAAACCTACTACAGCTTGTGGAGTAGCTGCAAAATGTCATGTGCTGTGAAATAAATAGGGAAAAAAATCAAGTTCTCTGTGAATATTTCAGACTTTATAATTATACATTTATGATCATTAGCATTTTCACACTGCAGACCGATCTTCATTTTCTTCTGCGCCCAGGTATTAGTCTGTGTATAGCGCATGTTTTATTCATCATGACTCCTGTATCACTAATTATACACACACTGCACACACTCTAAACACATACACGTATACACACCGCAGAGACCCTGATATTAGGCTCATAAATATTCAATATTAACACACACACATACACACATGCTTCATGCAGTCATTTCATCTCAGTTCCATCAAAGCTATTTGGCCAAATTTAATCATGATATCACATTTCCATCAGGGCTAGATATCTCTGGCCCTCGTGGGGTAATAATATGTATGATAAACTTTTGCATGGTGACAAGAGTAAGCTGCAGCCAGGATATGGTGTGAACAGTCATATTAAAGTAAAGTAAAGAAAGCTGTTCAATTCAACAAAGAAGTTTCTATCTGTAGAAAGGTCAAGACTTTTATTTTTGTAAGATTTTCATTTCAACTTGCTGCTCTTAAACTGTAATACATGTTTTGTTTTTTTTCCAAGAGGTGGTCAGGTGGGTTTCTTGGCCTTAAAGAGCAGAAAATCAATAAAGGGCAACAGGGTTGTGTAGTGAGTCGGAAGACCCTTCTTCAACCTGAGGACACTGGATCAATACTGCATGTCAGCACTTATCTGCTCTGCTGGAGTGTCCTTGAGCAAGACACTGGGCTCTAAACTAAGCTTAAAATAAATTAAGCTGTACTGTGTCAACACCTTGATCCTTACCCGCCTGTGTAGTGAGCCCAGCAGAAAACAAAATGTCCATACATCGAAAATATAATAACATTATGATGTTTCAGATTTTGGACAAATTCAGCCTCATTTAGAATAAAACAAACTGATGTGGGGTTCAGATGATTTAAACTTTTCTTACTTGCATTCCCAACAGCTTCAGTTATACTTTGTGTGTACTGCCAATTAGCAAATGTTAGCATGCTAAATACAGCCTCTTGGCTTTGTTTAGCTTGAAAGTGAAAGCTAATGCTTGACCTTGCAAACAGTACAAAAGAAAGCTCCAGACAAAGCTAGTCAGTTGACCTTGAGCTAAGATGTTGTGTTAAACTATATTTTAGATGAGTTAATCTATAAAATGTCAGAAAATAGTAAGATGCCCATTACAATTTTCTATATCCCAAAGTGACACTTTTAAAAGATATTCAGTTTTCAGTGATATAAAACTGTGAAAAGCAGCAAATCCTGACATTTGAAAAGCTGGAACCAGGGGACAGTTAGCATTTTTGCCTAATAAATGACTTGAACTATAAGTTGTTGTTGATTAACTGTTTCAGCACCATCAAGTCAAAATTATGAGTTGGTCTTAAAAATACAGGACACGGAAAATACAATACAGTTATTTAACTGCTTTCTATTCTTTACAACAAGCATTGTGTGAACGTTGCTGTATGTAGGTGCTCCACTATGGTGTGAATCTATTATATTAATAGCCTGCAGTGAATGCTAGAGTTTCTGTAGTTTACGTGCTGTCAGAATGACCTTGTGGGATGTTGGCATATTGACAAGCATGCTGGCTGACAGGGTAAGTGGTGGAACATGAATGATGATATGAGATATAAGACATGACATCTGACCTACGCCTACAAGTGGGTGTTTGGCAGTAGGTGTACTCTACATGTATTCCTTAAACTATGTATTGGTAATTAAATTGTGTGCCGTCTGCCAGAGATAGAGTGCATGTGTGTGCATCAGGCATAAGTAGCTATGGATTTTTTTTAAGTGTGTTTAGCAATCGGCTACTCACGAGTGTGTCGTGTGTTAATGCAGAGTCTGTGGGTGGAGAGGACGACCCTGACTCTGGTCCAGAGTCTTCCAGGCATCTCCCGCTGGTTTGAAGTGGAGAAGAGAGAGCTGGTGAGTGTGACCACCTCAGATGAAATAACCATGACGATATAACCGTGACATACAGGTCATCTCACACAAGGGACACTGTAATACACTTTTATTTTGCAGGTTGCAATTTAGAGTACTGCCAGCCAATATCCGAGTATTGATCCAAGTCATTACATTGAACAACAATAATGACCTAAGTCATGAGGCTATTGGACGCATTTCATTTCCTCCATTGGATAGATTGGATGTCATGCTAAAACTCAAATGACTTTGCTTTGATTCTAATTCTGATTTTTGTATTGGGAAATATTTTACCAATACTTACTCCGTGTTTTAAGCCTGGGATCACTATCATTATTTTTTGCTACGCTGTGTTACATGTAAATCCCCTCAAAAGCTTTCCGTTTTGGATCTTCGCATTCAGATCTCGAAGGAGAGGGGGGATTTTAAATGCTGTTTTGTCCAACGTATGCAAAACACAACACAGTGTCTGTCTCTGTTGGTCGAAGTGCATATTCTTTAGCGCTTAGCCGCTAAGCGTGGTGTGAAATTGTGGATTGCGAACCCAGTGTTATTCTATGATGGTTATTCAGTGCAGTAGCATATAAAATACAGAACTGGCAAAAGCTCTATTAGCAAAGAGGATTAAGCTTTGTGTGAAACAGAGGAAGAAAAAGAAATGCAGGATGAAGGGAAGAACAGTTTTTATGCATCCATGAGTATATGCAAAAGTGACCAAATACTAATTGTGTGTGCTGCACCTGCTACAGTCATTATTTTTATATTGACAATTGCTCAAATTGCTACGTGTGCTATGTTTGTAAAAAAGGTAGTGATAAAACCACAGATAATTATTACCTAACTACGCAGTTCCCATCATTAGAGCAGTTTTAGCATCTTTCAGCTAATTGTTTTGGTTTTTACTTTTAGTGTTTTGGTTCAGTCTGACTGCACTAATCCATGCAGCACTTTTTAGTGAAGAAGACCTAAAAATCCACTGTATGAGACAGACAGACAAAGTTAGCAACTAGCTGGTGAACATAGTGGAGCATTTAGCAGGTAAAGAGCCAGATATTTTCCTCAGGGGTTTGTTGAGACCAAATATAGAGCTAAAAGGAGAGTGAATATTAGACTTATATCCAATATTTCAATATGAATATTCTTATAATATTCTTATATTCAAATACATGTTGCCCCATATATGCTGGATGTGTAAATAAGCCACTGTTAGCTAACACATTTGCCATATCAAGTCAAAAGATGATAATGTGTCATTGTTGTGTTCAAAGCTTTTTTTTCCCGCTGCCCCCAAGTGGCCAAAAATTATTTAATGCAAGTTTACAATTTTTTTTCCATTACAAGATATCCACCATTTGAGAAATTCAGGGACTTTTCAGTCAGATCTTAAGGTAAAAGTGTGTAAATGTTATTGCTTTTGCCAGAAATGTAGACAGACATTAGTCTCTTTGCAATGTATATGTAGAAATGTACAATTTCTTTGGAAGATTAAGTCTTTAAATTTTCCGTAGGACAAGCTTTTATAATCGATAGACTAAATGTAGGAATTAAAGGGGTACTCCAGAAATTTAGCGGTACACTTCCACAAAGTTTGGAAACTTGTGAGAGACACTTTAAATAAAAGACTGGTCAAAATCAAACCATCAGAGGCTGAGAGATCCTGATTTTTAGCCACAAGTATGCATCAACCACTAAAAATGCTGGATCCTACACTTCCCATAATGCACCTCAGTAGCATCTTTTGTTACCCCTCATAAATGCCCTCTTCTTTCTCCATACTCCCACCTCGTAACGCAGACTTTCTTTTATAAATCATCACGGTTTCTAGCTTTCAGACTTTAGAAAGTTCTCTTTAGAGCCACAGAAGAGGTGGTCCCTTAAAACTCTTAACTTTTCTACAACCTCCCCCTCTTTCGCAGGTGGAGGTAAGCCCGCTGGAGAACGCCATCGAGGTGATCGAGAACAAGAACTTACAACTGCGCACATTGATCACCCAGTGTCAGAGCCGGCAGATGCAGAACATCAACCCCCTCACCATGTGCCTCAACGGGGTCATCGACGCCGCTGTCAACGGGGGGCTGGCCCGCTACCAAGAGGTATGGATGGATAGATGGAGGATGATGTTGGAGGAGCGATGACATATGGATTGCCTAATGATGCATGAAGGTGGGTTTTAGCGGAGAGATGTATGGACAGAGAGCGTTTTGCGGAGGGAGGAATGGATGAACAGATGGATGGATGTATGCATGAATGGCTGGGTGAAGGTTTGAATGATATGGATGGATGGAATGGATAGATGAGTGGAGAGCAGGAGGGGGTGGAAGCGGGAGAACGAGATGGATGGGTGATGGGTGAACGGATGGGGGGGCTCGGTCAATGGATGGATGGATGTGCAAAGAAAGATGGGTCAGGTCAAAAAATGGCAGACAGAGGAGCGGGAGGAAGGAATATAGAGAGATGGATGGCTAATAATGGCTGAATGAATGAGATGGGAGTGTTTATGCAGCTGTTATACACTGAAGTGGTAACAGATGACACACAGATTGGCAGAGAAAAACTGAAATATGGTCAGTTGTGCTGACCATAACATTTGCATCTACTGCTGCTCCAAAAGCTCCTTGAGAGTAGACAATTGCAGGATAACAGTACAGTACAATTTCTTAACCAGGAGGAGCACGATTGAAGAAAAAGACGTCTACAAATCTACTCAGGAAAATGGAGAAAACTGAGTGGACCCAGCGACTTCCTCTGTGTCGCATAGCAACCACCCTTTTCCACTGGGAGCGCGTTTGTGTGGGTGCGTGTGTGTGTGTGTGGGCATATAGTGTACGTGTGTGTTTACGAGTGTATATTGGGTTTGTGCAGAAGAGCGTGCCTCTGTGTAGAAATAGCCTATTAAGGTTTGTAGGATACTTGATAGAGCCACAAAGGCAAAGGTTGCTGAAGTGCTTTCCTTCCATACTGCCATTATTTTGTTTGAAAAATGATTGTATATGGAATGATTTTCAGCTTCCAGTATACTTATAGAGCAGAATTTTACTTTTAAACACTGTTGGCAGGGTCATGGCTCTATGTTTATAAATGTATAAATGGTGTTTCTCTGGGTAGAAATTGACCACCATTTCTAATTTTCATTTTCATATACACAATAGAAAGTTACACATATTTCAATTATTTTGCGTGAGGTGGACACAGATGGGGCTGTTTCCGCGGCAGACACACTGCCACTGATATCAACACTCATTTTTCTTTGCAGAATATCGCACGCAGCACCCCAACGGAACGCGCTATAAACCCGTTAATTTCCCCACATAATGCCGATTGACAGCTGCGGAGGTTCACTCGGCTACAAATGACGGAGAAATTGTCATTATTAATATTCAGATTTATTGCTTTAGTTTGAGTTGAAACCCTTGAGGGGGAATGCTGTCTGATTTATTTCCCCTCCCCTCAGCGTTCCATCTCTAATTGGACTTTTCTAATGATTAACTGAGCTACTCCATGGTGAGGTCTCACTCCCTGCAGCCCGACAAGAAATTTCCATAATTCGCAGAAGATTATTGATTATTTTCGCTGCCTTTTCCGGCAGTCCTTGGTTGGGATTTCCTGCTGAAACACAGCACTTCTCTCTTTAGAATTACTACCTTGGCACGTTTGCACATGTACTTTATAGTCCGTCGACTGTAAAGAGCGTAATAACATTTATGCAATAAAATCTTCTTCTCTACATCTGTGTTGCATGCCTTAATAGGAGAGGAACGTGATATCATTATACACACAGTGCATACTAATATATGCTAGCTTGATAAAGATTGCCTCCTGAGGATGTTTGTCTGGGAGACTAATATTCCTTGTTTTATTGAGGATTCATAGTCTACAAGCCATAGTCGCATGCATTCATTGAAAGAGATCTACGTGCGTTTGTGTGTGACATGTTTGAAGCAGCACTGAGTATCTTTTCTCTTTTACTGTCATCTGACTCTGACTCTTTGGAGATAAACAGCTGTGTCCTGGGGAGAGGAACCGTGCTGATCTTTTTTGTAAACTTTCAGTCCCTTTGTGTGTGTGTGTGTGTGTGTGTGCGTGCGCGCGCGTTTCCCTCCGTGGCAGATTTGAAAGCAGATTTCGAGCCGGGTCTTTCGTCGTCTCTCCTCTTTGTGTGCTCTGATGCAGATTGAAAAGGATTTACCATAATCTGTAGACACAACAAAAGTGTTGATGGCATTGTGAAAAGCGAGGAGCTGGCGTTAGATGTATGGATGCGACAACAACGGTTATCATCATTCAAAGCAGACCGGGGCATTTTTCATCTTCTTTGAAATGTGTGGGAAAGCGAATAGAAAGCACAGTCTGTAAGCCATAAGTATGTTGTTTCTGAAGAGACATGATCCATAACAGGAAGCAGTGTCATGAATGAACGTGATTTGAAAAAGCTTTTAAAATCTGAGACCGAATTGGGCCCTAAATCAAAGTAAAATCAATCCTTTGATTCCACTAACTTTCTCCATTTTTAGCCAGTATGTACTTTTGTTCTTGTCTTGATATTAATATCACATGAAACACAAGAAACCCAGACAGGAGTATTACACCCCATTTGAGCTGGATGTTAGCTTACTCTGTTTGCTTATTGACTCAGTTTGTTCGTAAATGTTTTTTAAGGATCCAACAAGAAAGTGTGGACACTAATTCACTGTGTCAGCCCAGCGGGGATTCAGGTAACACTGCACTGCAGAAAACCTCCTGCTTCAGCTCCCGGTGTGTGCATAACAGATGTTCTGCATTTTGTCTCCACGCAGGCTTTTTTCGCGAAGGACTACATTATGAATCACCCTGAGGACGGCGAGAAGATCGGGCGACTGAGAGAACTCATGTTTGAACAGGTTTGTAATAACATAAAAAGCATAACATAAAAAGACCTTAAACATGATGATCAGGAGTCGTATCTCACAGCATGTTTATCCTCAAACATGGAAACAGAAATCATGACAGTAGTTGAGCTTGACAGCTCATTCCCTAACTTGGAAACAGCATGCGACAAAACACTCTCAACTCAAGGTCCACTTACTCGCTCCAGAACAAGCGAGTAAGTGGACCTTGAGTTGTTTTGTCAATTCACCGTACTTTACATGTCACTTAGTTTAGTATTGAGTGTAAAATCCTGTTTTTCTTTTTAAAAAGTGGATAAAATGTCTATAGAGTGATGTAGGTTCACTCTTCTTTCAATTTCACCTAAACACGTATTATATATTTTAGATAAGAATACCTTAAATTAGTTTTTTAAAGAATTGTGACCAAGATATGTACTGAGTGGAACATTTTTCTGGTGAAAAATTATATAAACGCGACACTATTTAAAATAACTTCAAACATTTTTTTTGGCATTTCTACACTGCAATTTATTGGACAACAAATAACAGGCAATTTATTGGTCCAGCTCTTGTACCCGTATCCCGTGAGAGTGACTTGATTTTGCTGATATAACCCGTATTATTTCCAGATATTTACTGTATCTCATTGTATCCACACACTGTTCTTGTTAAAAAGTCAGAAAATATTGCAAAAAATACAGCTAAACAAAACTCACTTCACAATTGAATGTGTTTAGGTGGAAAGTATTTCAGTGAATGTGTCAACCTACAGACTTATTTTAACCAAGCATGTCTGGAACATATGAGCAATTATTTAGCGAGTTCATTTTAATTCAGTTTATCTCTACACTTGTCCTCAGACTGAGTTATTTGTAATATCCAGAGATGTTAACCAGCTTTTGTTTGTGTCAGGCACACATTCTGGAGTACGGCCTCGCTGTGCACGAGAAGTTTGTTCCCCAGGACATGAGACCTCTCCACAAGAAGTTAGTGGACCAGTTTCATCTGATGAAATCCAGTCTTGGCATACAGGTAGGCAAGAAGACAAGACATGGTGACACTGTTTTCCAAAGGCTGCACATTTGTGAATCAATGAGAGGGATTCAAATATCAAGTTAAACAGAAGTTATTTTAGCTAATGACGATCAATCATGTATTAGAAAGATTAAAACAATCCCACTTGTGTTAATGATTTTCCTCAAATTATTACGTTTCCTCAAGTCTTCGAGTCTTTTGTGGAAGCACACACTGTGTCTGACAACAGAAACCGACCGCTGCGTTTAGACTTCCGAGTGAATGACCCCTTTAGTCCTCCGAGGAGAAAGCCACCCCTCATTAAACACACTTCCTTTATCTGCATTTGTGTGTGTTTTATTTACGTACCTCACGCTGGCACGGAAAAGCATTTAATCATGCACTTCCTCTTCTCCAATTTAACCCCAGGAGTTTCCGGCTTATGTGCGCGCAAGCCCAGTGCACTTCACCAACGGGAGCCCGCGAACATGCAGGAACTCTGTGCCCAACATCATCAGCCCAGACGGTGGCAGAGGGGTTGCCAGGCGGAGGTGACGATCTGTTTCGTATAACGTTGTTGCCTATTTTCTTGTATTTTTTGTATTTGATTGATGTTACTTCTATGCCTTTCTTTCTTAACCTTTATATAATATTTATATTAGAAATTTAAAATGCACCCAAAAAGCTCTTTTACATCAGTATTAAATGTCTGCGTCATATCGTCTCACCTTCCTCTGCATTCTCTTGATGTGCTGCCCTTCACTGCAGACCTCTGCCTTCCTCTTTTTTTTTTTTTTAAACATTTTTGTTTCCCCACCTCACCTCGGACACCACGCTCTGTGCCTTTGCTCTCTACTTCCTTGTGTTCTTTACCGGTGTGGCTCCATCTGGGCATACAATAGGTGGGGGCGGCTGGCTGGCACCCACAGGGATAGTTCTGTGTGGCTGCTGTTGGGCAAGCAGGCAGACTCTGTGTGTGTGTGTGTGTGTGTGTGTGTGTGTGTGTTTTGATGTATTCACTGACCCTGCCACTCTGTCTACCTGCGACATTCTGCCTCCACAGTCTGATCCCAGGGGGCATTGCCACACAGAAAGATACAGACACACACATCACCTCAATCCCCCGGTGACATTTCGCGTTTTACTCATTGAGTTTTGATTTCTTTTTTGTACTCTGTTTGGCAACACAAAACAAGGTTACATTTTTTTTTAATGATCATTTTTTGGTAAAGACCTCTGCTTTAACCTTCCTTTAGAAATCCCATTGTGTTTGTCCTCCTAACCTTTATTTTACACTTTTTCCTTTTGGCAGACAAGTCCTTGATGAAATGCTTTGATTGCTGCATCGATTATCGTCTTATAATCTGACATTTTCTATCTCTCTGTTTCCCTTTTTTCCTCCCTGTCTGTCGGTCTGCCTTTTGTCGGCCTCATGCTGAATTTTCGGTGAGTGAAACCTCTGAAAGCTAACAAAACTAAATACCATAACCTAATCTCCCTTTACAGAAAGCCACAATGACAATCTCTCTCTGTCTTTCTCACACCCTTAGTCCCCTCAGCTACCCTGCGGTGAACCGCTACTCCTCGTCCTCTCTGTCATCTCAGGCCTCCAATGAAGTCAGTAACATCACAGGGCAATCGGAGAGTTCGGATGAAGTCTTCAACATGCAGGTAATCTCCCTCTCTCTCATACACACATACATGCAACCTATTTTACCTTCCCACACAGCCACACAAAGGCTATAAAGGTATTTTTTTGTGTCCACATCCCAACATGCTCATTGCCCCCCCCCCCCCCCCCGCCCACAGATTTCACTTGCAATACATTTGAATCTCCCTCACTCCGTTCCACCCTCATTTCTCTTTTCCTCTGACCCTTTCTCTCCATTGTCCTCTCTGCTTGTTTGGAGCTTTGTCCGGGCCAAGCAAATTGTCATGATTATATCAAACAAGGACACGGCGCTTTGTGTGGTCCGTCCAGGGAGCTCGCTGGAGTTGGGCAGTAATCTAAAGTAGATTTGGCCAATTCAGAAAGCTGCCGACAACTCCTGGCAAGCTGTCTGGCGCACCTGGCAGACCTGGAATAACAGGAAGCAGAGAATAACATGAGAGGATAAAGGACTGTTGTCACGGATCTGATGGAACCTATTACAATATTTCATCACAGCTTTTATTCTCTAGATCAAGTACAATTCACTGAGCAGTGAATAAAGAGAAGAGAAGTATTACTACGGAACATTTCACAAAGTGCATTAAGCCTTTAACCCCCACGATCCCGGAGACACATCACAAAAATGCTAATCGCTCCATAGTCACATAAAGATTTTATACAAAAGGTAATTAACGTTCTGCTTCATGATAATGATGTTGTTGTTGTTGTCGTCATCCCACCTACAGCCCAGTCCGTCTACCTCAAGCCTCAGCTCCAACCATTCTGCCTCGCCCAACGTCACCAGCTCAGCACCCTCCAGTGCTAGAGGTGAGGCTCATTTTACATTGTTATACACTGTAGGCTTTTAGCTGATATTTCACTCCAGTGTGACTCACACGGAGGAGGCAGACAAGAGGTTCAGCTGGACACACTGAACAAGGGAACTGAACCTTTTGACCTTTCAGCGACACAATGTTCTCTCAAACCCCAGCAGCGTCCTGTCTGGTGAGGTTAGCGAGGTTAGACGACAGCTAGGGACACACGTACTGTAGGAGAGGGAGATCATTGAGGAGAGACGGTTGAATTGAAAGTTAGAGACTGGAAAATAGAGAGAGCTGAGACATAGAGACAAATTTTGTTGAAAGAAACATGGAGCCAGTGAAAATGCAAGAGAGAATAAGAGATGATTACAGCTCTGTGGAGGATCCCTATTAGATCTCGGTACAATCTCCAGTCCAGCCCGGGCCATCGTAGCCTCCTCTACAGTGTGGAGTGTGAATATCTAATGCCTTCTCTGTCTGCCCTCTTATCTCACTGCATTCAAATGTGCAAACGTGCTTCTGCCTGATCCACATCATAAAAAGTAAGAATATATGAAGACGTTTATGGAAGCGTATACACTCCCCTTTGGCAAGCAGCTGGCAGAGGGCGCGCCCTTATAAAAGTGGCCTCTGTCTACCCATAAAGCCTGGAGAGACTTATTGCTTGTGTGTTATCTGAATGAGAGCCAGAGATGGGAATCTCATACTCGTATGATAGCCTTCCAAGTGCTATCACATTGGCTAATGGATCAAGAGCTATGCAGTGGCTAACACCAGTTGTGTGTGTGTGGGCTTTTGTGTTTATCTCGGTGCATGTGGTACACGTGTGTCTGTGTCAAGGTTTAGCATGTGTCTCTGTGTGCTGTGATTGTCCACTCTCACTGAGGAGGTGAAGGAGTGTGGTTGGAGGGAGTGAGGAGGGGGTGTGTGTGTGTGTGTGTGTGTGTGCGTGTGTGGGAGAGGGCAGGCTATTTATCATGTTGTGGAGCCAGTGAGGCTGAAAGAATGGTGGAGAGGCATGGAGGGAGAAAGAGA
Source organism: Macquaria australasica (assembly GCA_005408345.1). Taxonomy (NCBI): domain Eukaryota; kingdom Metazoa; phylum Chordata; class Actinopteri; order Centrarchiformes; family Percichthyidae; genus Macquaria; species Macquaria australasica. The sequence goes on from SEMN01000011.1 coordinate 1,731,603, forward strand.
GATTGGCCTTTCCTGATTGCCAGTATTTGTGGGTAATAGTCTAACACCTTGCTGCTATTTGGTCCGTTATGTGTTGCACATGCTCGTGTGTGTGTGTGTGTGTGTGTGTGTGTGTGTCTGTGTCTGTGTCTGTGTCTGTGTGTTACCGTTCTAACATCTCATACCGTCCATTCCAGGTTCACCCCAGATGGCAGAGAAACACAAGCATTCCAGAGAAAATGCCTGTCTGTCTCCACGAGAGAGGCCGGTCAGCGCCATCTTCCCCAACCCCCTGGACCCTGCACAGGTTAACACACACACACACACACACACACACATACACACACACACACGTTCATCTACACACACAGTAAGGTGTAGGCGGTATTACCGGAGCGAATGCCATTTATAGAATCCAGCTATACCTTGTGTTTTGGTGCAGAATGGATTATAGGTCACCCTTATAGGTTAAAACAAATAGGTATTTGTCTGCAAAGAAAAAATGGATCAAATAAATAGAAACAGACAAATAAGCTTTTGACCTTTCAGTGACTGAACAACAAGGAAATATGTCTGCTAGTACGAGGGAGGTTTGAGAATGTGCTCCTGCTCTCACATAAATGCTCCGTAACTGTGCATCTAAACCGTTTTGTGAGACTCGATACTGTGAAAAAAATTCAAATTTCCCAACTACAATTATTGTTCCATGTGTGGCGTCATGTAGGCCTTTAGCATAATTAGCAAACCCAAAGAATTACAGTTACAAAGTGGGAGGAGCTATTTCAGGCAACGCTGGTTGTTGTGGTAAAAGCCCCACGTTTATTTTATCTGTTGACAATGTTACGTGACACTCAGTTGAACCAACACAAAAATATCGGGTTGTTTGAAGGTACAACGCTGTGTGCATAAAAACGTAAGCAGGTGGACATATCTGCCATGCGTGGGCTATATATACTGGATGGTTTTTTTGACACATTGCTCCTGACAGGCATGTTTTTCCAATACCGGGGCAGAAAACAAGGTCACCTTTTTATTGTACAGCATATCTCAAAGGGTGACTTCTGTCTTAGAAAAAAATTGCCTCCCAGATGAGGGCACATGCCACGAGGCCCTTTTGTAGCTGAGAATTGCAGTTTTTCTAGAGCAACTGATGTTACTGATGTTTTATTAAAGTCCAGCTTTGCCTCATTTTCTGTGTTAAAAAAAAACAGAAACAAAAAACATTCCAGTAGAGCAAGCTAATGTTACCACAAGAACAAGAGCCAACAAGAACAACATGATATTGCAGTTTCTCTCTCTAGCTGAAGGGCAGCGCGTAACGCAATCACACACTCCATCCTCAGTGACAAAGCTACTGTAACAGAGAAATAATGTGTTTGTTTTTCAAGGCCTTTTCATCTCTTACAGTCAGAGCCACAGTTCACCTGTTTTTCTTACCTTGACTACAGATGAATAGATGTTGGGAGGCCTAACAACTATTTCCAACCTGACAACAGCGAAGCTATTAGCTGCTAATGGAATATTGATTATTAGAAACATTGGTCGCTTGCATCATTTACTGTACTTAGGTGAGAAAGAGCCATCTTATTTCTATATTTTTGAGGATGGAGGGGGAGTGTTCACCCACTTCTACAAATACCACGCCACTGCTAGACATTCAACACTCTTTCTCTCCGTCTACGTCCGTCTGACTCTGTTGTTGTCTGTGTCTATTCTGTTGAATTTGTTAGGGAAAGATTTCACACCTTGATCTTTATTTTTTACAGTCCGCTATTCAATTATTCCTCTACATGTTAAAGCTATGTCATCTCAAATGTGCTGTTTCATGCTGTAAGTAATTTTGGACTTTTTTCTCTGTGTGCAGAGAGCTCCCCCTCATCAGATAGGCGATACCACTCTACCAAGGAGTGACCCCAACCTCTCAGCACCAGACAAAGGTAAAACACTATGCTTAGCATATATATATTTTTAACATACAGCACTTCCATGTACTCACGATTGTCCACATTCAGCACTCTCAGAAACCCTCCAAATATCCTCCAGTACCTTGCATGGAATCCCCTCCAGCAGAATAATAATGCCAACATATGTAGACACTTTTAATTACACCTCTGCTAAGGTAAACATTTAATATTATTTTTATTGTTTTATATGCTCCTTATTGTTTTTTATGAGAGCATTTATCCTCACTTCCCATTACAAGTCCCCAGCATGTGTCCATGAGCCACAATTCCTGTAGAATTTCTTAACCTCAGTAATGCTGCAGCAGTTACAGACATCTTGTCTATGACTTAAGCTTCTATCTGTCCAGACATACAGTGTGTGTGACACTTTGACCACAGAGCGACTGGAGGCATCTGTCTTCACACAGCTGGTTCAGGGAGCTCCTCAGGATACACAAACACAAACACACACACACGCTAGGCTCCATTTTCCTCCGACTCCTAACCATACACACTGTCTAGATTACAGCTTTTCATCTTCCCTCATCCTTAAAGAGTAATATAATGACAGGTACTATTCCTGTGATGCTGATGGACGTGTGTGACATTCATATGTATGAATGCATCTCCATTAGTTAAGTCCCCTGGTTGTCATTTTGTACAGCATAGTCTAGGGGAGACAAAAAATGTGTCTGTGAAATTAAAAAAACCCGAACAGTCTGCTTTTCTCTGAGTATAAAATTAACACGTGAAATGTATGTCCTTCCATCAGTGCTGCTCACTGCCAGAAGAAAAAAGGAGCCGCTTTCAGAACACTTTGTGAGATAATTAGGGAGGATTGCGGAAGAGACACCTTTAAAATAAAGTGTGGATGTGATAGTTTCCTTGTGACTCACACACAAACACACACCTTTCCACGTGATTTGAGTGCGATCTGTAAATAATGCAGCGAGAGATAGATGAACTGCCACAATATGGCGACATGACACCTTTATGCAAATGACAGCGACGAGAGGTGCCAGATTTTACACCAAACCTGACTGTATAAAAGTGAAGTGTCGCTTGTCGCATCTTATGCCTTGAACTTTAAATTATAACTGCAGATACTAAATATAGAGTGTTGTTTAAACATTCAGCAAACACTCTAGGTAGCAGTGAAATGAACAAACAGCCTTTTGACGCCTGTTCAGCAGCGGTGTCCAGAGGCAACAGTCTACCACAACTTTATAAACTGTGACCTGACCAATCACTCTGACAATGTCTGATTACATTTGATTTCTACAGTAAAGTATGCACTTGAAGTAACTCCTAGATTTCAAGTAGCTACTTAAGAGATTAAAGTTTGATTGAATGTGACCTACTGTATAAACCTGAAGACCAAACAAGGACAGTCTTCTGCAGGACTGATTTCTACCTAAAGTAGCATCGGTTAAGTGAAGTGTATTTGTATTTTATAGTTTATTCCTGTTTATATGAAATCTATCACCCTGTTTTCACACCAAATGTACACGTGGGGCATCGCACAGAACAAGACCATTATTTTTCTCTTTTCTATTTGCTCTCTCTATTTGTGGACATTTTTTCACAACGAAAACGACACTAAAGCTGAATAAAAGGTAGCCTTGAAAACAAAAACTATGATGAAATACATTTCAATTTTAGTCAGCGAATAAAAACTAAACAATATTGTGAAAGACGGACAAATGGAAGTATGAACTAATGATTGTTTTAGTGACCTGCATCTGATATTGTATGCTCCTAACTGGTAAAAAGTATCCTCCACCGCCCACAAATAACGCTTGTTTAGAGCTTTGTTTAGCTGCTTGATCTTAAACAACATGTGGTATTTCTATGTCATGTCTCTGCCAGTAATGTTAGCTAATGTTACTGTTTCTTGGAAGGAATAAAGACACACATCTTTGGACTAAAAAACATCTAGAGTTCCTCTGAAAAGGTCAAGAGACCATTACTTATTGTAAGAAGCTGATTGAGAAAATATGTTTTTAGGGCCTTTAACATGCCCCTCATCCTGCGCTCTCTCTCTGGTAATGTATGCGGTCTTGCATGTTTGGTGTGAAACCAGTATTACTGCAGTTTCCCTCTGCAGGCTAGAATGTGTTCTGAATACATGACATTATCATATCATCCATCTGAAATGTGCATCATTCCATGTTCTCCTTGTTGTCTTTTGTAATCCCATAACCTGTTGAGTGACTTGTCATGTTTCTGTGTACTGTAAGTGAGAACCACACCCAGTAGCTGGAGCCTTGACAGTGTCAAAGAGCGCGCTCCATCCTTCTCTGACTCTGTTGGCAAATTGCTATGCCCTCCTGTACCTCCTAGGCCACCGTACTCAGGTAAACTGGCCGATCACGGTTGAATTCCCCGATGAAGAATGGTACTAATTTCCCTCTCCGACTTTTGACACCTGGTGCTTTCTCCACCTCCTCCTACTTTCCCATCTGGGGCTCTCAGCTACTGCTTCCTGGCTTGCTGCTGCCTAATAGCATCCAGATACATGATGGCAACAGCATTGTCTTTACTAACTGGCTTAATGCTGATATTTTCTGGTATAAGATGTGTTAGTTCAGCTGAGAACATGTCTGAAAATCTCCGTGGACCTTGAGAGGGCTGAAGTCAATCCCAGTGAATTCCTGGACATGTTTTTTTTTTCTTTCAGGCCCCCTGAGAAATACATGTCATTACATTTTAACAGCAGTTTTCTCCACCATCTACTCAAACTGTGTTTTAGTTATTTACTTATTTACAGATGCAATAGACTTGACTTATTCCCCAGGGCTTTCTGATATATTGTACTGCCCAGCAGCATAATAAGCAGATGGAGTGTTTTTTTCTCCACTTTTTCTGCCCTCATTGCATAAAGCAGTAACAGCTGTTAGATGTAGAAACAGCTTAAGGCAGCCTAAAGGACCTGCAGAACATCAGCGATTGTTTGATTCATTGATGCTTTAAGCCACTGGCCCTCTCAGCTCCATGCGTGTATGTATGCATGACTCATGCTGTGTCATCACGGTGAATGGAAGAAAACGGTTTTCTAATTTGAATTTGCCCTCTTTTCTTCTCTCTCTCTCTCTCATCTGGTTGTCACCAGGCTCCTCGGCTAAAAACGTGAGGTCGCAGTCCCCCGTCTCCACATCCAGATCGCCGCAAAAGGTTGGTTCTGTTTCTGTCGCTCACTCCCTCTGTCCGTTTAGTCTTGGGAGTTTTTGGAGCTTTTTTTAATTTTCTTATTTTAGTTTTTCTTTCCCTGAGACAGCCTGACCTTGCTTAGTGGCAGCCTCGGGGCCTTCCTCCTGAACTGCTAACGCCTTACCGGCCAGCTCCGGGGGGTTTTATCCTACACTGTGTCAAGCCAAAGCCTGGGAGCTTTGTATTACTGTTCACTGAAGCTGCTAACTGCTCCAGTCCTGCTGATTTTGTAGTTTTTATGACACGGCTGTCCCAAAGAGGACCCAAAACGGGACTGATCGGACGCCATTCATCGTATTAGTTAAATGTACACCTGGTAGACGCCAACTGGTGCCCACTGTGTGTAATTCAGGCTCTGAGAGGATGTCACCTGGCCTGTTTGCCAAAAATATGCAAAACCAGATGGATTTATTCAACTTCACTACATGTACTTGTCAGTGAATTTAAATTTCAAAGGCTGAACCCTATTTGTTATGTTTTCCTTCACTATTGATGCTCTGAGACCTGAACTGAACGTTCCCTTCTCGCAGCTGAGATAGGTTGAAGCACGTTTTTAATATCTCTGACCTCAAGTGTTTTTATGTTTATCTACAGTCACACTGATTACTCTTGCTTTGTCTCCAAGCTCTCATTTATTGTTAATGAGCCTCTTAGTAGTTAATACCAGTCTGCAGAAGCAGGAGAGGTCCAGGAAAGGTTAGCTAAGCACCGGGCGAGCTCTTAATGAGGGTAAAAAGTTGTTTTGAAACTCTGGTGAACTGTCTCCTTCTAACTGTTATCTCCTTTGTGGGCTTGTCACGAGCAACAGTGCTAAGCTCCCAGCTTTGTTGCGGGTGTGATGTCTTCTTACATGTGACAAGTACCAAGAATGCGGTTGTTTGTGCGGGTGTGTGGTCTGTTTGTGTGTGTGTGTGTGTGTGTGTGTGTGCGTGTGTGTGTGTGCGGCAGAAAGGAAGAGAGAGAACAACTCTGGAAACCAAAGTGTGAGTGACAGCTTGGCGCTCAGCATGCTCTGTCAATCAGATTTGTGTGTGTGGTTAGGTGTGTGCATGTGGCCACTGTGTGTGTTTGTGAGAGTGGCAATAGAAGAGGCCTGGAGCGAAGTACCAAGCTGCCCATCACAGCACAGCAAGAAACGGGTCCTCAGCGGATCTCCAGCAGGCCCCATTATCTGGCACATGAACGCACACACACGCCGAACACACACATCAGTCAGTGCAGCCAGGGGCCCATTACCAGACCACAAACCCCAGGACAGTAGTGAACCTGCAGAAAACACATGGTACCAGTCTGACAGGGCTGCATTTACTCATCTCCAGAGGTAGAAATGATATTTAGAAGTAGCCTCTCTCTGGAAAGCTGGGTCAGGAGTTTAAACTGCTTGTCAGCACTGTATTAAATATACTGATTTTCATCATGCTCGCCCCAGACGTGAAAAGGTTTGTCCAGTCGTGCATGTCAAATGGATACCTCTCTTTGTGCGTGCCCCCTGTAGCATGAATGATACAACCTTACTGATCAATTGTATACTCCACTAGATCCAATTAAGTTTTAGCAGATATAATGGCAGCATGGTGTAATTGCTTAGAAAAACATTTTGTTGAGTGATCGGATTTTTGAGGGGGTGAAATGCGGCATATTGTGTTTTTTCGTCTCGGTGCACAGGGCCGGTCAGGCTCAATCTGTTCACTGATTTTTTTTTAAAAATATTTATCGTCGCTGTATGGCTGTGTCAGCACACGTGTTGGAGACGGCAGAATAGGGGATGCATACAATATGGCTGCATGATTACCATAACTGACTTTACTCCAATTTTTTGCCTTTATTTTGATACTCAGGGTTCGTACAAAGTCTTGAAAGTTTGGAAAATGCTTCATTTTAACCATTATGTTCTCAGGTTAGGAATATGCTTGAATTCGACTATACTCCTTGAAAAATGCTTGATTTGATTGCATCAATGCCATTACCACAGCTATTGCTTTACATCCCTATGTGGAACTGTATTGTGCTGCTGTATGTTCTCTTTCCTCCTGCCCTGAGATAACTTTGTTATGATATGGCGCTATATAAATAAAACTGAATTGAAATTGAATTGATTTTCAACATAATCTGGCATTTCATCATCTACACAATGACTCATTTAATGAAAAATCTTTTAATATTTGTAATGAAACGATCTCGTCGTCATATTTGTTTGTTGTCTCCTGGCATTTATAGTAACAATTTAGATGTGATGATAAAGGCTTCGAGAGTCTGGAAATGTTTGGTTTAGGTACCTTGAAAGTACTTGAAAAGTGCTTGAATTTTACTCTTAAAAAGCTGTACGAACCCTGGACACTGTCACGTCAAAATCCTTCAAATAAAACAATCTGAGAACTTTTTAGAAACCGCTTTAGGGCTGCAGCTAACAATTATTATCATTACCGATTAATCTACGGATTGTTTTCTCCAGTAATTAATCAAATGTTTGGGCTAAACAATGTCATAAAAATGGAGGAAAATGCCCGTCACAATTTCCTACAGCCTAAGGTGACCTATTGGAATTGCTGGCTTTGTCTGACCAACAGTCAAATACCCAAAGAAATTCACTTTAATATAGAGCTGAAGCAATCAGTCTTTTAATTGATTAGTCGATCAACAGAAGATTAATCTGCAACTATTTTGATAATTGTTTGTACAGTTGTCAGTCAAAAATGGCATATATTCTCTAGTTCCAGCTTCTAAATCTGAGCATTTGCTGCTTTTCTGTGTTTCATATTGTTTTATGAACTGAATATCGGGGTTTTGGACTGGACAAAATGTCACCATGGACTCTCAGACCGTGTGATATTTTTTTAACATTTCAAAGACTAAATGATTCATCAATTCATCAAAAAGTAATTACAGCGCAGTCGACCGTTGAAATAATCGTTACAGTAGGTGCAGCCCTAGTTTGCTGTTAGCATAAGACAGCAAATCGTTACAACCGAGAAGCTGGGAACAGGTCAGAAGTGTGCTCTGCACCTGTTACCACACCCAACAGTGATGTCATGGTGCACACAGCTTGGAGTATTTGGAGTACACTTCTACATCATTGCCGCGAGGTGAAAAGTTAAACCACTAGACGTCAGCAAAAACAAGATTTTCAGGGGCTGTTAAGTTGCTCTTCAAACGATTAATTGATCATCAAAACAGTTGCCAATTCCATTAATCGATTAATCGTCTCAGCTCTGAACTGCTTCATTTCAAAGGGTCACAAGCCACAGTAAAAAATACAACGAATAGCATATTTGATTTACACAAGACAGGAGAAAAGAAAGGTATATGATTTCCTGTCATTCTTTCTCTCCCTCTAGACCACGGTGCCACCTTTCACCCCCTCGCCCACCGAGTGCCAGTCCACCAGCCTGGTCTCCAACTCCCCCGTCCTCTCCGGCAGCTACAGCAGTGGCATCTCTTCCCTCAGTCGCTGCAGCGTGTCGGAAGCTTCGGGCACCGAGTTACCTGCAGGTGACCACCCGCCCCACCCGCTGCCTCCGCCCACCACCTTGCCAAACTCTGTCTCCAGCAGCTCAGACGAGCCGATCCGCAGGGAGAACAAGACCCCGCCACCCTACAGCGTGTACGAGAGGAACAACCCCCGCAGGCCTGTGCCGCTGCCCCACAGTCTCTCCATCCCACCGCAGACGGACCCCCCGGCCCTGCCACCCAAGCCTCACCAGCTCCGCACAGGCAGCATGAAGCTGGACGGAACCTCCGACCCTCGAGTCCCCAGACCAAGACCTCTGCCCAGGAAGGTGTCCCAGCTATAGGTGCTGGTTCTGGTCCAGGTCTGGAGCTTGAAGAAACACACTGGCGTATTTTGCACTTTTCTACCGGGCACCTACTTGTTTTTTTGTGATCTTCAGTTTGGCATTCCTGACCTACACTCCAATAAAAGACACAGGCCTATAGATTAACAGGCAGTCAAAAAAAACTGAAGAAGCTGTCAAATAATGAAAGTTTCTTTTTGTATTTACTAGAGGGCATTGCATTGACTTTGACTTGGTCATTCCGCACTTTTAGCTCTAGTACGTATAATAGGTCACCACGGTCAGTCGCAGCATATGTTTACCAGAACACTCTAGAAACACACAGTTTTGATAGATGTAATAATCTCAAATATATGTATATTGGTATATATGAGAATTGTTTTTGCCTTAAGTATTGGAAACAGAGTCTTTTATCCGTGAGTCTTGCACGTTCTTTTTTTTTTTTTAAACAACTCTGTACATTTGTATACAGTCTGGCTAAAAGGTGCTAGAGGCCTCGAGTATGCATTTCAGTGAAGTGTAGTAGACACGGGTGTGTTCCCATAGTCATATCCACACAAGCAATGGCTTTTAAAATTCTAACGAAAGTGATGACAATATTTTGTCATTTGTAAGCAGTGATGAAAAAAAGTATGGTAGCTTCGACACAGTAATGAGAGCAATTTAACTCCACATGGTTATATGTAAATCAGAAAACTAGAGGGGTTTTTCAGTGGGAGGTTGCCACCTTAACAAACCACTCTGCTGCCCTTCTCTCTCTAAAAACTGCCTCCAATCCTGAAAACTGCCTCTATTAACAATTCAATCATGATCCTGGACCAAACACATGGGCAAACATTGGTGCAACTGCATGCTTAGAAGCTGGACCATTGCCATTTATGTGAACACACCCTATCCCTCCTGCATGATGTACATGACAACAGATCTTCAGGGGGGGTTTACCAAGTATTGTGCCAAAGGAAAATGTACAATGTGCTGTAAAGAAGCTTTTTTTTAAACTGGGACCTGGAATCAAGAAGTTTGGAAATGCTCAGCTGAAAAGACATTTTTAAGAAAGAATTTTTAAAGTGATTTTACCCAAAAATCCTAATCAAACTGTAATCTACTGATCAAACAAGCACAAACAAGACTTTATCATGTGTATTATGACCAGTACTGTTATTATGAACTCTCTATTTGACAAAGCAGTAATTGGAACAGAGTTTCACTGTCAGCAGTCACCCTTAAAACATAAGGACTGACACTATTGAAGATTTATTTACAAACTAATCATTGTCAAATATTTGTACAGTTGAGATCTGCTTTGTGTTTGATTAAAAAGATGGACGTGAGTTGACTGCACTATAAATAGTTGCTCAGTTCAACCACATTGCATTGCTGCAGTGAAGTAAGTGTTCTGTGGCAGGTAGATTTCACATTGTTTTGTAAAATAGAGGAAATTTTGGCATAAAATATTCATCAATCTTAAATTCTGTAATACATTTTATTGGGGGGGGGTTAGCTTTAGTATTGTTTGTATGTTTCATTTTTGTATGGTTAATTTACTTTTTGATTTGTTGTGAATTTTTGAGATTAAATATTCACATTAATCAGTACTTGAGAATCTGTAAATTATATGATGAGATTAATGTAAGTATGCCAAATATAAAATTTGTGTATTACAATTAATGTAAATATTGTGTTTTTAACAAAATGTAGCTATAACAATTTACAGCTTTGAATGTAATGTTGAAGCAGCAAATTATTATTATAAATGTTCAAACTTTTATGGTTTTGTGAGTGTAGAAAAACTAAGGTCATGCATAATGACACCTAACACATTTACAAGTTCAATAAACTGCCCTATGTAATACAAATGGATTGATTGACAGATTTCTACATTATGAGACCTTGGAGATTTGCGACTTATGTGAATTTGTCTTCTTTTATGGGGTATTGAGGTTTCACAGAGGCAAAACAGTCACCCAACGCTGCAGAGAGCCAAGCTGATTGGCCATCAGCAATGTGATTACCTCTAACAAACCTCAATAGCTTCTTAGTGTTTCGTGGGGAAGCCAGCTAGGGATCATGTGGTGGTCGCTGCATTAGTGAACTCTACTAGGTGGACACAGCTTCTGTTGGGGTTTGGGATCTGAAGCTGATAATGTAAACATCAGTACATGTTACACTGTCCCATGGAAACCACTCACTGTAGTGTTTGGCGGATGGATGTGTTCATGATGGAATACAAAGGAAACTGAGCACAATTAAAGTAAGAAAAGTTCTGGTGACTCTAAGCGTATTTGAGGAGACCCATGATAGTAAATGCAGGGAGTTCAGTTCCATGAAAATGTTTCTCTGACCAAGATGGGAATGCCAAATGAAAAATGGCTGCCAAAAAAGGTGAAAGTTGGTTTCAATTTTATGTAAAGCCGAGGAAGTCCTTCCTTTGTTTTTCATGCTGACAAGTGATTTTACACCCGTTTCCAGCATGAAGTGTATCCCATATAACCTTATTAAAGTTAAGTGTAATTCAACCTTATCCGTTTGGGATACACAACAAAGAAAACGAATGATAAAGAGCTAAATTGTATGTGTTACAAAGTATAATAGTGGTAGCAGATGTTTTTTGTTTAGAGAATAGCAAATCAATTCTATAATATTTTACATTTTCACAAAAGCTGAAAGGTTTACTGTTAAACTGTGATTCATTCATTTGACTAAAAGCAAAAAACACTGAATCCTCCTTATTATCTGTGAACCCAAAAATCAAACCAGGAATTTCACTAAAGTTAAGACATAATGCACCCCCAGGAATTAACTTAAATGGCCACAGCTTGGCTCACTTCCTGCTCTGGAAGGAAGCAGGTAGTGATTTAGGGAAGAAGAACAACTAGCAATTCTTGGCGGGAACCATGTGGAATGTGAATCTATCACCACTTGAAAGCACAGTTAGTGAGAAAGATTTGTTGTTGTTAAGATTTAGCAGTGTAGGCTATTCAAACTTGCTAAGGTAAAATACTGTAAATGTTATGTTCGGATGGACTATTTCTTTGGATGTCCTTGGGACAAACTAAAAGAGATTGACCCACTGATCAGGTAAGGTCAATTATTTTCTCTGTGATCCATGAAAAGAGGGTTAACACGCTTTTCCTTTGGGACTTTTAAAAGACAATATTGATCTTTTTGGGAAACTAGTAGCTCACTGGTCAAATTACTGTTAACTTGTTGAAGTGTTACAGGATTATACATGTTTTTCATGTCAGATCACATACAAATTGTGTATTTCACTCACCACTTCACACTGTTTTGAAATTACTTTTTATTTAGAAATGGAACTTTTTTTTAGCCATGCTAACAGCGGTAATGTTTTTGCCCAAATACTGACATTCCCATGACATTAATGTTTCCCATCAGCCTCAGCTGTACTTTGTGTTTAGCGCTAACGTTGATTAGCTAACACGCAGGGAGTTACATTTACACTCATTACTGTAACAAAGTCGTTTGTGTACTTGTACGAGTATTTTTAAAAATCAGTAATTTTACTCATACTTAAGTGTTTTTTTTATCTCAAGTATTGTACTTTGCTACATTTCAAGATTAGCAGCATTATAGACCTTTTCACAGCAGCAATAAACATTCTTAATGTCATTAGTTACACCTGTGTTTACCTACTATTTCATGTCAAAATGGCTGCTGTGAAAAAAGTACCTTATATGGAAGCCCATTTCCGCCAGTAAAAAAAGAAAAAATGAAAAAAAGTCGAAATTATGAGATAAAAAGTCGAAATTATGAGATTAAAAGTCATAATTATGAGATAGAAACTGCAAACAATATGCAATCCTAAATAAGACAACTATAACAGTTGACTTTTGTAAATGTTTGATGTTGGATTAAGTTAAGTTGCTGTTCAATGAAGGCTGCCACCTCTGTCACACTGGTTTTATTCTTTCTACACCAGAACTGCTTCTTCAATCCCATGTGAATCAGCAAGCAGGTGAAGTATTTCATTTGTTGTAAAGCCACGTTTAAAGTCCTCAATGTGCTCACAATCCATTTCTGACAAATTAACCAGGAGAACTCGTGCCAAAGAGCTGCTACTCTCATTGTTGTTTGAAAGTATCTCATAATTATTATAATTTCGACTTTTTTATCTCATAATTTGGGCTTTTTATCTCATAATTATGACCTTTTTATCTCATAATTAAAACTTTTTTATCATATAATTTCCATTTTGTTGTTGTTTTTTGTTTTTTTTACTGGCGGAAATGGGCTTCCATAGATAATGCACCACCCCGCGAGCGTATTAAGTGACCCACATCAAACACACCCATGAAGCTACGCGACCAACAGGTGCTAAAACACTAGACATGCTCACGGTGGATCCTCCAGCAGTAACGTCTACTTTCAGTGAGGTTTGTAAGACCTTTCTGCTGTTTTTGAGAGTCCCCAATATGACTGCAGAGCGCATTTATATTGTTAATACATATGTGTTGTCTGCCTTGGTGATTATCATCGTCATTAAAAATGTAACGCAGTAACGTTTACTCAGAGTACATTTTACCTGAGCTACTTTTTACTTTTATCTGAGTACATTTTTTTACATTTACTTGAGTAAACGTCCTTTAAGTAACATTAATATTCTACAGTAATATTCTAATCCTCTTTCCACCCCAGCTAACACGTTAAAGTAAGACGATGAATGTGGTAAACATTAAACCTTTTGCTCATAAGCATGCTAGCAATGTCATTGTAGGCATGCTTCACAGAGCAGCGAGCGTGGCTGTAGTCTTGTTTAAGAAAGAAAATGGAGGTCCATAGCTAGAGTGTAAAGGTATAAATAAATTGGAAAAATAAATAATTATTGAATTATTATTTATGTTGGCCTTCATATGCTGCAAGTTGATGACCAATTTCCCTCCAAAAATCACTGCACCATCATGTACAATGCTACTCTGCCTTTTATCCATAGGAATATACCAATTACTGTAGGTCCACAGTTAGTCTACTTTCAGGTAAAAAAGAATAGTCTCTTGCAGCGTATATACCTAAACATATGTAGGACAACTCATAAATGTGCGTGGTCAGTGTGCTTTGCTGCACCAAAGACAGGACTATCAACACACAGAATTTAAACATCAAGGTTTACATCTTTGTGGAAACATTTGTGACCTGGTGAGTTGTATGTTTCATATCCCTACTTTCAAATTGTGGCATTCAGATTGACACTGAGTTCTCTTTTCCATAGAGGTGTAATTAAAGTGTTAATCTGCTCCTCTCCATAAATTTCCATCGCTTGAGCATCCACGGCCATGTGTCTTCTGTCATTACACTGGTGTGTAATAACAAGACACATTCACACAAGGGAGCAACTTCCCTGTTCATCACAAAGCATCTAATTACCCCACCACCACAGTTGAACTGAAGACTGCTCTCGCTCTATAGTCAGCACAGTGGTTGTGTGTTGATGGAGCTGTGCTGCTTGACCGAGGGACCTTGAACAACTGCAAATTGTGTTGGTGTTTGTAAATTGCGTGCGCTCCCTCACTCTCTCGCCTATAAACATACTGTGTGTGCAGCGCGGTGATTGGGAGACGAGCACACTTCACCTGTCAGCACTCATCATAATTGTTGGTGGTCGGCTGTAATTTGACAGCAATTATCATGTCAGGAATGAATTTCCCGGCTAATCGCAGAGTCTCCTTGCAACAGAGGGCGCATGCTGCAGCAACCAGAGAGACGTGCCTCCGCCATTCAGCGAGCCTGGGAGAATTGTTGTCGGTTACAAACCTCCATGGGCTTGTCAATCTGGCCATTATTGAGAGAAGAGCTGCATACTGCTTGTAGTAGCGGTGAACAAAGCCTGTCTTGGTTAAAGGACAGGAGAGAGTTAAGCAGGCAACAAATTTCTCCTGATCCCAGACGTTGACATTTTTGCATTTGTGGGCACAGATAGCTGCCTTACAACAAAAGGAACCATAGCTGGAAGGCACAGAGCTGTAATAACATGTAAATATGATGAACCTGCAGAGCTCGCTGTAATTGTAGAGACATTCAGCACATTTCTAAAAGATGCAGCATTCATTATATCCAGCATGCGGCTTTTGCACAACAGTTTAGCCCTATTATAAAAGCACTAAACATCCTTCGTTTATAGCATTCATGGGTGATGATACATAATTATCAGGGGAAAGGCAGTGCTAGGTATTAATTTAAAGTTGCCTGGGGCGAATTTTGGAGAACACACAGCCGCAGAGAAACCCAAGGTGTTTGTCTCGCTCTGCAAATCTCTCCAGGGAGAGGAGAAGCTGGAGCAGCTCTGCAGGGAGCAAAGAACCTCCGTCTCAGAGAGGCACACTGAAGAGAAGTTTCAAAGAGAAACTCGCAAGAATAGATGGCGTGTTTTATCTTTCTGCTCCACTCCTGTATCTGCTCTGTTGTGTTCAGCAGCTTATGGGGGATTTTCACCTGACTGCTTCAAATACTCCAGGTTGTTTTTAATGGCACGATGAGTGAAGTTTAATTTTTTGACTTGTGCTGTCCTCAGAGGAGGACTATTGCCTCAACTGAATGGGGAGTTGACTGCTAGTTTCAAATGCTTTGTATGCTGAAAAAACAGTACAAGACAAAAAGAGATCAGGGAAATGCATGCATGTGTGTGTGTGTGTGTGTGTGTGAGACTGTGTATTCTTGGAAGAGACATACTGTATATATTCTTGCAGATGTGTGCAGTATTTTTCTAAAACCACTGCAGGAAGGATTAGTGCAAGGTTCAACCTTTTGTGCTAACAATACAGAGGAAAATTACTTGACTGTTACAAACATTAATCCGTTATCACACTTTCTGGCAAATTTAGTTTGACTGCAAAGTAAATGTTTTTTGGGGGGTAAATAAATAATTCAATTATATTAGATTTGACACCTCTTTATAAATCCACAGAGAGAACTAATTTGGTCGCACAATAACAAATTACAAAAGAGACAACAACAATAAGTGATGCACTTAAAAACACGACCAATAAAGCAGGCGTACATATGACATTTATTTAAAATTGACAGTTATAACAATATTACATATAAAACAAAAGCTTAAAAGTAATGTGAAAAATACAACCCATATCTCAGAAAACAAGCAAATATCTGATGTCATTTAGACGTTTCACAGCACAAAAGACCCTCTTAATTGTTTTGTCTTTTTAAACTACTGGAAACGGCAAACACAGGGTGACCTTCAAACTGAGGTATGGTTTAAACTCTCCTAGTTCTTTCCTCCACAGTATTTTCTAATGAATTGGGAGTCAAACCAATTGTAGAAGCAACCTTTTAAATAATGGTGTTAATTGGCAGTAATGCTGTTACCTCAACATACAACACGTAAAATCAGGCACTGGCCACAAAACTCTGGTAGAAAACATTTAAAAGCTTCCTACTGACCTTGAAGGACCTGGACTGTGCCTTTTCTAAATAACATCATGAGCATTTTCTGCCCATTTCAATTTCATATCAATATGAACAACCAAATATTTGAAAGAGGAAACAATAAAACAACAAAGCTGTAATTAATGGTCATTGTTGTCAGCATTGAATTGGCGTTGCTCTCCAAAGCAAATGTACATCAAATGTATTCACCGCACTTACCTACTGGCATCACCACATTCTTGTTACCTGCATTTGAAATTTTTTTTTGCATTTCTGTTGAATTAAGTATTTTAAACTGGCTCTACTCACAGTATTTGGTGTGGAATGCATTGAAACATCTACTGTAGTAAACTAAGTAAAGGCCCTGAATAATATGAGTTTACTGTAAGTCTTTCCAAACTTAAAGGTTACTTGAAAACTGGGATTTCTAAAGGCTAGTACTGTATCCTGTGAATACCTTTTGTCCATTATAATGTAGCAGTATTACCATCATCTTAAATTCAGGCTTAAAGCAAGGGAGGGTTTTTTTGTTATACAAAGAATAAGTGGATGGCAGTCTGTACATGCATAAGTTCTACACAGAATCTTACAAGATCATATTTGTTACAGCTTGTACACATTGGTGAAGCAAGCTGATAACCAACCTGCTTAAACATGAAAGCTAGGGGAAATTATGGAAGCTGGGGGTTAAGTTGCAGGAACGTCTGTAAAATACATTAATACCACCTGTGATGGCATTCCACCCAAAAATAATTAAAAGCATTAACTTCCCTTGGTATGCTACGCCCATGCCTCATCCCTCTTGATACTCTTTTATCCAGCACTTGAACCGTACTCCTGCAGTTCGCTCATTATCATTATATGCCCCTATCCATTCCAGTGAGTCATCCTCTGAAGGTCAGCGACCCTGTTTACTGAGCTTTCGTGCCCACCAAGGGTTCTCGATCCTGGCTTCCACTTCAGCCCTTGTGGTTCAGCAGTCTGCACGGCAAGACCAGAGGGCAGCTGCGTCAAGACATGCATCAGGCCAGCCATGCTAAAAGGTACTCTTTTGCCCTTATCTAACCTCTCGCTGTCACCCGCACTCATTCTCCGTCGGGTGTATATTAAATTAAATGTTAGGCTCTCTCCGTCTCCGGTCTCTTGGGTGATCGCCTTAGTTCTGCCTGGCTGGTTCAGCTGTGAAGAGGCCTTTCTTGTTTCTCCTACACACATGAATAAACATAAGGTCAGGTAAGATGTTGAAGCGTTGTCCCTATAAGGGTTTGCTGTTGAGTTAAAAACCAGCTCAGGGCATTAGGGCAGGAAATATGGCACAGTAAGGGCAGCGGGGAAGTAAACCTCTGTCAGTATAAAGTAGACAACTTTGGGCTGGAGTAGCTTGAGTAAGAGTACAATTTAATAAGCTTAAAGGGGAATTGCCCTGACTGGATGTAAGGCTGTCAACTCAAGAGTTACTTGGTTAGTTAGCCAGCAGTGTTGGTTATTTAGTACATAAAGCTCACATTCTCAACATGTAGCTACCGTTTTTACTTTCTACTTAGAAGGCATTTCAGGTCTGTAAAATTGTGGTTTTATGCTAATAAGGGCAAAGGACAACAAGCTAACGCTAATTAGATGTGGATTATATCTAGTTCAAAACCACTGGTGCTAAAGTCGCTTACAGTGATGCTAACGTCACTTTGACTATGGGTTGTGTTCTAGCTGAAGTTCTTAAGTAACTGCCAGGTTCAGTCGGATTAAGTCATGCTGTTTTCATGGCGTGATTTGACATTGCTGTATCCCACCTCATAATTGCGAGCTGTAAATAACTAGCTGACTGTATGCAACTTCGTTAGACTAGTGCATGCTGCTCCAGATCCAGCAGGAAGCGAGGAAAAAAATGCAGAAAAGGGCTATTTGTTTCTGAATTAAAACAGAAAGCATTATGAAAACACTAAATGCAAAAACAGAATTAATTTTTTTTATTGAGCAATCAAATCTTAACAAATGTGAATGGGCATTCTGTTATTGCTAGCTAAACTGGCTAATGGTAGATCATATTTGGAAACTTTAGAGTACATTTTCCACCCCAGAGAGAAGCAAACCATTGGCCTTTGGGGAATAACTATATAGCAAATGGTGAAATCCATCCATATTTGAGGCAGCGAACAGGAGCTGTGGGAGGAGGAAATCTTCAGATGAGCAGCATTCAGGCAGACGAGAGAAAGTACCAGTACCACAAGGGAACACAAAATAATTTTAGAAGTTGCATGAAAAGGTGCAGAAAAAATGGGCTGAGAGTGGCATCACGGTGTAGAGGTCTAGGAACCGTGAAACCATCTGTAGATGTAGAAAAAATGCATCTTCTATGCCAATAGTGGGTGTTTTTTTTTAAGATATGTTGGTTCTATAAATACAAGTCACATTCAAGATCTTTATACACTAGCATCCAACAATGATGTTCGTGGCACCTAGACCCTTAAATCAGAGCTTGGCATCAGAGCTAGCAGTAGCTGCGTGTATCTCCCTCGAATTTACAAAGTGGTTATGACTTCTCTGCAGAGTTCAACAAAAGCAGCTAACTGGCTGCCAGAAGAACAGTTTGCTTTTCTGCAAACTTTTCATTTTGCTGCTTGTTTTCGAATGCCCTCAAATTGTAAATGGGGTTTCAAAAGACAATGCTGTCAGAATTTGGCGCCCGGTTATGTGATGGGGGGTGGGGGTGGGTGGGGTGGGGGGGGGGGAGGTGTGTAAGCCATGGGAAGGATAATGCACTGCTTGAGCACGCATGGTTTGATTCCTGCAGGAGAATGACTTTACTGGGCTATTACCGCTTCAGCTAGACAGCACTGAATCGTTCTTTTGTTCTGGCAGTGAAGCTCTGAGGGGGTTTCTCAAAATGAATTCCCATTGATTTTTCTGGTCATGTCATCAAATTGTATGTGGCTTGAATCGTGACTACTGTTTTCTCATCTGCTCCCCGAGGTTCCTCTCCTCTATTAACTATTCATCCTATTTGGATGGGGCCAAACTAAACAAAAGACAGGGAGAATGAAAGCTGGGATGAAACTGGAAAATAGATGTAAACACAATGAGCAGACCTGCCGTGTAAGTCACTTGTTCAGTCATGTTCCAGGGCATTTGACGAATGTTAAGCCTCAGCCCTTTTCTTTTTCATGGTTGCAAACATTAGACCACTAGACTATTAGAGTTGATGGAGTCTTGAAGCAAGCTGGTTAGGAGATGCAGTTCTAACGTACGTATGAGTTGCAGCTAGCTCCTGACTTGATATTAAAGCAAGATATAACTTTTGAAAGAACACAATTTTCCACTTACAAACGAAAAGTTGAATTCAGAAGCAATAAATCAAACTGCTGCTCAATTTAGTACACTCAGGGGTTTATCCATTAAAGTCTAACTTATTCTGGTGTGACATGTAGCTTATGGTTGCTAATGTTAGCTAATATTAGCAAACCACAAATTTAATTATTAGGAAACTATAAACAAACATTGCTATGCGAATGACTATACTGTCAATTTCCTGACTTTGTGGTTCTTCTCTACTTGTGCTACTGTTACATTACTATTCAGCATGTCATAGATAAACCTTAATTGCTTTATAATAAAACATAAAAGGCAAGGCAGGTTTACTTGTATAGCACAGTTTACTAGGGCTGCAACTAACGATTATTTTCATTATTGATTAATCTGCAGATTATTTTCACCATTAATCGATTAATCTATAATTTAGTCTACAAAATGTCAAAATTGTGAAAAATGGTCATCACATTTTCCCAGAACCCAAAGTGACGTCTTCAAATTGCTTCTTTTGTCCAACCAACAGTCCAATACCCAAAGGCTCTTCATTTACTGTCGTAAATGACAAAGAAAAGCAGCAAATCTTCACATTTAAGAAGCTGGAACCAGTAAATGTTTGACATTTTTGATTGAAAAATGACTGAAACGATTAATTGATTATCAGAATAGTTGGCAATTCATTTTCTTTCGATCGACTGATCATTGCAGCTCTACCGTTTAACAAGGCAATTCAATGTGCTTTGAATAAGACATAAAAAGGCAAGACAATATATAAAAGAAATACAAGGCAATATAAAAGACTAATTAAATTGAAGATTAAAATAAGCTATAATGGACAAACGGTAAAAACAGAATTAGTGCAATTACAGCGCCGTGAGAAATGTAACATAATAAAATGTGTTGACAAATAGAAAAGTTATAAACCTCAATTTTAGAAGAGCTGAGAGTTGGAGCAAACATCAGTTTTTCTGGATGTTTTTTCCAGTTATGTGGTGCATACAAACTGAACGTTGCTTCTCCATCTTGGCAACTCCTGGGACAGCAAGTACACCTGTCCCAGATGACCTGAGAGGACTACATAGTTTGTAACATAGCAGCCAAACAGAAATGTATTTTGGCCCTTTACCTTTCAGTACTTCATAAACCAATAGTAATATTTTAAAATCTGTATGACACACAGGAACCCAGTGCAAAGATCTAATAACTGCAGTGATGTGCTCTACTTTCTTGGTTTTAGTGAGGACAAGAAGCCTTTTGAATAAGCTACTGCTGTATCATAAATGTATAATTTAACCCTATCTTCTAAAACTTCTACTTCTTCTACTTCAAGCAACTTACACTAGCATCTGTAGGTACTGTATGCTTCGGTGAGGCCGTCCGCTATGCTCTAATATGCACACCAGACATCTTTTCCCTCACTCACTCTGTGTGATACTGCGGCCATCTGTTAATGTGCTGCAGTCTTAATTATGCTCTCATCACACTAAGTCAATCAGAGATGCGCCTGAGCCAACTGTAACACACCTAGCAGGGACTTTACCGATCAATAAACTCCTCTCAGGGTTACTGTAGCTCTCACCAGCTCGGGCCCTGTCACTCACTTAGTATCAGCACAATGGTTGGGGATGGTTCCTTGTTTTGGTAGAGGTGTTTTCATATTATATCTGTCTGTGTTCCTTAATGTTAATACTTTATTTTCATGCATTTCATCTCTCTCAGTATAGCTGTGTCATGGTTAACTGGTCCCATGGTGATCCAGCACAAACTGCTCCACTACGACATGTTGCTTCAATGCATATGGAGCGGTGTATATGAGTAAAATGCTGTCTGTTGTTTTCCTTTTTTTTTATTGTATTAGTGCTGTGTGTGACATTTTCACGTTTGAAAACCATAGCGTTAAACATTATCAGCAGGAAGTGCAAAGTGCTGTTGAAACCGAGCAGCGGTTACCGTGGAGCCAGATTTAACCAACAAAAAAGTGTATTTAAAAATAATGAGCTGCGTGGGTTGTTAGAGTGGCAGCAATATAAGCTACTTGAATCACGAACACAGATTAACATAAGGTTATCTCGGAAAGGTTATATTTTAGTTCAATTTCGATCCATCAGCCTACGGACAAAACAAATTGCATTTCCAAGAACATACAGCTACTGAACAGTAATCCGAAGGGAAACATTGGTTCCTATAGCATCTTACAAATAAGAAAAACATCTCACCAACACTTGCCAATTGGCTCATTTACAATTTTTCCTTTCTTTTCTGCAGTATGGCTTTTCTGTGTTAAGCAGCAGAAGAGGCATTCTGTCTCTTACCATTTGTTACTTGTATCTTTCATAGCCAACTCTCCATTGTTTGGATAGCATCCATCCAAGTGAAGAAGAGGTTTTTAGAGAAATAAAAACATCACACCCATCACAGCTATACTGCACCGTGCTACCTGGAGGTTCTGTTGCCACGTCAGTGTAAACATGTTATTGGCCATCAGCATCAGTTTACTGGAGGCTGTGAAAGCTGTGCTCTTGAAAAGTAACCTTGTCATCGATGAGTCATTTGTTGAAGCACTAATGGTCGTTCTCCACCTAAAATTAGTTGAATACATGGGATGCTGTTCATTTACCTGCCGGTAACTTTCATGTTCCTTGTAAAATTTCTGGCGTTCCTCTGTGTACCGCTTCTCTCAACCGTTGACTTTCAGCCGACCTCATTCCATATCATCTCTTGGTTCAAAAGTTCATATGAAGAGGCGCCTGTGTAGCGTGTGTCTGCTCTCTCTCCCTCAGTGGGCTATCAGGGCTCCATTGGAAGCTTGGCTCTAATCTGCCGGCTCGGGGGTGTGTTTCCTGCGTCGGGGCTGTGGCCCAATCCATCTGTCTTCATCAGTGAGCCGGGGCGGCTGTGGGCTTGGGCCAGCAGGACCCCGCTAAGCACCAGCTGCTAGCTGCCTTTTGCACTGATTCCCACCAAGTGGGACATATTTACAGTACAGCAAGCAGCCCGGTAAGATTGGAGGACCTTTAAGCTTTTAGCGCCTGGATTTTTCTTTTTTCTCTTGTGGTTTTGTTCTGTCTGTTAGACTCTCAACACCCTCCACAGTCTGTGCTTTATGTGCCTATTTATCAATCTCTGTGTGTGCCTCCATGTCTCTCATATTTCAGGGTATGCAGGTTAACATGAGTAAAGGTTGTGCACTCTTTTTGTTGTTCACTGGTCCACTAGAAAAGGCTTTTGACAGTTTACGATAGATGGATCACATAGTTGTGGGTTTAATGATGCTATTTATTTACTTTTTTTTATTTAAGACTGCCAAAGATTTCTCTCAGTCTCTCTCTGTTGTGCTTGCCTCCACTCACACATGAAGCCAAACAGATAGTTTAGAACAATCTTTAGATACAAAATAATTGAATTTTCAGTTGTCATCCCAACCATTATTGCTGTTGCCATGGATTCAGTGTGTGATTGAGAGGCTCATACACTCCTTTTTTTCCCATCCTCTGTCTGCCTATGGCGATGCTTATTGTCCATCAATCTATCCATTTTTTATCACACTTTCACTATATAATCATGTAAACTCACCACTTGGGTCAACAGCTTCTGTGTACTCCTGGCATAAAGGAAAGGTTTTGTTGACAGCTCCACAGAATGAAAAAGAAGAACTCAGCTATAAACTGAGCTCTTTACACATATTGCTTGAGTGCAACTATTTTCTCATAGAAATGATGCAAAGTACTACTACTTCTTCCTCTGCTCAGTCAGTAACGGAGGCAGGTGACCCTGTAGAGTGGGTCACAGTGACTGGATTGATTTGGAGGGGCTGCTACTTAGCATGGTGAGACACTAAGCTAATTACCTCTCTTATAAACACCAGCCTGGCCTTTACCTTCTATTAAATAAGGGCTGTGAACAATGAGACTGGGCTGAGGCCCTGAGGCCGGGGGTCCTTCCTATGGAAATCAATTTTGGTCCAAATGGGAATGAGATTAGCGCAGTAGTGATCTGTTCCTTTTGATTTTCTTTTCCACCTCCCCACAAGCTCCCCTTCCGATTTCACCTGCCCTGGAGTAATGACGTGAGTAAATGTAGATTAAGTAGTGTGTCTTCATCAGACGGGAGGAGTAGGGCAAATGTCACTTGAAAGCCAGCAAATTATGTTTTTTTTGCGATGCTAGCAGCTATCTTATGGCTCTCTGTCGGTTGGCCCACGACACAGTCTAAAATGAAGTATCTTAAAAAACATTGTCATAAAATTTGGCACAGACATTCATATTCCCTTATGGATGAATTGTAGTAACTCTGGTGATCCACCTGGTTGTCCAATACTTTGTTTTATGACCAAATACATGCAGAACTAATGACATTTCCATCAGCCTCAGCTGTACTTAGCATTTAGCGCTAATTAGCAAATGTAAACTACAGTAAACTAAGATGATCAACATGGTAAACATGCCTGCTGAACATCAGCATGTTAGCAATGCCATTATGAGCATTAGCATTTAGCTCAAAGCACACGCTAGTACATCCTCTCAGAGCATGGCTGGTCTTGCTAAAATTCTGTAACCGTGAAATTTATTATCAGTTTTACAAAACAGACCTGGCCAAAATGGCATAAAATAGACATGGGAACAAGAATGACGTGTAGCACAATAAAATAGGTGAAACAATAAATAAAATAGGTAAACAATAGTCTGTTTTAAAACAACATTCTTCGTGAAAGCATTTTTTGAATGATACAATGGCAACGTATCCAAATGAAGTTTGTCTTGTGGATTATTGATTAACAAGTAGAACCAAAGTAGGTTCAGGGGAAATTGCCCGTTTGTGTACCTCAATACAATCCATACATACAGTATATGTGCATGACAGAAACAGTATTCACCTTGTATCTACAGTAAAATAAAATAACCTTTATTGAGATATATGCCAGAGTATGTTACCGCACACGTGATTCTTTACTCTGTGCACTTACTTACCTGACAAAGATGGAGATTGTATGTCCTTTGTGGTTGCAGCAAGAGCCATCAACTGCATACCTCTCCTGGAGCGTATGCGGTTGATGCTCCAGGAAATAATGAAATATACCCGCTGGCGTTCTTTCATGTGCCGGTCTTCTAGTCTTGATGTTTTCAAGAACGAGGGATGAGGGTAATGCACTCCAGCGTCGGCAGTCACGCTACAGTAAACCACGATGTGTGACAACAGCAGAGGGTCCAATTGATAGTGATAGTACAATGACATCTCTTGGCAGGCCAATAAAAGAAAATGTCCTGCCCACCATCCTATAGTGAAGCAACATGATCTCATGGGCTGGGTTGACTGGGGCCCCAGGCATGTGTATGTGGTACAGCATAATGTGATTGCAGCAGTTTCATAATGATTTGTGTGTGTGCTTCTCTGACAAATGGAAGTGTGAGTGTACATCTGCCATCATTGGCAGCCATATAGCGTGGCGGAGGTGCCACTTTACGGTGCCCATGAGGCACTTGTGATATTTCATAGCTAACTCTCTATTTATGTTTCACGCACATCAACCAAACTCTAGTGCAAGTGACAAGTCTTGTAAATATATTCTTGGCTTAGTGAAGTGCATATTTAACTATGAGTTATTCTGACTGTTGTGGACATGTTTAATAGTCCTTTTTTTGTGCGCATGTGTCGATACAGACTTGGGTGTGAATCAAAGAGAAATCGCAGAGGGAATCACGGCCTCTGCAACCATCTGAGCAGGTTCTGCAATATGTACAGCAGGGGAGAGGTGGCGTCGAGTGGGAATAGTCAGCTCTCTGCCTGGAAGAGAACAAAAGACAGATCCTACCTCAGGTCTCATTCTCACACATGAGATATGAGATGGCACATGGGCTTCTCTTCTGCCCACCTCCCTTTCTCTGGGCTTGTGGTACTGTGACATTGAGCAAAAAAGGCTAATTGTGTTGGATCTAGTCAGACAGAGAATTTGCATGGTCCTCCATTTGTCTGCCTTTTTGGCATAGCTGTCTTATTTTTTAGTTGTTCGAGGGCAATTCCATGCAATCGGAGTTGGATCAGGCACTGCAGAGCCCCACATTATTGGACCAACTCTAGTCATCGCTTGATTGAAGTCTGCTTTTTTGCTCCTTACCTATGTTGAAACACAGCCGAAACACTGCCTTTCTGCAGCATGTTACTCAGTTTTTCATCATTTTCTCATAATCTTACTCTTTTTTTCTGTCTCTGAGGGATTATCCCTGAACCTTAAGCTCGTGTTCCATCCTAACTGTGTCAAACTCTTAAGATATGCAGTAAACAACGCTGGCATCGCAAAGCAGAGTAGAATAGAGACTGTGCCATATGTGCTGTGCTAGGGACAACATGCATGTTTCTCTACAGAGACACTAACCTTTAAAATGTTAATTGTTGCGCTCCGTGTTTAATCATGGGAGAGACCTACCTCCTAAATATAGCCATGCTTCCTGTCCGCGCTCACTCGCATAGAACAAGGCTGATTTATATTGCATAGAGATGACTGTAAAGACAGATTCCCACAGGATTCTAATACCACTATTCTATGCACATTTTCAAGGCTAAAAATGTTGTGCTAAAAGCTGTCCAGGAAGTGTTGTGTTTTGTGGATAGTATGAGAAAGCAAACATAGAGAGAATCAAGCAAAATCTAAAACCGAGCATAAAGGCCTTTTGTATGCTTTTGTCACTCTTTTTTTCCCCCTTCTTTTCTTCCGAATCTCTGTATTTCTCCACCTCCACCTCTCAATCTCACTTCCATCTTGCTCAAAAACCTCCCATGCCCCCCTCCCCAACCCTTTCTCTCTCCATCTCTCTTCCAGCAGTTGATTTATTATGCCTGTTATACAGTGAAGGCATCATAGTGCCGCTGAAAGCAGCATGCCGTTTGCAGGGCACCGGTGGCGCATTTGTCTGCGAGGCATGCTGCTACCAGCAGGCCTTTGGATGCTTCTTGCCATTTCCACTCTCAAATTTGATTGCTGCAGAGAAATGAAAGCCTTATCATACCACACCCCACGTGGGGTGCAGGAATGAATATTCCCCTTCTCTTATTCACAGCCTGCCTCTTCTCCCTTTTTAACAACTGGTGAACTCCAATCTAGAGGTAACATCAGATGGAATTTGTCTTTGTGTCCGGGTCATGCTGTGAGCGCTTATCGTCAATGATGTTGATTTCACAGTTCGTCAGATTTCACTAGGCTCTGAGTAATTTCTCAAAACTGCACCAGTTACCAGTTAAGCACAGCTGCTGTGTGATAAATTGTGATACTTTGTTTTTTATGTTTTATTTGATTTGAATGAATGAGAAAAAAAATCATGAAGAAATTGGAAATAAATTACTGTGCTGGTTCTGTAGATCTGGGTGTTAAGGCAGATTTTACAGTGCGTTGTCCCGGCCTCGTTATTTGTAAAGAGGAGCAGAAATCTTATGAAACTAAATCATTTAGCATGGTGTCTGCATCAAAAGGGCCTGATTGCTTTGAATGTAGCGTCCTGTAATGCATCCCATTCATACGTGTCTCTTTGTTGGCAAAGGGACAGAAACAATATTCTTCACAGTAAAAACCGAGTATGTATCAAATCAATTCAATTCAAAGGGCTTATTGGCATGAAAGTTTCAAAAACAATGGTGCCAAAGCATCACTTGTAATCACTCTATTCTGTTCTATTCACTGCACAAAATCACAGTCTTATTAATTTGGTTTTGTCTATGATTGAGCCCTGAATGCCTCATTAAAGGCTCCGAGTGCAGTAAGATTATTTTAACCTATTTAAATGCAACTGAACTTGTTTTAAGAATTTTCTAGAAATTAGTGTATGCATCTTGAAGCAAGAAGAAGGCAGAATGCTGCTCTAGAATAAGGAAACACAACATTATTGCCAGACAGAATGTTGACATTGGATAATTCTTCCAACCACAGATTATATTCTATCCCAACAATTTTTTTTTATAATAGCTGCACATGACAACAATGGGATGGTTAAGATTATGGGGGAAGATTGTGGTTATCGCAAATTAATTACGGGTTATGTTTAGTTAAAGTTAGGCAAGTAAAACGCTTGCTTAAAGGTACCCTGTGGAGTTTTTGACCACTAGTAGCACTGATGGTAATGTGTATTACAGGTTTCACACTATTCCAATAATTGACAGTTACAGTAACACACAAAGATGTGTACAGTAGCAATGTGCCCACAGTAAAGAAGAAGACTGCAACTTGCAAACGATGTAAACAATGCAACATATAAAGTATTCAAAAGATCAGCACTGCAAATGTTTTGAGGACAGGAAAGCATTCAATATGTACACTGCACACCCTTATATACCATTTTGATAAATGAAGCACACGCTATTTCTCGCACTGGATAAAAATTGTGAGCTGTTGAATAATAAGAAGGTCCTTCCTAGGATACTGGGCTATGGAACAAGTTACTGTAAGTTAAATTGGAAGCTTTAAAGCTGTACTAATCAATATTTTAATATTATTTAGTAATATTTTCAAATAAACAATGGTTCAAGTGACTAATGTCTGTAATGTCCAAGGGGTTACTCGTAGTGACGAACCCACAGAAAATGATTACCAAACTCTGCGGTTAACCTCAGCCATAAAGAGCATTTTAGTGTCTTTAAGCTCATTGTTTTGGTTTTGTGGCCCGTAACTTTCCTGTTCTGGTTCTGTGTGACTGCTCTCATCAGCTTTTTTCAGGAAAAAAAGTTCTGATAAGCCCACTGTACTTTACCAGCCTAGCAGCAAAAGGCAGACAGACTAGGTTAGCAACTAGCTGGTGAACACAGTTGAGCATGTAGCAACTAAGGACCCAATTTATATTTATTATTTGAGGATGGAGACCAAAATAGAGCTCAAAAGAGTGAAAACTGGACCTGCATTTGTCAGGTCGCTTCAAACACAGCTCCAAATACATGCTATTGTTGCTTTGTCTGCTGGATGTGCAAATAGGCAACTTGCTGCCAACACCACCGTTAGCATGGTTAGCCATATCCAGTGTTAGCATATCAACTTTTAAAAGGAATTGGTTACAGACGATATGGAGTTTTTTGTTGGTTTTTGCAGTGTTCTAGTCTTAAACTGGCATGTTTTTCTTGGCTAAACCTTTTTACCATTTAACATTCTTTAAATGAGCAGCAACTAATGACTGATGGATTGATGGTTAACTTTTGACCTTCAAAGCATTAACTGTTCTTTCACATTCAGATGGGAGAACACAACAGTGTCAGAACATTCACAATTATACATCATCAAAGTAATATGACACCCAGAGGAGCAACACAATTAAATGGAATAGGTTATTCTTCATAATAGAGATCTGGAGACGTGCCGTTTTCTTGGCTCAGACATCAGGACAAAGGGGAGCCACAGCACACTGACCCCATCAGAGAAACAGCTTGTTTGTTCTAATTAGAGACACTTAGGACACAGAGTCATCTGCAGAAATGAAAGTGAAAACCTTCACCTATGTTTAAATATACTAATTCCTAATTCATGAGGACAAACAAACCTGCCTAATGTAAGCCTGGGTTTAATTTGTATGAGGGAGCAAATCCTCATGGACTTCCCATTGGTTTTTAGTGATGGGTGACCAATTAATGTAGTTTGTGGCTGTGGGCAATTATGCTGTCAATGCAGCTGTTTGTTGTAGAGCTTGTTACCTTCACTGTAATAAGTTAAACCTGCATGAATTGGTTGACCTCTAGGAAATGAATTCATTAACAGCAACAACAAAACTCATACGGTAAAACACTGAAACTCCCGCTTGCAACAAAGATCAATGATGCAGATACAAAAAATCAACTTTAAAAACTTCAGCTTTATAAATGATGTGGCTCTGTAATTTAGTTTGAGCACAAAGAGAGAAGTAATGCATACAAGGAATTAGTTAAACAGCACTTGCAGTGTTATTTGCACTGTGTGGTACTTTGATGCATATTCAGTATTGGTGAGATTTCTCCAGTTTTGTATGTGTTAGGTCGAATTCACACACCCCGAGTTCCCCCTACAGGTGTTGTTTCCCTTTGGGAGCTGAAAACGTGGCTGTTAATTAACTCGCTGCCGATCCCACACTGCTAGCTCTCTGTCAACACTTCCTTTGCAGGAATAATCTAAATGGTCTGGGAAGTCCCAAGTTCACACTTCTGTGTGCATGTGTGAGCAGTTGTATACTTGTGTGTGTGTGTGTGTGTGTGTGTGTGTGTGTAAAACACACTGCGTCTACATTAAGCTGTCTAAATTTGAAAATGCCTTTGACAATTTGCATCCACATTACCAATATCTGGTAAGGAGTGGGACAGACAGCCCAGCTGACCAAATCATTATTTCATGGTTGGGATGTCGTCTGACGAAATCAACATTAAAACCAGGTTAATAACAGCTCTGTTATGTATTCACCTATACTGGCATTTAAAATGAACAATCACGGAGAAAGTGAGAGGCGACTAAAGGTTGTTTTAACTGCCCCTGACCCTCACTGGGCTGGCTTAGGTCATTGATTTGAAAAAGCTCCATTTACCCGTATTCACTGAAACACCAAGCCAGCTTTTTACAATTTATTCACTCTGGGGTCGATTTTGGAAAAGCTCCATTTTGGGGAGTGGGAAATGCCACTTTAATCTAGATGAAACTTGACCAGTTTAATGTGGACGTACTCTAAATAGCACCTTTCTACCAACATATCCTCACAGCCACATGAGAAGGAGCACAGGAGCAGTTTACTTTCTCCTGAAACACAAACCCCCTGGTTCTCCAAGACGTGTATGCAGAGAGAACAACATACAGCACTGGCTTTGGCCTTCACACTGTGCACAGGTTTAGTGGCTGAACTAGTTACATTTTTCACACACAAGCCCAAGTGCATCATCATCTGCAATCTGGTATCACATAGCCAAGTTGTCCCTTCATGTTGTGTCTGGAATGGCAATGCCAGGATCTCAGTGGATGCACGTGGTTGGGGTCCATGTATTTTGGGGTTATAGTTGCCGTGAAACCTAGCAGAAAATCAACGATAGTGTGCCATCATTGTGCACGCACCTGCTGCTCCTCCTCTCCATTGAAAATAATGGCTTTGCCAATTGTGACGTCCTCAACTGGCATTCAGTTTTGTTTCACCTCTGTTGTAGATAAATCATTGTTCTGTTTTTCTTTTATCACTTCAGCTAAATTCCTTACCCAGGATTTATTTTATATCTTTTGTTGTGATTGGAAAAAGTCAAGAGTGTGTGTTCAGTATGTATAGGTAAGGGTGTGTGATGCTTGGTTTTATGGTAAGGTAGGGTTGATAATGGCCATAAAGGGTTTTTTCTTTCTTCTTCTTTTGTGAGGGAGCTGTGTGTGTACTGTATGTTGAAGGTCTATAAATAAAATATAAGTCCATCCCTGCTGTCTGTACCTTTTTTAGTGGATATAAGATGTTAAAAGGGTTTGTTTTTTGGGGGAGTTTTTCCTCATCCGAATCGAGAGTCTAACGACAGAGGGTGTCGTATGCTGTACAGATTGTAAATCCCCGAGGCAAATGTGTGATTTGTGATATTGGGCTATATATTGACTTGACATGTAGTGCTGCAGATAACGACCTCTCCCAGTAAGGCTAAAAGACACAAAGGCTGAAAGGCAGCTTTTATGAAATTGCACAAATGTGGATGAGCAATTTGTCCTGCCTTTCCTGCACGAGTAAGACAAAGGCAGAAAAGTCAGAGATTGATGTCTGTTAGAGTCCAGAACTGCATGCTTTCTCCTGTCTACATCAAAAGGAGTAGCACTTGCTCGATCCCTGAGAAAACTGGCTGTCCATCCAGTGTTGGTCTGTTTCAAATAAGATAGCTTTCTCAGCTGGTAGCTCTGCACACACTGACGTCTAAGTTCCACTTTTCACTGCGTGATTTTGGCTCAAGTCCCAAGAAGCATTGTTTGAAATGCCTGTCTGTCTGGGTGGAACCCTAAAGGTAGCAGCTCGGAGAGATTCACTGTGAAGTTCAGTCATCAGAGAACGGATGGATGTGAGGAGACAGCTGGAGGGATGCAAGCACACACACATACATACACACACAAGGGTCCTTGGGGATCGTCTGCGCTGTGCCAGGTAGCACACAAACACAGTTCACGCATGCGCACTCGCATACACATATCCACAAACAGGCCCCCTTAGGCTGACATACATAGAGCCAGGGCTAGTTCAGCTGGGGATGAGTGCAGACTGAGCTGAGCCAAGAAATACATGGACAGACAGACAGTGTGCAAGCAGGCAAACTAATCTATATAGAAAATAGCCTTGTGAAGGAAACATAGTATTAAATATGCTAATCAGCCAAGGTGTGGTAAATTAATCTATATTTAGTAGGTATAAGAGCCACATGGATTAGATTAGAATCGTACAGTTTTCACTCATCCATCAATTCAATTAATTTTCATACCCTGTTATTGCTATTCTGGCTCACAGGGGCATTGGGTATAAAAATTATACAGTTTTAAACATCACAAAATTGTGATTCTTGCAGGAATTTATCTGTTTACTCATCTAATTTGTGATTTACATTTGCATGACAGCTGAAAATACCATTACGTTCCAAAACATGGAAAACATATGACATACACGTCTTTCATCTTAGATTTCTCTTAACACAGTGAGTTTAAGATCATAATTCTAAATAGATTTATATATTGGATCAAAGCTGTTGATATTTGCTCTGCCCAGGTATCCAATGGACCCCTGTCATCATTATCCAAACAAAATGGAGCCAATGGTTTCCCTTTCTTCCTAGTTCAAATGAATGATATCCAATAGGCTTGATCTATTCCCAGGAGCATTTCTCAACCCCTTTCTTCCTGTTCCAAACCGAAAACATCCTCACAGTCCTCTGCTCTCAGAATTCCCATATTTATAGATGAGGTTAACTCAGGACGCGCTCATGTAGGACGCATCTCTTAACACCCAATACCCGTTCCTAACACACCATGATGCCAGCAAGCAAACAAGCAAGTATTGAATTACCTTCAGCGCGCTCAATCAAACTGTCCTAACCATCTCATGCATCAGCAGTCAGGGCAAGTGATGTTTTGCTTGCTTGAAAAATTGGACTTTCCCTCTATTTTTGCAGCATCTCACAGACCTCACCTCCAAGCTCGCCAAAACCAACAGCCCACAGTCAGTCCAACCTTACCTGCCATAACACTTCCAGACACTGACTCCTAAACTTGTGGACATTATTAGGATAGAAAACACCTTTCTTCAAAGGGTGTATGAGATCGGTCTAGAAACCGCTCCTCTTTACAGAAGCCACCCCATGAAATGGTAAAAGGACACCCTCTAAGCTTGAGAATGCTCCTCTGGCTATAGAAACTGATTATATTGATAAGATGTTTGGCTGCATAAATAAACAACATTTTCAAAAGTTGTATAAAAGTATTGACAAATGACTATCTACAGGCAAAGCTGAATAAAAGCAGTCGCAAAACTCTTTCCTCACTGCGACATCAGACTTAAAAACCCCAGGGTGGGTTGTGTGTTGATGAAACACCTCAAGGTCCATTTAGTAGCTGTTCTGGAGCTTCCGATCCTATCGCATGATCTTCATCAGCAGATGGAGTTTGACCAGTTGTCATGGAGTTGTGGATGTTCAAATTTCCATTATATTTGAGCAGTTTAAGGACTTCTGGTCCATGTTGGCTTAAAGGTTGTTATTCAAAGTTTATCGTTGACCTTGGAAACAGCAGTTGACACAACAATCTTACCTCACTGTCCATTAAGTAGCTGTTGTAGTGCTTCTCATATCATATGATATGATTGGCAGATGGAGTTTGACCAGTTGTAACAGAATTGCAGATGTTTAAATTTCTGTGTTTTTCTGAGCACTTTAAGGGCTTCTCGTTCATGTTGGCTTTACGGATAGGTTCAGATTTCTTTCAAGTTGGTCTTGGCACAACATGCCATATGTATGTTGTAAGAGTTATTGGTCGCTGTAATCATTCCTCCTGTCCATACCAGATGTAAAGCGATTCCTTTGTACTGCGACTACACTGTGATGGGGA
Organism: Macquaria australasica; assembly: GCA_005408345.1. Classification (NCBI taxonomy): domain Eukaryota; kingdom Metazoa; phylum Chordata; class Actinopteri; order Centrarchiformes; family Percichthyidae; genus Macquaria; species Macquaria australasica. Next base: position 1,765,253 of record SEMN01000011.1, read on the forward strand.
TAAAGTCATTTTTCTATGCAAAAATGCATTCTAAGTCTAGACAAAGCTAATGTGAGGTTTCAGCATTCGGAATTGGCCAAATCAAGTTGGTTTCTTTGTTCTGATAGCTCGTGTGGGTTTATTGCCAGTGTTTTGTCCCGGCAATGAAACTAACAGGACATACCTCCAGTTCAGTTCAGATAGGAAACTCTGTCCGAGGAGACAAAAAGAAGGAATTTCATTCTAAAAAGGCTATAACTTTGAGTTTATCAAATTTAAGTGGCTATCTTCCAGACTGCTGAGACCTCATATTAGCTTTGGCTGAACAGAGAATGCATCTCTGCATGGAACGAGGACTATGGATTTGGTCCCCCATTTCTTAGTATTGGGTATTGTATCAAGATAAACTTGGAAAAAAATCTATCCTTTTAAGAGTTGTCATTTTTTTGTGTGTTCTTGCCACCAGTTTGCTTGTTTGCTGCATGTTGGGAACAGGTGTACAGTAAAGTTGTGCAGCATGGAGCACGCCTCAGATGTTGGCCTTGATTTGTTGAACAAGAACCTGGCTAAGAAAACTGAGACCAGAGTAAATTCTTATTGGTAATTAGCTTCTTGGGCTTCAGACTTCTATTCCAGGAAAACAAGGATTTACACTCTTTTAGCTGGAAGTCATAGTATTAACAACCATAATACAAAACTCCTACCCACCATGACTAACTGTAGCACACTGCCTCTGAGGGATTGTAATTTGTCCACTCAAAACAATGAATCATTTCCCTCCAACAGGTCCCCCAGGGCTCAGTTGTGGGTAATATTATAAAATTGTCACTTTTTAGGCTCTGTGTATACTCATTGCTGCTGTGAAGCCTTAAGAATGCATTAAACTCAGTTTTTGTAATTTTACTGATGACCCGTGCTAACTCTGTGTACGTGCTTATGTATCCAATGTGAAATGATAGTTATCAGAAAATGGTGTATTATTTGGCTTCACACACTCAGAAACGGTTCTGAACAGTTTAATGCATGCTCAATTTCATTCAAGCAGCGAGTTAAAGATCCCGGCATGACTTTGACCCTGAATTCTCCTTTTTATATAAAATCCCATTTACAGTATAAGTTTCCAGGGCATCATTGTTCCATCTATGTAATAAGCTGCCAAGTTAAGAAACATATTAACATTAGGTTATACAAAGAAAATGGAGCAACACACATGCGCGTGCGCACACACACACACACACACACACAAGCTTTGGCCCATATCACAGCATTTGTGAAATGGTTTTCTTGTTTTCGGTACTCTTTTCATCTTTATTCATGACCTCTATTCTTTGTGAATCACTTAGTGAAAAACCTGTGTTAAGAACACTTTATGAATAAATTTAACTCTAGTTAACAAGCACATCCGCTCTTTATAATGGCACTAACCTTTCATCTTTCTGTTCTCCCTCCATACATACCTTTTCAGAAAGGTTGTGGCAAGGGTCCAGAAGTAATATGAGGAAGACATTGCCCCAGCTATCGTCATCACTGATTCTCCTTTCTGCAGCTTTCCTATTCTTCCTCATTCTTTTAAGAAACTGTCCCATAACGTTGTGAGATTCAGCTGTAGTTTGGAGATGACATTTTGACATTTTTGTAGTCAGAATGCACACAAACATTGAGGTTTTGTATGTTACCAAATATAACACTCAATCATGGGTAGGTGGTATCATAAAATTGCTTAATACCTGTTGAACGACTGGGCTGTTGGGTCAAAGAGTCTATGCAACATCAGGGAAATGAATGCTTGTTAGAGTCCAAGCTTAAAAATGACATTAATAATTAAACATCAGGAGATCAGTGATAAGTCAATCAGGTGTATTTGTTTGCCGCTTGACTCAGTTTCAGTCTCCAGTGGCTTTACAACAACAACATTTAAAAGCAATAAATCAAAATTTGTCACCTTTCAGCGAAATGTGTAGCACTGTGTAGATCCAAGGAGATGTTTTGGGAGGGGATCGGGTCGTTCAGATACTCAACTAGTAATGCAAACTAGGGTGAGCACTTCTGTTTTCAGTTGCTGCAACTTGAAATCTGGATGTTTAACCAGGCTACAGTAATGTTACCTTGTCTAAAGTGATCTAACTTCAGCTTTGTTTAGCACCGCGACAGCGTGAAGTTCACCCCTATTTGTTTATTATGGGATGCAAGCAATTTGCTACTCAAGGCATCGTAGCCGGTGCCATATAATGCACATTAAAAAAGCCCTGCTGATTGTTTTGTGTGTGTTTTATATGTGTGTGTTGGACTAAAAGGATGGAGTTTCAAAGTGTGGAAAAGAGGAACATAGTTAAGCAGTGACAATGAACACTTCAAATGTTGGCAAATGCCAGCAGACAGACAAAAAATTATTAGGGCTGCAACTAATGATATTTTTGCAAATAAAATAATCAGTTAATTATTGTTTTGTTTAATTGTTTTGGTCTACAAAATGTCAGATAATAGTTAAAAATTCCCTCCACAATTTGGCCCAAGATGTCTTAAAATTGCTTTTTTTGTTTGACAATAGTCCAAATCCATACATATTCATTTACGATATTTATAAAACGGCAGTAAATCCTCACATTTGAGAAGCTGAAGGCAGCAGATGTTTATCAAAGTTGGTGACTATCAAATGTCTGTTGATTGACAGTGGGTTAATCAACTAATCATTACAGCACTACAAATGTTGCACGTAATACAGTTAAATTGAGTTACTCAGTCTGTCTGTTTGACAGGGTGGATTGATTATTAGAAGGACCACTGTCCTGGAACTATCGCCTTTTTCATTTCACTTGAGGTTGCAGGCCTTAGTATTCAAATCCAGATTAAACATTGAGTTTGCAGAGTGTAATTTGGTTGACTTTTGGTTCCTCTCACATCAGCACCCATCTTGCTCTGAAGACACTCATCATGTTCTGTTCATACCAGGACAGGCGAGCTTTGATGCTCCCACATCACTGCAGATTTAGATAAATCACTTTTTAAAAGAAATGCTGTTTAAATTGTTGAGAGTATATAATCTCCATTACCAGCCCAGAGGGGGCAGTGTGTCACTGTGCGGGGGACATTGAGCCCCATGTCAGGGGCAAACTGCAACATTTTTCCCCTCTTACATCACCTCTCATCCTGACAAAGTGCACTGAGCGCTCCAGGGGCATACTAATTTGCCTGATGTGTATTAGCTCCCCATATCTGCCATTCAACACAATGACAGTCATTTGGCCGAAAGGTGAAAACAAGTCTAGACCCAATCACAGACATCCAGTCAGGACAGAAGATGATATTTAGCTCAAGATCTCAGCTTGTGAAGACAAAGGACAATGCCAAAATACTATGTGCACAGTTGACATATATGTGAACACATGCGGAGACACACAGGCAGAGAATGAAGGTGTGATCATTGCTACTTTCTTGACTTGATCATCCTACAAAACTGCTGAAATTTGACTCATTTAAAAGGTTGGAAATAGATTTCTTTATTTGCTGACATGAAAACTTGTATGTGCTCTGTTTTAGGTTGTTAGATATTTACATGTCTGTTTGCAAGCTATTTAATGCAAGGTTCAACATATTGCAGTGAGTGTTGGAAGTCAGAGCTCCAGGGGTTTGATCTATGTCACAAAAGCAGACGCCTAATTTTTGAGACAAGAGAATCTTATTTTTTTCGTAGTCTCTGGGTGAACAAGTGTCTTATTCAGCATTTCAATTTCAAACAAGTTTGTTTCTAGTGCAGATTCTAATTCCCACACATCATTGATATTCACTCTTGAAAGCAAATAGTTCAAGGAAACATTTGGGTCCACAGAGAAATGCCTTACCCTTCATTTTCAAGAGGCGGCATCTGACTCAGATAAACGCCCTGTCACTGGTCCCTCCATGAGCCCATGTGGGGCACATTGCCTCTTAGACTTTTTGTCATGCCTGCAGTAGGGGCCATTACAAACCTGATTTATTTGGCATGCTGCTGTCAGCACACCCATCTGTGAGCTGCCTGTAAAACTGATTTGTGCAAAGGATCAATTTCCATCTGATGGTTCTATTTGTCTGTATTCCTGCACGCTAAGAAGAAGTGTTGCAAGAAATGTGAAATGAGATCTCATTTTCCGCATGGATCGATCATATGCTGCATGCGTTGGCATGATATAGTATCATTATTGTATACCAGCCATCTAATTTTAGCTAACAAAATCCAAATCACATCTTCCGCTTCACTGCATGGTGTCTCACTCCCAACCACAGACACATTTTCAGGATTTTTTATTTGTTTAGTGTCTTTTCAAATGAAATATTCATTGTGTTGTATATGCAGGTATTTATACAGGAGCAATGGAGAACCAGGCAAACAAACTTTAAAAGACAAGTCTAAGACAGGATAGTTCATTTAAGTTCCATTTGCTGCTATCTTAGTGCATTAGCATCCTTCAAATGCAGGCTGTATCTTTGCTTTTGTCTTTTCGTCTCACTCGCTTTCTCCTCTCCAGTGCCAACTTGAAACTGTCGGAGCCCACATGCAATACCAAGAAAAAAATAAATAAAACCAAGATGTCTAGTTTATTTTCACTCTCAGAACATGACAGATGAAAAATAGAGGGAGAGAGAAAACATTCTAGGCAGGGGCGACAGCTTTGAAACCTTGGAGAGCCCACTGCAACCAATCTCGGCTTCACAGGCGGTGCAGTGGTGCACTGTGGGAAGTCGGGGTGGCGCACTGTTGTGTTTCAGGAAGAGAGGGAGAGAATGAGAGAAAATGGCAGCAAATGAAGTTGGCGGGCTGTGGAGTATTGTTCCCTCCTGCTCACAGTAATGAACAGGCCTTCGGAACAGACTGGGGAAATTGGTCCTCGGTGGGCCCAGAGCCTTCTCTTTCCCATCTGTCAGGTGTGTTTGCCACACGTGGAAACATACACATGCCTGTGGACACATGCATGAAGATCGCCTGCGTGCACCGGCATACACTCAAACATGCATACTGTAAGGAACCCTTACTCTTCGAACCCTTATCCCCTTGTGTCTGTGTATTGGGGAATGTCCAGTGCATCTTCACATTCAATTTCAATGCCCTTATACTAGTCTTGTCATTTGCTGTAGATGGAGACAGATGATGGTACACAAGATCGGCTATTAGGGCCTAGGTTCACACCTAATGTTCCATGATGTGCCCTGGCTCTTACCTCCATTCATTTGAGCATCAGTTTTTATTGACCACAACTACCTGCTGAGCCTGAAATGGTTTGTTTAATGCTCCCCCATGAATAATAATAGATAAGTCTCAGACACATCTGCACATCAGCCTTAATAAAAGTACAGACTTATTAAAAAAAAAAAAAATATTGTGATTTGACTGGACAAAATGAGTTTATGAATAACTAATGTTTTAAAATATCCCTCCATTTTATCTATTTATTTGTGTCCCACTGTTCAAGGTTTGAGCTGCACATTCCATACAGGGTGGGTCATTAGGGACCATTAAACTGCCGATGTACTGAATGTATTGGAGGTACTAGTTCCCATGCTGTGCAAGGTCAATAAAAGGTTACAGCTAGCAGGACACAACTAGCTAGCCTTGGATGGGACATGTAGGGAGAGATACTGAATAACACATTATTTTTGGGTAGTAAAGCTTTGCAGGGGCTGTCAATGTTGAATAGTTAGTGTCTTTTGTGAACCACTTACATAAAATGTTATCTAACCCATCTAACAACACAAGAGCACAACAGTGTGTTTATCTGCTCTAACGTAAGCTGCAAATGTTAGCATGCCTGGCTAACTAGCTTACCGTGTACAGTTGTAACCTGGGGTTATTTCTAAAGGCAAAGGGGCTTATTATTAGCTAACAGCATTATTTTGTGGGGTTACAGATATGTTCGAAAAATACCTGTTCAGGACTGGATTATCCACCCTGTGGGAGCCAAGATGCTAGTATATCAAAGTTTAGAGTAACAAGTGTCTCTGGTTTGGGGAAGTTTACACTTCGACTCCAGAGAAACTTGTGTTACATAGTGTTGCCTTTGCCAAAATCATCCTTTATTCCTCATTGTCAAATCATTTTCTTGAAAATATGAGCATTAAAGCATAAAACGAACCACCGTGTTGCTTGTAGAAGTATGTTTTTCAACAAGCATCCAAACCATCCAAGGGTTATGTTAGTAGAATAACATTACGATTACATTTTTATTTTACTACCCTGCAATGCACAAGAAATACTGCTCCTTATCATCAGTTGGTGAAGATGCTAACGTTGTGCCCGGGACATCTGGATTTAGCCTTAGTCTTTTAGTGTTTCATCATGTATGTAGCCATCATGTGTGTATTTAAGACCCTTTTAGAGGCTTCTCATTTTCTATCGAATTAGCTGGAAACATTAAAAAGTCAGCAGGAGACAGTTTTTTCAACCAATTCATGCTGTTTAAGGGTTCGTATTAGCGTGCACTAGCTAGCTGCAGTTGATAAAATCTGCTAACGACAATCGTCATCTTGGCTGACAAAATCCACGGTCATTAGCTGCAAATGAGAAGTCTGCTTTTGTTTACTCTGTATGAAATGTAAAACCTATTGTTTCAAAAAAAAAAAAAAAAAAAAGCAACTGACTTTCTCTCACCCCTGTGTGGTCCCCTCTGACGCATAATAAACATGAATCCTTCATGCTAGGTGTTTCTACCGGTTTTTGTTTCGTCCCCAGGCTGTTTATAAAGGTGCTTCTTCCTGAAAGAATTAATTTAAACTTTAATTGTTGCCGGCCTTGGGAGGATGACTCTGAGTCACAGATGAATGCAAAGGATCTTTTAATTAGTTGTGGCTCCTATGTTATTCCTGTTCATCCATATCTTACTGTACTGTTGAGCGAAATGGGATTTCAGCCTTGGTTTGAGAATGACCATGACGACGGGAGAGAGATAAAGCCCAAATCTGTGAGCCATTTTGTCTCTGAGGAGCTGCAATCTCTTGGCCTGTTTAGAGCAAGCAAAGGAGAGGAAAAAGAACACTTTAATAAGGTGATTACTGAGGAAGGGGGCCCTTCAGAGCTACGCAGAGCCATGTTTTTTGATATACGGAGAGGGATTGTGGAGTAACTGAAGTCGTTTTCGGTAACTCTTGATCTTCTGATTGCAGTAATTAAATTACCCAGTGGAGGAGTGAGAGCTTTGCCTTCACTTGCAGCACTGTAATGTCCACCCCCTCTTTAACATGGCAAGCGTTATGAGTCATAGGGCCTCATTACAAACAAGGCCGAGCCCTAATGTGTAAAATTAAACAAGTGTTCTCACTTCAAGCATGCATTGACCTCTAAACCTCTATTATTGCAGCAACAGGATGAGCAGAATCCAGATCCGTTCTGTTGCTTTGTGTCTACAGTACGTCTCTTTTTCTATTCCTCGACCTCTCCCCTTCCCTCTTCATCTTTCTCTCTTTTTCTTCTTTTTCCCTATTTCGCCCTCCCTCTCTGACTGACTCCGCTTCACATCAATCACTGCAATGTTTATTGTAAATGAAATATTTAGTATGAGGGGGCCTGTGTGCACACATTGCGGATTTCATCTCACCCTGAAACAATAGATGTGTGTGTCCCTGTTGTCTGATGCAGTACCTTGATGCCAAGAATCTTGATCAGTTTGTATGCTATTTCCGTGATTGGGCTGGGATATTACAGGTTCACATCTCAGCGTTCATTTGACATTTGACACAGCTGTCAACACGTCAATTACATGCCTGGAGGTGTAGGTCTGTTGGTTAAGGATATTAAAGAGGTAGACGTGCAAGTACAGAAATAAAATGGAACAATATCTTAGTGTGTTATAAAGCATTTATTACAAATCCTTCACACGTGGGTTTAAAACTATTCATACATGTGTTCAAAACTCATATATTTATATTATGTTTATAAACTGTTTATACACCAGTTATGAATGCTTCATAAGAGGAATTATATTGTTGACCAATACATCAAACACTTAAAATGTCCTTGTATCTTACAATTACATGGTAGTAAAATACAGTCATAAAACGATTCAAGAATTATTTATATACTGCTTATAATGCTAAATTAACCTTTAAAAAAAGTACTTTTTTAAGGTTAATTATCCTACTGTATAGACTCGTAAAATCATACTAGCTCATTTTGTGGCATGGAGACATACAGTATATATTCAATCCTGGATCATTTACAGAAAACAAATGGGCATTCATTTAAGAGTCAGCACTTGATATTTTGAGAGGAACCAAAAAAAATTGGAGAGTATTCAAGTGGTAACGAGAACACATGGCTAGGGAGACAGTAAGCAATTTAGTAGGCAAGTTTAATTAAAGTGCCGCCATGGATCCATTGCACTGCACTAAGTTAAAAAGGCAAACTAAAGCTGGTGCAAGGAGAGAACGTGACTTGTATGTATATATTCTATGCAAGTGTCTGCAAATGAAGATTAAAAAAAACATGTGACAGATGAGAGAAATGCTGACTAAAATGCAAATGGCAAATTGTTGACAGTACAGAATTATGGCTGAATAGAGCTGGTGGATGATATGACAGATAATTAAGTGTAGAGTATGGCCCAGAAAATGAAAAACTAAAAGCCAGAAATCATGCGCCCAAAACTACCTCAACCTACCAATCCTCCGATAAACAAAATTATAGTCATTTTGTGTTACGACATAGTATAAATTTGACTTGTTGCACCTTTTTAAATTTTGTCTAACGCAGCTACAGTTGGTGCTGGTGGATAGAAGTGCTCAGATAAAAAGAGGAGTTCTTGGCATCTTTAAAAGTCAGTGAATCACTGAATGCAGGTTCTTGGTAGTCTGGATATTAATCTGCTGGCTCTATATGAAGTGCCTTGTTGGGTTTCAAATGCCATTGTTTATTTTAGTAGTTTTGCCTCAGGAGTCTGGAACTGGAACCAGCCTGGGTAAAGATACTCCCGTTTCATTTTTGCCCATATAAACTTGGAGTTTGGACATGCAATTCTCCCGTAAACCGTTCAGTTAACAATGGCTATTTAATGCTTCCTCAACAGAAAAGATGGCATTCATAGCTGGTGAAACGGGAAGCTAAGTCTGTCAAAAAAAAAAAAAAAGGAGCCAGTGAAAATGATAATGGACGGGAAGAACACCTACTGGGCCGAAATTGAAAAAAAACTGCAGGGGACAGTGTGATACGGAGAGATGTGGAGTGGGAGGAGAACGATCACTTAGCTATAAGCAGCCAGGCCAAATGGTAGAGGGGACAGGGTGAATAAGCCAAACAGTTTTTAAACAGGTTTGACACAAGGGCCCCAGGCCATCTACTCACTGCATAGTTCAGTAGGCTGACCGAGTGGCACCCAACCTACCACCACCCACACACACCCTCTAATGGCACTCAAACAGCCCATATCTGTCCCTCCCTTAAGGCCACTGTATGTTTGCTGTAAAATGTAGACCTCAGGCAGGTTGTTGCAGACAAAAATCGCAACACATTTGCAGGAGAATTTGGAAGCACTTCCTCAAGTTTGGACAGTGTGCACAGGCTAGAAAAACATAAAGCCACATAAAGGACCTTCCTTTTCTAGGTCTTTGCCTTGCTGTACAACTCCAGGATAACATGTAGCACAAAAACACAGCTAATTATGTGTTTTTTAGTAGGTTTAGCTCAAAATGGGGTTATATACTAAATGCAGGGTTGGTGGTTTGATCCCTGGCTCTCTTGTCTACATCCATCCATCCATTTTCTATACCGCTTATCCTCTTAGAGGGTCGCGGGGGGCTGGAGCCAATCCCAGCTGACATTGGGCGAGAGGCGGGGTACACCCAGGACTGGTCGCCAGTCAATCACAGGGCTTGTCTACATATCAAAGAATATTTTGAGCATATACACTGAACCCCAAGCTGATGAAAAATTAATTGACTGCCATGCGCACTGTATGGCAGCACTGCCGCCATTGGTGTGTGAGCGTAAGTAAGGCATAAGCTCTTTGTACTGATCTTAGGTTAAAAGAATAATTTGACATCTGGGTTTGGAAAAATGCACATTCGCTTTTGACACAAGTTACCATTCCCAATACCATTCCCATGTCTGTGGGTTAAGTATAGAGCTAGAGCCAGGAGGCGATTAGCATTAAGTGTGGAAGCAAGGGGATAGCTAGCCTTGCACGCTATAAAATTCAAGTGTAAAAACGACAAGTTGTGGTTTAACGGTGGAGTTATTTGCCGGACTATTTCTTGGCTGGGAGCAGATGACATGAGCTAAGCTAACCAACTGCTGGCTGTAGCCTTACATTGGACACTTGAACACATATAAATGGTATCAATCTTTTCATCTAACTCTCTGTAAGAAAGCAAAGAAGCATAGTTCCCGAAATGTCGAACTATTCCTTTTTAAAAGCAATGTAAGTGCACTCCATTCATATCATATTTGTGACTGTTGAAATACAATGGCATCAAGTGGTTTTGCTTAGGGTTTGGATCAAGGCTTGTGAGATGTTCTGCCTCTGCTGTCTGTGGTCACAGATTTTGATGATAGGAGACCGCCAAAGTATTGCCTCTCTTCCAGCAAAGCTCGACCTTGATGTATTTTAATGCTATACTTTTAATTGCAAAGATCATTTGTTGTCGAGTCAGCTCAGTCAGACCTGTTTTTTAATTTCCTATTAAACTTTCTTTTAGTAGTATGGGGCAGTTCAGGACACGGCACAAACACAGCAGTGTTGGCATGGTGACTTGAATTTCAACAGCTTTTGGTAGGAAAATAGCTAATAGGAAGCAGAACACAGCCTCTTAATGTGGAGGCATATGCTGAGACAAAACGAAGAAGGAGGCTCGCTGAAATGTCAGGTGTGTTTAGGCTGCCTTCTGTGCTGCCTCTGACTTGTCATCTATTTCAGTGCAGATATTTGTTAAATATATACATATATGTTGTTAAATCACTGAAAAGCAAGGGTTATTGAAGTCTACAAAAATATACCAATTTAATCTGCTTTCAAATGTATTCATTCAACCACTCAACCGGCAGTATGTTGTTGCTGCCAATATGGATCAGTCCCTGCACGGCTGGAGCCTGACAGCAGTCTGATGGTATGCTATTGGACATTTTGAGCACCACAGTTTGGTGAGTGACTGATTTGAAAAATGTTAGGCTAGCCCCCCCTCCCACCCCCACCCCGCATACTCACACACTTAAAACACTTGAGGACAACCTCCATCACGCTGACATTGGCAATGATGAGACAACTAGGCCACTGCTTTGACACATTGAGAGCAAAAAGTGGGGGGAAAAAAAGTGTAATTATTTCCTCTTAATTTGTGCCACATCATTAGTTTAGATCAACTGATGATTAGCAGCATCAGAAAAGACTGTTGACTTTCACTGTTCTGACCCAAACTTATATTAAAAAAAAAAAAAAAAGAAAAGGGGAAAAAAAAGAATGAATGACTCTGGATTTCAGTTTGAGTGCAGCTGGTGCAGAATAAGGATGGACTTATTTTAAAAGCTGCCCTATGAAGAGGAGGGAAAAACATCTGTTGTTGTACGAAGGGCAGTTATGAAGATTGATCAGTCAATTTGCAATGACTGAACCCTATCTCCTCTGAAAGATTGTCTCAAAGCATGTGGTCTTAAAATAAAAATTGCCTCTGAGCACAGTGCGCCTGTGGCTCTGTGTGCAGGTGTTTCTTGTATGTATTTACACTTCCTTTTGTCTTTTGTGTGTGTTTTGCATGTGTGAGCACAGGTGTGTTCTCTTTTGTGTTCCGTGCACATGCATGCTTTGTCGTACATGGGCATTTGTCTGTATCCAGGAGCTGTCCACCCTGTCAGATCTCAGGTATTTATAAGTCTCGACAGTGGAAGACAGATCACCAGGCCTCAAGCTGCCACACATCCATCCTTCCAAGGGCTTCCAAAGGCAGCCTTCAAAATGCATTACTCATTCCCACGCTGCTGCAAACCAAATTTTCAGCTGCTTTCCATTGGTTTATCCTCGCGTGCTGTGGGGGTGCGTCAGCGGGAAGCATGGGTGTGGTGATGTCTGCAGAGTTGCGTGTATCTTCAGAGGTACAACTTTGTTCTCTTTGAATTCGTGCTTTCCCTCATGCCACTTTGAATGACGCTGTCCCCTGTGTACAGTGCTTACATTTCCTGCGGTGCGCTGTCTGCCACCTCAAGTTGGTTTCGCCTGTGTTTGTTTGCGTATTTGTGTGGTGGTGTCTGAGACTAGTGCTTGGGTTGTGTAGGGTATTGGGGAAAATTAGTCTTTAGGAGATTTGTGCCCAAGCTGGATTTGCTGTACACTAACAGAAACATATACATTGAATATAAAAACATTTTGATATGTTTGTTTGTTAACAAATCTAAAACTGAAATTAGGAAATGGTGTATTCTAAGTGGGTAAGTAGGCCTGTTTTATTTATTCATGTATTTTCATGGTGTGGGCTCAGATACATTCTGCAAGTCTAAACAAGACAAAGCGGGATATTTACTGAGCCTGTCGCAAATTACCATTGGGGGCATTACATTTTTACGTCACCGCAATTTTTTGATTTAGCAGGGTATTTACTAAGACTTTTGATGTAAATGAGCCCAGCCGCAGTTCATCTGATTTGCATAAAGGGCCGCTATGTCAGACCGGATGCCAGCCTGTTTTGATGTGTGTTGCACACGTCTGGAAAGTAGTGAAGTGCAGAGGAAAGTGTTTTCTGCTGTTGAGCTTGGTTGAAAAGAAGACACTTTTCAGACTGCAAGTGTGCATTGATCCCACAAGAAAAAGGCTTTGTGCATCATGGGAAATATTAAGTAGCCTGATGTCGTCAGCTCAACAAAAAGTGATCGAGTGACTTTTGGTAAAACTTTTAATCTCCCTTGACCAGATCATTTTTGTAAACAGATGAAAATTAATATAATGGTCTACTTAATTACTGGCTATTTCAATCATATTGCACTAGACTGGATAATAAGTGGAAGCAACTGTGAGAAACAAAGTTAAGGTAGTGTCAAAAATAACTGGTTGTTTCATTGTTGCTCTTTTGTCTTGTGTTGTCTGCATCTTTTAATTTGCGTTTCTCTCTCTCTCATGCTCTGTCCATCTCTCTAACTCGCTGTTTCTCTTGGCTGTAATCTCTCCCCCTCTGTCCACTGAAATGATGCTGCAGATTTTACACCTGCTTTTCCCAGACGTTAAATTTTAGGCCCAGTTTCCTCTGCCGCAACAGGAACGCCTTAAATTACATATTGCATGAAACCAAACACGCAGTTGTTAGTGATGCAGTTTTTATCATTTTACCGGAGCAGAATCTTGGTCTGGTCCTTTAGTAAATAAGGACAAATGAAATCTGACTGTTTAGCGCCTAAAAAAGGCTGCAAATCTTTAGTTAATATCCCCCAAAGAGACTACAGCCATGCTAGCGGCTCTGCAGGGCTGTAATACTAATTGTAAAGAAAACCAAACTGTTAGACAAAATTTGTCCAATAAAAAGTATTGGACCAACAATCTGACATTGGGCATTCATAGTGCCGCTCTGCTACAGTAGTGCGGCTATAAATGTTTTCACACCAGACATTTCAGCCCTGAATGGAAGTAGCCTCGAGAAGTTTGCAGGATGCTGGACGATTGCCAGTTTGAATCCTCAGACCAGTCAGAAAAGTAAATGAGTAATGCTCTCTGCTCTCTGAGTAACAACCATAGAAGTCATATGTTGAAGTGGCCTTAAGCAAGGTGCTTAATCCCTGACTGCTACAGAAAAGCTGCTTAGTTGCAGGAGACAGGAAACTCTGGTGACTCTAAGCAGCCTATGGGTGTGATGCGTGTAACTGTTTAAATAGTTGCAGGCGGCCAAATAGGCAGAAATCCCTGATCAAAAATGAGAAAATAATGATGAATTATATACTGAAGATGACGGCTGGTTGTTTTCTCTTGTAGTGATGTTATGTTAAATTGTAGGTCATATATAACGTTGTCTACCCTTTTGAAGACATACAAATAATTGTTGTCGCGTGTGGGTGTGATATTTTCCATTCTCTTGAAAAGACCATGTGTGATGTTGTGATGGGTGAGCAGATGGAATAATGAGTAGCTTATTTTAGACTCTATACTTCCCCTGTGTCACACATTAGAATATAGCAACCGGCTACAAGACGTCTTCCTTGCCATACACTTTACATCCGCGCAGCATAACATTACTGTGGTATACAGGCGTAGATCTCTTCAAGGTGAATTAGTGACCTTGGCATTTTATGACTGAAAAGGAAGTAGTACTTATGTCCCTAACTTGTCTTAACAAGGCATTTTATATACCCACTTTTTATGGCTTGGTGAATATATTCATATATTCAATTTTTTGGAAGATGTCGCTTTTGTCTAAGGAGTAGGCGTTATCCATAAATGCCTCACTTATGTAATGTAAAGTCTGATAAATTGTTCACATCTAGATTTGGGATACATGGGTGATGTAAGTATGTGTACAGTTTGTAAACCTGATAATGCTGTTCAGATATTGAAAAGTGGTTCCTAAATATGTAAGGGGGCGTTCTTGTGAGTCTCATGAACTGGATCACTTTGGTTTTACTATAAAAATGCATTCTGCGCGACACTTAGCTCAATGGAGATCATAGCAAGAAAACAAATCTAAGTTTTTGTTAGCATTATCCCAGTAGTGTGGATCTTAGTGATTCATAAGACAAAGTAAATCCTCCAAGATGCATATATAGCAGGGGTGTCAAACTCATTTTAGTTCATGGGCCACATACAGCCCAATTTCATCTCAAGTGGGCCGGACCAGTAAAACCATTGCATAATAAACTATAAATAATAACACCTCCAGATTTTTCCCTTTCTTTTATGTGAAGAAGTACATTCTGAAAATGTAAACAATTAATTAACCACCCATGTACAAAACGGATGATGAACAGCCTGAGATGTCTTAAGAAAAATAAGTGCAATTTCAACAATATGTCTACTGTCATTACATGTGCATTACAATTTACAAATCACAGTGGATCTACAAAGGCACGAAACGTTTTCTTGGAAAACCAGATACAAAATGTTTTCTTGGAAAACCTGACTCTCTATGTCCGCTTTTCTCCTCTTTGACAAAGACATTTTCCACCGATGGCTCCTGCATGAGCAGTAGCCTTTGCTTGACAGTGTTGTGCCATGTACAGTGTATATAAGCACGTGGGATCTATAATAGCATATCCAACATAGGGCCTGCTACTAGCACGCGGGAGAAGTTGGCCTTCAGGGCTTTCTGCCAGAAAGGCTTTGAGCCTGCTGCTCTTATTAGGACAGTGCAGTAGGAATAGCAGTGCATTTTATTGAACAATTGGAATTAATCACTTCTCTGGTATTTTCACACTTTGCAAAGTCATCCAGTGGGCCGGATTGGACCCTTTGGCGGGCCGGATCTGGCCCGCGGGCCGTAAGTTTGACACCCCTGATATATAGTAATACGTAAAATGCCAGGAGTTGTATTTTGTATCGGCTGAGTCTGTGGATGCATGCTCGCACACATGAACACCGACACACAGTACGCATACATATACACTATCATTTTAACTGACCGCAAGTGGGGTTTTTCAACCTGTATGATGGATTGTTTCCTTTATCCTCGGGCGGTTTTGGGCCTTTATTTTTGGGTCTGTTCTACAAAAGGGAATAGCCACCAGGGACAACACTGCCTCCTCTAATCCACCAAGTAAATCTCCAGTATGATTCCAGTCTCAAAGAACAATACACCCTGGGGCTGAGAGAGATACAGAGACGAGGGACGTGAGAAATGGGAATAGAGAACTACTGAAGGGAGTTGAGAAAGTGAACTAAATCCTTTGTGAATACAGAATACAGTGCTGAGAGATGGCATATTAAGGTTCAGTGGATGAGCCTTTTGGCCCAGAAATAGTATTTTACTCCTGTGATATGTTCAATTCATCAGTTCTATTGATGTTGAATTGCATCAGCATATCTGAGATTCATGTCAGTAAAGCACCATAGTCTGCTGTTTTGGGGTTTGGAAATATTGTACAATTCCCCTGCTAAAGGCAAAAAGGTGTCTAAATGCAAGAGACTAGAGTTATAGAAAGACAAGAGATATGTGAAAGCATGGTACATCTAGGAAATCAGTATTTGGAGAACACATGGAGCACAACAGCAACATTACCCTGAAGTTGGCATAGGCTCCTATGGAAAAGGACAGGAATCCCTTTAAACCCACCATCCCGCCTGGATCATGGAAGAACTGCTAAACTCCCTGTGGGTTCATTGAGCAAGAGGGAAAGATAAAAATAGGACTCCTTTCTTTCTTCTGACAAGGAAAAATGTCCTGGGTTCAAATGAACCTCCACTGAAAAGTCTTCCTCCAGGCACCTTTGCTTGAGATGTGGTGGGAAACGCTTTCAGGCTAAAAACCGTGTCCTTGGACTCTTTGGATCTCTTCTTTCTTTCCCACTTCATCTCTTTCAATACTCTCACACAATCGTCATTATAGTTTTTTTGACTTTACTAATAATAGACTTTAACTTGATTGCTCTCTTGGGTCATTTGATGCCTGTATAAAGCAAATTACATAATTTTTACCCCGGATCCCGCTATGATTCTTTGAGTCTGATCCTATTTATATTTTCCAAGATTTAGACCCTACGTGTTGTCAGGGACATCTCTTACTGTATATACTCTACTATTCATATGGTCAGAACCAGCAGTAATATTGACTGTATTTGGGTACAGAGTCACAGTAAATACACCATATGTTTTCACCTAGAATATAGCCTGCATATCATCAGGTTGTAATGAACCCAGCCAACTGTGGCTACGCTCAAAGCGCCTCATTACTTCCAGTAGATCATGACTTTATTATTGCCTAACATGTCAGAGTAAATGTATGATATATGTGGTTCCAATATAACATAGTGAACTGTAAAGTAGCAATAATTTGGTTCATTTTGTGTCAGAGATTGCAGCCAGTGAGCGGAACGGTGAAGAGAGAAAGAGACTGTGTTGAATGGAGTGGTGTATGGGTTTGTGCTGTTGTAAAGAGCCGTTGAGGCATTTGTATAAATTATTCAATCTTAATCCTCGTTTTGAAATACAACAAACCTTCCGTGTTGGCAATAGGTCTTGAGAGCGATGCAGTTTGAGAGCAGGAATGGGGCAGCGATGCCATTATAGTATTCTCGCATGGAGCATTTTCTGAATCTGCAACAGCATTGAATAATGAAAATGCATTTACCCAACAGATCCATTCACTCCTTAAACAGCAGGGAAATGGAAGTAGAATACCTGAAGGTTATTTTGAATTTGCCACTGAATAAAGGTAGCTACTGGCTGTGAAACACCTGGGCATGTATTTCAGGTCTGTTTTGTCCTGCTCAGATTGTGTGTGTGTGTGTGTTCATATGAATTTACATGTTTGTGCAGGCTACAATATGAGTGGTTTCAATATACTGTTAGAATTCATGCAGGAGTGTGTGTTTGTGTGTTTTTGTGTGCTTGAGACATTGTTAAAGACTTCACAGCGCTCCGTGGCTGCATCTCTGCTATGAAAGTGAATAGTGGGGATTCTTTACTTAAGCATGCCCCCTTTTGGCCCCTGAAATGCGCGAGCCTATTTCCCCGTAATGGCTCTATCGTGTAGCCAGCTCCCATGGGAGCCTCGTTGCTTGCCTTGCTCTGCTTTACTAACCCCCTCCTTTGCAGAAGTGTGAAGGGGGGAGATGAAAGAAGGGAGCGCGTGTGCTATGATGAGTGAACGCTGATGAGGGACAGTTATTATGCAGAGCTTATTATTCTCTCTCTGCACTGGGGGGACTGTCAGTAGTGGCCGCAGCTATTCATTAAAACTATGAAATATGACCCAGCCCATGGTGTGTGTGTGTGTGTGTGTGTTTGTCCAGGGGCCAAGCCAACAGATCTCCACTGGAGCTTTTGTAGTAACTAGAACTCATATTCACTTTTAAGACTTGCTGGACACATTTACTTTTAGTTCTTTGTACTGCTTGTCTGTGCTGCCTGTTTTCTTACTTATCGTTAGACGCACATGAAAAGAAAGAGCTCAAGAAACTGTTAATGATCATAATGGAATAACTTAAATAGAAGACTTCTATCCCCTAAGCACATCCTTTTTGGAAATCATTCAATAAACTACAAGCGGATATATACCTCCAGTCTGCAGTCGTTCCCATGTGACCGTTGACGGTAGCTTCGCTTTTGCTTTTATCATATTCGTCCCTGTGGTGTCTCCCCTGTCATGCTATGGTCACTGTAATACATTGTTGCATTAAATACTCATTATCCCAAACAGCAGTGGACCTGATGGCGCAGACCCACTCTAATAAAAGTTAAAAGTTACCATCTGTTTAATTGTTTTGTCGACAATTGAAGCCATTAAACCTACAATAACTGATTTTTACCACTGTGGGGCAGCAGAAACAAAGCTATGAACACAACATTGATATATCATCACCTTTAAGTTGATATGGTGACCTTGTTAGCAAACAGTTGCTTACACATTTAGCAGACACTTGGAGCATTTATTTGGAGTCGTGTTTCTGGCCACCTGATGAATGTTGGTACAATATTCACTCTCCTTTTTAGCTCTGTTTTTGGTCTACAACAACTGCTAAAAAGCTGCTAAATGCTCCACTGTGCTAGCTAGTTGCTAACTTTGTTTGTCTGTCGTTTGGTGCTGCACAAGTAGCATACAGTCAGCTTTTAGAACTTTAATGCTGAAGATGACGCTGATGAGAGCTGTGAGAGTTGTGGGTCGGGAAAAACCAAAACAGTGAGCTGGAAGTCGCTCTAAAGCTCTGCAGAGCTAATGGAAATTGCAGAGCAGAGTTATAATTGCCTGTGGGTTTGTCACTAAAAGCGACCACTTTCACATGAAAGTACTCATGTGATCCATCCAGTGTAGGAAATTAAAAAAATATTTGGGGGTCAACTTTTGCCCCCACTGTCTAAAACATTGGGGCATTTCCAAAATTTTGGGGGCAAAAACAGTAATTAGTGCATAAAATTGCTGTTTTTAATGTGAAATGAGCCCAAATCAAAATGCATAACGTTACAGTAATCACCACCTTGTGCATGAGTAAATAAAAAGCATAACATACTGTTGCTGTTCCAAATAGAAGTGTGCAATCATGTGGAATAAGTACGTAATTTTAAAAAACACAGTCACAAACAGCAGTGATACTATTTCTAATAAATATAGTGGATGGGGAGATTTTGAAATTCCGTTCATTAATATCGTTTATAAAAGATTATTAGTGTGTTTTCGTGACAGATTTGGTCGCGGCGGATGGAGAAAATAGAACAGACGCCGAAACTCTGCAGAGCGCAATCCAGCCTCCTGTCTGAACAGCCCAAATGGTTAACATCGGCACCAAAAGGAAGCGGGCAAATGTCTGAACCCGGCGTTATTTGCTGGGGGTGGCGTTGGTAATGACCAATGATTGCTTTCTTCGGTAATGGTTGGAGTTTTTTTTTTTAATGAGGTACCGGTCCGTTGCAGCAGCTAACTTCACTGCAGGTGCAGGATCGCCTGGCTTCTGCCAGTCAGGTACTATTTGTGCGAGTGTGTGTTAGAGACAGAAATGGAAATTAAATGAATGGAATGAAAATAAAATGATGGTTAAATGTAGGGTTAGGATATTGGACTAAACTGGTAAATATCATCTTCTTTTTTTCGAAATCTTGATCACGGTTTTTAGGGGCAAATCTGAGATTTCTTGGTGCATTTTTGCCCTTTGCCCTGCTAATTTCCAACGCTGGATCCATCGTTAATATAAAACTATTGATTATAGCAGCTTTAAGTTTGCACGCAGTAATAGTCACATTTAATCATCAGCTATGTCACGTCTCAATTTACAGTCCTACATCTACTAAAGGCAAGCATCTAACTATAGTCCAAAGCTGGTTTCCTCTTTCTTTCAAAAGGTGGTGATGACCTTTTTTTTTGCTTTCTAATTTCTTTTTGATTTAGAAATAGTTTAGTGCACACTTCCAGCACAAATTGCTGATACATTATCACAATCCAGTGTGTAGGTCACGGGGAAAATGTTTCATTAAGTAGAAAGTGGACATCGAGAAAATATGTACTCCATTCCCTTTCTTCTGTCCACGCCCCCCAAACCTGCTCCCACTTCTTATTAAAAATAGGTCAAGGACCCTTAGGCCCCGAGCAACATGGGCCCTAAACCTCTAAACCATCTTGCCCCCAATCCTCATTACCTATCACCTCACCAGGTACTTCAATGGCAAAGCCCACCCCTTCCTCCTTTTCTCCTTCCTTTTAGCATCATCCTCCTAACTTCCATCATCTTGGCCCTATAGCCCTCACCTTCAGCCCCCCCCCATTCCCCAGCCTCGACCTGCAGCCTCCTATCTGAGATGATCTTTACAGTGATTAATGCAAGAGGGAGGTGGAGACCTTGCTGCTGGCCCATCTCTGAAACCCATCTCAAATCTCCAGGCTGCTGGGGGCACAGGCTGACAGAAAGCACTGCTATTTTAGTCTCTCTTTATTGCTGTTTTTGCATCTGTGTTGCTGTAATCTACAGCTGAAAGCATGTCACAATTCGAGTTCAGTGAAATATGGGAAAACACCTTACACAGCGTCACATCTTTGGTGTGCTTGCAGTGGTGATAAAATCGTCATGGGATATGTGAATAAATTGCTGGGTGTAAATTGTCTCCCAGTGTATTGCATTTAGAAAGTCTGCTGCTTTGTTCAGTGCTCCACTTACCTATTTTTGCTTATAAATGGCTGTTTCTTATTACTATCTGTCACTGCAATCAATTGGCCTATATCTGATAAATGCATTTTAACATTTCCTAAAGAAAGACACTCTGTATTTTTGAGATGTGCATACAGCCTCAATATGAGCTTCTGTTTCATGTTCAGAGGTGTATTTTAACTGTGGGATTCTGCAGATCTGAGCAACTGTTCATCACCACAGTATTTCAGTCATAATACCTTTCACAGGGCTTTGTAAATGACAGGACTTGGTGGCCATTTTTCATGTGGTTGCTAGGGTAACAGGTTGAATCAAAGAGGTTCTCACAACTGCGTATATGCTTGTGTGTGTGTGTGCTGTCCACCGGTTGTCTGCATGACTGTAACTGCATGATTATTTGAGGGTTTCCCAATGGCTCAAAACCTCTTGAAAGGGTATGAGCTGTATAATTTGTTCAAACAGTAAACCAATTGAATAAGAAGGTCAATGACTGAGTGTGTTTGGATTATGAGGATAATGATCATGCTGACAGATATGGGCTTCCGAAAAGCAGCCAAGAACAGCCTGTCTACACAGAGAGCTGCCTCACGTTTTACCTGCAGCAGGACAATCATGCATGTTTTCATGCTCTGATTCCTTCAAGCATGCCGTTCTTTTCCTTGAATTCCTCACGACGTTGCGATCAAGGTTTCAAGACACAAGAAAAAAGGTCGTATTTGCTTGACAATATAATTTGCCAACACTGAGACTTGTCACCCTTTTTATTCCATGGCATCTTTCCAAAAGCGCCTGTATGGCCCACAGGCACTTTCAGAAAGGTGCCAGGCTTTAATTGGCGAGCCAGTGATTCTCTGTTGTTGGACCATTGATTTTTATTTGCATAGTTATTTGTTGATGGATACAAAGCCAGTAGCAGTCCATTGATCAAGCTTATAGAGGCAGCATTGAGAGACAAGGAAGAGGGGAAGAGTGAGGGATTCATCTTGAAATTAGAAATTGTAGACCAGAATTACGGTACTCTTAGTGAAGTCTAGTGGCATTGTCTGTATGCATGCTACTTTTACTTTAATACAAAATATGTTGCTGTACAGATTGTAAACCCCCTTGAGGCAAATTGTGATTTGTGATATTGGACTCGACATATGGAAATAGGCATGAAGGTTGGTGAAAAAAATATTCAGTCACATTATCTTAAAGAAAAAATATACATAAGGATATATATGTGGGTAAGACTGAGTCGCTGAGTGCATTCTAGAAAAGTAGTAACAAACGAGACATTAGTTTACATTAATTGCTTAAGGAGAATGTAGAATATAATAGACTAAATCCACTGTTCTTCAGTCCAATTAAAAAAATAAAAATAAAAATAAATAAAAAAAACTACAAACCTAAAAAGATTAGAAGTATTGATTCTGAACACTACAAAAACACAAAACCGAAAAGATGTGCAAAACATATTGAATCAGCACCTTAAGTATTGATATGGTGTGGAGGTTCCTGCTGATTCCAGTCCCTAAAAACCATGCTCACGTGTGGGAACATGTACATGTAAAATACCTGCTAAACAGAAGCAAGTCCAATTGATTTTTTTGGCTTGGTTTGTACACAAACAATTATACTGTGTTTTTAGAAGTTGCCAAACTCAACCAAAAAATGAACAAAGGAACTGCTCAGATTGCCTAAATCTAACAAAGATTGTAGGCATTGTTTGGAAAGTGCCTCATTAAAAAATTATCTGTGAGAAAGGCCTATTGTAACAGTGGCAGAGCAGCAAGTGCAAGTTGGAACACGAACATATTGTAGTCGGACCATTTTCACTTAATGGCACAGTATCTATGTTACCGTGGCATTGTGTACTTCTTGTCCAAAGCAGTAAGGTATCGCAGACACTACAGTATCCTTAGATTATGTTTTAAATCTTGAAGGTCAGACTGGTCACGCTGGTTCAGCAGTAGAAGGTCAGGTCACACAAGTGTTTTAGAGGGTGTTTGTGTTTACTTCTTGGTTTGTGTTGCTTCAGATCAACCCGTAGCCAGATTAGCTTTGTTTAACAAGGTTTCTGAGGCTGACTTTGACACATCTCGCCTGCTTTGCTGAGAATTTCTCACATTGAGGAGAGCCAGTGCAATCCCACTCAATACCCCTTCCATGCTTGCACCAATGACAAAGGCTCTAAATGGATTAGTGTAGGTGATTATTGCCATTGTCACCAGTCAAAAGCTTTTGGGTGCGTGTTGTGTGGTGTCGCCCAAGAGTGTATAGTGTGTGTGTGTGAGCGTGTTTAGCCTTCCATGTTAACACCTAATGAAAACAACATCCTTGTAAGAGATTTGAAGGCACCGTCCCCACCTGACAGAATGAGATGGTGTGAAAAACAGAGAAAAGAGCAACACAGGAGGAAGGGACGGGCAGCGGTGCGGTGGCATGGATAAGGAGGGAGGGAGGGAGGGAGGGAGGTGAGCAAGGTGAGAGCGATTCACACTACAAACAGCATTAGAGACCCTCCCCACAGAGAGCGAAGGAAATTGCCCAGAAATAAGATGGACCAGGAGGAGGGATGGAGGGTAAGTAAGGTGGTGATGGTGGCTTTTAAGAGAAGGGGTGGGGGCTACACTCTGCACAATGCAAGGAGCCTTGGCCACAGTTCAGTCAGCCAGGAGGACGGGTGTTGGACAGGACACGAGAGGGAGCATGGGGAGATGGGTAAAAGATGCAGGCAGGGACAGAGACGGGGAGAAGGAGAGAGACAGATGGATCGAGGTGTGAGGGAGGCGGCAGGATATCGACAGGGGAGGAATTGTGTTTCAGGAGCTCACTGCCAAAAATATGTTTCCATCATGCAGATGGGAGAGAAAAAGAGGGAGAGAGAGGCGAGCAACATGGAGCTATGTATTGCAGGAATGGCAGGGGGGTTAGGAAAGGGTTAGAGAGTCAACTATAAAAAGTAAGACCCCTAAGGTGATGGTTTTCTGTGGGTTTTAGTGCAAAGCATTATGTGCAAAACAGGGAGGCATTGTGTGAGTTTGTGTGTGTGTGTGTGATTTCAAAGAAGCAGCACACATGAGCCACATCTCATATGTAGTATAAGCCATATCTCTCTGTCACAGAAACACACAGAGACACACACTTAAAACCTCCATCTCTCACTTCTATTTTTTATGATTCCAAGTGTTGTTTACTTAGCTGTTATTACTTCCTCATGCAACTCTCAGAGGACAGACTGCAGCGAGCATCGGGGGGCACTCCTGTGCTGAGGACTCGTTTGAGCATCAGTTTTCAAGGCAGTGTTACCTATCTGTTTAATTAGCAAACATCATGCCAAGTTGAGAAGTTTACAGAGGACTACAAGCGAAAGCCAAATCTGTTGGGGGTACCAGGCGTCACAGCGGGCAAGATCAAAAACAAAAACACAGCCTCGGCCTGCTCTTTCTTTTAAATGCAGAAATCTCCAGAGTGGGTGAGCTGTGAGCACACAGCATTACAATATGTTCTTCCCACCCATGCTGATATTTAGCCAAGTAGTCATATTATGCTTCAAAGAAAACAGGACTATGACAAATAAGATATAAAAGTGTTTCCACTCATAGTTCTCACACTACAAGGAAGATTAATCATAGTTTAGTCTACCACATATTACACAATGCTGTTTCAATTTAACAGCAGCTATAAGTATGGCTCATGTGTATTGCAATTTGGCAATATGTCATAATATCCCAGTGCTTTTTATATTAAACTCCCAGTAAAACGGCAGTTAAAGCAACTGTAGCTTCTATTATGTGACCTATTTCGGAGTGAAACGGAATATGTTGCTGGGGTAATATTTTGTCAGGGATATGATTTGATGGCTGAAAAGTGAGCATGATTCAGCAAACATGGAAAACCTAAGCATATTGGAGCTAGAGGACAGTTTGCCTCCACCAACTCCTCCTTCACCAGCGTAGTTAGATCAGGAACAGGGTCTAATGGTGGAAAAAAAGATTACACCTCGACCATGCTGTTTTGGAAATGTAAAGAGTTTTTGCCAAATGATATCCAAACACCCCTGATCCACCATCTCCTGAGAGAAACATCAGGCTCTTTAGCTGCTAAAATGCTCCACAATGTTCACCAGCTAGTCGCTAACTTTGTCTGTTTGCCCTTTAGTGACTGGGAGGTAGTGTACAACGGGGTTATCAGAGCTTTTTCGCTGAAAACAGTTGCCTGCGACTGGATTCAGGATTGATAAGAGCAGTGAGAGTGAGCCAAAACATTAAAGTACGTTCCATTGTTAATGGAAAAAAGTAAATATCGATAAGTGCAGCTTAAAGGAGCACCACGAACCCAAAAAATAATAGTTTCTTGGGTAGCAAATTTTTCTACATCTAGAGAAATATGTGTTGCTGCTGTCCAAAGTCACCTTGTTTCTTTTTTGAATAAATAAAGTTGGCTGGGGAATCTTTGTCAGCAGCCAATAACGTAACACCATTGGTGTGTAGCGCTGAAATGTTATGGGTACATCTAAAAATCAGCAGCTCAGAAAGGTCAGTGTCAAGGTCAGTTATTCCATGTTTCGTATTTTGCCACCAGGTCACGGAGAATGATCCCATAAATCGGTTGAGTGCTTTATTGGCTGCTGTAGGACAGGAGCTCCTTCAACACCACTCATATACTGAACTGTGCAAAATATTTGGCACATTTCCTATTTTAATGAAGCACAGAGAGGAGATAAATGTCGGTAAAAGCCATTATTTACTGTATTATTGTGTTATCACCCAAGGGTTTAAATTCCTTCCCATTCTTTGGAAATCTTGCTTTGTTTTAATTTTGGTCTGTTGATCGTGGTACCATCTTTTCTAAATCTCATTATGGACCAAAGATCTTCAAATATGAACTCATAACGGCTGAGAAAAGATTAAAATATGCCTGGCTAAGCCCTGAGAGCATCATTTTCAAAGGCAGTATGTGTTGTGAGGTTTGAGAAACCATGTGCAATTTAGCATGAAGACAATTTCATACTTCCAGCTACATTTTTCTCTGCCAGCCTGGAGAGGTTGGCTGAAAAGCTCTTGGCATATTCTGTTTCTAATGTGTGCACCGGCACAAATGGTTAGTGGGAAAACAATCCTGGCAAAGTTATCTGTCAGAATGTTTGTCATCCTCCTTTTTTCTATTTTTTTCCACCACTTCTTTGCGTCACTGTGCATGTTTCTCTGTCTTTCTCGTTCTTCTCTCTTCTTACATTTCTCCATCCTGCAGTCACACAGAGTTATCAGGTACGCGAGCTCCTTTTAAAATGATGTGAATGCTTCGGTGGAGCCTGTTAGAGTTTGTCTGAGTTCACAACCTTCAGCTGGAGCTCCTTATTGAGGGCAGCACACACAGATTCCCTTTCCTTTTGGCCCGTAGTTCCACTTCATGTATCTCTACGTATACCTCCCAAATATATCTTGGAACCTTCTTCCAAAAAGGCAACATACAGTGTGAATAACCCAGTTAGCTCTAACTGCGTGACCAAATACCATGCCATCTTTTTTTCTGAGTTTTGAGAAATTTGTCTTTTACTTTCTTCGTCATGTCAGCAGTCTGCTTTGTTTTTGTCTCGTTTTCAAATATTGCACATAAAAGTAATAAATTGTTTGTGTGATTTTCAAAAGGCTGGTCTATTTTGGCCACAGCGGCACAAGAAGACATTATTTGAGGATCTGAAATGAAGCCTGACAACCAGTCAGAGTGTGGGGCTGTCTGGCCAGAAGGCCCTCACACCCTGCTGAGCTCAGTGAACGGACAATTGAACATAGTGCTCGCTTGTCCTCACACATCGTACTCGCACAAACACACACACACACTCACAGACTAACCAGGGGAAAGATTGCTCTACAAACCCACAGGCAAGGGTGTAGGCGGACGTAATGATGATACATGTGTGAATACATCTCATTCTAACGTCCTCTTTATATGTTTTTGGATAATAATGACCCAAAGTGTATTCCTCAGTGTTAAAAGCACATTTGCTTTTATTATATTCATAATTTTGAATACCCCACTGGAAACCCATTATGTACCAACAATATACACACAAACACGCTCACCCTGGCTGGTTGCGGAAGATGCTGTAGCATCTCCTCTCTCCTCCTACTCAAAGAGATGAGTCAACCTGAGATTTCTGTCATTGTTCAGCAGTCTAGAAATATCTCATTGCTGATTGGATTTTATACTCTATATTAGTGTTTTTATATGATATTTATGCAAAGAGAATGCATACTAAAATAGGAATACTTGTTTAGCTTTTTGTCATCACGACTTGACAAGTGCATCTGCTGCATCAAAAGTTGGGGACTGTCCTGCCTTCATCCCACAGCTCCCCACCAGCAGGATTTCTGAGCTGTCAGAAGGATAACAACGCGAGGAAGGTCACGCTTTATAATGTTACCTGTCAGCCAGCCAATACAGCATCGCCCCTGAAGAAATTTAATTAGCTTGAAACGGCAGCGGGGAGAGAGGCGACATTAAAGGAATTGAACGATAACCAGCTTTTAATCCCGTCCTGGCGAGAGAATAGAAGAAAAGAGGAAAAATCGTTCTCTATCGAACAGTCGTGACTTTGATGGAGGTGGAATTCTTTTAAGGTGATATGCGGTGTAATTAGTAATGCACATGTGTTTACAAGATAAATAAACCACCCTCACTTGCTTTGATGTGTAATGGAACCTTCCTTAGAAATCACAGGTTGGCAAAGACTGGGCTCGCTGAGACAGCTATTTACACAATGTCCTATAGGAGCCCAGCAGGAAAAGCTTTGTGTTGGTTCCAGTATAGTGGGATGCAATTGTATCCATATTTTAGACTCTTATGATCCAGTCAGAGTGTAAAAGGAGTCTTGTTAAGTATCTTGCAGCGTACGATTTGAATAGAATTTCAGGTTTTTCATACTGACAGAAACACTGGAGATCATTTATTGTCTCTTGCAGCATTTGAGCAAGGTTTGTCGAAGTATCGCACTTTATTGCAGCACGCCGCTGTTGTTATTAGGGGGACAGTACTTCTACTGAAAGGCCTGGGGTTGAAGATTGTGACAGCAAGCACTCGCGCTGAAAAACTGAAATCCTCCAATGTCCACGTCTTTATCTACGACCCTGACCTTTCAGCTCAGAGTCACCTATATGATTTACAGGATATGTTCTTTTCTATCAGAACAGCTTCTAGTAGTTGTCCTTGAGAGAAGCAATCATTGCGCTCAAAGTAAAGGTTGTTTGGTAAGACATTCAAGTCTTTAACAGCTGCATTTCTATTCAGCACATAGTCAGCATTAATGTGGCTTAGTTAATAAAATAGCTTAAAAACTTAAATAAATTAGCAGACTGTACAGACTGTACTCATATTCCTTATGTTATCAACAGTTGTGTCAGTATGACATCTTTTTAAACTGTTGGTCTTGTGGTTTTGCATTAAATCTCTTATGGAAGTGGAACACATTAGATACATTGGTGGACGTTTGTACAGACTAAGAGTTGTGTGTGTGATAAAACAGTATTGTAAAAATACTATTGTACAAGACCCTTCACTGAAGTCGTTTAGATTAGTGGTGATACAGACAGATTTTATTAAGCACATCTTGAGTTTGAGACTATATTTATGATCATATTGACCTTGTATTAGTCTAGATCTTCCTTGTCTTAAATCTCCATCAGACAGGACAGATGCAGGCATCTCATCAGCCTAAATCACAAAGTGAGATTGCCTCACAAAAAGTGTCCCATTATTCTAATCAAGAACCTTTAGTATTGTTATTTTCCCAAAATTGACCAATAAACTAAACCAATAACTTTTCTTATAGCCAAAGATGTATACAAAACAGATATAGCTCTAATGGTTTTCAATATATTTCTCAGCAATAGCTGTGCAACAAATTCCTGGTTGCTGTGAATATGTAAAACATGTTAGTCTTAGTGTCTTTACTATTTTTTCAATGTCCAAATTAAAGCTACATAAATCTAAATTTTTCCAGTCTGAGACAGAAAAACCTTTATCACAGCAGACATTTGGAGTTGTCATGGCAGGGCAAGCACAGATGTAAGTAATAACACTAACAATGGCTCCGTTTGATTTAAGAGTCTCAGGAAGCAACAGCAGTGAGCCAGCAATACCAGGGTCCTGGAAAAATGACCAGTTACACCTGTGCTTTTTCTGCTATGATTTGTCAGAAAGCCTGCAAATAGCACATTGCCTCTCTACATAGCTAGCAGACACAGGGCAACATAAGCATTTTTGGCATCATGTTTCTGGCCACCTAAGTACAAGATTCACGTTTTAGCTCCGGTTCAGTCTCCACCAACTCCTGAGAAAAATATCTATAACTTATCTATCTAGCCTGCTCGACACTTGATTAATGAACAGGTAAAACATTTTATTTGTCCAATACTTTGGTTTATGACTAAATACCAGCCTAAGGTGTACTCTGTGTTTAGCGCTAATTAGCATGCTAACACGCTAAACTAAGATAATGAGCATGTTATACCTGCTAAACATCAGCATGTTAGCATGCAGAGTTTGGCATTTAGCTCAAATCACCCCTGTGCCTTTAAGTACAGCCTCAGAGAGCTGCTAGCATGGCTGTAGACACTGAGTCTTGTTAGGAAACAGCTGCTTACAGAGGGCTGCTGAGACTGGCTTAGGCTCAAACATACAGTAAATGTGCGGCTGTCAAAGCAAAACAAGCTAAAAGAGGCAAAAAGGCATTTTTTCAAACCATGACATTTCTTTTTCTTCCTAACATCAATAGCCAAAAGCAGTACATCTACAACAGTGTTCTTGTTTGTAAAACACATCAGTTACAGTGAACCAGGGGGTTTTACCTGCCCAACAGTCAATGTAAAAGCTGTAATGAACTGAATATATGTTCAATCATTCTTGTGTTACATTAATCCCAGGCATTGATTTCTATGATTATATCAGAGATAATTATTCTATGAATGAAATACAATCTATCTCATCAACAGAAATGAGTAATCACTCTGTCCAGAGAAAGCTGGTCTCCCTAGTGGGATATCACTTGCCTCGTATCCCTTTGATATTCCAGTAAACATGGGAGCTGGATGCAGTTTACTGACGTCGGATTACATAGTTTCTGATGTTCAAATTTTCAAACATTTTCCTCTCACTGATCCCAGACTTTTAAAATTTGTTTTTAAGTATAGCAGTTCATAGTTTATTAATTAAACTACAAGAGGAAGCAACACTGCTAATTTGAGTACTACACCAACCACATCACCCACCCAGCCTCTTTCTATCTCTTTTCGTCTCTCTGCCTCTCACTATCAGAAGAAACACAACATACTTCTGTGTTTCAGCTCCTGTTTTTTGTGTGTAGCCATTCAGGGCTCCTCTTCTTCTAAAATATTCCCTCTGAAGCACTTAGCCTAATTAGAGATCATTTATTCCCAGAACTAATCAGTCCAAGTGTTTTTGTGTCTTCTAAAATAATAACATGAGAGAAGGCTGTTGCGCTAAGTGAGGGTTCAACAGCCCACGCTGCTTACTAAATTTGACTTGCGTGTTGCGTTTTGTGTGTGCGCCTGTTTGTGGGGTTGCTGTTATGCAAACCGTAGCCTAATTTGATTAGCGGCTAGAATATAATTACTTAGCAAAAGAAGGCACATCGTAGGATTCCTCTGATGATCCATCTTCATAAATGTTATCTTGTGTAAAAAGACATGGATTGTTTAGGATGCGTGGCGCTTCTCTCCCAATCCGGAAGCAAGAAATAACTTAATAGAGTACAATTCTGTAGAGTCTTGATTAGATACAAGGGTTTCAAGGGTTGGGGGCAAGCAAACTGATTTCAGAATTTAGGGTTTTAATTAGTGTTAACTAATCAATCTGAACTTAATTTTCATGCTGTGACTAGGGTGTAACACAAAGCTAATATCTGTATCTGTCTGTTTACAAAAATGAATGTACTCGTATACTGTAAGTGTGCAGGGCGTATATCGAAAGTTGTTAGAGTCTAGATTGCTTAATTTTCTGTTATAAATTGTTTTCTACTGCCATTTATACTCTTCATATGTGTATGTTAAGTTAGTCAAATAATAAAACAGGATTGTTTTTCAACCCTACCTTGATGCAATGGTGGAAGAAGTACTCAAATCCTTACTACCACTCAAGTAAAAGTAGAAATGCCACAATGTAAAACTCTATTAAAAGTAAAAGTCCTCTTCAAAATTATACTTGAGTATAGAAGTATTGGAAGCAAAAGTATTATTGTATTACAGTTATACATGCATTAATGTGTTAACAGAATTGTATTTTGTATTTTCAATGTAAAATCTTCAGAGCTCTATAAAATAACTAGTAACTGTAGCTGTCTATATAGCTAAAAAGTACAATATTTCCCTCTGAAATGTAGTGGAGTAGAAGTATAAAGTACCAGAAAATGGAAATATTATACCTCAGAATTATACTTAAGTACAGTACTTGAGTAAATAGACTTATATACATTAATATACAATATACATTCCACCACTGCCAGATGAATGTAAAGTTGGTTAGCCATTTAGCATGCACTTTTGCGACTGTCCCTTACTTCAGGGACTTCAGAGTCGCAGATCATGCTGACACTCTGTTTGGCTGTCATGTGTCCATTATGGATGTTTCTTGTCCTGATATTTCAACTGCTGTTGTGGCGATAGGACAAAATACACAACACACATGCACACACACAGTTGTCTGGCAGCAAATAGTGTGCAAATGAAATTCACATTACTGTAGGTCACTGAATTCACTAAAATGGCAATTGGTATAATCTCTCAAGGGACTTGTTGTGAGTAGTGGGCCACATTTACCCAGTTACCCTTACACCCCAGAGTAGATTAAGAAATACATTTACCCGCTATCAACCCATTAACTCCAGCCCATTTGTTCACCTCGGACAGTATGGATTGAGCTGTTTTTGTCTGTAGGTAATTTTAACTGGGAAGCGGCCAGCTGTGAAAACTGCATCAGAGGACAGGCCAAAAGCTTTTCCTGGAGAACAAACATCCGCCCTCTTATCTCGTCCTTTTGTTTTATGAAATACACTCCTCTGGGCTCATTAAAAGAAAATCTGGCTTTTTCCTGCCTTATCTGCTGTGATCTGAACTCGGTCAAACTATTCAAAGTCAACCTTGATCTGCAGGCAACGCTGCATAAAACACATTTGAGAAGTTCGTCCAAAAAATTAAGCATTGTGCACGCTGAAAGGCTTCAAATCCAA
The DNA here is from genome assembly GCA_005408345.1 of Macquaria australasica. Lineage (NCBI taxonomy): Eukaryota > Metazoa > Chordata > Actinopteri > Centrarchiformes > Percichthyidae > Macquaria > Macquaria australasica. Next base: position 1,797,172 of record SEMN01000011.1, read on the forward strand.
TCAGTTATTTTCAAAACTTTAATAGTTTGTAGAGAGCAAAAGTCAGCACATTGAAACAAGGCTTTAGGTTCTCTGTGAAGAAGCACAAGATCTGTCTAATTTAATGCATTTATTCCTGAAGACACAATATCGAGGCTGCTGCTCCTGCTATTATAAGGATACAGTATTCACAGTGTAATCTATCTACATTGCAGTATCAGCACTGCAACACAACCCTAACCACTGCTCTTCAGTCCTAAATTGACTCCAGCTGTCTCTCTCGGAACGACCTTGCAAAGACGACTCTCCTCTGTAACCCAGAGCTGTGTAGCTAGCTCAGCGCTGTCTCTCCCACACCTTGTTCCCATTGTTGCTGATCTTATCGTTCAGCCTATCAGAGGACTAATGACCCCGGCAATCGTTGCTGACCTGTCGGGGGAAGTGCAGCTGCCAAAGAGAAGGGAGGATAGTCCATTAAAAGATTAATGTAAGGAAGTGGACACTGTCCTCATGGACCTGTGGAGCACTACAGCAGAAGTAGGGACTTTGATTTATCGTCGTCCCCCTCCTCACATGCTGAACATTGCAGAGAAGGATGTGCAAGGTGAAACGGCTTCCTTTGTCAAAAACAACTGAGTGTTCGTTTTTGATTGTAATAATAAAAACAGAATCATACTATGATGCCAATACATAACTATAGTTTGTGAATCATTACACTTTTAAAGGTTAAAGATTTCATTGGGAATAAAGTGAATGTTTCCTGTTTAGCCTGGCATTACTCAGCAGAAACTTTGCTTTGGAGCAAAGTCAACACCGGGGTCTGACAGGCCAATTAACCCATCTTTTTAAGAGAACACGCTGCCCTATTTATCATTCAACACGCAGCAATTAAGCATTCTGTTACTTTGGCAACCGTTTAATATTTATTTGATCAAAGTGTAGAGTGGCATGGGTCCTGCAACCTGCCTCCATTACTCATGCGTATGGCATAATGTCGGTATTTGTGCAGGGGAAAAAAAGTTTCCTATTATATGCTTTTAGTAAAGATTTGCTGTCAAGCTTGAGGAGCCTTGTTTCCCTGACTCCTTTAGTGAGGGCCTGAACTTTTATAATGGGCACAAACAACGACTTCTCCTGCACAGCATGGGCACTGACAGAGAGGGCTTACTGCTGAGAGAGAGACAGAGGGAGATAAATTATTCTTCCCTTGTGATTGTCAGGTTAGTGTCTCTCTATTGTTGACATCCCTACAGAGATAGACCTGTTTGTTAAAGAGTAAGATCCTTTTTAAAAAAAAAACAGAAACGAGTTGACATCCTTGATAGAAAACACCGGCCTCCGACGGCTGGCATCCAGAATCAGGGTAATCCACTTCACATTCCTCCTCCCTCATTCTCCACCCCCAGTTGATCGTATCCGGGGTAAATGTTAATTGGACAAAATCCCAGACCTCCTTTGTCTTAATGGCTGCACTCATTTTCTCTCTCACCGCTGCAACCGTTACACATACTGTAGAGTTTTAGGAGAGACAGATGTGAATGATTTCGCAAACACAGCTTGGCTAACTCTGAAGACTCACTGTCCACATTCCTCAATGGATCATAATGGGCTTTCTTACCATTTGCAGTATTTCCACCATTAGCCAGTGATGACTTTGCATCTTACCCTGACTGAGATGAACAAGGTTGTCGGATGCCAAATGACAATAAATGGGCTACTGAAGCTAAGAGTTCCTGGACGAGAGCAGAACCGGCATTACAGTATCGGCAAGTCCAATGAAACACAACTCTGTGTTCAACATCTAGTCAGGTGGTGACTACACATTACAAGGCCAGAGGGATGCTAATCATGATTTATCTCAATTTAAAATATTGAGCATTAACATTTTAAGTTAACTTGTTAATTTAGACAGTCCTGAATACAGCAAGTATCATTGCTAAAAGGTATGTTCCTTTTACAAAACTGGATAATCAGCATCTGGAAATAATCAGCTACCCGAACAAAATCTGGATTAAAAGTAAAACTTGAGTGATTATTCTAAATGTCATTTGTTGCAGTAGCTTGAGCACTTCAATTACAAAATGCAGTAGTAACGTGGTATAATTGTTTCATATTGGGTAAGTCAGGTGGAAAGTCTCTAAAAAGAGTCATTCTGTGTTAGATCACAGAAAGTGTGACGTGGTCAAACTGATGCAGAATGACAAAAATCATGTTTAATGCACACTGCTTACTTTCACTTTCTCCGGCCCTAGAGAAACAGCCTTCACATATTATTCAAATGGAGTCAACTCATTACACAGAAATGAAAATCACCAGCACAAATGTCACTTTCCTTTTTCTTTCATCTCAAACATGCTGACAGATTGCACAGCCATCACCTTGGGGATGAAGTCACTGTCAGGAAAAAAATATACGAGAAAAATTTAAATGGTTTGTTTCCTGCATTTCAGGTAATGTCTGTGATATTTGCACACACAATTATTCCTTCAACTCATGTGCAACAACTACTGTAGGTCAGAGTAGACAGTTGCGTAAGACTGAGCTATTTTTCTTGCATCATTCCCCACTGCTGTTCACGCAGAGCCATGTTCTTTGGTCTTTTAAAGCTCTTTTTTGATGCATCAAGCCACAATGGAAAGTGACAGCAGGAAAGAATGTTAGACATAATGCAATTTGATCTCATAAAATCTGATCTCTAAATTAGATCTTCAAAATCATGTCAAAATGACAGTGATAACGCAAGACTTAGATCCACATTTGGCAGCTATTCAACTAGTCATAACTTAAAGTAATTCTCCATCCAAAATTCTATTTTTTGAGTATAAAAGAATCAAAACATCAAAAGAAACTGTTGGACAACAGTGGATATATTGGATTAAGTTTATGTGGTTGTTTTCAGAATATCCGCTTTAAGACCTTGTCACTCCTGGAATCCAACTGTTTAATAGCCCCGTAAGTCTACATTGTGTGGACTTTTGTGGAGTGTCACTTTAAACTTAGCTTTGGAGTTCAGTGAGGTGTTAAGGGACCACTCCAGTGATTTAGCATTGCACTTTCATTGAGTTAGGGGATTCGCAAGACATAGATTGAAAAAGGAATGGTCAATATCGAAGCAGCAGAGATATTGTGACTTTTACTCCCTAATATGGCTAAAGCTCCAAAAACACTGGATCCTGCAATTCCCATAATGCAACTCAATGGCATCTTTCATTAGACCCTCTTTACCTTATAAATTCCCATGTCTTTCAACCTCTCTGCTCCAAGTTGTAACACAGGCTTTCTGCTAAAAAAAAAAAATAAGTCTCAAGCCTAATCTGAGATGACCTTGATGACATCATCAGGGTATTTTCTCAGACTTTAGAAATCTTTCAATTTTAGGATGTCCAAAAAGCATTCTTATACTAAAAGAGTCCTTAAATGTTAAGGTAACATGAAAACTCAACAAGAAAAAAAAAAGTAATTGTTGGATAGAGAGAAACGGTAAGATACCAGAACAAAAGGGCAGGCAGAGAAAAGGAGGAATAGGTTGAGAGCAGAGAAAAAGACAAGGGGTCAGGGATTCAGTCGTTTTGGAGTGTGGTCAAAAGCACTAAAAGCTTTATGCTTTAACAGGATTGTTAGGCAAGAAACCTCAAGCCTCACTGGCTCATGTTGCTTAGAGCACAATGATTGGTTGCTGGAGTATTTTATATGCAGCATGGGTAATTAAATCGGTGGATACTGTTCCGGAATCGATATGAGCCCAGCGACATAAAGTATTACCGCTGAACCACTCTGTGTATGTGTGTCCATACAAGTGTGTAGGGGACAAAGTGAGAGTCAGAGAGAGAGAGGGTGAGGAAAGGGAACATGAGAGGCGGGGAGCGAGGGACAGAGTGGGCAGCACAAATTGCAAGCAAAATTTTTATTATGACAGATGAGATGGGTTATTGGAATCCAGGCAAGGCTCTTTGACTGTAGATGCCATTACAGGACACGGCTGCTTTAAATCTGGGTCACCTATCGACTTAACCTCACATTGGGCATCAGCAGGGCCTCATTGCCGTGTAATTATGCCTGGAATAAATAGGGCACTTGGCTTGTGGCACTACACCACATAGCGACTGGTATAATGGACAGTGTGGAATTCATTTGTTCTCCTCTGTTCTTTCCTAATCCCTCCTCTCAACCTCTATTAACTCTCTGCATTTTTCATTCCTTCCTCTGAGCCCCCTTCTACCCTTTGGTTTTCAAGCCATCATTGTTGCTGTCCTTTTTTGTGTCCCGCTTTATCTTATTCCCTGCCGTCCTTGAGCAGAAGGAAGGGGGGGGGGGGGAGGTCACAGAAGCCTCGGAAGGAATGCACCATTAAGAAAGAGTTGTTAGCAAAACACTGCTGGAACTGTAGAGAGATTAAATTAAAGGCAATCCACACAATGTGAATTCAGCCACCGCAGCCCAATTAGGGAGCATACATATTCTCTCTACACTGAAACCCAAAGCCTCCTTATCATCTAGCCTACTGTTGTTGGGAGTTTTGAGGATATTTTGGGTGGCCATTTGGCTCCATAATGCCTGTTCAAACCAGATCTGAGCGCAGCACATTATCGCCTGCAGAAACAGTGCTTATGGCGCTTTGGCCACACAGAAGCTCAAAAAAAACGAAAGCCCCCCTAAGCTACAACTCATGTGTGTGACTATCTTCCTTTGTTTGTGTGTGTGTCTGTGTGTGTGTGTGTGTTCGTGTCTTGCTGTGAGGTGACCGGCTCAGTAATTGGTCCTAGAGGCTTTTACCTGGCGCCGTTGACTTGCCATGTCAGTGACTTTTTTTTCTTCAACTCCAAATGGCCTCATTGGTCATTTAGAGCTCATTACCAGTACTTTTATAAACCGTTTCAACTGTCATGAAAGGGGAAAAAAAAGGGGAATATATTTTTTGTCATTAATTAAACGCCAGACTTTTGTTAGTAGAAGTATGCGAGCTATTTTCATGCACATCACAAAGAGAACAGACGCTTGTTCTTTCGCCTTCATTAGAATGAATTCTGTACAACTTGGCTTTTATTAAAAACAACAGGGGTTCCAGTCCCTGCTTCTGCCTTCATTGTTTTTAATCTTTGCTAATTAATTTGAAGAGGTCCTGATTAAATTAATGGAATTGTCGGGGAAGTCTTAAGCTTATATGAATTCAGTGTAGCTGTTTGAACAGTACATACAAGGGATGTTCAATAATTAAATACTTTTGTGAGACACTCTGAGAATGTCTTGTTCTAAAGCATATGCATATTTTTTTTTTTTTTTTAAATGTTCAATAAAGTTGAATCCTCTTTAGTGATTCTGAGTAGCACTCCTTTTCTGTGTTTACTGATAAGTTCTATTGGAGAGGGTTAGTTTGTAAATGTAGAAAATGTATTGATTTTACCTGCTATATACTTTACTATTCCAACTGTGGATGATGTGGAATATTGGTTTCAAGTTGACTACTGATATCAGACTATTGATCATAGGTAAATATCAGTATGGTTTATAAATAGTGCTTATCGCTGCAAAACTATATATACATATACGCTCATAACAATGATTTTAAACCAGAGATCAAATGCTGGAGAGTTGATGAGCTGGTTTAAATATATGTTCTCTTCGTTGTTTAATCTTCTATTGAACGTTATGCACTGATTTATGCTCTATAACCGTGTTTCAAATTATCATTGCAATAAATTTAAAAAAAAGTACTATATGACTGAAAGGGCTGGGAGTTTACTGTAGTATCACCAATACCTACAACAAGGTTTTCGAAGGTTATGACAGTGGTGACAGCGGTGCTATACAAGCTTATCTTCACCATGATGACATTACATTGCACCTGTGCTGACAGGCCAGATGTTGTGGAAAAAACAACAAAGGCATCTTCCGAACACAGATGTCTCTTAGAGTAACAAAAGACTTCAGATTCAGTTCAATTTGCAACTACAGATGAAAAAAATTAAAGTATGTTTTCCTAACAAGCGACCTCTTGTGGTAATGAGAATAATGACCGTTCTCTTTCAGAAGCAAAGGCAAATATAGCATAGTTTTACAGCGTTGCAAAAACTTGTAAGCAGTTTTTAGTGGATGGTTGGGTGGGTCTGGAGACCATGGTTCACATCTTATCTCTAACCAACCTTCTTTGCCATGCTAGCGGCTAGAGGTTCTAGGTTGACATGATTGGTCGACCACTTTGGCCCAGTCTAAAATATCTCAACAACTATGGGATGATTTGCTATAAAATTCTGTACAGACATTCATGCTCCCCAGAGGATGAATCCCCTGACTTTTCCTCTAGTGCCACCATGAGGTCGACTTTTTTGTTTTTTAGTGAAATATCTCAACAACTATTGGATGGTTTGCCATGAAATTTGGTACAGTTATTCATGGTGTCCATGATTCTATGACTTTTTATCTAGCGCCGCCATGAGGTTGACATTCATGGTTTTGAGAGAAATATCTGGACAATTGTTATGAAATTTGGTTCAGACATTCTTGGCCCCCTCAAGATGAACTGCAACAACTTTGGTTGTCCCTTCATTTTCCATATAGCCCAGTCATCAGGTCAAAGTTTTGATTTGTCCAGTACTTTGATTTATGACCCAATACAATACAAATGACATTTCCATCAGCCTCTGTGGCACTTTGTGTTTAGTGCTAATTAGCAAACAATAGCATGCTATCACACTAAACTAAGATGGTGAACATTATCCCCACTAAACATCTGCATGTTAGTATTGTCATTGTGAGTATTGTTAGTATGCTGACATTGGCGTTAAGCGCAAAGCTAGCATGACTGTAGACTCTTAGTCTTGTTTAACTATGTTGAGAATCTTTCCCAAGTAGTTTTAGTTGCCTAAACTTAACCAAACTATAAACATGTAGGTGACAGATTATAAAATGCTCATATGAATCATTTTTGTAAGGATCATATAGGACATTTTGGAAGGCACTGTCAAACACTGGCTATTTACCATAAATCATATGACATTTTCTTTGCAAAGCAAGCAGATTTTAATGAGGGATTTTTTCTTAAGTGCAAGAAAAGTAATGGCCAGTGTAATCCATGTTGAAAAGAAAAAACCCACTATGTTCCAATGATTTGTGACAGATTTATCTTTATCAGGATCATTACTGTCCAGATTTCTATTCCAGCACTTTCCTCTCCTGCTCAACGTGCCCGTTTTTTTTTGTAAGGTCTTAACAGGGTGTTCTGGTCTGCTCTTTTTTGTCTGACAGGCAGGCAGCTAAAAGCTCATTTTAGGTACAGCGCGTTAGAACACATGGAACCTGTGGTAGAAACTCTCTGAGTGCTCATCTCAGGCTGACAGCAGGCAGTCCCTCAAGCATTACCGTAGTTGGCCGGGACTGATTTCTCTGAGGCAGACAGAGCCACAGGAGGCTAAATGTTCTGCTTTGGCTTGTCCGTTTTGATTTGCTCTAGATGTACGGCTGTTTGACATTTTGTCTTTTGGATGTGCTGCCTTTGTATTCACACTGTTAGCGGCAGTTGTTTACTCTCAATAAACACCCCTTCAGGACAGAGAAAGCCAGGAAAGCACAGGTGACTGGGATGTAACTAGGAAATTATTTTTAGATGTGTGCTTTTAGATGACCTTTCCCCTGGCTTTTCACTATAGTGAAGTACATTATGCGTTTTCTCTTTGTGTGTTTTTTTTTATTGTAAACATGGATAATACTGCCTCAGAATGCTGTAACCTAAAAAATCACCTGCATTTAGTTATTTAAGACTTAAAATATAGATGATATTTTTTTTGTAAGTCGAGGTCTACTGTGCTCTAAAAGCACATGAAATGTTTATCCATGTGTACGCAGGTGTCACCTGTTCAGCAGATGGTGGGCAGAGGGACAGAATGTTTCATGCAGTGAACAGCTGCATGAGTTCGCCTGAATGTAGGAAAAGTACTTATTATATTTATCCAGTCAAAGCCTTGGATATTAATTTAGTTTTTTTCTATTTGCAGATGAGCTCTTATGTTGACAGTGTCAGCACAGGGAATGTACTGTACATGGCTTTTGTTATGTTTGTGCACAAACCTAAAAAGGTTGTGGGGGAGAAATGAAGCAATTCATTTACTCTGCTGTCAGATTGAGCTATAGGAGGATGTTTACAGTGACAGTCTGCCAATAAGAGAATAGACATTAAGGCTTAGAGTAAGAATAGCTAGTGCTGGAGACCCTTATGGTGTGTGTATGCCGCAGAACAGTTGTCAAGGCGACGTTATCACCCATTATCCATCATTGGAAACAACAAATCCAGGCTCTGCTATTTATTCTGTTGTTTTCTCAGAAGTGGAGGTGACAGATAGCGTGATGGCAGTGAGAGTACATTATTGATCAACACAAGACCTGACTTGTCCCCTTGTTCGTTCTCTGATGGCAATCCCACAGGCCTTCCAGTGAGCAGAGAGGTGGGCTATCTTGTTGGACGGTGGTTTATGGGGCCTGTCACTGGGATGCGGAGGAGCATGTACCACACAGAGAAGCCGAGCCAAGAGACTCCCCAGGGAGGGAGGAGATGTGGCGGGTGGGGGGGTCAGAGGTTGCAGGCTGTGAGTACAACAATCTAGGGCTTAGATTCCTGGGTGGAAGAAAAAGAGTGGTAGAGTTTGTGTAAGTTGTGCGGTTTGTGGGGGGTGTAATAGTCGATACAATACCTCCACATACTGCTTTTGGCAGAGGATGAAAAGAAAGAGGTATTTCATCTGTGCCATAAACCTTCATTGTTGTCCAAAAACTCGGACAGACATGTTCCTACTTTACGATGAACATGGACACTACAGTTTCTTTTCAAGTCAAGCTGTAGGGCCCTGCTGTTTTAGGAAATGACTGTGCCATTTTAAACAATGGAACTATTTACTTGTGACCCGTTTTTAAAGATCTACATTTTCGGTAGGAACAAATGAGCCACAGACAGTGTAGGGAAGTCAGAAAGTATTGAGAGAGGGATTGACACAATGTTGGTTTTGGTCTTTTCATGGGATATTTTAACAAGAAAAATATAACATAACCTCAGCCTTAGCCTTATTGTTTTAAGTCTAAATGAAATTAAAATGGATTTTTTTCTTTAAAAAAAAAAAAATCAGTATGTATATTTTTGGTGTTTGTTTTGACTTGTGCACTTATTCGGTCAGAATTATTACTTATGGAACAATGTGCTTACAGGTTACAAGTTATCTGTTTCTGTGACAGTGTGGTTATTTGCTGTCACCACAGCTGGACCCATGAAGGAGAGACGGCTAACCCTAGCTACGAAAAGTAACGTCTTGTGAGAATCATTGCTAACTTTAGCAAGCTAGGCTATTTAGCTTCCACTTTCTGTAATAAAAATAATCAGTCCTCCTAAATGTTGCATGTTGTAAAGGGAGAGATATCTTAAATCGATAAAAGTTTATAACCAAGAGTGGTGAAAAAGGGGGGAAGAAATGTCTATCTGAGTTTGTAGGCTATACAAGGCTATAACATACTCAAGTCATTAGCGCACTACGGAATTTGACAGCATGTCTCCTAGCAGCACCGGCCCTCAAATGTCACTGAATCACTGCCATTGGATATACCCACTAAAAGCTCAGACGCTGTGTCCGCTAATATGTCCAAAAACAGTTTGGATAAAAAAAATGAATAAAAATGTGCACAATAGTTGCAGTATCATTATAGTTTATATTTCCCTGCATAAAAAGTGAGAAGAAATCAAATTTCAGTTCAGTTCCCCACATTTACACCCCACAGATAACCCAAAGCAGTGTGACACTACCTTTCTATGACCGGTTACAAAGATGGCCTTCCTCTGCTAGGAAAGTTATATGAGATGGAAGATACAAAGCCAAGGCTCTTAATAAAAATCATCCATTTCTGTCAGAGCTGGCCAGGGGAAAATTTGTAGCAGTGTATCAATGGACAGATTTTTTTCCCCCACTTCTTTATCTCATCCCTCCTCCATCTCCTCTTCTTTCTATATTTCTCAGCAACAGCATACATCAGCACAGAAGAGAGAGCATCACCTCGACTGTCACTGATATCTCCTAAATCATTTTGTCTCTTTCTGAAGGCTGACCTCTCCGCTGTACATTTTTGGGCTATCAAGTGGGACTGAAAGTCACACTTATCATGAGGGTAAGGGATGACTACCAGACTGCCATTTATTTCTCGATTTCCACCGCGATGGGAGTGTGTAGGTGTGATTGGATTCTCCCCCTCTCCCTCCTCTTGAGCATTTAGGCCCACTGTGGGAGAAGTAAGTTGACTATCCAAAACCACGCCGTGCATTCCTCAAACTAGATTATTGTTATTTCCTCACATCCTTGATGGAGGCTTATAGTCAATATGCTTCTATATGAAGAAAAATGTTGCAGCAGCAGTAGAGCTGCCCCCACGTTTTCAAATAATGCACCACTGTTCTTGATGGCTTTTGAATCAGTCCCTGTAAATGTTAAGTAGTCTGTACTGAGGATACTGAGGGGTAACTATGATAAGAGAATGCGTAAACACATCAGTCATACTGTTGTTGCAGAGGTTGCTGATACACTCCTGTAGGTGGGATTGTCATGCCTGGGGATGATGGTGCGACTCCTCTCCAGGAGAGCATGTAACAGGATTACGAGCACATCAGCAAACATGCAAACCACAACCTTTATTTCGGGACAACTACTTGTCAAAATAATATGGTGGCTGACTTTAACCTTTTATGTGTGATTTCTTTTTCTTGCTGTAGCACTCACTCTTAATATAGAGACATGTATCCAAACAAATTAAATCATATAAAAGAACTTGCTGCAGCAACCAGGATCAGTATAACATTGTTTAATAATAAAAATAGTGTGTCACACTTAGACCTCAAGTGTAGCATTTTCACACTGTGATTTGTGTGATGCCACCTATTTCCTGGTGGTAAATAAAGCATGTCATTTCATCATGAGGATGTCATATGCCATCTTATCGGTGAACCAGAATGTCCAGAGCAATTCAAAGAGAGCTTGTCATACTACGTGTGAAAGTGGCTCTTCATCATAACTGACAACTTACCAAGAACAGGTTTCAGTTGGGGGGCGGCTGGCAGGAGGATAACGTGGAAGTAAATGTTCCTCCCCTGCTTAGAGGAATCTGATTGAACCTTGGCTTTTGCCTGCGCACTGAAATGATTGGCTGCTGCAGTTTCCCTCCTGACGCTTGGTTACCCACCGTTTGTCAGCCAGCTCCCATCATACCACATGCCCCCGCAGCTGTGTAGCTGTGGGAAACACACACCTTGTCACCTTCAGGAGCATGATAATATGCCCATGAGTTAAGCGCACAGGGCCGTCGCGTCCTGAACACATGCACCTCGACTCACACGTAGAAACACGAGCACACTTTTCCCTTTACGCCTGTCAGATCACATAACCAAATAGCCCCAACTACACTGTTACAGGCTTCCCCTACTGTCTCACCGTCTGACCACTTCCTGACTCTAAATGGCACAAAATCCAATCGCTGCACAGGTTGTGGTGTGAAATGAGAGGCAGCAGACGCCCACTAATATGATCTTTCACAGTCTGTTGGTGGGGAGAAATATGGAGCGGGGGGGCTTACCTTGATAAGCAGATAAGCCGAGGAGCCTTTCCTGTTTTTACATGATTCAAATATGGATACACACTACAAAGATATATCCCCTCCCACCTGCCGCATGTTTTTCAAAGGACCCCTTTTTCCTTTCTTCTCTTCTCCGCCCTCCACTCCAACTCCTGCTACCTCCATCAGTGTCACCAATTGCTTTTTTCCCAGCCTGTTTTTAAATGAGTCTGTCTCCCCCATCTTTGCCTCACATGTAATTTTCATAGAAGGCAGCAATCCAAAGCGGAACGCATGTAAATTCAAATATGGGATCACTGTCCCTCAAAAGAGATAGTGGACAGAAAGCAATTGGAGCCCAGGAACATGGTAGACATGTCTGGCAGACAAGCCCCAAATGTGTCTCCTGCCGAGTGACAGAAAATGCAAATAATTCCCGAGTCTCGCTCAGCCAGTGTCTAGACATTGCACTCTTCTGAACTTTTAAGCTACAGTACACTTTATAATAACAATATGTTTGTGCAGAGTAGTTATTTGAAAAGCTTGATTTTTTTTTTTTAAAGGTCCATAGGTCACTAACTTCAAAAAGGTCTTATTTATTATGCATCAGAGAAAGTAAAACACTTCTGATTAAAGATTCGATTAATTTGAAAAGGGCTCACATGCACACAGCATACACACATATTGTACACCCACTAAATGAAAAAAAAATAAATCCTGGACCCCCACCCCTTAGCCATGACAAGAATCCACAAGCAGGAAGGCTGTTCCTTGGTTACAACCATATTGATGAACATCTACATCCAATATGTTGCTCCATTGATTCTTCATTATTCCAGTTCCCGGGACAATTTCAATGTGGCATGGCAGCAAGATGTACACAATTAATTTGTGCTTTCTATTACAACCAAGTCATTAAAAGCATGCTGCACAACAATTTATAATTAAAATACCAGCACAAGTGAGAGGTGAAAGAGTCATTAGTATTGGTTCCACGTGCTGTTTATTTCCTTGACTAATTTAAACAGCCAGTTTTAGCCTTTGCTGTGGTGATTTATGTACTTATGTATTTATGTGTTCTAGGTTGAATGTTTAGAGGCGGGAGACGATACTGGGAAAAATAGATTTCTTTAATTACAAATAATAGCAGGTAACATCAAGGTCAATAAAATGTGTATGTAGAAAGCGTGAAGGCTGCATGTTAGTTTATCATATGTTAATGTCAGTATTTAGCCTTTTTTTTTTTTTTTGAGGGTCAATACTTGAGTTTATTTTAGTTACCAAATCCCCCTTCAAAATCTGCCCTTTAAAACTAATGTCAAATACTAAATCAGCTGTACTTTGTGTTTAGTACTAATTAGCATATGTTAGCATGCTAGCCCACTAAACTAAGATGGTGACTATGGTAAACATTACCTGCTAAACATCAGCATGTTAGCATTGTCATTGTGAGCATGTTAGCATGCCGATGTTAGCACTGAGCTCAAAAAACTGTTGATGCTAGATTTACATGAATAATTAGCTCTGGCGTGATAAAACCTTAATTATCAATGCCATTGACAGGTGAAGTCAAATTTGCACAGTGGTATTCCAGACCGCTGATTTTCTCCCTTAGCACTGAATTGTTTAATATCAGTCTTTTGTCAATATTAGTGTTGAGTTTACAGTGTCACAGACATAGATCTATGCAGCGATAATGAGACACAATTGATTAGCTTTGCTTCTCAAATGAGCCCTTCACAAGGAAATTGAAATAACACACACTCAAACCATACGGACATGATTAATGGTGTTTTGAGATTGGGAGGATCTAGTGGTATTTACATAATCAGCAGGGGAGAATTAGATATTTCCATTGCTGTGTTGTGTGTAAACAGCAGCCCTACACTTACATCAGCCTGATTGTGTTGCATTGTCTTAAACTCTTGATTTCTCAAAAGCTTTGGTGAAGTGATTGGACAGATAATGAAGAGTTGTGAATCTGCATCAAAGGGAAAAAATAATTGGGGAAAACATTATGAATAACCATTATTAATCTGAATAGATGCAATCTTAACTTTATACAGTTTCTGTTATAGAACACAATCAAATATGCATAGTTGTGCTAATGCATTTACATAGATTAACAATATTGATTTAAAGATATCACTATTTAGGTTTTGAATCTCAAGACATTGGCAGAAAATTATAATTGTTTTTAAAGTTCCTGAAAACTTGGTTTCAAATCTTGAATTTTTCTTTATAACATTAAATATTCATGACTGAATAAGCAACAATCAAAGTTAAAGTTTGGGAAAAAAGGTATTATTAATTCAAAGAAGTTAAAAAGTTGAACACTCTTTGATCAGATTTGATTGACAGCGGCCTGGCAACAATATCGCTAAATTCTGATAGGTGCACAGAAATACGTGGCATCACCGTCTTCAAATACAGAAAACTTATTTGAAATTACCAAAACTGTTATTTTGTGTTTATCATTCATAGTAAGAGACTCACTATGAAAATAGGGTTTTAGGGCCTTTAATGCTGTCTCAAGGTTATCCAAATAGTAAAAAAAACAAAAAACATGTAATACTTAATTGATATTTGCTTGTGACTTGTGTATGAACATAAAAATAAAGGGCCAAAGTTGTGAAGAGTCACAGACTGTAGAGTGGCCCTGAATTTCCTAATGGACCTTTAAAACTGTTTCTAATCGAATGTAGTGATGAAAGAGGGATTTGTAATTGTCAGGGCTGGATGAAATTAATTGCCCTGCACATCTTGGATGGTTAAACAAAGTTAAAGAGACTGCTGCTGAACAGTGATTTCAGTGTGTCAAAATTAGAGTTTAGAGGTTATAGCAAGTTAAAATCATACAAAAGACAGAATAATAGCAGGATTTAAGTGTGTAGGAAAGGGAAGAATATCAGAGGGGAACCAACATTGACTATTATAAGGAAATGAGATATTGATCTCAGAGTCCGACAATTTGTTGACCCATCCATCCACCCCAACCTCAGTCACATTTATCATTTATCTCTTAAAGTTTGCTAACATTAGCTAACATTAGCCACCATAAGCTCCTGGTCATACAAGACCAAGTAAGGCTGTAGCAGCAAATGAATTGAGCAAATGTGTGCTTTATTGCTAATGAATTCCATGTGTAAGAGGAAAAGTGTGCAATTTCTTGTTTTTAAAATGACATAGTCTGGCTTTAAAGGCCAAATTATAGCTATGGCGTACTACTTGTGTAATGTCTTTGCAGCATATATTTTACCTCCAACCACCCTGGCCTCTACTGTATCTGGATTCTTTGTTAAGTAAAGCAAGTAAATGAACTCTGGAGTGGATTCTGGGTGTCCATACAGAGATTTAAAACAAAAATGTATTGTTTTTGTAAGCCTAAAGGAATTCCACATTTTGCACATAGGTGAATGTAAAATTTGCAGTGTCAACTTAAAAACACATTTGCCATATTTGCGTCAATGAAATTTCATACAAAAACTTTTGAAAACCCCTGTTGTCTAAACCCTGAGTCTGTGGTCCAGTTAACACACATGAGCCATGCACACAGTGAGAAGTTATGCCCTGGGACAACTAAAGCTACTGCCTGTCCACCAGAAAAAGGTCACTGTATGATTTATGCACCTGTTTTGTGAGTGGGAACTGTTTGTGCTTTGGGGCACCTGACCGATCGAAACGTGAAATATGAAAATGAAATTCTAATGAATTGATTTACAAGGTTGAGCAGGTATTAAGCTGGATAAATACTTGGTGTTGTGTCCGTTTGTGTGTGTAGTAATGTGCATTTTGGCTGCTTGTAGCGTGTGTGCTCCATGCAGTTGAGCCTACATACATGGCATAACATGATTTATGCATGTGTTTGTGGTCACTGCTAGACAAATTCATCAAGAAAAGTGTGTGTATACACGTATTTGTGTGGCTGTGTACTCGCACTTTACTCCATTTCTCCATCCGATGCTAACATCTGACCTGACATGACAGTGCGCTGTGTTGGAGACATGTATTCTTTAACATGGCAGCTCACAGGGGAGAGGCACAGATGGGTTTTGACTTCCTAATGGTTGCGGATGGCCTTGGATGATGTTATTCTAGTTGACACTATACTAGAATGCACCATATCGGCTGTAATCAAATACCACCTTCATGCTCTTTTCCATAAACATTTGAATTTTCTTGTCAATGATTAATTAAACAATTTGGAGAGAAAATAGTTGGACGGGATTCCCAAATGAGTTTGCGTTTACTTGTGAAACTTACAACAGACTTGAACAAAACAGTAGATGAGTACATTTTGAAAGCTTTAATAAAATATGAGTGTTTTATTTACCGTATCCTCCACTGTGACATGTGCTGTATTGAGACTCTTTTAGTGTCTTGTTAGATACATCAAGCGCACTTCAACTCATCCAAACGGAAATCTACATTCACACGATTTTTTTTCTTACTGCACAGTATGTTCTACAAAATCTCGTAGCATGTTTTCTCATGCATTTATTAAGTAGCTACACTTGCTAAAAATTTAATTTATGAATATATTGGAAGTTAATGATATAGAATTAAATAAAACAAATGACTACTGCACTCCGGAGCTTTTAATTGAGAGCACGAGGCAGTGCATTTGAGATAATACATTCACGCCAGAGGTAAATAGATGGTACTCGTATGCGGAAGCTTGTTTAGCATGATAGCTGTGTTGGATACATTACTGCATTAAATCAAACCCAATTACTGCCAGCTCATTGCCCCCATGCCCTGAGAGGTGTCTGACGCAAATGCACAAGTACGCAGTCCCTCAGCGTTACTGTGTTGAGGGGAGAAATCTTATAGTATGCTATGTAAAAATAGAGGGGACAGATGTTTATTTCAAAATGCATGGATGTAACACAAACTTAAACATAAATCTCATTCAATTAAGATATCTTCAACAGGCGCAGTAACTGCTCCTTTGTTACAGTTTCTCTTGGGTTTGCTGTGGGGTGCTAAGGAATTGCTCCGGTGTGGCCCAGAGTGCTGATGTTGTTTTTATGTGCTGCTGCTGCTGTGCTTTTTGTCGCTTTAGAGGGTCAAACAACACTGTGATATCCGCTCCAGCACTTAGATGCACTATGTTACGCTGATGGAGGAGGCTTTTTGGGGACAGCACTACTGGGATTGGGTCTGAGTGGTAACCTCTGAAATGGAACTGAGTGTGTGTGTGTGTGTGTGTGTGTGTGTGTGTGTGTGTGTGGCAGCATGGTATGTTTAAAAAAGAAAGTGGGGCTGCAGTGAATGACAGATGAATGGACAGGCGAAGGACACAAAGGGAGAAGCAATATTTAGAGAGTGCGAGGGTGCAAAACAAAGAGGGAATGAAAAGGGGGATAAAAAAGTGGGGGGGCTTCAAGACCCTCAGACAGCCAAATGACAGAAGAGTGCCACACACACTTCAGCTACGCAGACAGCCATGCCACCAGTTCTCTCCACTGAGATGCACTGGAGGTGTCTGTCAGGTCAATTAGTACTACTGTGCTTACATTTTCCACCTGACTTCCTTCATTAGTATTTTTGTCTGCAGCTTTGAGCCTCCTCAGCGTGTCTACATGTTCAGTCATACTTCAAGAGTGTGTGGGAAAGGCTTGGTGTGAACCACGGCTTACGAAAGTGCTGTAGGTTTGCCAAGCACCCGACCTAGAGGAGGTCCCAGCTTTTATTTTATGGGCTTTTAGCCATGCTAGCAGTTTAGTTCTAGGGATGGCAATGTCAGCCTGTCAGTTGGTTGGTCGGTCCACCACTTTGGTCCAGACTGAAATATCTCAACAACTATTTAATGGATTTCCATACATTTTGGTACAGACATTCATGTTCCCCAGACGATGTTTCCTTATGACTCTAACTACTAAATCAGCTGTACTTTGTGTATAGGGCTAATTAGCACATGCTAGCATGCGAACAAGCTAAACTACAATGCTGAACATGGTAAACATTACCTGCTAGACCTCAGCGTGCTAGCATTGTCATTGTGAGCATGTTAGCGTACTGATGTTAGCATTTAGCTCAAGGCTCTGTTGTAGTACAGCCTCACAGAGCCACTAGCATAGCTGTAGACTTGTCTTGTTATTTAATTGATGACGGTCAAATTCTTATGTTCTATAAATTCTTATGTTCTATAAGCTGATCTGAGATTGTCTGTTGAAGCTCTCAAATTGCATTTAGATTTCTCCAAAGATACATTTTTGACATTCTGTACTGTAGCTTTATAGATCCATCCATCCAGCTTTATAGTTACAGTTTTGGTTAATGTTAGTTTTCATTTTATCTGGCTGTTGTTCCCCTTATTGGACATCTAGCGAAGAGACTAGAACAAATGACACAGTAGGGGATGACATACAGTCCAACAAATGGACTGGACCCACATGAAAGATACTATTGGCTAATGCATGCTAAATGCTAATGCTAAATATAATTATTTAATCAATTCCTCTACTTTGTTTGAGCCTTGAGCCTCTGATAAACAGCAGCTCATGAGGACTTGGGTATATTAAAGGAATATTGTATCACTGAGTAAACTCAATACAATGTTCAATCAACAGCAGGTCTCTGTGACATCATCATTTATAGTTCCTTTCTTTGTGTGAGTTGCTGAATGATCCTGGATTATGATCATTCCCAAAGGTCCACTTACACATGATTCAAATTCTACCAATGTCCAGCAATGACATGTCCCATCATGTAAGATGAGAAAGAAGCTAATACGCATTGAGATATGTGCATTTGAAACACTTGCGAGTCAGAGTCAGTTATGGGCTCGGTGTAAGCGATTCCACAATTGGAAAACTGTGTATCCATCACCAAACAAATGAATAAACCCGTTGTCAAGCCATGATAAATGACGTGTTGACATTCAACGAGTACAACTCTAGTTATCCCCAACGTGCAGCAACTTACGGTGTGTGCTGACTCAAAAATATGTGAAAAGCACAGTCGCAGCGTGAAATGCTTAGTCATTTGAGTTCTTTAAAGATTCCTGAATACGACACTGTTGAGGCTCACCTTTTAAACGCAGTGTTTTGATGTGTCACACTTTCAGCACACACAGAGCGGCTGTTTTGTGGGGTCCAGGAGATAAGAGACGGAGAGGTTTGAATGTGTGAGGGAGGTAGGGCAGCGATTCCCTTTCAGGTTTCTTTCAGGCCACCTGCTGGTTCCTCCAAACAGAGCCCTGCATGGCAGATCAAAGCACGCCATCAACGCTTTATTTAGCTGAGGTTTCATATAATTAGCAGTTTATTTATGCACAAGGGATGGATCTGACAGTACTAGCAGCTAACTGACTTGAGCCAGTGACAGAAGTCATCTTGTATGAGGCAGCTGGGTATTTATTTAGCACACTAGCTGTCGATGCTTTTCTGGTACGATCTTGGTCATACATTCTACTGATTGTTGTCTGAAAATATGAAATTGAAATGGTCAATGGACAATCTGTTTAAATACTGCAGTAAATGTGAAACTAATGTAACATTTACCCCCAATACAATGGTTTACCAAGATCTATGTCCATTTTCTTCTGGTTCCAGTGGACTGCTTCAAGGCCTTACCAGTCTTCACTGAGCGAATAAAATGCAGTCACACTCCTCAAATGGTGCGATCGCCTGTCACAGCCCTTCACATCAGTTTGTTTTATTGGATGTGGCTTACGCCTCCAGATAGTTATATCTTTTTACAGCCATGTACTGTAGCGGCTAACAAAACAAAAAAAAAAAAAAGAGTTGGGGGTGGGGGCAGTGAGGGAGAAAGAGGAGGCAGGAAAGCTCGGCAGGTGGCTAGACAAGTAATGGTGTGGAATACAGAGGAGGGATGTGTGGAGCTTTGGCTGGGGACACCCTCTAGATCCATCTTCCCCTGCTTAAAGCCCCAGTGCCTGGGTAATGGTCGCACGGCAGGTGCTTTCAGAGGTTACGACGCAGGAGATGAGGGATCTAGGAGTGGAGAGGCCAAACTGAGAGGTGATTTCCCCAGCAGAGGCCTCTTCATTTTGGAGGAAGAGGTGGTGTCGGCATTGCCACTGCTGCTGTAGCCTGGAGGAAAACAAGCAAATTGCTCCCCACAGGAACAGGGCACCGGCAACAAACTGGATCGGACATGATATAGAGTGTTGTCTGCTTTACTGCCTTTGTTCTTTTTATTTATCTCTGCACATGTGAAATGCTAATTACATCAATTGTGATCCTTTAAGATTCTTTTCTTTCCGTACGTGTCCATCCATCCATACATGGGTCTGTATGGTCTATACATACATACATGCATCCTTGAAGCACAAAGTAGATCTGCAACCAGAATACAACACACAGATATATTGTCACCTACAAAATCTATTGCAGCTCAGCGCCCACTCATTTTATTGAGGTCACCACGCTGACTAGAATGAATCGAGTCCCAGACACATGCTAAATGATGCAGCCCAACTAGTGGGGGGAAATATCTCTTCTGGGGTTTTGCATGAAAAATCACTGGTTCCTTTGCTTTAGGTTTAGAGGCAACCCTTTTTGAGCAGGAGAAGCCAACCTTTACAAAATGTTTGTGATTCACCGTGACAAAAGCATTGGTTCTACATTAAAGTCAGAGGTAGCATACTGGAAGAAGACAAGGCCCAACATCAAAGCTGCCATCTTGCATTGTGAACAAAGAAGGTAAAGCCTGGTGAGTGGAACAAATGGAACGCTGGGCTCGCTCCTGCTTCCCTGATAGGAGGACGGTTGTTGCTGCAAAGCTGTTGTGGCCTCTCAAGCTTTATTCCATTCATTGGTAAATTATATCTTCAGCTTTTCAACTGCAAGATACGGTCTTCCTCCTGCTATTCCTCCCCCCTCTAAATACTTGAGTGAGATTCACTCCATTTACCTGAATCAACTCGAGCCATCTTCAATTTGTTAAAGGCTCTTTGGCACCCCCGAGTACAGAGGAAGATAATTGAATTGAGCTCATTCTTCTTGCTGATTTCTCATGTTACCTAAAGGGACTTGGGGAGGAAAAGCATTCTCAGAAAAAGGCCTTTTTCAATTTATTGCAAAGGCTATTCATGAAAGGGATTTTGAAAGTCATATGAGAGGGGAGGGAGAGAAAGGCAGCGAGAGAAAGAGATGGCACTCCGAGCTTATTTTTTGTGAGACATTTGTAGTATGAGACTTGTTCATGAATTTCATGCTGCCTCTCTGAAGAAGTATGTTTCCTCACAATACAAGCATTTAAGTATATTAAATTATTCTATGAGAAAATGATACCTTGAGAGAATGTGATACAAAAGTAACATTAGTGAATACTTTCACGGGAGAATAGGTAGTTAAAACTATTAGTTATCCTGCTGGGTAACAATAACCCCTTTAAAAAAAAAAAAAAAAAAATTTCCATCCCTACAACCTTCCTTTGCCAAACTGTCTACTATAAAATCAAGGGCATAATCAAAGCTGTTAGCAGGCTTCTCATTTTTAGTTTTTATAAGCTGTAGCTACATTTATTTTTTTGATTGGCTGCTATCTGCTAAATTTATTATAAGCCTGGGTCCTACTGTATGCTCTGCAAAAAATGTTTTTAGGGAGTGAAATGTCAGTATGTATTAACTATGTTTTAACAGAGTGATGAGTCAGTCGGTTAATAAACCATCTAGCGTCTGCGCACGTCATTTTCCAGCCCTGCTAGCTAGACAGCAGTCTACTACTGACCAACAGCCAAAGCTAGCAGATAGTAGCCTAAATAATGGTCAGAATCCCTTAGTTATACTTTTAGTACATCACATTCATATTATTTTTTCACATTCATTTTAATTTGGTTCTCCAGACATTCAGAGATGAGCAGCAGCTTGTTCTGTGAAACGACAGCGTTGGCCAACCTTAGCTAGCGGTAACTAACGTTAGCTCGGCAGCAAAAAGGGAGAGTGAGAGCTTCAGCTTTAACTCTGACGTGACTAGATGTTTGTCACTATTACCACAGGTGGAAAACATAGCAGTCATCACCAAATACAATGCCACTTTTGACTGTAATTATTAGAATAATGAGAAGTCATTTTGGGTTATTTGTCATTATTTGCTTTGTCATTAAATTGGTCTGGTTTTCTAGATAGAAATGAATGCTGAAGTTAACTGCTGAAATATTGATTTGATTGATTGATATTGATTTATTTGACAGTGGCACAGCGAAGCCCTGGTGAAACTTCTCACCCTATTTTTCATCCCTATGGTTTTATAATCTCCTAATTTCAATTTCTTTTGTGTAATCAAAAGCAAAATGTGCCATATTTTTTTTTATATAATACTGTATGTCTAAATTTGTGTATTATTTTAATATTATTTTGCAGCACTCACCAGTCTACAGTTTACACAGTATTGTTCATTACTCCCCTTGGATAAAGCATTTGACCCCCCTCCCAGACAATCCTGGTTCAAACACTGTCAGTTTCAGGGTAAAATCTAAATAACTTGCATATAACCCAACACACAGAGCACTGAACTTTCAGCCATCTTTAATTGATGTCGATATACCAGAGGGGCATTTTAGGATTAAATTAGCCCACTGAAAACTAGAATTAGAATTCTAAACTGTGAAACTCACTGTAAGAATCAGCGAAACAGTCATGAGCCTTGGGCCTCTTTTTAAATGTGTGAAATGAATATTATATAAAGGCATAAAATGTCCTTATTAGAGCAATATGAAATTGAATTACTAATAGAAATAGTAATGGATTTAAAGAGACACCATATCCAAATAGAGATCCATGTTTTCTGTGACGCGTGATATGCACCAGAACAGAAGTCTTTAATAGTAAGGTGACAGCTTCTTCTTTCACAGAAAAAAGTAAGCTCTCCAAAAGAAGCCAGCTCACTGTTAATTTCTAAACCGCTGCAGCATTTTGACATGCTTCTCAAGAACTGTTGACATATTCTAAATTAAAATCATCCCTCTTTTCTTTCTTGTGAAGTAATACTTCATTAGTTATGATTGTTCATCCATGCCATGAATACAAAGGATTATTTTCTGGGAAATATCAAAGGACCTCTTTTGCCTCAGAACCACGGACGATAAAAGAGGTAAAGCCTTTGATGAGTTAATGAATTAGTATGGATAAAATCAACAGTGGATGTATACTCGCGAAGTAACTGAAATTCAATTATAAAAAAAAAAAAACAAGAAAAAAAAAAGACAATATATGCAACCCTTGAAGAAAAACACATAATGTGCTAGAGATTTTTAAAAGCAAAGTGTCCATCTATTTAGGTTTCAGGTCAGCTGTTGTGAGTGCTTTCATTTTACAGTACTATAAAGGAAAGAAATGAACGAACTACTTTTATGTTAATTTGAATGATAATATATTATTGTGGTTGTTGGCGCATGTACATTTTTAGCCATGCTAGCGGAATGGCTTTAGGGACGGTAATACCAGTCTGTCGGTCCACTGCTTTAGTCGAGACTGAAATATCTCAACAACTATTGGATGGACTGCCATGAAATTTTGTACAGAATTTTATGGTACCCCTGGGACAAATCCTAATGACTTTGGTGATCCCCTGACTTTACCTCTAGCTCCACCACGAGGTTCACATTTGTGGATTTTGGTGAAATGTCTCGACAGCTATTGGATGTATTGGATGAGTTTTAATGTAGCGCCACCATCAGGTCAACATTTCAAATTGTCCATACTTTGGTTTATGACCAAATACCTGCAAAACTAATAAGATAATCAGCCTGAATATGGTAAATATTATACCTGCTAAACATCACCATGTTAACATTATCATTGCGAGCATGTCAGCATGCCGACATTAACATTTAGCTCAAAGCACTGCTGTGCCTAAGTACAGCCTTACAGAGCCACTAGCATGGCTGTAGTCTTGTTATAAATACCTGTGCATGCACATTTGTTTGTTTATGCAGTATCTACATGTATAAGTCTGTAAGTGTGCATGCCTGATGAGTATGTGTGTCATTTCTTTTGTCTGTCTCTTGTGTTGGTGCAGTGGTCTCTGGCTCGGTCTTCATTTCCCAGGCATGGTTTGACTGGAGGAAGGGAAAATGTTCCCTGTTGAAAGGGATGGAAGTCTTTCGGGAAACAGTATATCTACCAGATTGCCACACTGCTGGGCTGTCAATCAGCTAGTGCGTTTAACTGCACAACAGCAAAGTCTGCTGCTTCCAACACACACAATCACATCAGCTACTCCATTCCTATGAAGATAGTCAAAGGCTTGATGTATGTCTCTGATAGGAAAGGCCACTGTTAGTGTGAATGGAGTTGACACCTATCTGAATGGGTCATGGCTATGTTGTTGTATGTCTTCTGCCAGGAGACTTTTAAGGCTTATATTGAAACAGTAAAAAGGACATATTGACTGCAACCACTGACACTATGCACACAGCGATTGCCTATATTTCACCTGTGTGAGACATTATAGTCGCTGTGTGGCCGAGGGGGCTGCGGCAGCCTTGCTTTGACACTCAAGAGTGACACTGGCAATGTGTGCTTACACACAGGCCCAGAGCAGACGGGCCGACAGAGTGACAGAGGGTGAGGGAAAAAGAGAGAGGGAAAGCAGCCAAGGGTAAATTCAGCACCATGGACAGCTACCATCAGCCGTCTCTCCAGGCAGCATTTGTTTGCTTTTATCTCCAGGAGATGAATCACTTATAGCCAGCAAAGCCAGTGCTGGATAAGCACACTGGTTCGAAATGACACTATAATAAGAATGCTTTCACAAGTTCCCCATTCCATGTTGGTTCCTTACTTTTTCCTTTTTTAATCATTTTTCTCAAACCTTCTACTGTTACTGAACTCTAGTACCGTGCAAATTCATCAGCGTTTTTTAGCTCTGTATGTACCGTAGCAGACCTGCAGTAGTATTGCTTTTATTAAACACAGCTTCCCAGTCTGAATCCTACAACAACTTGCCACCTACTTATATCCTGTAAGCTAACTACACACTCCCTGTCATTGCAAAGGAAGCACTGCAATCTTAATTAAGTGTTACAAACTCATTCCATACTGTGATAAAGTGTAGCTCTTAATGGCGTAGGTGGTGATGCTTGTTTGCCACTCGGAGCTTACCATGGCCTTAAAAACTCACTCCCCTGTTTTGAGATTTTTCATTACTACTGGCAAAGCCCCTACAGTGGATTGAACTTGACTCATGTAATGTTGATATGGGACACTGCAGATATTGCTCATTTCGGTGATTCCCTTGCAGTGCCAGGTGTTGCTTTCCTATTAATAAGTTAAATTCCCTTACATCAACTCAATATTAGTGTAGATGATTAGTAGATAACTGCTTTTTACCCTTACATGGCGCGCATCACATGATTAGAGACAAGACTTGAAAGTGAAAACTGGAACTCAGTTCGTATTGAATTAGCAAATGATTCAAATTTCCCAGCACCACTGCATTGTAAGCACTCCTATAATTCTGTCCCTGTGACCAGTATAGCTTAGATGATAGTAGTAGTCTGAGTCATATGTGCTGATGGTGATGCCCTTATTACGACACAGCTGTCGAAATGTAGTATATGATTATTTGATATGACTACTTTACTCAGTTTCCAATAATGCAAGGCTGGATTATCAAACCGGACATATTGTGCAACTCCTCTGGCAATCATTTTGTGATTTCTTTAATTCTTTAATTAACTAAACACTGATTTTCCCCTGTCTTTAAGAGTGTCCCTATGTCAAATTCTAGTTTTAATCCCTTTGACAATTTAGGACATAAGCTTATTTGCTTTCTTGTCGAGAGTTAGATGAGAAGATTGATACCACTCTCATATCTGTCTGTTAAATATGAAGCTACAGCCAAGAGATGGAAGGTTAGCATAAAGTTAGCATTGATATTCTCATCTAACTCTCGGCAAGAAAGTGAATAATCATATTTCACAAAATGTCAAACTATTCCCTTAATATTTCAGTTTATATTGTGCTTAAATAGTACATATCCTGAAATTAATTTTGGTTTAATCAAATCATCATAAATGTCCAGTAAACTTGGGGCAAGGTAGTATTCCAACCTGCATGGGAATACTGGTTGGTTTCTAGGACTCTGGGTTGGTGCAACATGTGTCTGGGGCGGCTCAACTGGGGACCACAGCTCATTTTTGCCCCAGGTCCCCCTAGTGGGTTAGTCCAGCCCTAAATAATGGTGATGTAAGTAAGTCAATGTTAGTGAAATGTCTGCAGTCCTAGTGAGGTTCCTCCTTTTTACGTTCTGACTTCTGACTTGGATCACATATGTGTGGCTGGTTCTCAATTTTTTTGATGTTGGGAATAACTAATACTTCCTTGCTTAGCTTGTTATTGTCTTTTTGTTGTGCATTGAGGTTTGATCAGCTTTAGGTGATATCTGTTCCTGTCCCCACTTGATCCAAAACCTTGTGCGTCTTAGGTTGCAGTTCTTGGAAACAGTGCTGTACTCTCCTCTGCTGCACTCTGTTTTGCTTTTTGCTCCCCCAACATTTGATCCATAACACCCACCCAGTTTTTAATCAGAGCTTTCAAATTTGACCTTGACTTAAATCCATCAAGTTGACATTTCTGGTGAAAACAGGGGCCCTATGGCAGCCTCAGAAATCTAATGATCAGCTCTCACATGTGCTCACAGAGGGCATGATTCTCTGTACTTGGAGCATTATAATTACAAGCTAGTTCCATTTGCACGCTCCCAGCACTTTAAAAAAAAAAAAAAAAAAAAGGTATGGAGCCAGTGAAAGCCAGCAAGAGGTAATTTTCATAAGAGTGTGTGGAACAGAGCTTCATGCTGAGGAGATTATAGTCCTCTCCACCCATTCCTCTTTCCTCCATCCTCTCTCATTCTCTCTCTCTCCCTGTTTGTGAATCACTTTTAACCTTCAATCCAAACAGCTTTGACAGGGATTATGGAGTTTTGATGAGAGACAGAGAGAGGCTGGGAGAAAGTGAGTTTGGGGTAATGAAGCAGCAATGTCAAGGAATGATTTATGAATGGCTCTTTCCTTCACTCTCCCTTCACTGAGATGTAGTCAGTACAAATATCACATTTCAGAAAAATTCAATTCTGACCACGCACCAAGTGATCAGTGTACCATTTCGAGAAATTGGATAGCATTGTTTGCTGAATATAGTATCCCAAGCTTTCCAATGATATGTCAGCAATATTTCCACATAACAGCAGAACAATGCACATTCAGGACAATATTTGAGGAAGATTGTAAAGCTTGGCAAAGAAAGCATATTAGGATTCACAAGTTTTCTGTTTTTTTGTTTTTTTTTGTTAATTTTCTTCCCGTGGTGAAGCATGGGAATTGTGTTGTGTGCTGTTTACGATTTCAGACAGATGAGTCACAGGCAAACCGGGCCCAGGGTCACTGCCTGAGCTAATGAACAGTTTACAACAACATCAACATCACCAGCCACAGAGTAGACGACATTTCATTGTTTAAAACAAATCGGTGCAAAACATCATATACTCAATAATAACAAAACACTGCATACTAGATATTTGCTAAAATTGGATCTTATAAATGCTTTGGTTTTTGGCATCAACATTAAAGGTAGCATGTAGGTTGTTATGACAACCATTGATACTGCCTTTATTGGATTATTGTGCCATTTTCCTCCCACTGCATATTTACATTTTAGACAGTAAGCTGACATGTTTATCCAGTATTGCTTATAATGAGAAAGCACGTGGGAGTTCAGTTTCTTCCTCTGGGACAAGTCAACAGACAGAATGCATATGGTGAAGACTAATTGTGTAACTTACTAGTTAGTGGACAGAATTACAGCTAAATGGTGAGGATATTCTGATATCATGTTACGTAACTTTCAGTCATGACAGCATAAACATTAACGATAAATAAGAGCTTGTAATAAGCACAAAGACTGGAAACGGGGACACAGCTAGCTTGGCTTTGTCCAGCGGAGACAGAGAGTCACTGTGTCCGGCAAAGAAATAGTCCGGCAAATAACCGTCCATAAAACTGTAACTTGTTGGGGTTTTTTGGGTTTTTTTTTTGGATTTAACAAACAAGATATAAGGGGTAAGTTAATGAGCTTTAAATGTGCTGGTAGGTGGATTTTCTCATTTTTGGACAGAGCCAGGCTAGTTGTTCCCCCTGCTCCAAGTCTTTATGCTAAGCTAAGCTAAATGCCTCCTGGCTCAAGCTATGTTCTTAACACAAACACAAGAGTGGCATCAATCTTCTTGTCTAACTCTTGGACAGATAGCAAATAAGCTTATTTCCCAAAATGTTACAGTTAACTTTAACTTGGCAGTAATGTCATCTGCTATATACATGACACATTTAGTGGCAAATTAGATTTCTCTTTTTTAAAAAACAAAACAAATACATGTTTGAAAAACAACCCTTCAGAAAAGTCTGGCAAAGTATTGTTGTGTGTAAAATTTCATACCCCTCAAACAACTTGCAACTTATCAAATGTGTTTATAGTTTTACCGTACAACAGTGGCCATAGGGAAATATCTCGTTCAGAAGCCTTCCATCTTCTTTGACATTTATACTGACTTCTGCCTGTTACAGTCAGTGTGCTGCTCTGTGCTAACCGTGACATATTGTGGTTTTCCATTTGTCTTCATTGCCACCACCTTGCAATCACAGTGCCCCATCTCGCCCACAACCATGAAGGATGGCTGTGACTGTTGGAGGCCTCATGTTTGTCTTCCTGTACAGATGATGGGTTACATCCCTGGCAGACCTTTGATGTTCATTATGTCTACCAATCAAAATGTATCACCTCATTTGAATGTATATTGTTATGACTGAGCAACAGAGAACTACACACACATGGCTCTGCCAGTCCCTAACTGACTAGACTATTGCCATCTGTCTTTGTAAAGTGACTGGCCTTATTCATAAAGGCCTTGTGTTGTGGGAGGGACAGAGGCAGCTTTTGAATGAAGCCTTGATCATCACAAATGCATATCAACAGACATTTGTTGTGGAGGAGCTGCTTTGTATGTAGGATACAACTTCACTGGTAATCAGGAAGAACAAACTTAACCAAGCTTTTAATTGTTGTTTGCGCAACTGTCTGATCCCATTTAAATCACACTGCAGGATCTGCACAACATAAAGGCGTATAAGTGGCATAATAAGGGATTTCACAGTATATCCTCTCAAAATAGAATTGGAGGTTTATGTAAGAATATAGTTAACAAAGCAATTAAGACATAATCATTATAAACTCCTCTGTACATTTTTGGGTGTTGAGCCAGCAAGAATTTTTGCAGAGAAAATCCACGGCCCAAATTTGTTCTTCTTTTCCTGCAAAACCCACCGCCAAGGTGCCCTTGTGCAAGTCATGTAACCCCCTCCAAGCGTTCCTGACTGTAGTGGTTAATAGTAAGAGTGCAGTTTTTGGAAAACGTAAATGGGGGTAAAGATGGCAATCAGTAGAACTCAACCCGTGCAATTCCATTTTCAAGATAATCCAGTTCCCCTTGTTAGGTTTTTCAATGAATTATCAATTTCTTCCACTGTGTGCCCTATTATCAACTTGATTAAAACCTGGAACTACACACATGCCTGAAATGTTAAGTATATAAGCGTTTCAGCCAATTACCACAGCCACTGACCATTATGTCTACCCTCAGCCCTTCTACAAGCAACTCTCCCTAAGAGATCATGGTTCTGTATGTAGCCTATGTGTAAATTACTGGATTTTACCGAAATCTGTCATATCATGAGTTCTTTTTGTTTTGGGTCAAGTGAGGCAGTGCAACAAGCTGTAAACATCGACATAATATCACCTGATAAAGTTGATAAGGGGGAACATGTTGGCAAACAGTTGCTCATTTACACATCCAGCAGACATGATGCAGCATCAGCATTCATTTGGAGTCGTGTTTCTGGCCACCTGGTGAATGTAAGTCCAATATTCCTTTTAGCTCTGGTTTGGTCTCCACCAACTTCTGTGGGAAATATGTGGCTCTTTAGCTACTAAATGTTCCACTGTGTTCACCAGCTAGTCGCTAATTTTGTCTGTCTGCTGTTTGGTGGTGAGCAGGTAGTGTACAGTGGGTTTTTACAGCTTTCATGTTGAAAACAGCAGCCTGCTGCCAAAAACGACACTATGAGAGTGATGAGAGAGTGAACCAAAACAGTAAACATTTGAGCCGGACAGCTGAAACTCGTTATAAAGCTCTGTAAAGCTGAGGGGAGCTGCAGATTCGGGTGATAATTCTTCGTTGGTTCATCAATACTGGCAACCCTGTTCACACTGTCGCATTGTTTTCACGTTGTCATTTGATACATTGTTGTTATAAAAATATTGATCATAGCTGCATTAAAAAAAATTTTTTTAACCATATCAATTTTTATGTAATCC
Source organism: Macquaria australasica (assembly GCA_005408345.1). Lineage (NCBI taxonomy): Eukaryota > Metazoa > Chordata > Actinopteri > Centrarchiformes > Percichthyidae > Macquaria > Macquaria australasica. The sequence goes on from SEMN01000011.1 coordinate 1,827,062, forward strand.
AGTGTCCTGTTCCATTCCAATATATTATACTTAACATCAAAATTCTGCTTTAGCACTGCTCTGACACGCACATGAAAAATACATTTGACCACAGTTTCATTACTGAATTCTGTCTGTCGCAAAGCCAGACCTCTACTCAAAACCCACTGACAGCCATGGAAGAAACCCGATGTGAGCTTTGCAGTACATGAATTACAGCTTAAGTTGAAACAATTATGGTTCAGAATTCCTTCGAGGCATCTGAATGACAGATCAACGACTCACTTTATTGCTGTTAAAGGAGACATTGGCCCATTACGTGAAAAGGGGATTCTGTACTTTTCGCCTCAAGTGGTGCAGTTGAATCCCTTTTTGCTGACTAAGTTGTAATAGAATCTTCTATAATTCAAATAAAGGGAGGCTTTTCTCTTACTTGAGCAAATTTATATTTTAACATAGTGTTGTCATTTCACTTTTTGTTTTTTTTGACAGTGCAGGTTTGTCACAATTTGATAGTAAAATATTTTGATGGAAAGAGCAAATTGAGAATTGGATTTGGTAGGAGGTTCGCCTGTGTACATTAATCCAGTATTCTACTTCATGTTCATCTTATTTGGCTTTTGCAGTTCCTTTGAGATGAGATGAAAAATACATTTGAGAGTTGATTAATAGAGAAGTGTTGTATTTTATTTACGAGCGGATTCCAGTTAGGGGTTTGCAGATCACCGTGTTAAAAAATGTCTTGGTCAAAACCGGACTACGGGGCCATTGTTAGTAGACATTAGGCACAGATCCAGTGTGAGGTTCCAGATACACGCACATATTCACATAGATCATACACCTAAACACACACAGGCAAACATTCCTAGAGACCGGATCCCACTGAGAGACCTCCTGAAGAGGTGCACCACACTGAGCCAGAAGGCTGGCAGCCTTTTTTTCCCGAAAAGGCCCCCCAGCAGACTCCAAAACCCACTCTGCTGCTCCTGTACATGAAATATGGAACAAAGATGAATTATACACAACACCTGCTCATTTGACATGCCAAATATACGCGCGTTATGCGGCGGCACAGGAGCTTCTGCGGCGGCACACCTGTTCCCCAATGTGACAAGGCGGTGACGCCTCATTTATGTGCCACCTCTGAATCATTCTGCCTGAATGTATTATTGATAAATTTAATCTTTCATGTCGCTCAATGTTTGACCTCTCACTGCAGGCTTCGCAGGCAGGGTGTATCATAGAATGTACTCTTTGATTTGTCAGTGTTTAATTGCTTTTTACAGAGATGAACGTGTTTCAGGAGGGAAGGGTATTGATTCAAGGTTGAGCAAGCAGTAATTCTGTGTTATAATTATACTTAAAAGACTGTCAGTCACATGAGCTCACAGGTGCACTCTAATGATCTAAGAGCAATGAATGGCTTCGACACTGAAGACATAGAGAAGAGATTCAGACACGTCACATGGAATGCATTGAACAGAATAATGGCCTATTTGCCAAGAATTTCTATACCAGTATTACAGCCTCATTCAAGGCTTTGTTCAGAATATCATCACACATACTGTAGATGTTTGAAAGAACTTCCCTCTGGATTTCTCTTCTTGCTACTGATACGTAATACTTCAGTGAAAGGGAACTTTTTTTTAAAGCACTCGACATACTTTAAAAGCATAGAGGACAGTTCCATTAAATCCCAGTTATTGGGTAAAACCTTTCCTGTCACACACTGTTAGCCATTGTATGAAGAACTCTGTCGATAACTGGTAAAGCAGGACTAGGCGGTAGGTAGCCTTTAAAATAGCACATGCTGACAGTTATATTTAACCAGCAATTCCTTCTGTGTACTTACATTTGTGCTGTTAAAGCATGCTGTTCCTCTCTTCTCCCGTCCCTCCCCTTATTCACATTGCTCTGTAATATATGCCCAGCGTCTGCCTCTGCCTGCTCACATTCATGATAATAGTCATTATCACCCTCACAAGGAGGCATGGCACCCCCCAAGATGGAGACTGCCAAGGCACACTATTGAAAGGTCACACAGGAGGGGGAGATAGAGGGAGGTAGACAGGACGAGGAAGTGAAACACTGAATCACAGAGCTGGTGCCCAAAAGCAGACTCGGGAGGCAAAACAGGTGAGGTGAAAACAGCCTTTATAGGTCAAACGGCATGATTGCAGTTGCAAATGAGAAAGTAGCCAGACTAGGAAATGAATCCAGAGGGCTAAGGGTGGCAGATGGTCATCAAAACATCTGTTCTCTATATATACTGAGGGTGAATGCACACAAGGAGCAGCTGGTTAGGCAACTCAGATGAACGGCATCTGAATTTTTGTACATCAGGTGAATAGGTTCATCCTCAATAACTTTTCACCAGTCCTTCCTCACCAGCTTTATAGTGCAATTCAGGATGAAGCTTGGCTGATGTGTGTAATTTTTACCTCATGATCTGATATTTGAAGCCTGGCACCTTGTGAGAAGTGACGAGCTGAAGTAAGGGACCGTCTAAAAAGTGCACGTAAAATAGCCAAGGGAGCTTTTCAGAGTATTGTCAGTAGCTTTCAAATACTTTACCATAGACACTTCAAATCAACATTATTTCATCTGGGCCTCCTCTTTGCATGCACAACCTCTTGTTTTATTCCATTTTTTTGATGAGATGTCTTTATAAGCCTTTTTCTTTCTTTTTTTAAACTTTACTACTACTAATGTATTATGTTTTTGGTGTTTTGTTACTTGTGAAAATAAACTAAAACTAAGGAAAATTAAACTTAATTAGCCAGCTAATTAGATAGCTACCAACTTTAAATTCATCTGTGCCTCATTATATGCTCAACATCCAGTTTTTAAAATGAAATGCAACATGGCTCAATGCAACTCGTATGACTTGTATATTTCCACTGCACTGCTTTAAGGTAGAATCAGTTTAGAGTGACTTTTTAGGATGGTTCAAATACAAATCACATTATTATTTGATATTTTACTTTGTATAATTTGTTGGCAGCTAAACTTAAAAATATGCACACTGTATAAGGAGTATAAATGGCAGTAGAAGGCAATTGAACACAACAAATGAGGCAGTCTAAACTATTTCCAACCACTTCTGGAATATGACATTGATTGTAGCCTTTTGTTACACCCTTTACACCACAGATTAATCAGATTAACTGGAGGCAGTAGACCCAAGACAAGAGGATGGAGCCATGTCAGAAAGAGTGTAGTGAGGAAATACAAAACTCATATTCAACACACAACCTCTCAATATAGTGTAAATAGCAGAAAGATAAGCTGGACCACCCGGGACAACCGCCACCAGTCATACATTTGGTATTGAACTATTAGAACAAAGAGCCTCTGTTTGAGAGTTGATTAGATTTGAGTAGCTATTGAGATGAAATTAGATGATCATCAAATACAGTTTATGACCATCAAGCGCATCGGTTTCCGTTATGAAAAGCACTAAACAAGACTCGCGTGAGTGGGCGTCTGCTGTTTTGCATACAATCCCACACTGCGTTTGTAGGAGTAAAGACATTAGGGAGGCATAATGATTTACCTCTTACTGAGAAATGAATGAAGGTCCAGCTCATTAGACAGAAAATGTGAAAATGCTGTTGCTAACTGCTAAATCGCCAGGTTAGTTAACAGCGCTCCCTAAATGGCCTCCGAGGATTGTCTGTGTCAGCATTTGCTAGTCAATATGATACATGTTAAACTATCTTAAATAGAAGAAGATGTTGAAAGCACACAAAGTGACAGAGGTGCATTACAGGAACGATTGAATAAAGCGGGGGGAAAAAAAACATTCAATCCATTTACACTTGTACAGATCTGCTTCCACTTTGCTAAATGCAATTAGGCCCATCCACTCTGTCGAAGTGACACCCCGAAGGCCTTTTAAGAAGTCAGCACAAATAGATTTCTGGGCTAAAAAGACAAGGAGAGGAAAGGAGGGAGGGGTAAGGTATAGACAGAGGAGGGCTCTCTTCCCCCCACTGTGTTTGTGTGCATGAGAGAGAGAGGCAGAAAGAAAGACGGACTATACACACATTCCCTCAGAGGAATCGGCATTGTTTACCCCCAACAGGGAAGCAGGGTGAAAACAGGAGCAAGAGAAATGCTCATAAATCATACTTTACCGTTTGTTCACCCTCTCTCCATCCTCATCTCCCTCCCCCTTGTTTCTATCAGCCCCTCTCGCTCTCAGCTGAGAGAAGGATGCATGGTGGTTGTGGAAGAGTGAAGAGCCCTACTGAGATGTGTTGTGGAGTTATCTTTCCCATGTGAAGTTCCTTGTGAGATCAAACGCAACGGCCGTCCCTTGGAGCGGCGAGCAGGCATCATAAACCAGCCAAGCATTTCGTACTTTCTACACCTCCTTTTCTACTGTTTGTCTCTGCTTGTCTTGCCATTTTCTTTCCTACTACATCTTTCTAGTGGATGCTACACCGACCACACCCCCATGCTTGTACTCTCACTCAGAAGCTTTCACTGTCTCCGAGTGCTTTGGCTTCATTGACCAGACTGTATCAAACTTTGTCTTGATTTTTTTTGAGGCTTCATGGCAATGATGTTTACTTACTCCAACACTACCTCCAGCACGTCATCATACACATCAAACCAGTGATTGTGTGAGTGTGTGCGCCTGTGGATCAATTGCTGGCTGGGAGTCTTCTGTGTGAAACCATAGAGCAAGTTTTGAAAAATGTTACACTCTTGAGTGACTACTACCCTTCATCCATGTCAGCACCACACTTTCGATTCGATTCTGTCTGTAGCACAGCTGTCTGTCATGGTAGTGAGCTCAGGACTATGAAACTGTAAAAAACAGGACTCTGGAGAGGGAGTTATAGTTGCTGGTTGCCTGTCTGCATGACACCTGTAACACCGATGCTGTGATCCAGATCACAAGGTGGACTCCAGCTGGAGTCACTAAGACGATTTTTGGAGTTGGTTGAAGTCACAAGGAAATGACAGTTTGAAGGTGTCTTGCTTCTATAATTGGACATATTTGGAGATAAAACAGGATGTTTTGGCAGCGCACAAATCTCCACACTGTGCCAGCACAGGAGGAAAGTCTAGCTGGAGCTACATTCTGTTATAAGAGCAATTATGTCATGGGTGTATGTATTTCTTAATCCAATCAGAATTATCAAGGATGTGGGCAAAGCTCTGCTGAGCTTACCTGCGCCCTTGCAAAATATTGCTTTGGGAAAGATATATTTTACTGGTTATTTTAATGCAATAAATTGCTAAGCTGATGAAAAATCCGATGTATATACATTTAAAAATATCTGCAAAATGAATCAACCTGGCTTAATTATAGCATAAGCAATATCATTCATGTTCAGTACATTAGATAGAGGCAATCGCAGTTATTTTTCTTGTAGTACTATGAAAGTGATCAAAATGTATATGGGTCATGTGATTTTTGTGTATATTGGATATCTTTAGAGCAGTTTTATTGGAGAAGTAGATTTCTGGTCTATAATTTGGTCTACTACTTGATCATCTATTTCTAGATCAAAATGAACTCTCCATACACCTATACACCTACAATTAGACTGCCACAAAGTTGCATTTCGCTAGGGATGGCAGTGCTGGTCTGTCAGCGGTCAAAATTTCTATTTGTCCAATACTTTGGTTTATAAGTAAATACTTGCAAAACTAATAGCCTCAGCATGTATTTTGGGTTTAATGCTAATTAGCCAATATTAACATGCTAAACTCAGATGGTGAACATGGTAAACATTAAACCTGCTTCCCATCAGCGTGTTAGCATTGTCATTGTGAGCATGTTAGCATGTTGTTCGTATTTAGCTCAAAGCACCGCTGTGCCTAAAAGGGCTGCTAGCATGGCTGTAGACTCTTAATCTTGTTACATTTATAAGTCACTACTCTTATTATAGGCTACACACTTGTCGTGTGTAGTTTGTCATTAGAAACCACTTAGCTAACATTAACAATTTTTAATGCACATTTTAGCTATTTTTTTTTTTTTGCTATGTGGTACAATCATCAAGTTGCATTGCCAAGCAGGCTAACCCCCTTTGCTACCAGTGGTATTAAAGGAAGATGAAACTCCATAAAAGGAGACTTGCTGACATGAGCTGAGCCTCCCAGGCGGCACTTCCTCCCAGCCTCCCACCAAGATTGGCAGACCCAAGAGCCCCAACAATGGCCATAATCCTAACCTGTGAGTAAGCGCTGCCTGAGTGGCTCAAATCCCTTTACTGAGCTAGTCCCTTAACAGGGCTCTGTTCCTGCTCAAATTTTACTGCCAGAAGTCCTTTGGGATGAGTCCCGACCTATTTCCACCCCTGCTGGTGGAGACAATAGAGACAGAGATTTAAAAAATGTTAGAGTGGAAAAGGACAGCAGGAAGAAGCAAAATACAATATTTTGCCAGTGGGTGGCTTATACTCGCAGTCCACATCCTGTGATTTAGACAGGAATTAACACACAGGGCTGTTCAAATGACAGAGTTGTATGATAATTAAAGGAAGTTAAGCAGTTTGATGTTACAGATGCAAATTCCAGATGCTTCAAATAATAAATTATTTCCATCTGTTGGCATGTACCATATTCTTTCCCTCAAGGAAACACTGAACATCCATGACTGCACAGATTAACCATTTGTGCTAATTATAAATATCCAGGTTTAATGTGATGGATTGAGTGTATTTTAAAAAGATATCAACTAACGTGTGCAATCAGTTCTATTTGTGTCTGCAAACAGCTTACACATTTGTATGTATCCACACGCTTGCGTGTGTGTGTGTGTGTACATGCTACACATCCATATTCAAATATCTGTGGGAATCACATGTGTTCAGCTTTCTGCCAGATGCAAGACGACGTGTCTCACGTGCCTCACCTCGAGTGGTGGCTTGCGCTCGCTGCCAGCCTAATAAACTTAATGGACTCGTAGCTAACCCGGGATGAGTTCATCAGGTGGCTTCATTTCACACTGGCATTTTAAACTGCTCATATTTATGCAAATTGAGAAAGCAGGCAAGGGCCAAGGCCAAGCAGTGCCAGTGAGAAAGCATCTAACAGAATGACTAGTTCCTTATGTGTATTATTTTTGATAAAATAGCTATTACCACTTTAAAAGAACACAATATTCCTATTATTCGAATAATATTTGAAGCTAAGTTAACAGTTTAGGTTGACAAGCACCTGTGACCTTTTCAAGAGCCGCATTCGTAATGTGACAGCAATGTGTATTGTGTTCAGTCTGGCGCTCTGTTATTTTGCACTCATATCAACATTTTGCATTTAGGATCATGTAGGAGCAACATAAAGGTGCCAAAACTGCAGGGTTTGTGACTGATCAAAACCCCGAGACACACCAAGTTCTCAACATCAAGCATGCCGAACACTAAACTTTTCTCTCTTCTTTCTTCTCTCTTTTCTTTAAAAGTTGTGTTCTTCCTCACACTGATTCTTTTCTGTGTGGGTGCTGTCTGTGCACAGGGTTATACTTTTTTTTTTTTTTTTTTGCATTCTTTCCCTGCTTTCTCACAAAGTTTGGCTGCACAATGACGTTACATATGAGTCATGACACTGACAGCCAGATTCTCATGATTCTCCTTATATGTTTTTGCATATCCTCTGTTTATTTCCATTTTTTCACCTCTTTGTTAAAGAGTGTTGGTGACATGTAAACAACAATGGAAACCGAAGCTACTTCTACATGCGTTGCTCTGGTTTTCACACACAAAAGGGAATTTGATTACTATGTGCCTTCTTAATAATGTCCATTTAGCATCTTAATCCAACATAATTCCAATGATCTATTCAAAACCCTCCCTCACAATTCTCTGAAAAACTAAATACAGTAAATCAGAATGAATGGAAAGGATCTTTGATGATGTAAACACCACTGCATCGTCGGCCCAGTACACTACGCTACTCTTATTTAAATCAGTGTTTTTTTTTTTAATACAGCTCAGATTTGAGCCTATCAGAGGGACACTTGTGGTAGAGGGTTAGCAAATCTGCAGCAGACTAAAGGGCACAGCAGCGGAGACAGATGTTGCAGCCGCTGATGCTGCTGCTCCTGCTCACAGACACTGCAGCTGTTGAGACTGCTCTGCCAAGATGATCACACACCCCACTCACCACACAAACAGACACACACACACACACACACACATACGCACACAGTCTTATAGTCTGCTATGCTGATCTCTTGCACCATACATTGTTTTCAGCTTGTTGTTCTGCTCTTTGCTCCCCTAGCTCCCTGCTGTTCATGTTTCTGTTGAGTTTTCATGTACTGTTGATTCTCCTGCCTGCCAATGCATGTCTTTAGCTTTTCTCCAGGCTCTCAGTTTAAATTAGAATTAACCCCCGGCTTGTGTAAAGTTAAATCAAGTAAATTTAAAAAAAAATCTATATCTGTCTCTCTCCGTTCGATCTCTCTCCTCCTCTTCCTCGCAGTTCCCTCTCTTATCTTAAATTCCTTCATCCAACAGCTTCATTTCTCTGCAGGATGGATCCTCTCAGCCGGCTGCCGACTGGAAAATAAATTGCTCCACAAAAGCCCAAGCAGCTCATGAAAAACCCACCTCTGCCCAGCTTAATCAATAGCAATGCCTCTAATTAAATGCTCCTTCAGTTTCATATGCTCATACACTTCAACCTCTAATTTTCTGTACATTTCATGCGCTTGAGCTAATCTTTGCCTGCTTTCTTCAGGTCAAAATTAGATTTCATTTTTTCCCCCTTATCCACACTTCTCTACCATACCGCAGGAGGTGGACCTCCATAAAGTGTCAACCACGACTGTGGGTTTTGGGCTTGCACAATTTAGAACTTAGAGAGAGACTTAGAGCTCGCAATTATGTCAAAGTGCCGGGAAAAAAATTAATGAAATGCCATGTCTCATGGGACGCTAAACCTTATCTTCACCTATCATTTACATAAATTAATTTCACTCAGTATATTTTTTATGGACAGATCCATATTGGCCCGGTCACATTTCATAGATCTTTACAGAAGACTGAAACCCTTGTAAACCCACCAGTACTGAGCGGTGGATGTTTTTCAGGTTTTCATGCTTTTTACGGTGACATCACTACAAACCATGCACTTTGCAGGCTGTGCTACCATATCAGTCAATCAGTGTTTTCAGATAAAATGGCCTTGTTGCCGTAAAACTTCCACAGTATTTTATTTTATGTCTCTGTGCACGCCACAGAGGTAATTGGCAGCTTTCTGTGTACCTTCAAAAGGAATGGGTGGAAAAATTAATAAGATGAATATCACAAAGGTCAAAACAGGAGGTGGGCTTCAAAGTGACAGCTTGCCCCGGTGTGATGACAGAGGAGGCACCGTCGCCACAAAGAACATGGAGTGTGTCATGATAAATTGCATTACTGAATAGTTTGGCATTTCTGGCAGACATGAGGCAGGACAGCCCAGGGATGATGGAGGAGGTGATGACGGCAGAGGATCGGTGCAAGACATCAGCCTTTAAAATCTCCCTCAGCTTACACACCTGATATCCCTTCTTTATGTAACATCCCCATGTAGTCGAAATGTTTTTTTTTATTATACTAAGGGGTGAAACTAAGATTTGACTTGATCATGTTCACCTTCAAGACCTTCGACGTGCATGTACTCTAATACCATTACCTATTGGTCCACCTTTTCTAATCCGGCTGTGTTAGCGGTTGTACATCTTTGGCCTTTGCAGAGCAGATAAAACCTGATGAATGTTGGAGTGACTTCGTCGGCCTCAGCTGATTAATAACTGTTTAATCAGGGTTTAGTCGGTAACAGCTGTGGACATCCTGCTCCTCATTTATTTAGCATAGACACGTCAGTCACTTTCTCTTTGCATTTCACACTGGTCTTATGGCCCCTTTCTCTTTCAGTCTCTTTCTGACCCACTCATGCTCTATTTTTTGCACTCTCTTTAGATCTAAGTTATCTCTTATCCCTTATTTTCTAGCAACGCCCTGCCTTATAGTTATACATGTGCAAAGTATTAGACATAGTTCGACAGTTTGGGAAATAGATTATTCGCTTTCTTGCAGGGAGTTAGACAAGAAGATTGATACCACTCTCATGTCTGTATGTTAAGTATGGAGCTAGAGCTAGCTTAGCTTAGCGTAAAGACTGGAAGCAGGGGGAAACGGCTAACCTGACTCTCTAAAGCTCAAAAATACTGTAGGCCGGTACCACCAGCACTTCTATAGCTCACTATTTAACACGTTGTATCTTGTTTGCTTAAGTCGTACTACAGGAAGTCAGTGCACCCGGCCGTAATCCACCAAAAAATAGTTACAGCAAATCCTTGCAATACCCTGCCTTTTGCAAAATATGAGGGACATCTTCCTAAAGTTGAGTTGTAGCAGTTTTTTGTTTTAAATCTTCACTTTAACTGTCTGAAATCTTAAAAGTGATCTCTGCAACTGATTTGCCTCTGTTTTATTTACATCTTCTTTGTGACTGGCAGTGAAAACAATAAGGAATAATGGCTTTTACCTTGATTCACCTCATCAGTGTGTAAACACAGGACTTGTCCCTAATCTTTAAAACATTTGGTTTATATACAGTCACATCTGTGCCTTTTACAGCCAGTATTTTACTAAATGCTATTAAACAGCTGAAGTGGGGCTAAGCAACATACTCAAGGGTACTTCGACTGTACCTCCTGAGAAAGTGGGAGAGCCACTTTAACAGTTTTCACTCTGGCTACAGCCATGATGTGCTATGACTCCAAGAGAGTCAGATGTCATTTGAAGCTGCACCAAGATTTTTTCAATGTTATCCAACTGCCACTTACTCACTATGCCAAAAGGACTTAATCAAATCAATCTGCATCAGAGGGTCAAAACTATCAAAGCACTCTTCAAGCTGCGTTTTCCCCCCTAGTCTGTCTTCTCATCCTCTGTGATAAATCACACCATCTGCATCAAAAGCACACCACCTGGATCTGGGGGCCACCTTAAAGAGGATTCCTTTAAGGTTTTTCCAGAAAATAGACATTTCTTTGCCCATTGCATCTAAAATCCCACCCTAGAATTTAAAAATAAGTTTCAGATGGTACCTGATGGTCTTAAGGTTGACAAAAAAAGTGTATTAAAAAGAAAACCAAAATGATTTTAGTAATTTAAACCTGAGTCAGATTGAGATCAGCTAAGTCCCCGGTCGTAGCTGTTGCTGTTTGTTGTGTGTGTGTATGTGTGTGTTTTGTTTTTTTTCCTCTGGCAATCTGCGCTCTGCAGGGACGCAAGGAGAGCTAACTCTGAAAGGTTTTGCCCGAAGATAAATTGGGTAACCTTCTTCTGTCATTAGTAATACCTTTTCCACTGGTGAACAGCAAGACGGAGCAGGCAGAGGGGCTGATGGAGGGAAGAGAAAGCAAGGGGGGTGTGGGGGAAGGGATGAGAGCCAGGAGTCGGCGGTAATTAGCCATGAAACAAAAGCCCGCTCGGCTCAGTTATGGCTTGAGTTTCATACCTTGAGCCATCTCTCTGTGCCTCCGAGGCTCAGAGCTCAGCGAGGGCTGCGACTGCTGCGAGGTGTCTAGCTGAAACACAGAGCAGACCTGCAGCAGCCCTGTCCTGGCTCTGTCTTCAATCCATCACGCTGCCTCCACACTTCTGCCTCATTCTGGCTGGCTGGCTGGCAGGGAGGTGCTTTATCTGGCTGACTTGTCATGTCTGTCTGGGGCACATGATTATGGATCCCGCTAGAGTCATGGCTAGGAGCAACTTCACGGGTGAAACACCTTCACTAACGCAACATGCTCTGATATTTTGCTGTATTTTGTTAAATGAATAGTTCTACATTTTCCCAGAGTTAGAGGAGAAATTGATACCATTCTCATGTCTGTGTGGTAAGTATGAAGCTACGTAAAGCGAATAAATGTGTTTTAAAACTTTTTTCTATAATTTGTCTATAATACATTTGTCTATAATTCTTCACTTCAAAAGTGTATAAGCCTTTTCAAATATATTTTTACTACATATTAACATTCATTGTGTAATAGTTGCATGCTAGGATATGAACAGTGAACTAACAATTTGAAAATATTATTTTTTCTTTTATTCCGAAGATATGTTTGAGATTGACTAAGCCCATTTGCACTTTTGGGATCTTCGTGCTTTGCCTGCAGGCAGCAGACAGCAAAATGTTGAGAAGTAATAACATTTAAAGGAGGGGTATTATGGTAAACAAGAATTGTCTAGTCTTGAGGTGGGTTCTTCAGTTGAATATGTTATTTAAGTGCTGTTAAAGCACAAAGCTGGTTCTGCTGACTGCTTCTGATGTAGTAAAATTGCACCATTTAAACAAGTTGTGCTGAACTGCTTCTCGTTGTGATGCCACAACAGGAAAGAATGATATTCCCTGTGTAACAAATTTGAGTCTGAATGTGGTTTAAAAACTACATATAAAGACAATGTAAAGACAATACTACATATTGTCTTTACATTAGTCTTATGAATAAGGAAGGCATCTTCCTACATAGCTTGCTAGTTCCCTAGCTACAATCATGAAAACTTGCAATAAGTGTGGATGAGTTCACTGTAGTTTTACAAGTTGTTGTAAGTCAACTTATAGAAAGAACAACTCTTAAATATATTTTCTTTGTCAATGTGAAAAACTTTAACTGCTTTTAGTAACTGCTACTGCAGCTTCTGTATCAACCTCAAATGATGACAGAATAACGTTGTGTGAGACCTTTTATGGAAAATCTTTTTACTAATTGTCACAAATTGTGACAAATTTGTTACAAAAATAGAAAAATAGCAACCCCCTCTTTAATGACCATGAATCAAATCTTGGAGCATTGCTAGCAAGTTAGCTCTAACCCCAGTGGCCCATGTGTATCTATTAGAGTTTGCATTTCCAGGCGTGCACTGAGCAAGCATTATCACAATGCAGGTGCTGAAAATGCAGTTGAGCTGTTTTCCCTTCCCTCTTCAAAACCAGATCCAAGTGGGGGGTTCAGCACGGCCATCCCTCCCACCTTCATGACTGCACTGTTTTCAGGAAAGGCCCGTGTTGACAGGCCCTTCATTAGAGTCTTTGTCCTGGAAGAGCCTAGTACATAATTAATGTCTCCATGATGGATTACATGGGTGGGTTGCAAACCGCGAAGAGGTCGGCAGAAAATGGGATAATTGATGCAAGGCTATTTTCCCTATCGAACATGCCTACTGTGTGCCCCTTCTGCACTGGCACCAAACTTGCTGATTAGAAAGTCACAATATTTACAGCAGTGGTGACTTCAGTACAGGTGCGAGTGAAAATTAACCTCCTGTGCCTTTACTTTCCTGTTTTCTCTTTGTGTCTACGTGAGGGAGTCGAAGGCGGCTGCGGCCCGACAAATGATCATCTTTTATTGAGATTCTCACAGGTGGGGCTTTGGGTGGATGTAAAGCATTAATCAAAGCCATCGTTAATGATGCAGAAAGCGCTGTGGAAATTAAACCCCTTCTGTTCCCCTTTCCATAATGTTGAGGTGCTCTGTGTTCAAGCTGGTATGATGAAGACTGTGGCTCTGTCAAGAGTAAGATATCTTGTTGTACTTGTTCTTTTTCTTCATTTATCAGTAGGAGACTGTGCATACTGATGTCAGTTCTGTAAGTACTAGCCACAAGTTAGCCGCTACTATCATACTTTGGAGTATTAATGAGCTTGAGGTATCTTCCTTTGTGTCAAATTGCAGCTCAAGGGTTCAGTTTAATGATTTTAACATTTGACTTCCAGATATAACGCCAGGATGAACATCAATGCGCTGACTTTCCTCACAACCTCCAGGCTATGTTTTAATAAAACAAACTAAATCAGAACTAATTGCAACACATGGCTTTTTACATAAGAGATCAAGTGGGCTCAAGTGGAATGGCATCTAATTGAAAGTGCAGGGAATATTTGATCTCAGTGTTTTCATTTAATGCCATCCCCAGGGAGGCCAAGCGCAATATTCTCCACCATTTCCAGGGTCTTTGGAAATATAGTTTAAGTCTGACAGGAACTGGTTTGCAGTATTCCCACAAAAACCCTGCATGTCTTAAGGTTGTAAGAATCCCGGGATCCTCCCTGGCAGTTTCCGAGATTTCAGTTCACATAAATTCATCGACGTCTTTCTCTCCAGTGTTCGCAGTGCAGTCTAGCGCACCAGTGGATGAAGTGACTTGCTCAATTATACATTTACTTAGACAAGTAATAAAGCGCTGACACTCTCTGCCAAAGCTGGGGCTGATTATACCGGCTGTACAAGCTGTTTTCCCAGCCTCCTGTTCCTCCCCTCTCACTGATCAAGACATTCATCCCAAAGAGAGGCACACTTATTGGAGCGACTGCAACTCCCAGCACGACACTAGTACACCTTCAAAAGCCCCTCCTTACTGGGTTTTTTCCAATAAAAAGTGCATTTTTTTCCCTCACATGGGATTGTAATCTTGAGCTACAGTATGTAAGCTTACTTTTCCAACATCCTCATGTGATGACACTATCAGTCCAACCCCTAAGTGTGCCTCATGTCTACAGACATGATAAGCTTTATCAGGACTATATGCTTTGGTTTTTATGCTCACCAGTCCCAAGGTTATGAAAAAAAAAAAGAATCTGGCCATAATTCTCTCAGGGGATATGCTGGCATGTTTATTTTATTTTACCATCATCTACATCAAAATAACTTCAAACAAAACCCCAACATCTTCCCTTTGCTCATTGTTTGTTTCTGCTAACATGCAGCCAAGGCGTTTGATGCTGTGAAAACCTGCTGTTTAGGAAGTGATAGAACGTCCCATTTGTTTGTGAAGGGTAGCAGCATAAAAGAGCATCTCTTATGAGCTACAGTATGAGAAAGCACGGATAAAATACTAATATGATTATTTTCATTATCGATTAATCTGCTGATTATTTTCAGGATTAATAAAATGTCAAAAACATTGTGAAAAATGCTCATCACAATTTCTCAGAGCCCAAAGTGACATCTTTGACATCATTGCTTCTTTTGTCCAAACAACAGTCAAACAGTTTCAACAAAACCCAAAGACTCTTAATTTACCGTCATAAATGACAAAGAAAAGCAGCAAATCCTCACATTTAAAAAGCTGGAACCAGCCAATGTTTGACATTTTTGCTTGAAAAATGACAATCGGTTATCAAGAGTTGGCAATTACTTTTCTTTCGATCGACTAAACGATTAATCGACTCCTAGAAAAAACTGAATGCATGATGCAAGCAGACTTTTACATGAGATCTCAATAACGTCTCTAACATTTTCTGCTTTTAAGTCATATGGCTGTTTGCTGATGTACTTTTCCTCTACAGTCCTCTGGGGTAAAGCTGTCTTTACATGTTCATACTGGCATCTGAACTTACAACTTATATACCTCCATTCTGCATTTACTAAACCTTCTTTCTTTCCAAGCACTCTAAAACTACCAACCACCATAAGGTATAAGATCCCCCGGGAGGCCATTTCTCCTGCGAGAGTGAGACCGACTGACAGAGAGTTTCTGATTGAATTGACAGCTCATCATGACTAGTGCTCGGCTGCCGCATTTGGCAAACGACGACAGGAAGAGATTCTATCCTGAAGTTAACACTCCACTAATTGGACATGCGTGCATGAGAGAAAGGGCTCCATTTAAAACCAATTAGCAAACTTGATAGTCTTAAATTAACCTGCGCTAGATCCAAGCCATGCTTATTTGCATTCTCTGTAACCTCACCCTCTCTCTCGCAATCGCACACTCACTCACTCACTCACGCCTTGTAGCTAATAATTTAGCAACTATCACTTGATCACACACAGTTTCTGAAAGGTAATGGTGTTCACACGTTTTTGTTCTTGCTGCAGAGTTATGACTGGAGGATTACAGCAGCTCTTCCAATTAACACTGCAGTGCTTTTGAGCGAGAATAATTGTTCATCACTTCACCATAATGTGTCTTTATGAAAATGGATACCTGAAAACTCTGCACGTGCTGCTAAAAGTCGTCTGCATAGCCGTGCAGTGCGAAGAGAACATCTGTGGAAGTGTCCTTCTCATAGACTCAGTAATCCATAAAAGAAACAACCCCAGCTGTGAACACAGTATTTTTAGAGTCATGCAAGAGTTTTTTTTCGTAATTGTCTACTTTTTTATCCGTTCACAAATGCTTATAAGATCTGTTTTGAGTTTTCAGTTAAATGACTGAATGTTTTGGATAAAATGATCAATTCAACCAAGAGCAGGGAGATTCAATATGTGGTCAAATGGTCATATGCACTGAATCACTGTCGCTCAATACAAGTCCTTTCCTGGCCTCTGGTTACCAGGGAAACCTCTCAGCTGTGTATGTGTGCTAGTGTGTCTCAATGCTTTTGTCTATTTGTACTTGTGTAATTACACACATGCAGCTGGCAGCATCTGTGCGAGAGGGTCGTCCATGGATGTATGGCTGTGACTACAGGATTCATACACCTGCTACCCTATTTTTTAAAGTAGTGTGAGGCAGGGTTGAGGGTGATTGGAATAGGAGACTAGTAGATGGGAAACATAAAGCAGACCTGATATGACCACTAACTATCTTGTGTGTGTGTGTATAAACACAAATAGAGAAAAGCATAAGAGGACTAAGTATACAATAAACCTTTTTTTATGGAAGACATTTTGACATGTCACAGTAGGAAAAGCACAGTTGTAAATAAAATGAATGATGGCTGAATTCCATGAAGCTGCTTTTGTTTCAGGGTCCAGGTATTGTGCAGGCTTTGAATAGGACAAAGCCATAATTAATGTTATTGGCAAACCCTGTGATTTTTCTACTACAACAAGTCAAATGTCTGCTGTGAAAAAGGCCTATCCTGATTGGAGCCAGGATTTCTTTTTTCATGTTCAAACATTTAAATGAACTGACAGCAGCAGGGTTACATGGTTGAGTCCCAGTTAAATCACACGCTGTGCTTTCTTTTTACTCCCCTGCCTTGTTATTTGAATAAAAAAATCTCACTATTCAAAGAAAGTGTTCCCCTTTTGTGATGCTCCTTATTGTCTCTAAACCTCCTCATTGTTATCAAGGAGCTTATACCGTGTATTCAGCTTGTTTCTCCAGAATAAAAGCTTTATTAGGAATTGAGTGAATTCCTAATATTAAAAGTTAAAAAATTACACAAAGCGTAACAAAAAAAAGGGAAAAATGGCATGTAAGAGTTTAGTGCCAGGAAAACTTTGTTCACACATTTCTGTAGCAGGTCCTCTGGTATCTAATTATGTAAAAGATGTGTGTGTGCGTGATTATAAGCATGAATCATACCCAAAAGATAATTCCAGTTTTTTTACAACATGGGTCTTATTTTAATAGTTTTGGCTTCCATTTCTATCGATTTAGGATAAGAATGTACTCCCAAAATTAATTACTGAGATTTTGAAAAAAAAAAAAAGTCTGACTGGGCAAGAAACGCAAGCAATAATGGTCAAAACTACGAAAATAAGACCCAAGTTGTGATAAAGCGTGAGTAACTTGAAAAGCAGTGTTTTGCTGCCTTCTCTGGTTTCACCTCCGACCACACCCAGCACCATCGATAAGTCAGAAATGAGCTCTGTTGAACCTGTAACCAAGCCCAACAGTGATGTCAAGGGGTCCTGGAGTACACCTGTACATCACTGCAGCAAGATGAGTTAAACCATTAGAGGTCAGCAAAAACAAGATTTTCAGGGGGTGTTAAATTAGTCATTATGGTCTTGCAAAATCTGAAAATTTCCAATTCAACAGGACGATTTTGTGCAGACTTCCATGTTTTCTACAAGTTTATCCTATCCTTGATGGCTTTTCATCATCATCCTCATCATCATATTAATATAGTGAATTAGTATGAACTACAAGGACGAGACAAACAAGGTTCAAAACATGGAAAGATTAGGAGCTGAAACAATAAGTTGACACCCAGAGGAAATGTACTTTACATTAATGTTGTGACGGCGAAGCTGCAGAACTTGGCCAGACTTCAGACACCGAACCCTTTTCCTTTATCTTCTCTGTTCACACAAGGTGATGCTGACGTGCGTGGCCAATCGGATCAAGCGGAAGCACTGATTTTGACTTGAGGGAAGAGCTAGTTACTCATGCGGATGGACTGATGCCATACCGAGAGAGCCGACTGGTGGAGGTAGGATATGAGTCTCTCTGTCAGCGGCAGAGGAGAGGGGGGAGTCGGGTCTAATGAGGAGAGACATTTCTGCTTTACCCTCTCCTCCCCTCAGTCACATATCAAAGGGCTCAAAGCTGTGATGAATCCACACCTTACATACTTCCAGTACACACACTACTGCATGTGCACTTTAGCTCACACACTCAATAAAACATGCTGACTGCTAGTAGAAGGACTGTCACATCCTCAGTATTAAGTACATATTCTGCATCCGGATTTTTGTTCCAAATATTCACTCAGTCTGTACAGTATGTTGGATGTATGAATAGGTGTCAATTAGATTAAAGTTGTAATGCTTGACATTTCAGTCTCGGTTGATTTGGCAAGTGCAGTTTAATACGTCAGTAAACACTCCTTGATCAGCTACCCTGCAATATTTAAAAACAATCTGCTGACAAACAAAATGCTACAATTATCGCTGTCTTGCACTAACCTCTGTGACAAATACAATGCATTTCCTGTTACTGCTTCAAAATAAAAGGGACCTTTGTGTTTCACTGGTTGAAAGTTTTTAATGTAAAGCAGCAGCAGTAGGAAATGTTTTGTTTGCATTAGCATTAGCAGTAACTGTATAAACCTCTGATACGGCTGTAGGAAAGTGAACTGTACACAGTGAGGCTGTTATCAGTGAGATAAAACAGTAAAAAAGGATAACGTACATGCATTGACTCCTGTGAATCCCCTTTGCAATTTGTATCCAGTGGGAATGGGCGGACTCCACCACTAACAATGAAAGCTACTACATAGAGGTAATTACCGAATGCCTTTCAATACACTGAAAGGTTATTGCTAAAAAGGACAACCATAAATATTATCAAAAAATGGAATTTGATTTCATGAAAATCTAAAGGATTACAACTTTAACTAGAAACTATGTAACATAAAATTAGTAAACAGCAATCAGAACTAGGGCTGCAGCTAATGATTTGTTTTGTCTATTCAGTTGGCGATTATTTTTCTGATTAATCAGGTCATCGTTTTTTATATAAAATCTCAGAATTTTCTGAAAACCCAAGGTGATATCTATATTATTATTATTATTATTATATCATGATATATATAAAAAAAATTAAACAAACGCTGGAGGCTGGATGAATAACAATCAGTTCATCTTTACGTAATCAATTAAACAATGCATTATACAGAACCTTCCTGTCTGTATGCTTTAGATTAAATGACACCAAAATGGAGTGTGTGTGTGTGTGCGTGTGTGTGATGGATGAAGGAGGAAGAGAATATGCACATTTCCATGAGCGTATGTGTGTGTGAGAGATCTGTAGCACTTTAAGGTTGTTGTTTTGTCATTTCCCCTCCCCTCTCCCTGTGTGGCATTCTGTCAGAGCCAGCCCAGTGACATTTTCAGGCAGCTGAACTCCGGGACCTTTCAGTGTCACCCTCTGTTGTCATTTCTGACTGCTACAGCCCAGACAATGATGCACTCGCACTGTGGGGGGAAAATGATATACAGCCAACCTCAAGGTCTGCCTGGCTCAAAGTTGTTTTTCCACTGCTCCATCAAACCGGCTTTTGCTGGCACAGAGTACCACTCACTGTTGTGATGAAAACAAAAAAGAGTTTTTAGCGATGTAATATGTACTCAAGAATTGAGAAGATGACAGACAAAACTTTAGTGTTACTTGATATTTGCTATTCACTGAAGCTGATGCAAATATCAGGAATAAGTGCAATACTTACATTCCCTACAAAACACAATACCCAGTTGGAGCTTCTTTTTTGCCAAATGAAGAATCGCAAATCATAAAAAAATAAAAATCACCATCGCTATCTCCTCATAGTTCATCATATTACAGTTTGCGAGCCCCATCGTGGACTGTTTAATTGCCCCTGACAAAATCAAATAGGCTCAGCCCCTGAGGGAGTGTATGACTGCGCGCATCTTATCCATAAATCAGGTGCATAGGGCCGATGCAAGGTGGCAGTGGCTGTTATATAGGAGCCTCGGCTGAATCACATGCCTGCTGCAAGGAAATGGACCTGTCAGAAGGGCCGTGAAATAGAGCTGCAGCCGCGTCACTCACACACTCTGCTCCTTCATTTTATTATCATACTGGAACAAAATGTGTGTTTGTGTGTGTGTGTTCAATGCTCCATACTGGCAACAGGTGCAGCTGATACAATTTCCAATTTGTGCATTTGTAAGATTCAAGCACATGTTCAAGCAGTCACACGCACCTGCTTGTCTCCGACTACCACTTCACTGTGAATTATCTAATTGCCTATGAGGGTTCAAACTCTTTTTTTAAGAAGACAACCTTGGGACTATTCAGCTTAACTAAAATACACATCTTCTACCATCAGACAACTCTGTCGCTGCATTATCCTACAGCCAATCTACATTCACCCGTCTCTGAGTTCTCGAGCAGCTCTGTGAGCGTGGGGTTCAGTACAGCTGCCTTTGACCATGCTCTCCTTATTGATTTGAGTCTAGCTGTAACAAATCGTATCAGGGTTTTGCAAAGTTCTCGGCTGCATTAAGTCCTGGTCCTAATTGAAGCCTCCCAAAGGCTAACTGGCTCAATTGCTCCGACATGTCAAAAAGCATCAGTCAGTTAAATGGGGCTGGGAGATGGAGGGCCATTATTGCTGCTATTGCTGCTGCCTGCAGGCTGTGACCTTGTGGTGAGACTGAGCTTGAAGTGTCTCCTCTAAACTCGCTGCTTCTCTGGATTGTCCAGCTTCTATTCTTGACTAGATATCCACCAGTGAGGAAGTGTGTGTGTGTGTGTGTGTGTGTGTGAATGCATGTGTGTTTGTATGTGTGTTCAGTCGCATGAGGTAGGCGTGTGTGAGCATGTGCACAGATTTCCGAGGCCCAAGGCTCCTGAGTTAAATGAATGACAGTTGTTCTGAGTGGCTGGTGATCCTGCAGCAAATCCTCTAAGATTCATCCTGGGCTGCTGGGGATGGACAATTACATCGCTGGATCTGCCAGGAGATAGGGCCAGAGCATACTGTGCTGTATGTAAGGGATGACTACAGAATGTTACCATAGTAACACAGAGGCGATGACAAGTTGTGATAAGCAACGTACAGTTTGTGTTCACTGTAAATATCAAGTTACTTTACAGCTAATGAGCCATGAATGCGTCTAACAAATGTTTAAATCATATTTACACTATGTAATGTTTGTGATATTGACGCTGTAAAGAAGCACCATTGCAAGATCCAGGTTTTACTACTGTAGTAAATAGGACAAGACAATGTTGTTTTTGAGTATACTTGGGAACTATATCTGTCTTTGAGCTCTCACATAGCACTCAGTGCATCTTGTCATTTGATGCTGCTGTCTGCGGCTCAGTGTCAGCAAGGTAAAGGAACTGGTGGATGACTTAAGAAAGAAGCAGCTACAGACACCTCTCAGCATTGAGGTGAAGAGGTAGACGAGGTGCAGTCTCAAGTACCCATTCTTACATACCAGCGACTATCCTGTCCGGTCTAAAAACTCATATGCCACTATGAAATCAGTGGCAGCCAGTGTGTTGTTCTTCGCTGTTGTGTGCAGAAGAGGCATTGCTGAGATGGAGGAGGCAAGCAGAATAAACAAACTGGTTTTTAAAAAACGGCTGGCTGCTACAGCCTGAAGGCAATAGCAGGGCGGAGTGTGCAGACCAAACTGAAATCTGTCCTACACAAAACCATCCACCCCCTCTCTGGTGAGCTGATGCCATTGAAAGAACACCTCCAGCCTCTGGCTTTTACCCCCAAGGTGCAACATGAAGTGCTTTAGGCGCTCAGTTGTGTCAACAGCCATCAGTCTGTACAATACCTGTTGTGCGAATGGCCCCACTCACAGCCACCAGGGATGGTGCTGAAGCAGGGCACCTCTACATATTGTATAAACTAACCTGGAACACCTGTGCTCTGAAATGGTTTATTTCGCATTGGTTGGAGAGCTCATATATAACGAGAGCACATCACTTTTTCCTCTAGATGTGACAAGTTCTGCTGCTTCAGATAGTGCTGCTGCAAATATTTGTGCATCTTACTTAATATTGCACTTCCATAAAGTCTGGGGATTCTCAAGAAACGATTATAAAAGACACAGGCTTTCCTTTACTGTACAGTTAGTCATATGAGTGTTCCTCTATAGTGTTGTCTAGGTGCTCAGTTGAAGGTGTAAGGTCGTGGATATCCATGTGAATGAAGCTATGCTGACCTTAAAAAGTCCACCAAGTTGTTGCCACCAAAGTGCTGCGGTAGCGCAGTGAATGTCACTCATCAAAATATATAATTGATGCGCTGACTTAGCCACTGCAGAAAACCAGTCAGCTTCACCCTAAAATGTGGATGTGCAGTACACAAACGTCAGGTTGGCTCTTTCCAGTTTAACTTCTACCATTATATAAATGCAGAACAGTTTCTCTAATCCAGGGGAAAAGGAAACTGGGTATAGTGTAGTTCTCCTAAGTAGTATGTGATTGCAAAGTGCATTACATATGAACCAGAATGCACACCACGCAGTTCCCAGGCACCTAATAACAGTTGTTTGCTCTATACCTATTCACATACTGTTCTATAGGACTTTCTTCTATAGCTGTGCAGTGATAGAAAACCATGCAGAGAGTCTCTTACTGAAATTCTGCTTGTCCTGCTTGTACTCCACTGGCTGTCAGTAATTTTCCATCCTTGTTAACAGTTATCAGCAAACATTACCATAAACCCTGACTCAAAATTGTATTGTTACAGCCGTTACAGTTTTTCTTTCTTATCTTGTGGATGTCTAATCTAATCTAGGTTACTCTAGCTGTTTAGCAACTTTTGAGGTTAGGATATAGATAGGACTAGGTTTGCGATTTTAAGTTTAGCAGTAGGTGCATGAGTGGCAGTATCTCACGGGTACAATGTCTCCTTGATTGATGATAAAAGATTATGGCTTCATAGTCTTTCCCTGTCACCCATTGTAGCAGAATGGTGGATAGAGATGCCGGAAGGGCCTTTGCTTACACAGCGCTGTTTGCCTGGAACTGGCTATCGACACGGGCCATAAATCACTCTCTAATATTTTTATGCATCCAGTCCATCCAACTGCTGCTAATGTTTCCTCACCCTGCCTCCTTTTGTAACTCATTTGAGCTGAGCGGTGACGCATAACAATGTGTGCGTAATGGGGATTGCTAGAATCAACTTGGCAAGAGACACGGGCTCTGTTTGGACTGGCTTAAAAGTGCAACTCCCATGACCTTGCAGCAATGTGTGACATCAAGATTATGTGAAAAGGGCAGTTGAAGACAAATAAAATGCAGCCTTTAATTGTAAGGACTCGCCCCCCAATGTCATTGTAGAAGCCCCAATCCTACATAAATCCGGTGCCAGTATTTAAATGGCTTCCACAATTCTTAAATGGTAAAAACTCTCAAGTTGCATTAAGAAATCTGTCTCTCAAATGCTTTTTCCATCCCCTGCACATTTGTGCAATTGAATCAGATGCAAGACTTGCCAAACAATTTGCCTCAGAAGCGGTAAATCTCCTAAAGCAAGTACATCTTTTGCCTTGGTTGATCACTTCATCTTTGACCCCGACCCCCAACAATCTCCCTCCCCAGCACAGTGACTGTTGTTGCCCTCGTTGCCATCATGTCCTGACCTTCGCTGCCTTAGCTTGTCACACTGTTATCAGATTCTATCTGATGCCACTGCAGGGCCGAAGCAAGCAAGCACTGATACGATCTGTCTGGTTGGTAAAGGAGAAGACACTCCCCTCCCCTCTGGTGGCTTAAGGGGAACTTAGTGCTCCGTCTGTGTCTTTCATCTCTTGTTTTTTTGTTTGGGCAAGTTTACATATCTGGATGTCTCATTTTGAATGTGTGGATATGTGGGTTTGCAGGTCCATGTGCGCATGCACAATGGGATCATACTTAAAGGAATAGTTTACCCGTCTTTCTTGCTGAGAGTTAGATGAGTAGATTGATTTTTGTGGGGTTACATTAGAAAAAAAGTCTGCTTCACAATAGCACATTCACTGTGTAGTATTTCTTCACTACATAGGAGCCAGTCCCTACTATATCAGAGTGGAGGGAAAGGCTAGCAGCTCTGCTTCTATAAACAGAAAGCATATATATAACATCTGTTTTGCTTGCCCAAGTATGTAAAGTAGGCAGCCAAACAGGGTTATCATATTTATAACAGGTAACTAACTCTACACAGCAATACAAGAACTATGCTGTTTTTTTATTTCCATGACTTCCACATGGATCATCAGCTGGTAAAGAAGCTGACTTTTTGCCTGGAACATGTAGCTTTAACCTCACTCTTAGCATGACATCATGTATGTAGCCATCAAGAGCATATTTAAGAGCCCTTCTCCAGGGATCTCGTTTTAACATGAGTCAGCTGGAAACATCAGCTGGCATTTTAACCATGGCGCAAACGTTAGCTTAAGTAGCTAGTTAGCTACAGCTGATAAAATCTGCTAGAGACAGTGGCACTGGCAAGAATAGTCAGTGGCTAGAAATGTGAAGCATGTTTTTGTCTACGTGTGTCTGAAATCAAGGACCATTTGTTTCAAAAATGCTTATGAATTTTGAATGTTAAATCTGCCACCGTTGTAAACTGTATATGTGCCAGGCAAGAACAGAAAACTTGACAGGTGTAGCAACAGTAACTAAGGGGGGCGGTGCTTAAAGAGCAGTCAATTTGTGGTTTTAGGGGTGGGGTTTGTGTCAGAATATTCTTGGCCGGGAGCAGTTACTTCACACTTGGGTTGCTCTGTTAGTATGATGATGTCTGTACTTGTTTACATAAGTTTTCTTGTTCATACATCACCATAAAATGAAGCAATTAGATATACCCAAGGCTACTAAGCAGTTATTGCACTCTTTCAAAACAGATACTTGCTGTAAATTGTACCCAGTGGGAATATGAAGTTTAGGAAAGCATAAAACATGATCTCACAACAGACAAGTCCACAAGTCCTTAAGACATATTAAATGAAACGTTTTAAAAACAGGGATTACATTTTATCAGTAATCGAAGAGTAGGTTCATCCTGTTGAATGCATAGATAATATCCAAAAGATTTCATGATCCCCTGATCAACTTCAGCAAACGTTGCCATCTGTTGGGTTTTGCGTGCAGGAACCTGACTTATAGTACAAAATGTTACCTTGTATTTCAGTTCACACAGTCGTTTGCAGGGGAATATAAAGCAAAAGGAGGACTCCGCTAATGCATCATCTCACGCACATCATTCACCCTCTCTTTCGCATACAAAAACACACATATAGACATAGCAAATCACTATGTATTCACATCTCCTTTGTCCCAGGTGCGCTATAATGAGCCTGCATTATTTCGCTGCTTTGCTTTGAATGTGACAACATTCGGCAGGCATTCAACAGTCAACACAATCACTGTTTTCTCCTGTAAATGCCTCTGAATAGATTGCTCACTTTCCATGCTGATATGAAGTGACAATAAGTCAAATGAGAAATTGCACCGTAATTTGATTTTACAATTCATTCTGGTTAAAAACAGTGGGCTTGAAAGAAAACTCACCATCACTAAGGTAATTTAGCGCTTAACAATGCTCATATGGGTAACCGAATGCATCATCAAAAAACAAATCCCTTTCAAAGCCCCTGAAATGAAAATACGGCACAGACACAGAACTGCTCGTGACAATATTTTTGTCATCTGATGAATGAATGATGTATTTAAAATGCAAGTCAGACTATCACAATGATGGGCTTTATTCAGTAGCTGCTGAAGTTAAAAAGAATAAATAAATAAACTAACTCATCCCTCTATTTACCCTACTCCAGTGAAGTGGCAATCCAGTTTGCAGTGGTCATCAGGATGTGAGTCACTTTTGAAAGGTGATGGCCCTAGAAGCGCTCATTATAATAGCACACTATGAGAGCTGGGTGGGGCGGCGAACTGAAGAGATTTGTTATGCGGGCTTGTGATTTTCTGCATGTTGGGGCGTTGAGCCTCTCGGCTCTCTAAAACCGTAATCTCCACATCTTTCTCCATTTGTATTCCCCTTCCTTTTTTCTGCAGATATCTTTTTTTTTTTTCTTTTTTCTTTATTGACCGCAGAGAATGGTAGTCCCTGTTTGGCTTAGCAAACAAGCAAACAGACCCACAAGCACTTAATTGATTGTGATGGCCCATTTGGCCTCGTTTCAGCCACACCGGGTCGCTTTTTAAAACACTAGGCTGGGGCGACACGACAAGACAAGACAATTCAATAAGACTCTGGTTTGTGTTTTGATTTGCCAGACAGCCTCCGATGCCATGGCCTGCTGATTGCTCCTTTTTTATTTATTTTTTTTGGTACAGTACGCTCATTTGACAGCAGCACGCAAATAAACAGGCTGTGAAAGTCCACAACATTCTTCCTCATTCACACATACACACACACATTGTCTTTTGGTATCCCACAAGCCCCAACACACCTGCACACACACACACACACACACACACACACACACACACACACAGGCTGTATTTATTTTGCTCTTCTCTCTCTACCGCCACAATTTGGCAGGTGGCACAGTGCCGGGTTGCATTAGGAAAAAAAAAAAAAAAAAGAAAGGGAGGGAGGGAGAGAGAGAGAGAGAGAGAGAGAAAAAATCTATAAAGGCAAATAAACAAGAGTAGGAGCTGCTGCCAGCTTGCTTGCATTCTCCACCGGATAATAGAAATGGAAGTACGATAAGGTTCTTGTATGACCTCCCACGTAGAGGTGTAACTGAGTTCACTTTCCCTTTCCTGCATTTGGATTTTGGCTTTGGCACTAGTTAATGCTATATGATTTGGTCATATGCACCTACTGTACAAGCAGATGTACGCTGCACAGTTAGCTTGCGGCACAGGTATCCAAAGTAAGTCTTGTTGTCTTTTTATTTGGGTGGTTTTTATTCATGTATTTATTTCAATAGTATACCTAAAACAGTCGCATAAGTGGTTGACATAGTTTGGAAAAGAAGCAGGTGCAGTTGCAGCCATGCAGGTGTATCAGCCTAATTTGATCACTGAAGCAGTGCTTGTTGTCATGAGGTAATTACACGTGCCAAATAACTGACTTTGTCATGCATTTGTAAGTCTAAGCTAGACTCATTATCAATTAAACATCTGTAACCAGCAGAGGCAGGTGCTTGTAAGTGAGGAGCAACAATAAATAATGTTAAAGTTCTTTATTTTAGGATCATCAGCAAGCCATATCTCTGACCTTGGATTCTCCATCCAAGTGAGGGAAAAAACACTGTCAAATCACATCTTTTGCAGACAGATGAAAGACAGACAGAGTCTAGTAATTTACTAACCTTTTGTACCTTGTCAAGCACTATACATTGCTGAAGGCCTCCGGTTTAATGCACATTACAGGGACACGTTGGCTTTTATGTTCTGTGGAACGGGATGTAACGGTGCCGAGCTGGGGTTGGTTCATCGGACCATTTCGCTTCCTCATATTAAATATCCTTATCCTTGGGACAGCTATTAGGCAGAGAAAAGGGGCCTCTTCAAAGCTTGTCTTGTCCTCTAAAGGAATATGCAAGGCACTCTCCTCCGATGCTGAGAGTGAGGGATGGTTAATAAAATCAGTGGGAAATACAACATGGGCAGTAAGGAAGTATTCAGCTAAGAGTTTCAGAGCAAGATTACCTTTCTTCATATCCTGTGTCATATAGAAAAGGTAGTTGTTGGCTACTGTAGTAGAGTTCTTGGAATGGCAGCGTTTGGAGATATTCTTTCTTTCTTCCTTTCTTTCTTTCTCTCTCCAATTTTCTTTCTTGTTGTTATAAACAGTAAAGCTAAAATTGTTCAGACAGAGTGTATTAAATACAAAATTCGAGAGATGGTTCATTTAGCTTAGCAACCGGGCGGAGCATTATCGCCAACATTTTACTGCGATTGCCGCACGCCGAAATATCTGCCGGCTTGTTTGCAAACTTGACTTCAATTCAATTATATTAAAAATGAATAAAAAATGAACATGCTTTTACTTTTAGCCGTAACAATCACAACCGCGGCCGCCATTTTCATACGTTGGTGGTCCTCCCCTTCCCGCTACGTAGCCAAGATGGCGACCGTTGAGAAGTGTGCAGCGTTCCACACTCAACTTTCTGGCCGTTTTGTGTACACCATCCGGGTACTTATAGTACACTGCATTTTGCCATACTTACCAGTGTGAACGCACTCAATATACTAAGTTTGAGTACGCAAGTACACGATTTGGGACACAGCACATGTCTTAGCTGGTAGCAGTGACAAAGCTAGTGTAGTGACTTAGCTTAGTCGCTTATGTTTTGAAGTAAGGACTAAAGAAATGGGATATTAAGTGTTATTAGTCATCTTTAGATGTGCTGGTTGGTGGATTCATTTACCCTCGGACAGAGCCAGGCTAGCCGTTTCCCCGTTTCCAGGCTGTGTGCTAAGCTAAGCTAACCATCTCCTGCCTGTAGCTTCATATTTATTGGACAGATATAAGAGTGGTATCGATCTTCTCATCTCACTCTCGGCAAGAAAGCAAATAAGCGTATTTCCCAAAATGTCAAATTATTGCGTTAATAATGTATAGTGCAACAACAAGCTAGCACAGCAAACAGTATCTACAGCACATCTCTACAGTACCAACAGATTTTGATTTTATCCACAAGTTCACAGGTGAAAAGGACAGCGCTGATGTTTGGCAGCTCTCATTAGCAAACATGTTCAGCATTGCAAGAGCTCGGCCTTTCAAGGTCTGAATATGAAGCACTGACTTAAATAATACAAACTCAAAGACGTGATATGATAGACAACATTAGCCTCCTGGCTTCTCAAGTGTTTCTGCAGTCCTCTGCGGCGTGGGATGATGCATGGCCCACTTCAAGCGCTGTAGACCAGCTCTGCTGAAAAGGGCTTTTTGTGGAAAAGACCAGCCCTCGGGTAAATTGCCTGTGACTTTCCAAGTGCTCATAAAGCATCCTTATGGACGGTAGACACAAAATAATTCCCTTTTGTGTTCTCTCAATATTCTATTTAGCCTAATTAGGACCACTGGGGTCCGTAAATGTTTGAGTCATTGTGGTATCACGGAGGCCCGCAGGTGAAGATGGAGATGAAAGGCTTCAGACAAAGAAAAGAAAGCAGCTCTAGTGGTACATGCATTGTACAATCCAGGGTTGATGGCATGGCGAAGGAAGTGTGATGAGGCAGAAAGAGAAACAAACAAAGGAGAACGAGAGGGAGACATGGATGGGGAAAGGCAGTGTGGGAAAGATGGACAGAGTCTAAGCTTTTAAGGCTCTGTGAGAGCAAAGATGAAGCCAAAAAGATGAAGGGAGATGGAAAGAGACTTCCTTTCACCATCAACTCATTTGTCCTGTGGCCGCAGAACCTGAGGATAGAGATGCTCTAATGAGCAAGACGAACACTTCCATATCATCGTGTGTATGTGTGTGTGTGTGTGTGTGTGTGTGTGTGTGTGTGTGTGAATACAGCTCATACCGCGAACAGTGTGGATGTTAAGTTCTTTTATTAATCTCACAGGATGTCACATGTGCTACATGCATGTGCTGAATAGCAGCACTCCTGTGATGCAGTTTTGCTTCAGTGAGAACATACTTTCATTGTGTGGCAGTGACGTTCTTCACCATTTACACTGATCTACTATCACTGTAGCCTGCTGTGCCCAGAAGAATAGTCATTTTAAGTTCCAGCATTATAATGTAAAACCAAACGTGACAGATTTCCCAACGCTGAAAGAAACACGAATAAGAACAATGAAAAAAAAAAAATTCTTAACAGCTGAAATTGAGCTGAAAATGAGGCAAAAGGAAGCTTATAGCCAAGCTCTGTGAGTGTCCTTGTGTTTTTGTTTGTCTCCATATCACTCGGAGCAAAATTGTGCATATAAATCCCTCATTATTCCTGTTCTTTGAGGTAAGCTGTGAGGTGAGGTGAGGTAGGTGTGTGTGTGTGTGTGTGTGCATGCATGGGTGCAACTGAGCAATGCAATTAGTGAGTGCATGAGAGTTTTAATGTGTGTGTGTGTGTGTGCCTCTTGTCAGGACCACATGTTGTCAAAGAGCCTCCACTACATACCCTCAACCAGTGGGCTGATGAGCATTGATTGGCTGAATGAAATTATCAGATGCTGCTGAAGGCCACCCAGTACTCTCTCTACAAGGAGACAGGTGTTTCTGTTTATTTTTGTTCTTTTTAAAATCATTTTGGGTCTTTTTTTAACACAATATCTATGAATGTGTTTGTATAAATGAACATACAGTACATTTATTTTTGTCAGATGTAGCTGAAGGCCACCCATCGTCTGTGTGTGTGTTTGCATATGTGCGTGCTCGTATGTTGGCGACGATGCCCTTGTAGATTACATGGGGAGTGCAATCTGTGTTTAGCACACTCGCCCTTAGAGGACGGATTATGGGATAAACAGAGTGGCAGGCTCCTGTCACCACACACACACACACACACATTAACTCATACACACACAAACACACATTAACTCACACACACACACGCATTTTAGGTACTCCTGCCAGGTACTATAGGACAGATGCAAGGTGGTGATCAGCTGAGAGTGAGCAGTGGAAGTTGCGCACATACACTGATCATACAGTCATTTATCTGCATTTGCACATGTGCTGACTGCCTGATTAGTTAGTTGCTTACAGTATTCACACCCTGCAGGCTTGTTGTGGTGGAGTGTGCGTGAGAGCAAGCACGAGGAAGCATTTTAGTATTTACTGTATTATTCACATTTGAACTTTGTTTTCTATACAAACACTAATTATGTACTTCAACCACTCTGATTACAGTGAGGTACAGTGTCTGGGTTAATTGAATGCGTGATATTTAATATAAAAATATACTTATTTTTCTAAGATTGTTTTCAATTACATGTTAAAGCTTCATTAATTAAATCACCGAGACATTTGAAGACCACACAAGAAAGGTGTCACGCTGATAACTGGGCCACTTGTACGGACACGATCCTTTGTTTTATCATGCATTTGTAGAAGACACAAGTGTGTCATCTGTAAAGCTATAAAGCCTCATTACCTAATCACACTTGTCTTCTTCTTCTTCTTCTTCTTTTGGCCACTTATCCCTCTTTGGCCTTTCATTTTCACACTTGGATTCATGTGCACGCTCACCAGCATTCGCACATCCATCCACATAATGATCCTCATGCACATAGGCACATGTTGACTTATAGATGCACACATGAGCTCACACAGTCTGTTATCACACACAGAGGCACACTCCGCTCCCTTCCACCGTGATCTCAAGGACACTCAGTCAACATTTACTGGAGTTTTGATGGCTTTACAGCCATTATTACTGCCTCCCTTTCCCCTCCTCATCCTCCTCTTCCTTCTCCTCCTCGTGTCATCAGCAGGTCTCAGTCTTTGTATCGTGGTGTAATTAACCACACAACAGGGAGTAGATCAGCATCCAACTTTCTCTGATTTGAAAGAGCGGGTCTCCAGCTTCATGCTTAAACCATCTGCTCCTTTTTTCTTTTTTTTTCTTTTTAGGAGAAACTACATGTAATTTGAAACCTAATGTTAACTCTCACTTTGTCACAACAGCTCCGGATGCTCTTCACTTTGTACTGACACTTTCTAACTGATGGTAGCAATGGATGCACATCGCTTGTTTTGTGTAATTTATTTAAACATGGATAAACAGAGAGATTTCCCTGAAATGTAGGTACAGTACAGTAGCAAATGTACAGTACAGTAGCAAATGTATCTCTAGTATAATTGGTACTCTTGCTGTAAACTTTTAGCAATGCTAGTGACATTGCTCTATGGATGGCAATGTCGGTCGCCTCCGGCCCATTCACGATCCCCAGAGGATGAATCCTAATGACTTTGGTGATCCCATGATTAGTGCCACCATAAGGTTGACTTTTTTTTGTTTTTTAGTTAAATATCTCGACAACTTCTATATGGATTGCCATAACCAGCCAAGTGAGGTGTAGCGCTTTTTCTACACACCTTCTTTTCTTCATGTTGATTTTATGGTATTTTAGTACAGAAGAAGTTAGAAGATCAGGGGAAAAAAAAACTTTAACATGCCCTCAGGATCGTTGCATTTTTCCCTTTTGATTTTTGTCATTCTTCCATCATACCTTTGATCTGTTGGAGATGATGATTCGATGAGGAGTAAAGGGGAGAAGAATCCTTTTAAGCGCAAATTATAAAATGTTTTTCTGTTACTATGTACAGATCTTACATTGGAGGAAACAAGACATTTCTATCAGAGGTGAAGGGTTAGTATAGAATCATGAGACCTGTGATCAACACAGTATACTGTAGTGTGTTTGGTGAAACCAGAGTTGGCCAATAACACACCAACACACACACACATGATCACACGATCCCTTCCAAACCTTTGCCCCAGCCTCCACCGCATTGCACCCCGAGAGCCCCTGAGAGCCCCTTCTTATTGGTGGCGAAGGTGCTGAGGAAGAAGGGTGACAATTCATTTAATCCCGTCATGAATGCTCTTCTTCTCTCTCGGGGGGGTTTTTGAAACGATGCTCCAGGCTTTCCCCCAGCAAAGCGCCAAGCAGAGAGAGCCCCTGGGAAATATTTTATTCAGGCAATGCCAAATTCTGTACTCCGCTCACACACATACAAACTACAGTTTTTATGAAAGAGGCATCTTTGTCCTATATTTCAGCCTTGTAGCTGCCGCATGCAGTTTCATCTTCAGTAGGATGATATTATTCTAGAAGACTGTAACTTTGAAAATGAAAGCTGAAGGTTAGTCTAACCACTTGAGCCCTAATGTTCACATTGTTCCACTTAAACTTCCCCTTAAGTAGTTTTGAACAAAGATAAAACACTTGACAAAATCACACTTACATTCCCTATCTTCCTGTTCCAGCAATTCACTGAAGCTATACCACACTTATGTTGAGAGAAATATCAGTAAGGGCATGTGTAGCACTCTAAACACACAGGAAAAAACAAACCTCACACACAAGGTTGCTTTCTCTCCATCAGTCGCTCGCTCTCTCGTGTTTTTGTCATTACCCAGGGACTGGTGATTATGTTGCAAACAAACACACACACACTCTTCACACTTTCTCTGTCCTGCCGTCTCGCCTCATTAGACGTGTGCACCTCGTCCTCCTACAACCCACCCAAACAGAGGCCCTTACTAAAGTTAATGAAGTGGTAATGTGTGGCCCTTGAACATGTTTGTACATATTGTATGTATCTCGAGTTCTGAGTGTGGGTGTTCCAGTGTTTTGTATCGTTTGCTGTGTCCTTAGCAATTACAAGAGGTGTGAATGTGATATTTCACATCATTATGCGTTTATTTAGCCCTGGCTACAAGGACAATATTCATTTTACTTAATGGCAATGCAGTTTAAAAACGATACTGCTTTATGTAAAAAAACAAAAAGGAAATGTGCCATCAACCGCTAATTTATAAGTAATCAGTGAAGGTATTTCTCTTCTAAATGACTTGAGATACTGCTGCCTGTCAGCAATGCAGCTACAGTCCCTGTGTGCTGCTTTCATCAGCTGTTCTCTTTATTTCCTTCCTTTCTGCATGTGTAACTTAGCTTATTGGCAATAATTTTGCAGGAAAATGGAGCCGGAGAAATGTGTATGTGTGCATTGTTTTTGTGTACAAGTGTGTTTTTCTTTGAGTTCTCCATTGCAGTGATTGGCACTCAACTTTTTGGTTAAAATGACATACGTCACTGGTGGTAGATTATCTCAGTTGGAGCTAATAACTTAATTCTAATGCTATTGAACCCCAACCCTAGTCCATGTTGTGCCATTTTGTCATTTTCTACAGCAGTCTGCTGTATCACAGGAGATTTCACTGGTTATTTTTGAAATTGTTTGACATTTTTATTGATATGATGACCCAAACTCAGGTCACTCCTAGAGGGTAAGGGCAGCAAGCATCTGATTATGTTTGCTATAAGGGACTGCTGTAGCATCATGGTAGCTTTGGCTGAACCGTGAAATGCTGGGGGTTTGTCGTCCTTTATGTGATTTTGAAGTCCAGATGGAGAGCTGGAGCTGCAGGTCCAGTGTGAAGAAAAGCCTGTCTTTACACAACTACATGAGTGGTGAGTGTAAAATAGAGATTGGGTTCCTAAATTCCATAGTATTCCTTTAAGTGCTGTTGTTTTAGGTGACATGAAGCAATCTGACCTGTTGATTGGCAAGAAAGCTGAGAGAAACGATTTCCTGAAGGGGTGAACTGTCCTATATCTACTAATAATTGTAAAATCACAGAGCAATCAGCGGTGAGGTGTGGCCTGGCACAAAAACAAGGGCCTTTCTATCGAGAAACTCATCTCTCCTGGGGCGAGCGATGAGGGACAGAAGAGGAGAAGGAGAGGAGGGGGAGGAAATGGAGGGAGAGGAAAAGAAGGACAGAGTGCGGTTGGGCTGGAAAGCTGTTTTTCTTTCTGTCCAGACATTTTTACTCAAAAACATCCCTCAGGTGCAGTACTTATTATGGAGCACAAAATTGCCTAATGTGCTTATTTCTACTGCTAATGCAGCAGGCAAGCAGGAAGATGGGGTATAGCTCTCCAAGGGAAAGTGTGCAGTACAATAAGACCTGTAAGCACAATTTAAGTAATTAGATGGTGAGGCTGGAATTAAGGCCCCATGTGTGCCCACAAAAGTACACCCACACACGCTAACACCCACACATGTCGTGCAAATACACAGAGCAACTGGACAAATAAAGTAGGCACACACTAAATTTGTGGTAATTTCTCTTAAATAATTCCAGTGTCTCTGACTATGATGAAAAGCTGCAATAAAAAGTACATTCTAGTTATTCATCCTTTTCCCACTCGTCCCTTTCCTTCTGTCTCGCCTTTTGACCTCTCTGCCTCAAAGTCTTATTAACAGTGAATAATAATTTGAGTATAATTTTAACACCCATGCTGTACTCGGCAGGTGGCTACTCATCCACTCGCAGTTTGAGACAAAGGATGGTGTGGTGTAAATTTGGAGGAGGAGGCGGGAGACCGAGAGAGAGAGAGAGAAAGGGAGGAGGAGGAGAGACAACAGTGGAAACAAAGGAGAAGGAGACAGAGAAAAATAGAGAAATGTTAAGTAGGCGAAAGAGGCAGGATGAGCAATAACGAGGGAGTTGTGGCAACATGATGAAAACAGGAATAGAGCAAAGCCAGAAGAGCAAAGGAGGGGGGTGGGGGGTGGACAGTGAGAGGGGAAAAAAGGGGGAATGGAGAAAAAAGGATACAGAAGGAGGGGGGGGGGGGGGGGGTCAGGATGGAAAATAGTGTGGGTGTGTGATTTATGCCTGGGGAGCTCTGTGTCTCCCGGTGAGACTGCCTACTGATTCCCTAACCTGAGAGGCAGAGGGATTATCATCATCCTGTATGGTATCTATATGGGGCTTAGAGTCCGGAAAAAAAGTGTTTAAGTCAAGATAAAAGTGAAAATGTGCCAAAGGAGAGAAATTGTTTCCCCTTTTTCAATGCAAATCCACATGTTGGACATTTTTGTCGATCTGTCATAAATGAAAGATGGTAATCAATCTGAAATTACTTTGACATGATTTTTGTCCTCAAACAATGAAATTTTTTTTTTCATTTCAGTGGTCTTGAAGATTGTTAGAGAGAAAGTTGCAGAACTTAAAAAGATCGATAGAAAGAAGGATGTTTTTGCATTGTAGGGCTCCGACAACCCCCACAGCAGTGCTGCTTTAGTCATAATATGGCCAGATCAAACACACATCATGTTGGTGTTGAACCCGCTGCTGTGTTCCTGTGAAGTGAAATATTATGAAGTCTAAATGATGTACACCAGGGAAATAACATGGTCTCTTCTTAATTTCCTTTTTATTTATCCCTGTAAAGTTGGCTTTATTGACTCGTATTTACCTCTTAGTGGTTTTTATTTTGTTGCTCATAGACAACTAATTATTATTAGATTTTCTCTTTCATTGAATATTCAAAAATGAAGACTTAAAGCAATAGCTCGACATTTTAGGAAATATGCTCATTTGCTTTTTTTCTGGAGGTTTAATGAGAAGGTTGATACCACTCTCATATCTATATGGTAAATATTAAGCTATAGCCAGCAGCCGGTTAGCTTAGATTAGCATAAAGACTGGAAAAAGCTAGCCTGGCTCTTGTCAAAGTTCAAAAATATGCCTGCCAACACCTTTAAAGCTTACATTATATCTCCTTTGTTTAATATGTACACAAATAGGAATGTAAAAATGACAAGTTGTGGTTGTTTATGCTAAGCTAAGCTAAGCTAATGGCATCTGCCTCCCAGCACCTCTAAAGCTCACTAACACGTATCTCATTTATTTAATACGTTCCAAAACCAATATCTCCGCACAGAACCAGGCTAGCAGTTAAGCTAAGCTAACCGGCTGCTGGCTGATGCGTGGTATTGAACTTCTCATCTAAATTGCCAGAAAGCACCCAAAATGTCGAACTATTGTTTTAACAGAAAGTATTGGTCAGAGATGGAGGTCCCTTGCATGATTTAAACCCAGGTTTAAACCACCACAACACACATACAGTTATTATATTACAGCGAACACATATTTTTGTTGTTGTTGTAATATCTCCTGTCATGGATGGATAGAGGTCTGTTTACCTTGTTAGAATAAAAAAAAAGCCCTCGTGATCCAATTTCAGCAAAGTAAAGAAGTCATCCACTGTCGTTCCATAGTTGCATAAATGCTATGTATCAAGCTGGCCAAATTGCCTTGCTTAGCTGGATAGAAATACAAACATGCTCACACTGGGATGGCACTCGTACTCCATGCAGAGAGGCAACACGCACTGACATGCAGACGTACATACAGAGGTAAACATACATGCTGTGCAGTAACTAATTTCACACACCCTGCTAATTTCTATTGACGATCTGTTGGTCTCACACTGATCACAGCTGATGCTGTTATACTATAGAACATGCTTGGCTGGCAGAATGTGTGTTTACTGAGGGGCAACAATGCTGCTGTAATACACACCTCCATTACCTGCTGAGTGTTTACATTCATGTGAGTCATGTGTGTGTCTGTCCCTGTATTTATACAGTGTGTGTGTGTGTGCTTGCTTTTGTGAGAGCATGTGTCTACTTCTAGACGATATTTGCACGTCTGTATTTATCAGGGTGCTGTAGGTCAGTGTAGTAGCCCCTTTACTATTTATGTTACTGTGCTCCTCTGTCATCCTACAATACCCATAATTACCCACAAGAAAGAGACAGCGCATATCCCCTGGGACAGACGGGCTCACACACAGCGCACAAACAAAATAACAAAAAGAGGAGTCTATGAGCATGCAGACAGTGTATCCTCTTTGTTACTTCCTCTTCAGATGCATCGCATGTGCTGTAGGAAAACACAAATTGATATAGCTGGCAGCCACCACGCCGCAGGCATTACCACTTGGTTTACTGGTTGGTATGCTTATCTCAAATTCGTCGTCAAAGAAATGATATATGATGTGGCATGCTGGCATTTAAGTATGCTAGCATGCTCAGCTGTGTGGGGCAGAATTTCCGATCGCAATTTGCATTCATTTAATCTCAAACCTCTTTCTAGGCTGTCTTCACAGTAACGTAATTAATGAGATGTAGTTCACAGACAGGAAGACAAGAAAAACAACCAAGTGATCTGTTACAGTGATGGCTTGTTGACTTTCACACATACAATAGGTCTCCGTTACGGAAAGGTTCCGTGCTGACTTTGGCAGGATCATTACGGACAGGAGCCACAGTACCAGCGTAATAATTGGCGCATGGCACAGAAGACTATAGGCAATGTTAAGGTTGTTAAGCCAGTGTTGAGATGATGATGATGATGATGATGATGATGAATACAGAATATTTTTGTCTTATCTGCACAGAGAGAAGACGGTTCTCTAATTTCGGTGTCGAACAAATTGCCAGCCATTTTTAAAAAGTAGTGTAGCTTCTGTCGCTTGCCAAGATCCTTCTCCAGAGCCTCCAGATGCCTCTTCAAAATTATTTCCATGATAAAGGTGCAGCATTTAGCTTCACTTCCTACTGTCTCATAGTTGATTTTCTTCATACACAAAAATGTCATATGTAAGAAAGAAGAAAAAAACAGTCATTATGCGTTTATTTTTTTCACTCTTTAACCATGTATAAAAAAATATGGAAATGTTACTAAGTGCCTGCCAGCATGACTGCTCTAGAAAAATAACATGGGGTTCTTTTTCAAACATGACAGTTACATGTAAGACTGCAACTAACAGTTATTTTAATGATAGATTAGTCATTTTATTTGTTTGTTTTCTTTCAATCAGTTAGTAGTTTTTAATTATCTATAAAATGTCAAAAAAAAAAAGGTGACATCTTCAAATTGCTTGTTCTGCAAAAGCAAAAGTCCAGACCCATAGAAAAACAGAGAAAAGATGCAAATCCTCAAATCTGGAGAATGTTTGTCATTTTTCCTGATTAAATGACTTGTTTCAGCTCTACTATCATTTAAAATTGGCAAAGCATTTACCGATTACAACCCATGTCCACAACGGGCTATACTGTCTTGATTTGTTGCAGGGCAACAACATGCTACAGTATTTGTCCATTGTGATTTCATCCTAATTCTTTCTTTCCTTCCGAGTGTGTTGAAGCAAATGATTTCTTAGCCGCAGCTTGAGAGCACCTCTACTCTGCTCGGTAAATGTTTGAAATCGGTTGCTGTGCAACTGACAAATGCCAGAAAGACCTATCTCTGGCACCTGTTTATTTACCCCGCAGTATTTAGGCACACAATTTCATAGTGGGATCCAAAAGGATTTTATCGCGTGTGTGCGGTAGGTTTAAAACCATTAAAGTTAAGATCCAGCAGTTCGTGCAGCAGCTGATAAGTGGGACAGCTTAGAATCATGCAAATGTGGTGTAGAGTTTGTGCCAGTTGAGAAAACTTTTACTTTAAATCAGGACAGGTCACTGACCATAGGATGGAAATATTCAGTTTTTGAGTGCTGAGTCACATAATAGTCTATATTGAAATTGTTTAATGTTCAATAGCAATGGGTAAACAGGATTTCCACAAACTTTTTTGAATTTCAGATAAGTGATAGTCCACGTCTGATGGCGGCATCTCATTTCAACCGATCAAATTGCCACACAGTGCCCACCATTTTGTCATCCTTTGATGTGCGGTTCAAAGGGTTGCAAAGCTGTCAGCGGTTGTCTTCAGATACACCACCCGCAATAAACTCTGAGCTGAAAGCAAGGCAGACCTCTTGACGCTCTCGCTCGCTCTGTTTCTCTTTTACACAAGACCAAACAGACATCTTAGAGCAAGAGATCTCGGCCACCGCAGACAGCGAGCAGAGGAGTTTTCAGGGCCTGTTGGAGGGGAAACATGGACGGCTGAAAAACACAGCGCTGCCAAGCAGCTCAAGGTCCAACACACACACACAAACAAACACACTCATGGTGATGGAGGGAGATGGGGGAAGATGGATGGTCAGGTCAGGGTGATATGACTGCAGAGTGGTTAGGAAAGATAAGCGAGAGACAGACGAACTTCCCCTTTACCAGCCGACTGATGAGCGGGGGTCTTGGGTAGGGGAGAGGGTAAGAGGAGGGAGCAAGGAGAAAAAGGAGTCAGTGGCGAAATATCATTCATTAATGGCTGCCTGGGAAGCTAAGAAATGTAGGAGAGCTGGGAGACTTGAAAAGAAATTCACAGAAGAAAACATGTTGTTTTATTAGCTAATAGCTAATTTGTTTGTTAGCCTGAACGTAGCTTTTTCCGATGCTACAAATTAGAACTAAAAAATATTTGCGATACTAATTACAGCTGCTCCACTTCTAACTCTGACTCCAAAGCAGTTGTAATCATTCAAATTGCTCATGGTGTTGTGCACTGCTTTACATCATATCCTTCCTCATCAAAACCTGTCCAACTGATGCTGTCACCTGCTGATCTGTGCTACACCTGCCATGACAGCGCTGCATGTTTCATTACACGGCTTTTGTGTCATACACGACAAGTAAAAATGCACATGAAAACAAACACCCCCGTCCTCATCAGTTTTTCTCTTCATCAAGTATAATTCTGGGTCTTTCGCTACACAACTGATAAAGGAGGCAAAGACGACAATCTTTAATTTAAGGCTTTGCATAAAAAGCATGCGTACAAGCTGTTCTACGGCGACTGCGCCAAACCTGTAGGCTTTGATTTATTCTGCCTTTTTCCTCCAGACTCTTGGAGTTTACTGAAACGATTGTGCATACAGAACACATGCGTTCTCTCCCTCACAACTTTGACTGACTGAAACTTCTTTTCCACAGGCAGGTGGCATATCTGTTTTAAACCCAACTCCACTCCAGCAGAATACTGAAAACATATGCAGAGGCAGCAGCTATTTCCTGAATGTGTTGCTTAATGCACCACAGCAGTCAGTACATCACCTGCGAGGCTCTACACAGTACATATTTTGCAGGCACTCATCATTGCCGGAGACGTGCACAGCGTTTTCTTTATCTGATTGTCAAATCATCAGAATTCCATTTCTAATATTTTCTTGTTGGTGGAGACTGGCTCGGGGCTAACACGGGCGCTGACATCAGTTAGGGTGTTGTCATTGTGCTGGGAAGCTAACCAAGCATTTCTTTTCTTTCTGCAAGTAAGTTGCTAATGGAAGTTAAATTCCAAAGTCAGCAGAAGAGTAAAAAAATTTTAGAAAATGGTCTGTTTACTGCACAGCTTTAACACCCAGCACGGTTCAAAACTCAGGTCCATTGTGATTAAAAAGAAATGGCATTCAACAAAGTTTAACTTTCACATACACAGTCTTCAAGTCAACAATCAAGTGACACATTGCCAAATCAACAGATGCAAACAAAACAAGCAGATTAACAAAAGTTATCCTAAACTTGGTTCCATTACTCAATTCTGACTTTGGTCCACGTTAGGTTCAACTACAATATGGCCACTTGTTGGCTGTTACAAAGGGGCATGTATGCTATTGTTTACTGTGAGAATACTTGAAGAAGACATGCGTTATAGCAGCATCTAATTATGTTAATTAAAGCTGCTGTAAAAATATATATTAACAATGGCTCAAATTACTATGTGTAATATGAAAATCAACCACATCTTCAGCTGCAGGGGGAAGGTTTTTCAGCTCTGATAAACCCACTGTAGGCCTACACTACCTGCCCAGCAGCAAAAAACAGACAGACAAACTTAGTGATCAGCTGATGAACATAGTGGAGCATTTGGCAGCTAAAGAGTCAGATATTTCTCCCATGAGTTGCTGGAGACCAAAACGGAGCTAAAAGGAGAGTGAATATTGGGAAGCCAGAACCAGAGATATTTAATTTGCCAGGTGGCCAGAAACACGACTACAAATAAATCCTAATGTTGCACCATATCTGCTGGATGTGTAAATAGGCAACAATCCAGCTTTTATGTCTCCTACAGTAATTCTGGGAATGATGTATAACAGCACCATAAATAGAAAATGCACAAATATTTTCATCTTCTTGCATGTAAAAAGCTTACAGAGAATATTGTCAGATTTAAAGTAAAGACGGTAATTAGATTACTGTATTGTGTATACCTTCCAAATCTATTTCTGACTCCTTTTCCAAAAGCCACAATATTGCATGCCAAACGAATGTAACGGCAGGGTTTCCAGTGTTCAGAATTCATTGTGGTTACATACCCTTGTGAAGGTTATTACATTATTGATTACCACAGTATTTAACCACTACCAGTCTTCTAGAGCCCAAACTCCATTGATTTTCCAAGCCGCTTTTAGACAAAGGTGATGAATTCTATTGAACTCATTCACATGGCGGAACTTCACAGTTTCCAGCTTTTAAGGTAAATGATAGTTTTAATCTTTTGCTTCTCTCTCCCCCCCTCTATCTCTCTTTCCTCTTTTGATCATTTTTGTTTTCGCTTGACCGCTGCCATCACACCGAGCCTTGAGGACAATTTGTCTCTGCTTCCAAAGTGTCCTTTATGAGGAGATTGTACTGCGACATCCTGCTCTTCTGAGAGTCTCTGCTGGCAATTCCTGTACTGTGTTTACTCCCTTTATCTCAGTTAACTTTTTCTTCTATCTTACAGTAAAGTTAATTTCAAGCTACTCTGGTTTCTGAAATCTTTTTACACCATGGAGAAAAGAAAACAACAATGTTTTCTTGTGACTTGAGGCTGGGCCCCTCCTCTGATTTTCCTCTCCAAAGGGCCTCAGATGGCACACTAAGCAGAGCCTCAAAGAGTGGACGCCAACACAAGAAAGGAAATAATAATAGCAAAACAACAAACCACAGTGCTTTAAGCATGGCTGGTGAATCAAACTAATTAGCAGCAGAGTGCCTGGGACCTTTAGTTAGTCATCTGAGAAGCCCATTAAAGGCCCCCCTCACCTCCTCTCCCGCTACTCTCTTGCTTTCTTGCTCCCACAGTAAATTTATTTCATAAGACACCAATTTGAACATTATATTCTCCAATCTTAACACATTTAGCCTCATTTCTGACCTCCCTGTTTTTACAGATCCTCTATTTGTGTCATTGTGATGTTGAATCACACTTGTACCGTATGTCCCAGCGTTTAATGCTAATGTCTTCTTTAGTGCCATCTCTGACCGTGAAATCTAACAGCATAATCACAGAACAGTGAAGTAGCAGTGTAATGGGCTTTATTGACTCTTAATTTGCACTGAAATGTTTCTTTTTTGTCTGATGGGGCTCTTTCATTTTCCTTAAATTGTCATTATGGCTTGTGTATCTTGTTTTTTGGAGTGTTAGATGGATAGATAGACATGTAGATGGGTAGATCTTATAGATGGGTAGACAGACAGGTGGATGGATGGATGGATATTTGGATAGATGAATTATAATTTGGATATTTAGATGGATGCATTGATGGATAGATGGATTGATATTGAATAAATGGATGGATTCTTGGATAGACGAATGCATACTTGGATGGATGAGTTGATAGATGAATACATGCTTCAATGACTGGATTCTTGGATGAATGGATG
The DNA here is from genome assembly GCA_005408345.1 of Macquaria australasica. Lineage (NCBI taxonomy): Eukaryota > Metazoa > Chordata > Actinopteri > Centrarchiformes > Percichthyidae > Macquaria > Macquaria australasica. Next base: position 1,870,206 of record SEMN01000011.1, read on the forward strand.
GATTGATACTTGGATGGATGGATTGATATTGGATGGATGGATAGATGGATGAATACTTGGATGGATTCTTGGATGGATGAATATAAAATAGATAAATATTGTACTTGGATGGATAGATAGATGGATTCTTGGATAAAATGATACTTGGATGGATGGGTGGATGGATAGATGATTGAAGGATGATGAATGGATGATTGGATGGATGGAGGGATACTTGAATGGATGGACTGATATTGAATAGATTGATGGATGATGGTTGAATGCATACTTGAATGGATTCTTGGTTGGATGAATTCTTAAATACTTTGATGGATGGATGGATGGATAAATACTTGGATGAATGGATAGATGATAGATGGATGGATGGATACTTGGAGGGTTGGCTGGATGGATGGATGTTTAGATAGATGGTTAGATGAGAGACAAAGAGAGAAAGCTGCCACCTAGTATAGCATGTGCTTTGTATTTGGAAGTGGTATTTTCTCAGCAAAACATTCAACATTCTCTGTGGCTTGGACAAGTGGCCAATAAAGGCTGTGCTGTAATGTATTGCACAACATATATATACAGTATATATATATATATATATATATATATATATATATAGGTACATTGTGTCTCCCTGTCACTGTTTACAGTTGGTTGGAACATGGGAGAAAGATTTCTCCTGAGCAGCTCTTGTCTGTTGGTGCACACCCTAATTGGGACATTATGGCTATTTCTGTTAAAGGAATGTTTGTATTTCAGGAAAAGGCCAAGCCACAAATTTCAGTGCCACACGAAGACACCTACAAAGGCACACACCAAGCCTCTGCCTGAGCCCGTCCTAGAGCAACCCCAGCCAAAATCGATACGACAAAGGTCATTGCTATTCCAATCATAGCCAAGCCTATGCTCTGTTTCCTGTACTGTGTCTCGAGAAAACACACGCATGATAAACACTCCCTCTGTGGCATTGTATCAATGAAACTACGGCACAGTTCTGTTGGGGCTAATGTCATGCAAATATTTATTTATCTTATTTTGATGCATTAAAAGATAGTGAGTGTGAGAGCAGTATAATGGTTTGGTGTTTATTAGGTGGGTTTCTGCCAGTCTGAAAGATCCCTGCTGAGAGTGAGCACTGCTAAGTTGAGACCCAGAATTCAAAGGAGCTCAATCTAGATCAAGGCTCTGTCTGATTCGCACAATCACAGACTAGCTGTAGTCATTGTACTGCTGTCAGTCAAGTCCAAACTTAAACCAACTTTTCTCTGCAGTCGGTTTTGGTCATCATGTGTTTGGCTGTCAGTGATGGAGGAGGTGAGAACATCTGTTCTGTTAATCTGTGGGGCCAGAGCTTTTTTTCCCCCCTTTCTCTCCTTTTCCCTCTGAACTTGCGATTTCTGAGGACGCAGCACGGACGTCAGGCTTCGGCTCCAAACTTAACACGCTGCAGCGGTCCAGTGAAATCGCTAGGTGTCCACCATCTGTGTGCGTGACCTGCTAAATGCCATGTCATCATCATCACCATCAGTCAAAGCCATGTGAATCTGTGTGTGTGTGTGTTTGTGCCTGATAATAGTGCATGGCTTTTTGTGCTAGGTTCTTGTCAAGTTATTCTTTATTAATCCCCATGAGGAAATCCGTCCTCTGCTTTTTGACCCATCCTGACTATTTAGGAGTCAGTGCCTGGGGACCAGCTGTTTTTCTGATGCCAGTGCCTTGGTCAAGGGTAATGGCAGGAGTAGTACGTTATACATGCTGGGGACTGAAGTTTGTGTCCTGTGTCCCAGGTGTGGTTCGGGTTTGATTACTATAACACTTATTGTATTGTACTTTTGACTCACTACATTGTTTTGTAGCTATAGTAACTAGTTACTTTTCAGAATAATATTTTACACACAAAACCAATAATGAGCTCATAAAATACAATGCATTTTATAGATTAAATTACCCAGCAGTATAAAAAAGTTAGAATTAGCTACACCTGGACCAACTACACGTTAAAACTACGTTACAACTATGTTAAAATGCTGCTTCTACATATTGTAAATACAGTTAAAATAATCCAGTAATATGTAATGAGTACTTTTGCTTTTAACATTTAACATTTTACTGCTTACACTTCTGTACTATTACTTAAGGGAAATTGTGAATGTAGTATTTTTAAATGTGATGGAGTATTTTTACATTTGTATTGCTTTAATTTGAGCAAAGGATCTGAATACTTCTTTCAACACTGATCTACAGTGTGTGTCTTTGTGTGCATCTCTCTATCTGCATGTGAAGACTCGTTGGTCGCTTGTGTGAGGAAGCCTGTGTTTGTGTGTACGTGTGTGACACCTGACCACCATTCATCAGTCCATCTGTTGTGGCGGCTCTAACAGGCTCGGGCTGCGTCTTCTGTCAGATGGTGGATCTGATGCAGAGCTCATATCCTGCAGTCCTACAGCTGCAGAATGTTCTATTTTCTTACCTCTGAGTCGACTCAGTGGGAAAATACATTTGGGTTCTTCTTCACTACCCACTTTTGTGAAAGCACAATTGCGTTACATATGAAAGGAATCAAATAGCACATAATGCTGAAGGGCATGTCTGTTCTACAATTACTTTTCTATGTCTGGAATTAAATGAAATGTATTACTTTCTAAGAAATGCCTGAAGTTCAATATGTATAAAAAACAATCTCATAAAATATGTTTTATGTTGTTTATTGTTCATTCATCTTCTAGGCCAAAGGCTCACCAACCTGACTCTGCATGTTTAAGAGGGCAAATGTCAAAGCTTTAATGATCTGTGTGTGGGTTGAATCGGTATTGTGTTATATCAATGGACAATTAGTGCTACAAACATAGGAATTATGATTCTTGTCCGTTGGGAGCAATGGAGGAAATAGCATGACATTATAGAGTCACAAAATGGGTGGATGTGTAAAAAAAAGAACGCCGGACTATGACATGGGAGACAGCGGTTCGCCTCCCGTTTCCTACTGGCAGTCAACGTTGGATGTTGGTGCACAATTGTTCCCTAACTTTAACCAGGCGGTTTTTATTCAGACGAACGTACCCCAAGTTTAGTCAAGTAGTCATTTTAACACATACCATGATCTTTCATTAATCTTGACCAAGTTGTTTTTGTGCCTTAACCTAACCAAACCTTAACGGTTTTATTTGTGCAACAGTGGTTTGTAACAATTTTGGAAGGCACTGACAAGTGATGTTGTCCTGCTGAGAGGGGCGTTAGATCAGAAGATGCTTATAGTATATGTCGCTCTGGATGGCAATTACAAACTACGTATTTTGCTGATTGAACTTTACTTTTTACTTTATCTGAATTGGATGTTGTCCGCTCTTTTTTTATTGCATCTTAACTGGATACTCTTTTGGAATGGGTGACAGTTGTCTTAGTCTGTTTGTGTTGTCCATATTTATTGTTGTATCTATATTTTTATGCTGCCCTCTTGACCAGGTCTCTCTTATAAAAGAGCTTTTAATCTCAAAGGGACTTTAATGGGTTAAATAAAGGTAAATGAAAAATGTCATTTCATTTTGGATGGACCAACGAAAAACAAATGTGATGCCAAGAAAGATGCAGCAAACAGTATTTTACTGTTGCTGTTTACTGTTACTCACACTAAAAAAGACATACCCTTACATTTCTCTAAACAGGTTTTATGCAAATCAAACCCGCTTTGAAGCTATATTAGCTTTTTTTTTTCATTCCAATTACCATTTTTAATTGACATTGTTATATGTTATTACTAAATTTCAAGTGAGTTACAGTTGAGCACAGCCTGCCAGCCAGCGTAGGCAGTATTCAAAATTCATCTTCAAACAACTCGATCACCTCAATCTATGGAGTCCCCGGTGATGAGGGACCTGGCCTTCTGGCTGTGTTATTCTATTATAGAGCAGCTCATGAAAAAAACAACTTCCTCTCTGCTCATCCCCAAAATAAGATTTCAATTGATTAAATGCCACTGTTGGAAGGGAGCATCATCAGATTTGACCAAAGTCTCTCAGCGTGTTGCCACGGCTCCAAATGGGTGGAGTTCTGAGAAAGTCTGGGAGTGGGAAGATAAATGTATAGAGAGGAAGAGAAGGAAGGGGAGGAGGAGGATGAATGTATAGCGGAGTGGAGAAAGATGGAAAGGAGGAGACGAAGGAGAATGGAGGGGAGAGAGAGAAGCAGCATTGTGATGGATGGTGGGAGGGATGTGGTGGCGATGGAGGGGTGTAGGAAGAAAAAGTGAGACTGAGAGATTTCTGCCCGATCTGCAGCATAATCATCCGATATGTCTCCGTCTGGCTTGGCAAAGACATCATTAAGGAAACCCGAGGTTGTTTGGGTTCACGGAGCCGCCGAGGCTCCCTTCCCTCCTGCCACTCAATTTGTATAATTTACCTCCGCTCCAAGTCTCTTTTGAAAAGAGCCTGTTTGACCCCTAATGTGGAGGAGTCAAAAAGTTGCATCTAAATGAAATGGATGGCTGAGAGACTCCCTGCTGAGTGTGTGGCCAGTCAATAGCCTGGCAGGGAGATGCTGATGATGATTCTAGGAGATGGCTGCACTTCGGAGGAGTTGTTTAGGTATGCAGGGAAGAGCAAGAGAGGCAGAGACGGAGAGAGAGAAAGAGACGAGAGGTGGTGATGGGAAGAAAATGAAAAGTTGAAGTGTGCCCTTCCCTGAGGTGATTTGTACAAGTGACCCGAGATTGAAGGGATGCTCAGTGGCATGCGTACTCCTCCGACTCCTCTGCAAACAGGCGTACGTTCTGTTTATGTTTCATACTTCGTCATGATGAGGCTGCACTCTAAGGGATGGAGGAACAGAGGGGGTGAGAGTGAATGGTGCAGTGGAGGAGTGATTACCCGGTGTGGAGCTGAGGGATGAGAGCCGCACGGGTATTTTATTTTGTCAATTGGAGTGTGCAAATGGAAATGTCAGAGCGGCCGGAAAACTAATGAATCTGATAGGAGAGATGCCACCTCTCTCGCCGAATGCCTGATCAATTGCCATTGTCTTTTCTGGGCGCTGATGTTTTTTGTTTGTTATTTTTTGATTGTTTTCTCCGCCTGGCCTGGCTGTTTGCGGTTAAGAGTTTGATGGTGAACTTTGAGTCAAGGAAATAAAGGAATCGATCTAAGACAGGAATCAATGCTTTCATCTGTTACTTACAAGTCTGGGCCTGTGAAAAAGTGATTTTGGATTAGAGTTCTCTAACTCAGTTAGCAAAGTAAACATAAACAAAAGAGGGGGTGCCAGCCCCTGAACAATTTGGTTGCCTCTGCCTAGATCCCAGTTAAAAAAAACTTCAATTTAGTCTCATTTATTTCCACATTTCCATTTAGTGACAGATACAGGCTGATGCTGAAATTCCCTAATGGCAATAACAGAAAACAAGTTGTGTCACTTCAATTAAGCAAGTAACTTCCATAACCTTGGAGCACTTTTGTGCATCCGTGACACAAAGTGACAGATGTGCTTAGTTTAAATTTAGACTGACAATGATCCAGTGTGTTGGGGCTTTGTGCTCGTTCAGTCACAATTTCTGGTAACTTGATGATCGTTGCAAAGATTGCGAGTGCTGCGCGGGATGAAAAGAAAAACCCTGCATTTGCACTATTCTATTTTGACAAGCAGGCTAATTTCTGCCCAGGGTCATCAATATTTCTGACACTTCAGTGGTGGCATAAATATAGAATGAATGTCCCTTTGTTGTGCTCGGGGAGCTACGTGTCTCTGAGCATCAACAAAAATCACTTGGATCTGTTTGTTAGCTTGTTCAGTCAGTTGACGAAACTGTCGCCGGTCCCTCAGGAGTCTGTCTGCTTTCAATATCATGCATCATAAACAATATCCAATTTGGACTACTGAACTATGAAAATACACTGCACGAGCTTGGGAGGGAGATGACAAGAAATCAACCAGCTGTATGAGTGATGAGTAAAAGCACTGGTTTGCTGTAAAACAATTCCATTTATGTTGGGGTATTATTATTTTTTTTCTCCTAAGTGAGAAAAAGCAACATGATGGTTTGATCTAAAGAAAATAAAGGTCTATCAGTAGAATCAGTGTTTCGTTGTCATTTGGCTGCCTACCTGAATCACACACTAATGTGGCTTTGGTTGATATCAGAGTATCTCTATCTGTCTCCTGACCCGCTGTGGGCTTAAGACGTCTTTGTTCAAAGAGTGGCACCACTCCTTTGATTGAATCCCCCTCATTACCTCAGTTCGCTTTTGATTCTGATCAGGCTCAACAACCCCTTTGCATTTTCTCACCTTGCTAATCCTTCGCCAGAGTCGCGAACGATGGCGCTTGCTTAATCTTTACGCCCTCTGTTTGAGGCCAGCGGGGGAGGACTCTGAAAACCGGCGTCTCCCGGCTCCAAAGCGAAAGCCCATCAAGACAAAAATAGTCATTTCTTAGAATCAAAATCCAGCGAAGAGTCTTTCTCACTAATGGCCTGCAGGACTAAGAGAAAGGAGCCAGGCCCTCGTTATCACCCATGTTCTTTTGGACGCACTTCAGAGGACGGAGGAAAGCTTTCTCTTGTGACAGAATTGAGACAGGGCTTACAAATGGCACAAATCTCTACAGCTAGTCGCACAGAGTACATAGAGGGCTTTTAGTGATATTCATTTCATTTTTAGCCTTTTTCTTGACACATTTTTTCTTTACTGATCTCAACATATTCAGCAGTAGGCCTTCACAAAACTATCTAGTAGCCTTTCATTCCCCAGTAAGAGATAAATGTTTTAACATGGCCTCAAGAGAGAATAATTTGTTATTGGGACAATAATGAATGTGATGGTATTCCACAATCTGGTGCTAATTCCACCATTAACATAATACAATTTAATAGGTCGCTCAGTTTCTTTTATTTCATAGATGAACAGCATTCTGGATGCGTACATTATGGAGGAGAGCAGATTGCCAGACTGTTAACTACCCCGCTCCCTACATTTCAATTGCAAATAATCTAGATAGATAATTTATGTAAAACACAATTATCATCAATATGAAACGGTCATTCAGTTTCGCCGTGATCTAATCTAAACTGGTGGATTTGTCTTATCTGGAGATGAGAGGAAGCGGGAGACGCTGGAGAGAAGAGAAAAAGCGCAAATATCAACAGAGAGAAAAGAAAGAAGGAGAGAAAAGGAAATCTATCAAAAAGATAATGAAGATCAAGCACAGGGCTTTGGTTATTGTAATTCTAGTTTCCAGGGAAGCGTGTAATGAACTGCAGGAATATGGTTGTTTTTGTATAACCTTACTGCGAGCCACATGCTGCTCCACAGCAGTATGGAACCACACAGAGCCGCCATCCACAAATACTGAGGGGGGGTTGGGAGGATGATTGATGGTAGGCCGCCGCCATTTGTGTGTTCATTGTGGAAGCAAGTTTAAAATATTGGCGTAAACAACCCTGACAGACAGCGGGAAGACGCATACAAAGACATCTTTTCCTTACTTTAGCTTGATTGGCATGATGAGCAAGAGACAAAGGACAAAACTGATGAGCATCGTGTGTATAAATCTGATTGCAGTGCGGTCGGTATGGGGAGAAGTACAGCACTTTATGTGGCACTGATGTGTTCCTCCGCTGAACGGCCCTCATGATCCTCGACCCCCATCTAATAAAATCCATCCCTCTCTCCACCCAACGCTGCCATCGTTGCATCAAAGAATAAGGCCACCCAGTTATGATGAAAGAGACACACGGAGACATTTTATTTAGGCCATAGGCCCCCTTGCTGCCATATTCCTATAGTATACAAATTCTCTGGAGCTGACTGACGTATGCATTTTCTGAGATAAAGAATATAAATAAAGAATACAAAAAATACAAACAAAAGTATAGTTATACATTGAGGAGGTGTGAAAAGGGGCAAGTAAAAGTTGTAATCCAGTTTCCGCTTTATAGATGTACTGCAAAAACATCTTTTTTGGAGAGAAAACCCTGTTCTAGTTTAATTAATTACCAGATTGCATGATTTTGTCATTGTCTTTGAAGTGTAAGATCAACAAAAAACCAATCCAAATTTATTTTGGAATACAATGAGCAAAAAGAGAGAAAATATAAATTCAACTAAATGTTTCTGAGTCTTGTCAGACTAATGGAACCAGAAAACATGACATTATGACATTATTGTGGGAATTTGTCATTTAAACGCTAAAATGTATTAATGTACTTATATTATAAATATAGACTGTTAATACAATTTAATCGCTGGTTTTAGAGTGCCTTAAATCTGCTTCATGAAGGGTTTTTCTCAGGTTTTATTTCAGTTAGAATATCTTTAAGGTGGTTCCTCCTCAGTTTTAAATAAATTTTTGCACAGCCGCACTGAAAACGTGCTGTTTGTACCCAGAGTGCCATGCCAATCATACAGTATATGATTATATCATTTTACTCATGTTGCGTTTATTTCAAAATAAGAGCACGCTGTCATTCTAGATAATTTCACCCAGGATTAACAAACGTTTAACTGAACCAAGAAGAACCAAGTAAGATGGATGAGAATTAAAAGGATCGTTTTTTTGCTGACTAACATTTTGTCAGTTTGGATTAGACAAGCCGTGTTTCCAAGCCATTCCAGCTGACAGAAAAAATACGAGGTTTTATCAGAGAGAAATATTAAAAGGGTGCACAAGCAGTGGTATAGTAGGATTTCATATGCTTTTTTTTTCATTTGAACTTAATTTCTTTGTTTTTTTGTATTCATTGTCACTTGTCAACAGAAACACAAACTCATTTAAATGTGCCAACAATTTAAAACCGAAACTGTGCTTTTATGTTTTTTTACTTCGTCTGAGCATCAGTTTGTTTATTTCCCCCTGTCATGCTGTTATGTACTATCCTCTAGTATTTTGTTGTTGCCTTTTATTGTTATCGCGACCAAATTGCTTAATTTTGTTTTCTGCTCTCTGAAAAGCTGCAATTTATGGCACTGTAATTGCTGCAAAGAGTAAAGTTCTAGTAAGAAAAAAATAGCAAGCTCGAGGGAAAATGTTACTGAACTGGCATTAATGATTTTTTTTTTAATGTATGAAATGTTTTTCCTGCATGTTTCTGTATTTTTTACTGAACACTCTTGCACACAAAACTAATTGAGGTTAAAGTTTTATAATTTACCATCATTTTTCACCTCCTCTCAAACGCTCCCCTGGTTATATGAAAAACTGTGACAGTTGGCGCAGATGCTCTGCTCTATCAATTTGGCCAGTGCATAATTACCAGTGAGTAAATTAGCATTTATGCATGCTTTTGCAATTCATTATTTCAATCAAGTCCTGGAGACTGGTCTACTTTACCTCAAAGCTCAGTTGTAACCAGCATGAACAACTATTACCTAAGTCTCCTTCAAACCTTCCATCTGCCTAATGGAGAGCAGCGGGTCTTTTTACAGATGGATCCGAGTGAAGCATTACGTAAACAAGCCCGCAGTAAAAAGGTGGTACTTACACAGGGACTATAACTGTAGGTGGCTCTTCCACCATTTCACAACAAGACTTTAATGTTCAGTGATGATTAATGCGGGCTGCCATTAATATCGATGGCCTCTGTAGCAGTAATGATTCTGATGGGAGTGATGGTGCATCAGTGTCATGAGGTTGACAATGCTTTATACTTAGAAAAAGGTGTTGCTCCATGTCCTTGCATGTTTGCTTGTTAGGCGTGTGCTCCCCCCCTTCTTTTTTTTCCCAATCTCAATCCATCATTAATGTGAGCACATGCATGTGAATAACTCATTAGTCTCTGCATCGATCTGACCCAGGCTCCAGCTGCATGCCCACTTCCTAGAGGAAACAGCAGTGAGACAAAGGGAGGCAGCAATCCATCAGTAGCCCAGGAAACCAATCATCTATTTGAGAATGGGTCTTTCAATTAGTGGAAAAGCCCTCTGTGGTGTAGTATTCAATCCAGGTTGATTTTCCACTGTGGCCTACGCAAGACTTATGGACCCATATTTATCAATATGTTGGGTTACTTACAATGAGAAACCTCTAATTTGCATGGTCGTCTGAATCAATGGACTTCCTGTTTTTATATGTGGAATTTCAGTGATGTCATGCAAGTTGTGAATCAGAGGAAATGTGGAAATGTGAAAGCAACTCATCTCTAACACTCTCTCGGGTTCACATCGGCTTAGTTCAAAATGGAAGTGACTAATAGCAGCTGTCTTGGTTGGGCACTTTTCCTTGTATGTTAACGGATTTGCATGCATGTGGATGTGTGTGCATGTGATTATGACCGCAGAGACCAGGGTAAAAAAAAAAGACAAAAAAGAGCCTTTTTAGCTGCACGTTGGAGACACCTTGGGAGTGATGGTTATGGAAATGGAGACAGGAAGAGGCCAGACAGAGCATAAATGCAGACACACAAATGGCTTTTGACTGGTTGCTCTTTGACGAGCCGTATAAAATCTGCTGTGACATTCTGTCTCCACTTTTCAGGAAATACACAGCAATGCTTGTTCAGAATAGCGATGCGCTGGGCAAATTCTGGATCACTGATGATACATGGGGTGTATGAAAAATTCACCTGTCATCGGGAGCTCCAGCATAAAAACATCAAAAGGTGATGAGACACAAAACAACCTACACTACTGCAGCAAAATTGTTTTAATAAAGGTTCACCATCATAATAATAATGTGTTTTTTCTGATGTGTTTCATATGACTCCAAGAGGCACATCCATTTTTATTCTGTCATGAAAGCAATCAGTGCTTTGTTACTGCAATCCATTGGTCATCTGGTTGACTCTCCAATAGCTGGCAACAAAGGCCTCTTAAAAGCAGGCAATGGCATTAAACATAGTGCTAGCAGCAGGGTTGTAAATGCATGTTGACATTTCACTTTTCATTGGAATGTGGCTGCCTGTAGCTACACTGGCTGACCTACGTGGAAGTTTGTAACTTTAATAAGCTGATAATTCAAACATATAAAAGTGCCTGTAGCAGCTTGAACATTGTTTGCTTTCTGCAGCCCTTGCAGTGCTATAAGATGTTTTTTTTTTTTTTATCTTAGATAGAGCAAGTAAAATATTTAATTGCAACTTTAAAAAAGAAAAATGTTTTATGAAATCAGGCTGTTGTCTGAATAAGGCTATTATAAATATGAGCTGTTTGGAGAACTATTAAATACAAAGTGTTTAAATAGTACCTTCATCATCATCATTGTAGAGCATTGCCATATGCACACTGTTGCAACAGCAGGTCTAAATCAACTTAGTAATACTATGAAATCTTCCCCATTCTTTTCATTTAATAATGTAAAAGGAAAATGACCTGCCAGCCACTGACTTAATGATTGTCTTGTGTTAAAAATTAAATAAATAAGTACACTCTTGAACATGCACCTCCCACTGGTGGATGGCACCACCAAATCTCAGGCCGCCTGACAATGATCCTAGCGAAATTAAAATGAATATGTAACCAGTAGGAACACCCATCCATAAGCCTTCACAGAGCAAGCTTTAATATCTGCCTCAGAGCAGATGGCCTTTTCTTTAATAGAACAAGGTGGTTTTAATATTTGAAATATTTGAAGATTCAGCGAGAAACATAATTTTTCCTTCCTCACTTGGATTAAATGGTGACAGCTCACTGGTTCTTTTCATGTGGGATTTAAGTTAAATCCAGAGGGTTTTTTTCTAATTTAGGTTGCTTTGAATGTACAAATTCTCACACACACACACACACACACACACACACACACACAAAAATCATCAAACCTCAAATGCCTGCCAGTGGAGGTAGAGCGCCAATGGCGAGATGTGAGAGAGAGAAAGCGAGAGAAAAGAAAGAGATTGTGGAAATGCATGAGATTGGGACAGACAGCAGGAGAGATGAGTTTGTGGATAACATTCAGCTTATTCACTCAAGTATGTAATCAAGTCATGAGTTGTAAAAAAAAAAAAAAAAAGAACAATATGGCTAATATCCATGAGCCGCTTTAATCTCAAAGAACATGTTTGGTCAGTGAACTAATTTAGTGGCTTTTTTGGCTGTCAAGTTGTGTTTCTCCGAGCACGCCGACTGAGAGAGACTGAAGCTGCAACACCTCTGGGGAATGACAGGCTGGTTGATTTAGTGTGTGTGTGTGTGCGCGTTTGTATTTGTGTGTGCTTGTCTATGTTCACATGCTTTTGTCTTCTTCTATCATTTAGTCTCTTTGTGTCAACGAGTGAGCTTGAATTTATGTTTGCATGTACCTATGTATGTTTTCCTGTATAAGCACATCAGTATGTGGGTTTTCAGCTCTGCCAGGCTTGTTTGTGCATCCGTATTTGTGCCTGTACTTGAAAAGAGACAGACTCAGTCTGACCTGAACATTACCTGAGGAGCACGCCGTGTCATCTTTTAACTCACTTTGTCTTAGACAGATAGCTTGGTTCTAAAAGCCTCTGTCCATGGTGCTGAAAGCTGGCCTGATGTATGAGCGTTAGGCCCTGTTTGATAAATCCACCATGTCACTCTGCCCCTGACAACCATTCATCATGCTTGGCTTTCTCATGTGAAATGTTCTGTGTGCTGGATAATTCAGTAAGACAAATAAAATGTGAGTCCTAAAGCTTCGACTCGGCTCCGTCCCACCCTGCTTTGACTTTTCAGTACTGTACTTTATCTCTCTGTCGTAGGGACGCTGTGTCCCTGTCTAAGCACGAGCAGCAGCAGCAGCTGTAGCTGTGGCACAGTGACTATATTCAGACCAGCTGAAGGACGCACATGTTCTTAATGAGGCGGCTAATGAGTTCTGTTCTTTTGTTGCCGTTTTTGTTTTTTTTTCTTCTTCCCAGGGTCAGGACAACCTTTCAGCTGAAGTCTCCTGACTTTTCCCCCGTGGTCTGACTCAAAAGACTGTTTTTTGTTCTGTACCACTTGGTCATTATCAATATTTTGTTTTACGTGCTTGCAGTTAAAATGCCACAAATAAAAGTCATTACACATGTCACATTACCCCATGGTTGGATGACGACAAAAAGATATGTAGTTTAATTATAATACCATGCAGTTTGGTTTTTAAATAAACCAGGTGTGTTATGATAATATGAGAAGAAAGCAAAGGAGAAAAGAAGGCAATTGTTTGTAAAAGAAACAATGACATTTATTTTTTTCTTAGCACTTTTCTTAATTAGTCTGTTGTGCCCATTGATCACATATAGTACAGTTAATATAAAAATGGCTTTTTAACTTTACACCCAAAGCAACAACGAAATGTTTTCTTAAAATATGTATGCTAAAAATACTGAGAAAGTATTTCCACTAAAAGTACTGGAGAAGAGCTTGTGATTCTGCAATGATGACATGGCCGTGTTTTGCTGTGGCTGACGTTTTTCTTCGGTTCCTTCTCTGTTTACCTCATGTAGTTCTTGTTGTAGGCACTTACCAGGGCATAACAGACCGCTTTGTGAGGAGATAACGCATCAATCTCAGTTTTAATCAACATGTTATATTTGTTTTAGTCCAGCGCATTTATTTCCTAGTCACCGTTGCAATGAGAACTACACAGCATAAACAGCCATTTGGCAAATGTCCTTTCTAGATACTCATTTTGTAGCTGAATTTCATTAAGCTTAATGTGACGTTGTAATCAAAAGTAGTCTGCTCCTTGCCTTAATTTGAAACCCATTTAAACTGTTCAAATACAGAGGATTTGTCATTACATCAACATAATAGAATATATAACAATATTTCCATGAAAAATCAAGAATCCATTTTTAAATAGAAAACGGGGGGTATATTTCATCAAAAGGCTTACACCATAGTCACTGTTATTTGTCTACTCTACTAAATCTCCCTTCCCATAATAGACAGGTGTTATTACTGTATCTCTAACTCGTCTATGGATGTTTTACAAAGCACAGACGGTATTGCTTGGGACCACACGGACAGTTCCACAACTCTGAACACATTTAACAGTCACTTACAAGAGAGTTGACCATCACCATCATCAGCATCATCATCATCATCATCTTCACTTTCTTTTCTCTGCCTGCATTTCTCTATGAATGGTACTGAAATATATCTTTTTGCAGTAAATGCCCCTTCCTGTAGATGTTAGTTTGGTTTGATGTAACGGTTACAAAGCCACCACTTCAGCTAGGGTTGAAACTGGGAGATCACGTAGTCTATTTTAAACTGTTCCATCCCAGTCCAGTAATAGTTTTGCCAGTGTATCTGAGCTGGGGGACCAGCAATGGGTATGCCTTTGAAACAGTACTACAGATTTGTCCACCCCTGCCCATGGCCTTGTCCATTCAGTGTAGTTGGTGCGTGGTGCTCTACAAAGCTGCTCTTCTTAAAAGGCATTGTCAGATACATTTATGACTGTGGCTTTCACTTCCACTCCACTTGGCAGTCCCTTACCCGAAACCCACAGCTTTGTAAAGAAAGGAGAGTGCGTACCGGTAGCTTCCACTGGTGTCAGCGAAGCTTTGGAGTCGCATTTCCTTATATCCCCATAAAGGTGGTGGTTCCTCAGAGACACATAAATAAGCAGGCATGCCACTGAAATCACAGCCAAGAGCACACCAAAGACGGTGATTACTGCTGCGTCCCATTTTTCTGTGTCCTTGACTGCCAGCTCTAATCCTTTAGTGGTGACATTGACACATTTGTTGTCATGGTTGTAGTGGATGCTGCGGACATCCACACATACTTTGTAGTGAGTGGCGGGGCTGAGATGAGTGAGGTTGTAGACCTGGACGTCAGAGGGTACCCTGGTGGTAAACGCCGTGGTGGGATGTTTAGCATCTGACACTGTGTACCATTTAATGTTGGGAGCCAGGGTGCCAGGGCCGGCCTTCCACGAAACCAGGATGGAGTTTGTCTCCACTGATTTGATTGTGACATTCAGAGACCCATTTGCAGATTGGGGAAAATATCCATTCACCTCTACTGAAACAGATTTAAGATCAGCTCCGACCAGATTATGGGCAACACAAGTGTAAAGACCAGCTTCATTTTCTGTTACATCATAGATGTCAAAAGTTCCTTCTGGGTGCATGTAGAACTTGTCAGACACGGTGTTAGGCAGAACCCTGGTTCCAGACGGGGTGATCCAGTAGATGTCTGGCTCTGGTTCAGCAAAGGCCCGACAATGGAGTGACACCGAGCTCCCATTCTGTGCTTTAATATGCCCAGGCATGCTTTCTGGAGAGATGAGTGGCAGACAAATCTCCATCATCTCCCTGAAGTGCACCTGTCGAACATGCTGGCCCTCATACTCAGGCGGCTCCACACAGTACAGCGAATCAGGCTCCATGAAGCGAATGTTGGTCTTGTTCATGTTCATCCAGCGGACTACGCAGTCACAGCGGATGGGGTTGCTGTGCATGCTAACCTCTCTGAGATTTGGGAGAGACTCGACAGTAATCCTGTGGAGGGCACTGAGCGCATTGCCATTTAGCATTAGGGTTTCCAGCCGCGGTAGTTTGTAGAAAGCATTAGGATGGATATAGGAGAGTTTAGGATTGTTGGTGGCTTCTATTTTGGTCAGCTCAGGGAGGTTATTGAGGGCAAAGCTGTCGATGGAAACTAGCTCTGGCATGCTATTAATCCCCAGTTCTTTCAGATGGAGCATATCCACAAAGTCCCCTCTCTGTATCCTCGCAATTGGGTTTTTATTTAGATCCAAAAACTTGAGATTTTTTGCATTTCTCAGGGCAGAATGAGGCACCTCAGGGAAAATATTATCATAGAAAGAGATGCTTTCTAAGTTATCAAGACCAGCCAGTGCATCGTCAGGAAGCTGAGACAGGTTCATTCTGGTGAGAACAAGACTGCGCAGGTTACTGAGAGGTTTGAAGTTCATATCATCAACAGAAACAATAGGATTCTCACCAATCATCAGGATCTCCAGATTTGGCATGGGTTCGAACCACTCTCTTTTAATGGCCTTCAGCTTGTTAGAATTGAGGTGGAGCCGCTCAAGGTTGCTGAGACCCTGGAAAGCCGTTGGGGAAATGGAGGAGATGAGGTTGTGATTCATGTAAAGCTCCTGAAGGTTGGCCACCTCAGTAAGACATCGTTCAGGCAACTCTCGTATCCAGTTTTCCTCCATGTGAAGGGACAGCAGCTGAGGAAGATTCCCCAGGTGGACGTCGCTGATAGAGGATAAGTTGTTTTGCGATAAATCAATCTCTGTGATGTTGGCCAGGTAATCCAAGGGTTGGTCAATCTTGGCAACATTGTTTGTTTGCAGTAATAGTACTTGCGTGCCCACTGGAAATTTTTCTGGCAGGCTAAAGAGTCCCAAGTCATTGCAGTCAACTGTCTGCGCCTCCATGTAGACCGAACTGGGAGAAAACCACGGTCTTATCTCGCATACACAGAGCTTCGGGCAATCAGACCTCTCCTCTGTGGCCACAACAAAAGAGGCCATGGCCAAGCCAACTAAGAGATCCACGAATGACACGTCCTTCATATTGGACCGATTCCCTCCAGTAAGAAATTGGTCCTTGTAGATTAAGTGGTCTGAGCTGTTAACTTCACAAATAATGAATCATTTGCTGCAGCTGCTGAGGCGATTGACTCACCGCCCCTGCCACCGCCACCACCACCAGCACCAACTGCAGCAGGACTCCCTAAGGTTTTTTTGTCTCGCTGTGTAGATGCCCTTGGATGTAATGACCAATCACTCAATTTTGCCTGCTGGTGTCAGGGTTCAGGGCCGAGGCTGCAGTCAAGCAGACCCGAGAAGGTGGGAGGGGGAAAAAGGAAAAAAGAAAAAAGGATCGACTGATATTATACTTCAAAGGACTTATGTTAAGCAAATGTATAGGTATCCATGAAAAATCTGCTCTGTCTTTAAAGATGGAGGTCCTCATTGATTGTCGTTACTCGCTCCCAGAGTCCACAGCCCAGTCCATTCCTACCTGTGTATGACAAACAAGACAAAGAGAAGCGGTGTGAGTATTACATGATAATGGAGGTGGTCAGGGAATGTCATAAGAGAAGGATTTGGGCATACTGACATTTGTTATAGGCACACTGATGCATGTTGACATTTATACACGCTCCTTTCAAGACATAGAACCATGGATTTACATCTTCTTGACCTTCTAGACTTCATTCTGGGGACTTACGGATGAGCCCCCACAATATGGCATTCAATCCTGACGTTAGCAGTGTGAGTCTATTATTGGTTAAAGAGAAGGCTTTATTAAGATTCTTAAATGGCAGACACCCTACGGCTTAAGTATTAGCCTTAAGGGCAAGCTGCTTAAAGACACTGGAATATGTTGGTCACTATAGCAACAAGTAAGGGGGCAGCCAATAACACACACTATACTGGGAGTCAGGCTGAACATGCAAACTAAGCATTTGACACAGATGCAGTTTGCACCTGTTTGTTAGAAGATGCAGCAACTGACAGCCACGAAAATGAAAATGCATTAATGTGTTGACATAATTAATCAATGTGCAATCAACAAATCTGCACGCTAATAGGATTTAACATTTTTGGAAAATACAGGTCATGCAGTTCATCAGTGGCCACACATTGCAAACAGCTATGTCAATGTGTATACACACACGGACGCCTAAAGGGAAAAAATAATACATAATTATGATTGTATGGTCTCAGACACACATGTTTACAAATAACAATAAGCAAAGCTCAAAAAAAGAGATTACCACAAGTCTTGGCTATGATATTGTTAAATTATATTTAAAGACTTGTTCAAAATGATACTTGACAAAAAAACAAAACACAGAAATGTCTCCCTCATTTACTCATCTACTCATTCACTACTCCATATAAAAAAACACTTAGTAGTTTACTCTATAGTGAACAGTCATCACACACTAATTTTCATTTCTCCAATAGTAAAAATGAGTAGTATTGTTAGGAGAAAGTAGTGTACATGCCATTGACCTTTTCATTCCATTGTGGGAATTTTGGAGGGCACTATCTTAGTGCATAAATTTCCCACTCAGAATTTGAACACTCAAATAAAATGGCAGAGGGTAAATATAGTGCACTATATAGTAAATAGGGAGTCATTTTGGACACAGCCCTTTTCTAAATTGAGTGAAGGCTCAAGGCTAGAACTAAGTTTACATATTTTATTAGGTTTTTAGGTAACAAACATGGTTCTGGTATATACAGAACAATACTGTGTATTAGAGATCCAAGTAATGTTTGTTAATGTATAAAATGTCTAGGTTTGTTTCACTGACAATCAATGAAGAGCCAGAAACTGTTTTATGAAAGTGCCCAGTGTGATTTTCACAGAATTTTAGACACATTTTATAATTCATAGTTATTGAACTGTCATGAAATGGGGCACATGTAACAGTAAAAGCTTAAACAAACATTACAAGGCAAACAAATCGACACGATGTGACCATATTTTGTCCTCTGATTATCTGCCATTTATAGTGTAGCAGTGGTGATACAGTTCTTTCAGTTCTTACAGTTACAAATATTGATTGAATTGTCCATAGATATCTTTATACAAGCATGAAATTATTCGAGAAAATAATGACACACTGTAGATTACCAATAGACCTATTTTTTTTATGTAGTGTCTCTTTTACCGTCATATTATCCATGTCGGCATCGTCTGCTGCTATGGCAGAAACTCCACAGCTGAAGTGTACCATGTAATTTGTCGTATGTAACTGCCTCTTACTGAACAGATGGGTTTGATTGCTCTTGTGATATTTTAGTCCTATAAGAGCACAAACCACATCATGGGAAAAGTCAAGAGAGACAGGGGATGAAATGGAAAGAATCAAGAGAAGAAGTGTGACGGCGGCTGGAAAGTGAGAACAAGAAAAGGGAGGAATGGTTTAATTTCATCACCCTCGCTGTCTCCACCTCAGTGGCCACAGGGGAGGTCTGGGGAAAAAAATAAAATGATATAAATAAATAAATAAATAAAAACTTGTGAAGGCAGCAGAAACGCTGCAGTTTGCCCCGCTGGCAAAGCCAAGCCAAGGGTTCATTTCTCAACCTCTGCTCCAGCGTTGGCTTGAGACTGGGTTGGAGGGGTGAGGGAGGAGGGAAGGCAGACATGGAGCTAGTGGAAGGAGAGTGAGAGAGAAAGAGAGTGTGGGGGTATTATTTTTCAAAAGCACGTGGCACTTTTAATAAGCTGCAACACCCAGAGCATTCTGATAAACAGGGTTTAGCTTCTCTCCCTCAGCACTGGCTCTTCATTGTGGGCTATGCGGTTGATCCGTGCCCTGGAAGCACAGGTCAGAGTCTGTAATTCAGCCTACAGCGTTTGGGTCTCACCTCTGCTCGCTCTGGCTGTTCTCTTTAGTAATCACAATTACCAGCAGTGTAATGTGGTCAGGTTAACTGTTACTGCATGGCTTTATAGTGCAGTCAATGCAGGTGGCTCTAACAGGGTGTGCTGTTATTTGTTTTATCAATGATGTTAATTGTGTCAGTGGGGACATTTTTAGGCTTCCATTTGGTTATCAATATTTACTGTTAGATACTTTGCAGCACTCAAAAATAAAGTCTACGAATGGGAAGGTGTGGAATAAGAAATAGTGCTGCCCCATTTTCACATTAAATCAGGCATTACTGAAATGCGTTTTGGTAAGGCACGAGGAGGACATCACTGATGGTAAGGAGTGGTAGGAAGAGATTGAGAAAGAGAATCCATTATTGTCTTTAGTTTAATGTTAATGTCTGTTGTCCCACATTGGCGAAAATGTAGGGTGGGATTAGGAAGGCTTTACCGAACAATTTGCAAGATGGTGTGGCCAGCAAGCACAACATATTTTCCTGCTAATTAATGAGGATAAAATTCTGTTAATGATAATCCAACACTTGCTTCATGAAAATCTTGATTTTAGGCCTGGTTGTGGCCACTAGTGTGTGTATTATTTTTTAAAACTTAGTTACTGCCAATGTTTGGAATGGGAGTATTGGAACAGATTATTGTCTCGATTATCTATTATTGTTGGTTTATAAAATGTTTATAAATGAAAATAGTGTTTTGTCCGACCAACAGTCCTAGACCCAAAGATTATCCGCTACTAGGATAACACCAGAATCAATTTTCATTGTGGGTAATGTAGGCACCAGGTTTTAGCAAGGAAGAAAAATGTGTGAAATAAAAACGGAAAAGATGATATTTCTGGTTCTGCTGCATCAATTTTGAACTGTCCATTATGAGTCCGACAATATTACTCTTGTGGAGTACTCTTTTAACGCCACTGGCATACAATAGCACATTTCATACTGAGTTAAAACCTTGCTTAAGTGAACCCATTAAATAGTTTAAAATGTTGTGTTTAATTAAATAATAAAATATTAAATGAATATCAAAATGACACACTTTTTATTATGCATTTTCTTCCATTGTATCCAATAATGTGGTTATTTAATGGACATCTACTCCAGTGAAGGGCAGACTTATACTTGACCATTAAGCTCTAGTCTTGACAATTAGTTGAGTAAACTCAGCCAACACATTTGAAATGGAGATTTACTCTCAAATTATAATTATTAATGCTGCTTTCTAATTTATGCCACTTATCACTGTACATATTTGACTCTGGGAGCAAGACCAGAATAAATATTGCATACCTTTCATTGTCACAGAAATCTATCTAATCTATGTAAATCCGGTTTAATTTACAGTCTCCTGGATGTCAGCTGAGGTCCCAGTGAAGGGCTGTTGAAGGGAAACATTGGGAGTCATTTGTAAGAAGAAGCTGACTGAATTGGAGGTGACATCTTGTGTGGCAATGTGACTGATGTGGCAAATGTTCTTTGAGTCTTCAGGCATGCTTGCTGCCTGAGCAGAATAGTGTTGAGTCAATGACTTGGTTACGTAATAAAACAGTTTGAAATAGAGACAATTGAGGCAAGATGGCTATGTAAAACAACTAAGAAAATGTTTAGACAATGCACCTTTCAGATTAGCTGAATGTAAATGACAAGTGGAACATCCTCAGAGCTCAGTATACTTGATGTGTTAACACATCAGCAAAATTGAAAAGCTTTCAACAGCACAGCCTCTGTTAAGATTGCTTGTTTGGCTGGAGAAATTGGGCTTGTTAAGGTAACAAATACTGCATTTTATTACACTTTGTTATAGAGTTATAATACTGTACTTAAGTGCATCATCTTAAGTGAACTATCCTAATCATCCACAGGGAGTTGAACTGGTAAATTGGAATTGTAAGACTGCATTATGTGAAGCCCAGTGTAGAGGCAGTCTGTATTCTTGTGGCCTTGCACCGTGACTGCAGAGGCTATGGAGTCCACACACCACTTGTACTAACCTATTAGTAAGAGATCCAGTCAAGCTACCCAGCCGCAACCCCCGACACACCCACTGCTACGATGTAGAGCTAATTTCCCACAATCCACTGCTCTAGTTGCCGGTAATTGAGGTGGAGTGAGAGGGGAGGGAAAAGGGAGAGAAGAGATCTGGAGGACAAAATTACTTGCCAGAGGAGGAACTTGTCGTAGTATCAGTAGTGGTGTATTAACCTCTGGTGACCCTGAGAATGCTGTCATTGCAGGAAATATTAACCTTAGCAAGACCAGAGAGGAATTAGCCAAAGCCCAGTCAAACATTGGGAGAAGACTTCCAAGCAACAACATGTTGTGGTGTATCTGGCATTAAGTGGCAATAACTTGCGTTTGGCTTCGCAACTGTTGGACAAAGAGAAATGAGGTTAATATGGCTGTGGCAAATAGAATTCAAAGACGGATGTTTGTAATCTGTGCCTGGAAAAGCCTTTTGGAAATCTTGAGTAGAGCGATACATAATCAACAGCCGGTAATTTAACCTAGAAGGCTTGAAATGGATCTCCTGTAACCTAACGTCTAACTGCACAAACACATTAAGCCTAAGCTTTGACATTTGCTCCGGGAGCCAATGGAAGCCTTTTATAGGTCAGGCTAAGGTGTTCACTCATGGAGCTAACACAAGTTCCCAGGTGTCAGAGGAAGGGGGCGGGGGGGGCAATCATTCAAGCCATGGTCTCCAAAGCACCTCCATTACAGTAGGAGGCTGACAGTCTTGCCCAAGGGCTTTTCACATTTGCCAGTGTTAATCCTGACTGTGAACATTACAGCAAACAAGCACCTGGGATCTGGTTTGTTTCAGGACTGCCTTAACTGTGTGAAATACAGCTAGATTTGTTTACCACCATTGGTTACTCCAAAAATGAAAGGTTAAACCTGTAATAACTGATTTCTGGCCACTTGTGGGCAGCAGAATACAAATTGGGAGCACAAAACCGAAATATTAAAACCTTGTTAAGTTGATATGAAGAACTTGCTAGGATACAGTTGCCTATTTACACATCCAGCAGATACAGAGAAACATTTGCATTTATTTGGAGTTGTGGTCCTGGCCACCAAGTCCAATATTCACTCTCTTTTAGCTCTGGTTTGGTCTCCACCAACTCCTGAGAGAAATATCTGGCTCTTTAGCTGCTAAATGTTCCACTATATTCACCAGCTAGTTGTTAACGTTGTCTGTCTGCTTTTTGGTGCTGGTGCAGGTAGTGTACAGTGGGGTTTTTCGAGCTTTATAGAGATATTTGCGAGTTTAATCTGATAGATATATTGGCCGATAGCATTTTTTTTTTTTTTTTTACATAAACACATTACATAAACAAACAATCTTGACACGGATCCCTTAGATTGTTTTTTTCGTAACCATGATACATACTAAGTATCAAAGTATCAAATCGATTTGTCAGTGCTCTACAGTGGACAAATGTAATGGAGTCACTGTTTCTAAATGACCTCAAACCTAGTTCGGCATTCCTGTACTGCAATTTCTGCAAATGGGCCAACATATACCCCGACAACGATACAGTATATCTGCAATAAGATAACATCGGTCAATATACCAGCCTGGCGAATTTATTGGTCTTGCTCTAATAATTACTTGTGGGTTCGTCATGACAAGTGACCCTTCTCAAATTATACACAGTAATTTGATCCATTGCTATTATAAAGATATTGTTTATAGCCATTTTAAATTATGTGTACCCTGGGTCACTGTCACTGCAGATTTACATGTTGGCACTCAAGTTGGCTTTTTTATATTCTTAAGTGTTTTTGCATCACTGTTAAGAGTTCGGAGCTACTATGTCTATATTTATTAACATATTCCAGCCGAGAAGCTGTTGAGAAATGACTGTCATTGCATCACCATTAGAAACTGGTACGTATCTAGTCCTCATTAGTCACATATTTCACTTTTAATTAGCGTGACATTTGACATTACTGAAAAACCTGGAATGTCTCCTCATTAAAATGCTGCACTTTTGGGTTGGTTTATTGTCGTTGTCAGGTAAAAACTCACATAACTCTTTTTTTTTTGTTCAGTAATATTAATTTTACACAGGCACATACTTCATGTGTTGAGTGGATTCCATGACTTATATGCCCAAAATGTACTCTTTGGAGATCATTTGCTCTCATCCGGAAATGGTGCCAATCATGATACCTGAATTGGAGGCTACATTTAAGAGGTTCAGCCGCTGTCAAGGTGAAAAGCTTTTCCATTCAGATCTTGGCAACACCTCACACTTACTTTCCCACTGGGCCACCTCCATTATACTAACACTGTGGTTGTTCCGGACAGTAATGGCACAAATACAGTTTGATTAGAGACCAGTGAGATATGACCACTTTAAATTAATGAGTGTGCACAGTAGGGGCAGAAAGCATTGGTCCTGGTGGCTCCGCGGTGCTAATTCAGGCAAGCCTGACTCAAGGCGGCCGGGCAGCCAAACAGCCGGGCAGAACTGTTTGTTTTATGCTGTTTATTGAAATGAGTTATAAATCCTCCCACTCGCTTCACAGGGCTTGAATGGGGTTTAGCGGAGCAGGGACGTAAAGATGATTGCTTCGTCACAGGTTGGGTACTCATCAATGCCCTGTGCGGCAGGTTGACCTACAGGTCGTGTAAAAAATGAAATCATTTATTATACAAAACACAAGTTCTGTGAGGGTTATGGCCGGCATAAAAAAGAAAGTTTGTGTGATCTGAGCTGTGGAATACGTCTCGATGTAGGTTTTTGTCGGGAGCATATTGGCCCTTGGGGAGATGATTATGAGGCCTGCACGGTTTAAGTGGTAACAAGGCAGTATTGCATCTGCCGAGAGGTAGACATTATACTCACTGTGGTAAAACTGGGTGGAAGACATAAAGGTCAGACGTAAGTGGAAAGTAGGGCGCAGCCGAATTGCCTCCTCTTTCAGAAGAATAGCCGGTGTATTGTAGAAATGGTTCACTGGGAATTTTGATCCACTGGTAATAACCCTCGCAAGGCTTTCTTCTTCAAGTCACACACCCCCCCCCCCCCCCCCCAAGTTCTTTCTTCTTTCTCCCTGTTCGTTCTCACAACCCCCAAATCTCTTTTTATAAACCTTGTCCTTTTCATCCTGCTTTCTCACATTTGTCTCTGCTCTTCAAACCCTTATATTTTCTCCTTCTGTTCCCCATTTGCATCACGAGCAATGGACTATAAAGAAAGTAGGCATTTACTTTAGTCTCCCTGCATATCCAGGTTCCCGTCTTTCTTTCTGGGCATCCTACTGTCTCGTAGCTCGTTTGCTGTCAGCCTAATTGCCTTTTCAATACTTGTCACCCCTGCTGTGCCAAGCGCTAGTCTATCTGCATACCGTCTAACTGTCTGTCTCAGGAGCTGATATTTCCTAATTTCAAATGTCCGTGTCTGTATGAGTTTTTATCGGCTCATGCACCATGACTTTTTGGTAACCACTGAAGGATGTGGTTGGTCCCGTTCTGGCTGCCAGAGCCAATTGCATTCCACCCAGTGCGTCAGTGTCCACCAGACATGTGCGGTGATCCTCACTCGCAGCGTAGGTGCAGTTCTTCTCTCCACTCCGCCATCTTTACCTGCCTGGTCTATTTTTTTGCCAGACCAGTTTGTGTCTCTGGCATCACTTGTGAATGTAAGTGCTATAAATCCATTTTCATTTGATCCATACATTTCATGTGTTAAAATAGCTAGTGTGACGGCACATAACATACTAGTTTTATTTTGATTTCTTCATATTACAGGCAGTCACTTTGCAATAATGCAACATTATAGGTGTCTGACCTATTGTCTCTGTCCAAACAAAACCGTGTATCTCCAGTTTTGGTGGTTTAGATTTTAAAGTATTCCTTCATGAGCTGAGAAGATTCTCCTATTTCTTCATATAAATAAAACAATTAAAAACCCATTGGATTATCTGAAATATTAACTGTCACAAAGCTAAAAACAGGGCATTTTTACTTAGCTCCTGAAAAGCTGACATTTCGGAGATACATGGTTTTCATAGGACAGTGACGCCATATAAAATGAAAATATAATGTTTCATTGTAGAGGGTATTTCTCTTCATGGGGTTAATTATTACCCATAATGTGAAAACAAGGGGAAAAAAGTGAGAGAAGATGCTTTAAGTCGCTTCCGGTGCACACTGGACCCACGGTGGACATGCAGCGCAGCCATGACGCAACCAGTCTACTTCTGATAGACGTTCTGGGTAAGCCCCTTAGTGGGTGGGTGCCTCTGGAAGGCTCTACTGTCCCTCCCTCTGCCCTTCAGCTCATTGATTTACTATTATACATTCTCTAAGGTAAGTGAGAGTCCATTAAAGGGAGTATGTATGTGTGTGTGCGTGTGGGAGCAGATGGAAACCATGAAGGCCATGAATCAGTGGCAAGTCAACTGTTAATGTAAAATCAATGTACCAAATTAACCACAGGACCCCCGTCTCTGGTTTTTCAGCGCTTTTCCGGACAAGACATGCCCTTGGGCTGAGTGAGGGAGAACACACATGCCCCACTATTGAATGCTATAGCACGCCCACCTGCACTCATGCGCACACACACACACACACACACACACACACACACAGCAGACAGGAACACACACAAATACATAGAAAGAAGCATGCATTTGCAGACACGAGCATGCACCCGTAACCCACAGTGTCCTCGCATAGAACATAAAAAATAAACGTGCCCAAGCTCATAAGCATAATGCATGCATAACGCACCACACAGGGAAAGTGCACAGCTAGGTCCCCTTGTCTAATTCGCATCGTGCTGCATCTATTAGAATTAAGCCAAGGTATCCGGCTTAAGGCTGCCGCTGATAAGGTCAAAGGCGTAGCGAACATTCCAACACTCATTTCTCCCCCAACATAATCGCACTCACTCTTGACAAAAATCTGCATAATGTTCCTTGTATAGCTGCTAGCCAGAATGAAAAAAGGGGAGGTGTGAGCAGGGGGAATGAAGCCAGCGGCATATCCCTCAAAGTCAGAGCCAAATTGAATCTGCAGGTGCAAATGTGGCATGTGTGCCGCCTCTAAGATGCGCAGCTATCTATATTTATATGAATAATATATGGCTGGTCAAGGGGCCACAAGCCTGCAGGGAATAAGTTCCTACGGCAGACGGAATCAATCATTATATGCCACTGAAATGCATTCATCGCTGGCTTGGACCTCTTTATTATGATTTCATGGGGTTTGATATGGGCTTTCTCTTTCTGTTTTCATTCTCTGCTACTCTTCCTCAGCTGAAACAGATGAAAGATATGGCACTTTCAAATGGCACGATGGCTTTGTGTCTATTCAAAGGCTTAGCAGCAGCATAATGGCTGGCTGATTTGGAGACAGTAATTGCTTTGTATATGTGCATTTGTGGCCATATTTTTGCACACGTGTGTGTGTGTGTGTGTGTATATATAGGCATCCATCTGCGTAAACGTGCTTGTGTCTGCACATGCATGCATATCTCTATGCATGAGTTACAGCAGCTTCATCAATACATGAGCACTTGGTTTGGTCTCATACAACATCCGCCAAGCTTTTCATTAGTGCACTGAGGGCCTATATGTATCAGTGTGAATGCAGAACAGATGGACAACACAGCAGTAGCCCTTAGATGTCCTCTTTCTTCTCTGCTCATGTTTGAAACTGCAATATGGGCATATGTTCCTATCGTGTCCAGCTCTGATATGAATCTGCAGAATAGCAGACTAATTAGTGGTTAATACCTTTAGATTTTTTTTTTGAGAGAGAGAGCATCAGCCTTAGTTTTCCAAATACCTGACATTTATCTATTATACATGATCATTTTTAGTACACCTTTTGTTAAAGCTGTGTGGTTCCAGCGCTTCTAAAACATTGTACCCAAACACTCTACAAACGTGTGCTAGCTAAATACCAAAAATGCTAATGTAAAAGTAAATGTCATTGCATACAAAGGAAGTGTCGCATCTCACTCTGACCTTTGATATGGACTGAAAACACCAAAATGTCATGGATGCTACCATCAAACCATGTTTTGATCCTCAGCTTTTTGTTTCTTTCTTTGTCTCTTTTCATATGATTTGGGTCCGCCACAGTCCCATCCACCAGATCCAAGACAAATGTCACATCACTCTCTTCCCCCCTGTTCCCTTTGCCCTCTGTCTGTGCTTATTCCATTTTAATGGGGGCCTGTGTTTGTTTGGGAACACGATGCTATCAGAGAGCCTATGCTTGGCTGCACAGGCTGATCCCCTGCAGCCGTCTTGTGAATATGTTTACATGCATTTCACTCAGGAGCCCCGATAGATCCTGGGGCATCTTGTTACCACCATTATGGGGAAAGAAAATCTTGAGATAAATGTGATTTTGATGGCGCAATATAGCCTTCCTGAACTCCACTTTGACTCTGAACCAGCAGTAGCTCTTGGCACCCACACATCCTCTCACCTCTCAGGAGCCTGCTGCCCTCTGCCTATAGAGAAATTAATATGGAACACCCATACTGTGCTGCCTATCATGCTCTCCAAGCCTCCACAAGGCGACTGCAGGCACAATACCTTTTCCACCCCCACCCTCCTCTTACAGCTTCGTACCGTTTCACACGCAGATCAATAGGCAATTCGCAAAGCCACTCACTTTAAGCGTATGACTTAGTGTGGACATGTAATATTGATTTTGTTTTGAACAAATGTGCCCAAATTAATAAAGCGACCCATTACTGCTTTGCTTTACTGTTTTTTATCACCAGGAGGGAGGAGCTGCGAAGGGGCTACAATGTTCTGATACGAGCATAAACTTAATGTGGAACCTCACAAACTCTTTTAGGCTATTTTGCGTGACGTGTGATCCCAACTGCCGCCGTTCAATGTTAGCAGGAAAAACCCTTCCTGAACATTTGCTCCCAAGGATCACCTGTGAAAAGCTGGTGGCTGAATATTAACAATATAAGCTGCAAGCGGCCTTGGATCGATCAGCAGGTAGTCGAATGACTCGAAGTGGGAACAAAACGTAGTGTGTGGGCTGAGGTTTTCTCAGCGTGGCATGGTGTCTGATGTGAGGGCATGATTGCTCTCATGTGGCATTTGACTGTGTGTTTCATATTGAGCAGCTGCTTTGGGGTGAGTCATTCGCACTGTGGAGGCCAAAATCTATTGTATCCATCACCGGGAACAAGCACACACACTCATACAGGCATGCATACACGGAACAAGTCTGCACAGAAGATTACAGCAATCACATTCAGCCCCCTTGGTGAAAATCACATTTGTCATTATCGGTTATTATCTGTTTATCTGCCTTTGAAATATTCATGAGCAATACATCTGCTGGATGACATACACTGTGGACAGAGGAGAGGGTGTGAGATAAAATGGGAGGAGGGGGTGATAGAGAGAGAGAGAGAGAGAGAGAGAGAGAGAGGGTAGAGAGACGCCCCAATGCAGTTAAGGGATTAGTGAATACCTTCCCTCTCTCTCTCTCTCCTTGGATGTGTGGGTGTACGGGCACAAGCAGGTGAAGTAATGATGGTGAATGCGCTCGAAAATGCCTCTCAGTGGCTGTGTTAATTCCGCAAAAGCTCTTGGATGCAACGCGCCGAGATGGCGGTGAAAGCAAAGCTTTCTGTTCACCGTTGGAGATTGTGTGATGTGTCCAAAACAAAATAAGCCCGAGTGCGTGTAATGTACTTTCGTGGCATGTGTTGGTAACGACTTCTTTGTTTGCAACAGGATGGTTTAAAGGAGAGAGTGAGGAGGAGGAGAGGAGAAGGGGGGTGGCCACCATTCTGTGGATTTCTTCGAGATGTGTCTGGTGTGCGCTCCCTAAGCAGGACCCGGGGACATGAAACTGCCAGTCCATCACCACACACACACACACACACACAGAGAGAGAGAGAGAGAGTCCGCCTCGAATTCCCTTAACTAATTTGGCTTTTTAGCCTAAACCTAAACAGAGTCCATCATATATCTGGTTTGGTTAAGGCGCATCCTGCATAGTTGCGCAAAAGCGCGTCTCCACGTCAAGTGAGGGTGCGAGGCCAGTCATCAGCATAATTATCCTGCAATATTTCCCCTAATTTCTGCAATCACGTATGAGTGATTGGTATTTGGGAAGCGGAATGACACGTTATTTCAATTACAAGACTACATGTCCGGTAAAACATCCCCGAATCACTGAATTCAGGCGTTTTTCCTTAACTTGGAAAATGCGTTGCACAGACGCAACCGTGCGATGTCTATCAAATGACAGAAATAGCCTATATCTCAGGAGTGAACAGAGTAAACTTACCCGATTGAACCATTATAGCCCTCGAAGCAGTACGTGTTGTCTATATTCCCATCAAGTGCGCCGCTCCAATGACGAGAGAGCCCCAGCGCGCAACATAAAGCCAGTCAACAATGTGGTCTTCTTATTTTTACGCAGTTGATGAGAAATCAGTTCTGGGATCTCTTCCACAGCAAAACACGCGGCATCTGCATGAAGGAAAACAAAAACGGCGAAGTCCAAAAGCAGGTCGGCGAGAGCATGGAGAGACTCGTGTGTTCCCTGTGCCCTTCCCTTCCCGTCTTCACAGCGGCTGTTGAGGGCGCTTCTCTCCCCTCGATCAAGTGTCAGGCGGACCACATAGATGCGCCGCCGTCTCCTCAGCAGTCATTAATATCAGAACAAACCCCGACTCTCCAGAGGACAGCCAATAGCGTCAGAGAAGCAGGCGAGGTGCTCGCAGCATCCCTGCTCTGGTTGGCTGAGAGGAGCCGTCAGTCATATCCAGAAGCCTGTTTTCATCCATGTCTTCTTCTGTTGGAGGTGAAGCACGCTGCAAAAAATATCCATATGAACAAGTCACTCGTTCTAGTTGTAAAAAGTGCTGAAATAAGAAACAAATATTAAAGTGGGTGATTTAATTATTTGCTGGAAATTAGCAGGAAGCACTTTTTAAAATAAAGGCTCCCCACTCACATCAAAATGATGCTGATTCCAGATAATAGTTGGATAAAGTTCATCTGCACTGTAAAGTTCTGTCACTTCCTAAAGCCTGGTGCCCATTGGACAGTACCTGGCATCATGTCTGTCCTTACATTGGCCAATGTTACAGTTTGACTGCTCACACTACAGGCCTAACAACCAAAATGTTTGATGATGATTGGTGTGCCCTGAGGTCAGGTATGTGGGAGGTAAACGGGGGTAAACTGACCTTTTCGCCTGTGATGACCCATCCAGTGTGTGGAAACTCATCTTTGCTGATGAACTTGGCCACCCTGGCACTTGACCTGAGAGAAAATGAGTTTGCCCCAACTATTTTACAAGCCATAACCATAAGTTTAGGGATCTCACTACATGTAAAGATACTAATTTATATGGCAACTAGTCATTAAATCTTGAGGGATGTAATACAATCTGAAAGAATCCATCGGTATAAACACTGGAGTCACTGCAGCATGACTTCAAAAATAACAGTTTCAGTGGTGGAAAAAGTATTTAGATCCTTTACTTCAGTAAAAGTAGCAATATCACACTGTAACAATTTGAATACAAGTTAAAGTCATGCATTGAAATTTTTTAGCAAGTATTATTAGCAAAATGTTCTTAAGCTATCAAAAGTACTTAATGCAGAAAAAAGTAAGAGGTACAATCTTTCCGTTGGAATTGTAGTGGAGTGGAAGTATAAAGTAACATGAAATGGAAACACTCAAGTACCTCAAAGTCCCTACAATTTGTACTTAAGTACAGTATTTATGTAATTGAGTAAATTCAAACATGGCATCTTTTGCAGTTGGGGAAGCTGTTGGGGAACACGTCTTCTCAATTAAATATTTAAATAAAAGAATTGGACTAGACATGTTTTAAGACATATAAAAATACTTGTTTTTCCACATAGAAATTCAATTACCTCATTAAAAATTCTCAAAATTAAATCTACTCCTTCTACCTCATTTAAAAAATACAGAATCTATGAATATGCAAATATTTTTTGTTTCAAAGTTTAACTGCTGGGCATTCTCATTATATTTGCGATGGAGGTTTCAAGTTTCCACATCACACTTGTGTGAGATTACATACTGGACCATGATTGGCTTCCAGACTAGTTGTGATGTCACAAAATCCTGCTCGTACGAAGCACACTGGGATTTAAGGTGAGCCCAGAGAATTCAGCAGATGAATGTGAAAACAGCTTTCTGGTGTGAAACTGCACATACAGTACATCACTGTGCACAGTGAAGCTCAAACATTTAAATGAAGTAACAATAAGCAAAAACTTTTTTAAAAAAAGCAGAGGGGGACTTTAATAATACACGCCTGCAAACACAATAGCTGTGCTAAAGTCAACAAGCATGTTTGCTACCTACACTGCAATGTAATTGTCTTAAATATAAATGTTCTAATTGTTTCTGATATTAAGTACAGGATTGTCAATCATTTATTATTATATTGTGCAGTTTGACTTATCATATCTTACCAGCTAAACAAGCAATGTCAAATAAAGCACTTGAATATTATATTTTGATTTGCCACCTCTTCTTGGCACATTTACTGATCGCATCAGCACAAGTGCACTGCTGCTGCGTTTCTGGCTGCAGCAGTTGGAGTTGAATTCATGGCAAACTGTGGCAGCCTGGCCAGTGTGCAAGTACACTTGAGATGGACATTTTTTGCAGTGCTGGGGGGAGTGAGGAAGAAGGCACAGGCAGGGAAGAAAATGGATATCTGTACCTATTAGCTCCAGAGCTCCCCGACTCAGATCCCAGGAGGATTTCTAACACAATGTTCTACAAACTGATGTTCCTGGAGGTCGGGCAGGGTTATCCGCAGCCTCGGAGAAAGAGACATACCTCATCTGTCAGCCAGAAGGGTTCTGATCCAAAGACGGTACTACTGGAGGCCGTTTAACACCACCTGTGTCTGATTTCAAGTCTTAATATATACAACCTTACCGTGTGTATGGTGTTCTCTTATCTATTCGGTGTCATTCACGTTTCTGTAAAGCCTCAGGGACTTTTGGGAGTTTTGCTGGGTCAATATCATCATCAGTTCCCTTTTTGAATCTCCAGTAGAAATTATTCAAATTTCATGTAAATTGCATGAAATGTATTTTGAAAGTTTACTCATAAATGGATGACCTTTATGAATAAATACTATGCCATGAGACTATTTAGACAGTTTCTTTAATTGGATGCAGAGGATTCTGCCATGCCCCAGGTGCTGCTCACTCGAATTTGAGTAATTATGCAATTTTTCAAATACTTTACATATTTTCTCTCTTCCTTTGCTTACTCTGCATTTTTCATAATGCTCTTTATGATTTGGGTGTGTGTGAATTAGCAAACCACCTGTGATACTGGGACAAATGCCCTTTCAAGAGACCCCAGTTTTGTATAATGATAGTAGAAAAGCCAGTACAGGTACAACAATGGCGAGCCTATGAGGGAAGCTGTAGTTTGTATGTTCTTGCATGTTTGTATGTTTCAGCTGAAATGGTCCATTTCTTCACGCTTTTATTGTTCTGCCTGTCTGCCAGCTTCACTGACAGGGTGGCAGGCTACCTGACAGGGTGACATATTTACTGTCTTCATTAACATGTAGGCTATACATAGAAATCACACACACATCATGTGGTTGTTTACAGTTGTCAAATTTATTGTAAATGAAAATGAAAAACTGAGTCACCTTTTCGTTTTAATTGGTCAGATGCTTTTGTGGTCATTTCTAAATTAACTATACTGGTTTTTAGGAGACTTTGAATAGAACTGCAGTTATACATTTAATCAGGAATCCTTTTTTTATGCACCCTGTCATGCCTTGTTCCACAAACTGGACAGTTTGGCTATGAGTAGCATTATAGTCAGTGGTGGAAGAAGTATTCCGATCCTTTACTTAAGTAAAAGTAGCAATACCACACTGCAAAAATATTCCACCAAAGTAAAAGTCCTGCATTCAAGTAAAGAACAAGTACCTCAGGTTTGTACTTGTCCAGTACTTGAGTAAATGTACTTAGTTACATTCCACCATTGACTACAGTATAGACAACATGGCTGGACACACAGAGGAAAGAGTATAGCATCCACAGGAGCTCAGATTTTGTCAGAAGCAAAAATTGAAGGACACGGGTGATACAACTCAGAGGAACACATTTAGACTAATGGCAAAATTGATCAAACAGCATCTGAAACCCCCTCCCTCCACACCTTTCTGCCACCAGAAGTGGGGTCCACATTTCTGTAACTTTCTGAAACCACTTTATCTCCAAAATTGTACGCTGTTGTCCCCATATTTAAACGATAGCGCGTCTTTCCCCCCTCTGTAACGGCCGGCTTTTCACCCCGTCCTCTAGTTTGGTCAGAACAGCTACTGTATAAACACGCACAACATGGCGTACGAACTATTTAGAGCATGCAGAGTATAAACTAACCTTCTCACAGCTGAGACTGCAGTGAGAAAGATGAAAATCACTGTTGCACGTATAGGGCTTGATTGGTTCATTATCATTCATAACATGCATTAACACTATGTGTGTTTTTTATTTTATATTTGCTATTGTAACTGAACATTTCGGTAGGCACAACATGACACTATCAGCCAAGGTAAAATCTTGATGAGGTAATGAGGCTCCACAGTGATTTTCAAAACATGGTGTGGTGCGACACACTATTGAGCACACAGACTAAAGCGCCTCTTATTTGTGAATTACCTCTTTAAAAAGAACACAAGGAATATCCCATCAGAATGGATTCATATTTTCAACCCTGGTAAGACAGGAGATTTTAGCATTTTTCTTCAAACTGATGCCTCTGTTGCATCAGCTGATTCTTTGATTCATTATTGGGTGAGAAGACTACAAACAGAGAATCCGTTAACCACAGTTATATGGCCAAAGATTGCGGAAATACAAAGAAATAGTCCAAAAAAACAAAACAAATGCTTTGTACAAAGCAGGCTTTTTATTCCTATTATTGTAAGTTTGTGGTTAATGTGGGGAATGTGACAAAAGAATACCCAATACCAAACAGGAAATTCTGTAGTTGGATTATTAAATTTAAGTTGTGTTATCTCTTAAACCTGCTTCCATTTTACTGCTTCAAAGTCAATTAAGGTAAAGGAGAGAAGACGGTGCACTAATGTAACATTAGTACGAGTTATGCACACCTGGACACTGCTTAATTTTATTCAAGTGTGGAATAGAGTTACTGACAGAGACATGGAAAAACACTTTAGCACGTGGGCCGCCTCTGTATTTAACCTTCCACACTGTGAATCCTGTCTTACACAAGATGTAGCTGCAATACAAAATCATCATTTATTATTATTATTTTTAAGAATAACCACTGATCAAAAACTCTACTTTTTCCATATTTACAAAGAACAAAACCTCTAAAGCAGCCTACTTTCAGGATGAATGGGGAAGTGATGGCACCATACCCAGAGCTGATTCTGCATTTTTACCTTCTAGACCTCTATGCCTTGAACCTTTTACTGCATGAGTTGACCACGGTGACTTCACACCTCATGAAGCCAGTCAAGGGTGCACTCAGTGGATCATAAAAACCTCTCAAACAAAGCTTGGCAGTGTCGAGGAGAAGTCAGGATTTTTCATAGACCAAAAAAAAACACAAAAAAAACAGGATACCACCGCAGCGCCGTGAAAAATATGCATCAAATTTAATGCAATGAAACATTATTTTGGGGTGGGGAGCTTCCTGTGAAAAAGCCTGAGGTGTTTATAGTGTGTTATGTCCTCGCTCGTTCTTGTTTATTGCAGAGTTTGGGGAATATTCTGAAGGCGTTTCATGGTGACATTTTGTGATGTGTTCCGCAGAGGGAGAAAAGGCCGCAGAGGGCAGTAGAATTTATTGACTGAATTTCACAGTTATAAATGGGTCTTTTACAAGTGACATAAAGAAAATGATCTGTTCTATCTGCTGAGGCGGTGGAGATCTGTAAACTTGTTCTGTGTACTACCAGCAGTCGTAGCACTAGTGTTGAATAAAGTTTCATTCAATAGACTATAACTTTGCTTTTGATAAATATTGTGCATAGAATCGAAGGTGAAAGCAAAGTAGCACCTGAATCATTTGAAAAACCTTAGCTGCTACATATATTCTGTCTCCAAGCAATATGTTCATTATCCTTAGGCACTGTATGAACAGCCAGCATTTGCAATTTGTATGTAGTTCGAGTTATGTTCACTAGCACTGTTTTATATGTTCTGTAAAAACCTTAAGACTTCCATTCTGAAGACAGTCTATGGGGAGATCTCCAGAAGAATAATCGTCTCTAGAGAAAAGCCGTAGACAAAGAGACCACTGTCTATGCTGCACAGTGTTATTCAAACAATCCATATCCCTCACAAAACCAGCCCAAGGCTTTAATGTCTTTCCTCAGACTGCTGCGGTATGAAAAATACAGCTGTATTGCACGCTGCAAAAATGAACTGTTTAGAAATCAAGCAATTTCTTCTGGAATGGAGTCTTCAAATTTTAGTTTTCTGCAAACTTGGAAACTTATTTCAGCAAATAAACGACTTGCCAGTGCAGAGGTGAGGCAGTCTTAACTGACAGTATCTTTGAATGAGACAGATCACTCCTTTTTTCTAAAGTAAAGTCAAATGATTGAAGAGAATTCAAGGAGCAGGTTGCATTTCACAGAAAACGAGAGATTTTGTCTCACCCGAAGGGCAGAGGTTGTTTAAACAGTGGTGGACAAAGTACTCAGATCCTTTACTTAAGTAAAAGTGTTGATGAACATTTTGCAGCGTTGTGTAATGAGTGAATACGTCTGTGTAAAACTAAATGTAGTAAACCATGCTTCTTTTATAAATGAATAGTCTATTCAGATTCTATTCAGATTTTTGGTGCTACAAGCAGTCAGTGTTTTGTCAGATTTGCACTGAAGCTGACAGTGATCACCTGTGTGGGCAGCACTGTGACAGCTTGTATTTTCTGTTAATGAGGTTTGAGTTCTTGTCAGTGGCACTATTTACTTTGTCTGTTTAACCATTGTGACAACTGCTGCTTGTGCTCTCTCTGCTCCTCTTTTTTATTTTGAGAAAACCATTTCCTGTGCACTGGAGAGATTTGTTTTCCTAAGAAAATCGGTTGGACACTGGTTGTTTGGAAGAGCAAACGTAAAAGCTTGAAACACATTGAGTCACTTCTATCTACTGAGTTATTTCAATCAGTAGCTGAAAGTAGGGAAATGAAAATATTGCACGACTCAGTTGTAATTTATCAATATTCTCCAGTGCTGGAGGCCTTTTAGGGTCACACCAATCACGTTCCCTTGAAGATACCATTCTCAGCTCTGATTCCAAATCTATTTCTAGCTAATCACACCCACAACAATAGCAGTGACGTCAAACATTAGCCCTCATGGGTGCTTCTTTAAATAATAGTTAAGACTCACAGTGCAGGTTTGGGCTCACAGCATCTATCTGTTTAAGACAGAGCACGCAGCCTGTGCTTTGGTTAAAGCCCAAAGAAATAACAAACCTGGATGTTGGCAGACTCCAAAACACAGGTCTCAAAATTCTAATTATGCTCTTTATTCTCTCGATATTTGCTTCGCGTGAAAAATAAATATATCTTGGGCCTGTTTAGTTGTTCTTTTGCTCCTGTCTGTATCATGCTGTGTCTGATTGAATTAAACCTAGTGCCCTTTATAAACAAGTGAGGGGAAATAGTATTTTTTTTCTTGATAATTATACTTATGTAATGGATGTTATAAGAATAACCCCACAAATAATGTCCCTGAATGGGTTCAAAACCAGCATGCTATGTATGATATTATGCATAATCTGTTTTATGTTGGAAATGATAAATATCTTATCCTATGTAAATAAATGCATTACATAATGAGATGTATAGGTTAGAAAATAGGCCTACTTACTTTACCTCCTGTGGCAATGAACAGGAAAACATCACTTATACTTTACCAATTTGCATCATGTTCATAGTACATGCAAATACTCTAATGA
The DNA here is from genome assembly GCA_005408345.1 of Macquaria australasica. Classification (NCBI taxonomy): domain Eukaryota; kingdom Metazoa; phylum Chordata; class Actinopteri; order Centrarchiformes; family Percichthyidae; genus Macquaria; species Macquaria australasica. Next base: position 1,907,444 of record SEMN01000011.1, read on the forward strand.
TAAAATGGACAAATGCTTGGAGTCAGCATGCAGGATCCTGAGTGAGTCATAATGCCACAGTATGTGATGACCTACTTCACATTAAAAGACTATCTGGCTGTTGTGCGGCAGGCCAATTTACTTCATAATGATGACAGAAGAGAAGAGAGAGACAGAGAGTAAAAGAATGAGAGAGTGAGAGACGTGTCATGTTAGCTCTGCAAACCTTGTTCTTCTAAAGCAGTCAAAATGCTTCAGTTGCGCCCACATACCTCTCTAAACTTCCTACACACACATGCACACACACAGACACACACACATACTTCACAGCCTGAAGCACGAGCTCAAAGATTGGTAAAAAAAAAAAAAAAAGCTCGGAGAGTACTTCAAGTGGTAATCAATATGCAGGAGATTTTAAAATTGAAGTGAAACAGCTTCATCAAAAGCTCTTTATGTGGTCAATTTCTCAGCAATTGAGCGTTTGCGAAGCCCTGCCCCCCTTAGTTACTGTCGCTATGCCTGTTAAGATTTTTGTTCTTGCACGGCACATATGCAGTTTACAGTTATAACAGTGGCAGATTTACCTCTCATAATTCTTAACATCGATTTTGCCAGCTGAAATAACAACTGTCACTGGCAGATTTTATCAGCCTTAGCTAGCTAGCTAATGAGTTGGTGAAAAACGTTGTCTCCGGCTGACTTTTTAATGTTTCCAGCTGACTCGTTTTAAATCGAGAATCTTTAGGGGGTCTTAAATGTGCAATTAATGGCTAGATTCACAATATCATGGTAAAAGACTGAGGCTAAAGCTGCATGTCCCAGGCAAAAACTCAGCATACATAAAAGACATGGAGATAAAGAAACAGCATTGTTCTTGGACTAACTAGCTCTACACTGCAATATTGCAGTATTATAAGTATGGAAAATGAGTTATTTTCTTATAACATAACCCTGTGTGGTGGTGGGGCGTGGTTGGAGCGTGGCTGCAGAGAGGGAGAAGTGGGGGAGTGGCTCTGGAGCTCGGGGCGGGTCGCCCGGGGAGGCACAGGTGCAGCGCATCAGGGGTTGATGTGTGTGCTTCTTAAGCAGTAGCAGCCCTGAGGACGGGAGTGCAGTTGGCCTGGATGAACGACACGACGACACGCCGGACAGAGGACCACAGCCGTGGGAGTGCGCGGGTGGAGCGAGAGAGAGAGCCCGGGCAGATAAGCGTGATTAAAGAAACCTACGGGTTATACCCGAGAACAGTGTGTGTGTGTGTCTCTGTTGGCGGGCCCAGGGGAGGGTAGCAGTGGGTACGCTACATTGGCGCCCAACGTGGGGCCTAAGCCAACAGAGAAATGTCAGAGCCTGCGGCCGTACAGCCTGTAGCGGCCCTGGCCCAAATGCTCGGGGAGCTAGCCGTCATGCACCAGGAGCAGACGGCGGTAAATCGCCGGCAGATGGAGGCACTCCAGGCCCAGTCTGAGCGGCACACCCAGGTCCTGGAACGGTTGGTGGCGAACATTGGGGGGCCCACCACCACCGCGCCGCTCTCCGGCATCTCACTGCCGCGAATGGCAGCCACGGACGACCCACGCTCCTTCCTGGAAGCGTTCGAGGTAACGGCGAAGGCATGCGACTGGCCGGCGGCGGAGTGGGCTGTGCGTCTGCTCCCGCTACTATCAGGAGAAGCCCAAACAGCGGCGCTCAGCCTGCCGGCGTCCTCGAGGGGGAGTTACGCCGACGTTCAGCGCGCCGTCCTGGACCGGATGGGCTGCTCCCCCGAGGACTACCGCCGCCAGTTCCGCGAGGCTTGCTTGGGACCCGAAGAGAGACCGTTCGCCTTCGCGCAGCAGCTTCGTGATGCGGCAGTGAGGTGGTTGGAACCAGGAGACTTAACAGGACTGCGGCGTGGGTGAAATGCCACCGACCACAGGACCTGGAGACGGCCGTCACCCTGGCGGAAGACCATCTGGCCGTACACCCGCGGAGTCAGCCAGCAGAGGCCCGGGCGGTGACAGCGGCCCGGGCCGAGTCCCGGCGCCGAGGAGGAGATTCAGCGGGGCCGCCGCAGCGGCCACACCACACTCGGTCCTTCCTCCACCTCCCCCTCCTCGTCCGTTGACTGGGGAGGCTGTCGACGCCCGCCCTGACTCCACCCCACCGAGAGCCCCTCAAACGGCAGGGCAGGAGTGCTGGAGGTGCGGGCGGCCCGGACACTTCCGCAGAGAGTGTCCACTGATGGAGGTTGGCCAAGTGGTCCGGGTCGCCGGCCCTCCGGTCCCCTCCCCCGGTCCAGGGGGGACATACAGCGTTCCGGTAAGGATCCAGGGGGGTGTACACCGGGCTATGGTGGATTCGGGCTGTCAACAGTCCCTAATTCACCAGAACCTGGTTCGACCAGGGGCATTACTAGAGGCATCATGGGTGAAGATTAGGTGCGTGCATGGGGATATTCACGACTACCCAGTGGTGCCGGTGCAAATTAAATATGGTGGTAAAATGCATAGGATACAGGCCGCGGTTAGCTCCCGTCTGACGCACCCTATGGTATTAGGCACAGATTGGCCGGGGTTTGATAGGTTAATAGGGGTGCGTACACGGCAGGCAGGGAGATGTGGTATCTGCGCTGTGCTCAGTGGTGACGCGAGGTCATCCGACACTGCAGAGAGGGAGGAGGGGCGTGAGGAGGCTCCGCAGGTCCCTGTGTTTAACTCCATGGAGGATTTTCCACTTGAGCAGTCTCGTGATGATACTCTACGCTCAGCCTTCGACCAAGTGATAAAAATTGATGGTCAATTGGTGCGCCCTGACGCAGTGCAGACGTACCCGCACTTTGTTTTGATTAGGGAAAGACTATACCGAGTGAGTCGTGACACTCAAACCGGTGAAATAAACACCCAGTTGTTGGTGCCGAAAAGCCGCCGGGAAATGGTTTTCCAGACGGCTCATTACAACCCGATGGCTGGGCACCTGGGGAGTGACAAAACACTGAACCGGATAATGGCCCGTTTCTATTGGCCAGGCATTTGGGGTGATGTCCGCCGGTGGTGCGCGGCTTGCCCTGAATGCCAGCTGGTAAACCAGCCGGCCACCCCCAGGGCCCCGTTGCGGCCCTTACCGCTGATGGAGGCCCCGTTCGAAAGAATCGGGATGGACCTCATCGGGCCATTCTCCCGTAGCGCACAGGGATATCGTTTTGTGCTAGTCGTGGTAGATTATGCAACCCGATATCCCGAGGCGGTGCCCTTGCGCTCCATTTCAGCGAAGAAAGTAGCGCAGGCACTGTTTCAATTAGTCTCCCGAGTTGGAATCCCGAAAGAGATTCTGACTGATCAGGGCACGTCATTTATGTCACGCACACTGAGGGAATTGTACGAATTACTGGGCATCAAATCGGTCCGCACGAGTGTCTATCACCCGCAGACAGACGGGCTCGTGGAGCGGATGAACAAAACCCTGAAGTCCATGATTCGTAAGTTCATTCACGATGATAGTCGCAATTGGGATAAATGGCTTGATGCTCTGTTGTTTGCAGTGCGGGAGGTTCCCCAGGCCTCCACGGGATTTTCTCCCTTTGAACTGTTGTTCGGCAGAAAACCACGCGGGGCACTGGACCTAGTTAAGGAAAGCTGGGAGGAGGGTCCCAGCCCCAGCAAAAATGAGATTCAGTACGTCCTGGACCTGCGAGCAAAACTCCACACGCTCGGGCAGCTGTCACGTGAGAATTTGCTGCAGGCCCAGGAGCGTCAGCAGCGCCTGTACAACAGAGGAACCAGGCTGAGGCAATTCTCACCGGGAGACAAGGTACTTGTATTACTCCCATCTTCCAGCTCTAAATTACTCGCCAAGTGGCAAGGGCCCTTTGTGGTCACACGACGAGTGGGTGATGTCGACTATGAGGTGGCACGCACTGACAGGGGGGGGGCGCTCAAATTTACCACCTGAACCTCCTTAAGTTGTGGAAGGAGGTGGTGCCTGTGGCTCTGGTGACGACAGTGCAGGAGACGGATGAGCTGGGGCCTGAGGTGCCAACCTCGGTCGCCTCAGCTCCACTCCCCTGTGACCGTCTCCTTACTCCGTCCCAGAGGGCAGACATAATCAGGCTCCAGCAGCAGTTTGCGGACGTATTCTCCCCCTTGCCAGGGCGTACATCCCTCATAGAGCACCACATTGAATCTCACCCGGGCGTGACGGTGCGTTCACGGCCCTATCGGTTGCCTGAACACAAGCGCAAAGTGGTTCAGCGGGAGTTAAAGGCCATGCTGGAAATGGGAGTAATCGAGGAGTCACACAGTGCCTGGAGTAGCCCCATCGTTCTTGTTGTTAAGAAGGATGGGTCTATTCGGTTCTGTGTGGACTATCGTAAAGTTAATGACGTGTCACAGTTTGATGCCTATCCTATGCCCAGGGTCGACGAGCTCCTGGACCGTCTTGGTACTGCGCGCTTTTTCACCACACTGGACTTGACCAAGGGCTACTGGCAGATTCCCCTGTCTCAGGAGTCCAGGGAAAAGACGGCCTTCTCCACTCCGTACGGGTTGTACCAATTTGTCACACTCCCGTTCGGGTTGTTCGGGGCTCCAGCCACGTTTCAGCGGCTCATGGACCGGGTGCTGCGGCCACATGCCGCATATGCTGCCGCCTATCTGGATGACGTGATCATCTATAGTGACAGCTGGGCGGAGCATGTGCGGCGGGTGGCTGCGGTGCTCGGTTCATTAAGGCAGGCGGGGCTCACGGCCAACCCGAAGAAGTGTGCGGTTGGACGGAGGGAGGTGCGGTATCTGGGGCATCTCTTGGGGGGAGGGCAGGTGCGGCCGCAGTTAGACAAGACCGCAGCGGTTGCAGCCTGCCCAAGGCCCAAGTTCAAAAAAGAGGTGAGACAGTTCTTGGGGTTGGCCGGGTACTACCGCCGGTTTGTGCCGGGGTTTGCAGATCTGGCCAGCCCCCTCACTGATCTCACCCGAAAAGGTGCCCCAGATCCGGTTCAGTGGACGGAGCAGTGCCAAATGGCGTTTGATGGGTTAAAACAGGCTCTCTGTGGGGAGCCTCTGCTCCACACACCTAACTTCTCTCTCCCTTTCATACTGCAGACCGACGCGTCGGACAGGGGGGTGGGGGCCGTGTTGTGCCAGCAGGTGCGGGGTGTCGACCGCCCAGTGGTGTACATCAGCCGGAAGCTGTCAGAGAGGGAGTCCCGGTACAGCACAATTGAAAAGGAGTGCTTGGCTATCCGGTGGGCGGTCGGGGCCCTGCGGTACTACTTGCTGGGGCGGGCCTTCACCCTCTGTTCGGACCACGCTCCGCTCCAATGGCTCCACCGCATGAAAGATGCCAACGCGCGGATCACCCGGTGGTATCTGGCTTTACAGCCGTTTAAGTTCAGGGTGGTCCATAGGCCGGGGGCGCAGATGGCTGTAGCCGACTTCCTCTCTCGCCCTATGGGGGGGGAGTAGGTTCGGCCGGATGGCTCCCCGGCCTCAGTCGGGCGGTGGGGGTATGTGGTGGTGGGGCGTGGTTGGAGCGTGGCTGCAGAGAGGGAGAAGTGGGGGAGTGGCTCTGGAGCTCGGGGCGGGTCGCCCGGGGAGGCACAGGTGCAGCGCATCAGGGGTTGATGTGTGTGCTTCTTAAGCAGTAGCAGCCCTGAGGACGGGAGTGCAGTTGGCCTGGATGAACGACACGACGACACGCCGGACAGAGGACCACAGCCGTGGGAGTGCGCGGGTGGAGCGAGAGAGAGAGCCCGGGCAGATAAGCGTGATTAAAGAAACCTACGGGTTATACCCGAGAACAGTGTGTGTGTGTCTCTGTTGGCGGGCCCAGGGGAGGGTAGCAGTGGGTACGCTACACCCTGTTTGGCTGCTTAGCTTACATACTTTTTTTTTAATTTTCAAACTGTGTGTTTTCACTGTTATGACAAGAGAAAAGGCTTTTGGGATGACTAACAATGTGTTTGGCAAATGTAAGGCTAACATTATCTTATGTATCCAGACTGTAAACTTCCCCAAATCCAATAACATGCAGGACACAGCTGCTAACGTCAGCCAAAATCTGATATAGTAGCATCCAGGCCCAGCCTCCACACAGTGGGGAAATGGTACACAGTGGATGTGCTAAGTGGGAGCGGGGACTTTAGTGTTAGTTATCCTTACACTTTTGCTCTTGTGTTTTTGGTTTTAGTGAGTCAAAAAATACAGACACCACCATCCAAACTTTAAATAGTATCACTATCACTACGGCCCCACGCACACCGCTTCAACATGTTAAGAACTCCAAAGCTTGACAGGCCTGCTGTGCCTAGTTACAGCTGCTAAGCTATGATTGGACAATCGCTGTTCAGGGGAGTGGTTTAGCGAGTGGTCACTTTGCCTCGCCTATTAATAAACAGTTGTCCTCTGTGTTAAATGTTAAGAAGCAAAAAAAACAAAACAAATTTTTAAAAAAAAACACATAGAAGATGTATTACCAAGGGTGGCTGTACTGTAATGAATGATGGAGTGTGTGTCAGAGGGTCAGCTCGGCCACGAGTTCATTCTGCTCAACCTCTCTGCTCGGATGCCCTTGTCAAAAAAATCACACCTCACCAGCAACAACTTAATGCCCTACCCTAGTCCCCATGTTTTGCAGTCAAAGGAGAGTTAACATTTGTATTCCTCATCATCCTCACCACGCCGCACTTACTCCTAAGTCCTGTCTACAACGCAGCAAAGTTTACGGCATAAAAGCTAAGTTTTTGTCTTTTCACCGTGAGAGAGCTGAAGCTGAGGAATATTGCCTGAGGATGTTTCATATCCCCACAGCCCTGACTGCACACTCTCTGCTCCCTCCTTTATCTCTTTTTCTTAATCACTCGTCTTTTCTCTATATCTTACTATATCCCTCCCTTTTTTCTCCCGCTTTGTCTCGCCTGTGTCTTTTCTCCCTCTAATTTTTTCAACTTCCCTCCCCTTCCTACTTTCTGTCTCTGTGCATGTCTGTTCTTCTCCTTCACTGTTTGCATCTCTTTTTCTGTTTGTTTGTTTTTTCCTCCTCCTTTTTTCCTCCTATCTTGGCGAGAGTGCAAGACAGGTCTCTCTGTGCTTTCTGGGCCTCCTCCTCTCCTTGTCAACCCAGCAGCATCCAGAGGAACAGGCAGCACTGTCACTATGGACTGGCTCCAAGGAAGACAAGGCAGGGAAAGTGAAAGTTACAGAGAGGAGGGAGGGAGGGAGGGAGAAGAAGAGGGGAAGGAAAAACATGACACGGAGGAGGTGTACAGATGACAAGTCCCTTCATTGGGGAGTTTTGTGAAGTGAGGGAGCTGCAAAAATGGAGAGAGAGAGAGACGGGAAGGAAGGGAGGGGGGACACCAGCAGGCATGCAGGATGTTTTTTGAGGAGAAACAGCTCAGGGGATGGCACTCGTGCACTTCTCCCCACAGGTTGGCTGTTCTGCAAGCGCTCCTCGAACAAGCTAGCCGACTGCACAGTGCAATGGGCGGCAGATGTTGCTCACATCCAGCTCGATGGCTGAATGCATAATCCGCTTGTTGTTTACATAAACCAAATCTTACCTGTCAGTTGAAGGGCGTGCAGCTTTATGCAACATGAATTTATCAAGTCACAGAGACAAAGGCGGCTTTTACAGAGCAGTGTGCATTCGCTTCACAACTCGTGGTTTAACCTACTTTGTTCATGAGTGAGTGTGTGTGTGGTATAGCCATGTAAGGCTAATGTTTTTATACATCAAACTCAGCAAGCATACATGATCATCTTTACCTTCATTATTGATTCAGTGCTCTGTCGTTAGTTTAACATTAATGTTTAAGCCAGCGCACAGTATGGAGCCTTAATAAGTCATTTGTGGATTGGATAATGGAACATTTTGCCCCTCTTGATCTTTCTTACCCATTTCTGCCCACTTTTCAGTTCCCTGTCCCAACATCCAATAAATAAAGCACTTTCACTTCAAAGTGCAGATGCATTTATTTTGAACCATTCCCCATGGAAGGTTGTAAGGCCTGTTGATCACTGCTCATGCCATTCTCCTTGATGTGCACACGTACGTTTTCTACTTAAGTAATCCCCGACTATGAAAAAAAAGGCTCTACAGAAGGGTTGTGTTTGTCCCTAAGACACAGTGCAAAAACATCAAATTTTCCCTAAAGAGACTAACAAAAATAGTTTTACCGCCACTTTACCACCGCTCTTTTGATGAGACAATTTGCCCTTGAGATTTGGGGAATTGCAACACCAGTTCACCATTTCTCTGAGTGGAAGGACCCACTAGGACCCACTGGGCAAAAAACAGGTCAGTGTAAAAAGAGCTGTGTCGTCCTGTGCCCAGCTACCATTGCAGAAAACCTAATGTACCTCGAGAACAGGGTCAGATTCAAGCAGATTAATGTGGGTCACACTGTTAGGCTGGGCTCAGACTACACAATATCAGCTCGATAAGGGCCCGACCTGACAGACGTTGGGCGTCAGAGACAAAAATGAGCAGTAACAGTTCCTGTTTTTTACCTGTGTAGTATGTCATAGAGGAAGAAAATCCTCTATACCAATGTTCAGTACCAGGGACTTACTGTGCCCTATATGTAGTGAAGCAGAAAATAAAGGTGTGGAGGTTAGGGTGGGGTGCGTGTACCTGCAATTAACGTTTGAGTTTTTATTAACTGTAATAAAAGTGTTTTAGTTGCCTAACCTTAACCATATTTTATTTGCCATAACCATGATCTTTGCCATATCATAGCCATAGTTGCCATGCACAGATATTAAAGAGAGCAAGAATTTGAAAAACATAGGCACTGGATGTAAAAACCTCACTGGACGTAATCCAGGTTTTGCAGAATTCTTCAATATTGTCATTCTTGTTTGGCGATAGGGTTGATCAGCTTAATAATGGCCCGACGGGAGAGACATAGAGGGTGAGGGGAGTGTTAGGCACAACAATTGCCTATTTTATCCCATGCAGTGGAAAGAAATCAACGCAGCGGGACACCTCATGATGTTGGTACAAAAAGACTAGCATGTTAGAATTTTTTTGCCTTTTCTCGCCTAGTTTGACACCTTTTTGTGAAAAACATGGTAAGGTTGAAATAGAAATTATGTTTGTGCTGCCAGGTGAACAGTGACTCAGGTCGCCTTTGTACCATACACAGGCCATGAAACACAGCAAGCTATGATTGGTCAGCGTCCAACGTGTAGTCCGTCCTGTTATCTCGGTCATGTCACAGCAAGAAATTATGATTGCCTTATCTAACACAGTGACCCTCTCAAAAGACAAAAGAAAATGCATATCGATGCAGGATGATCGCAGACTGTGTTGTGCATGAGGAAAGATATTTCATTAAATATTTTGTTTTGCTATCCTTTGAATGTTCTATAACATAGCAGGGCCAGGCATTTAGGTCAGTATATAAAATCAGAGTATGTGGTAAAACATCACCTTGTGCAGAGTTTATGCTAATCTACACTTTGGAGTAAAATAAAGTTTACCTGCTGCTTTGCACAATAACTCGTGCTTTAGCAAGTAGAACAAAGCTTGGAGAAATAACTGGATTTGAAGGCAGGTATATCTGACAGCGCCTGCTGCTTCCACCTACTGTGATTGTTGCAACAGCAAGTTTGTTAAGGATAAGAGGATTTTTTTTTTCACTTCCCACTCTGGCTCACCTCTCCACCAACTCTCCACAAATACAGCATATCAGCAACCTAAGTAGGCTATACAGAGTTATGCAACATGAATACTTGGGGCCGAAGCATTTTTGTGATTTCTTTTCCCCTAAAGAGATGATCGCTATATCTCGCCTCCTGTTTGGTGGCGTTCTTTGCGCAATATCAGGCGACAATGACTGCCCTCTCAGTGTGAGTCTTCAATGGCTCCCTGAAATGCTTCTTGTTTCTCTGTTGCCTCATTATAATCCTTTGTGTGTCCTCTGTGAATGGCTGATGATGATTATGCAAATGTTCCATCGGAGAGCAGCATGGGTAATTATCACAGCAGAGAATGAGGCTTTTTGAAATTCTCTGACTGCTGAAGAGAAAACCATGGGTCTTCAGTGTGTGTGAGAGAGTATATTTATCAGTTTGGACAAGTCAGGGGCTTTGAGATTGTGGCCATGGTGATGTTTACCAAACCTGTGGAGGGTTTTTTAAGGTTTATGGATTGTGAGTTTTTTATCCTCCGTAGAATTACACAGGAAGTTGAATTGCGAATTTGGTGGATTTCAAACTTTTTTCTATTGTCCTTCTGCTCTGTAGAATTACTCCATCTGCACAGGAAGTTGAATTGTGAATTTGGTGAATTTTAAATCTTTTACTATTCTGTTGCAAAGTGTTTTATTTTATCCTGCAAAAAACATTTTTATCCAGCTGTTTCATCCCTTGGTTACGTTAGAGCTTGTTGCAGGGCCTGCCCATCACTTATCTACAGACTGAATCCGATTTTTATTACCTGCATGCAACCGTAATTGACACCTGTTGAACCCTGGCTATGATCAACATGGAGACTGACACATGCAGAGCATCAGTATTCACTCAGGCACTAATGAGGGCAGCTAGGAGGTGCAGGGCCCTGTGATGAACAGGTGGGGTCCTGGCAGCAGACCTCAGCACTTCTCTCGGAGGCGGAAAATGTCTCATTATGCGTGGAGAGGTATACATAGATAAACAAAGAGAAACACAGACTAGTAGAGTTAGAGAGAAAAGAGACAACACGGTTAAAAGGCTGTGGTTCAGGAGGAAATGGGAAAGACACAGACTCCCACGGAGAGCCCAGCTTTGAGAGCTTTAGTACCCAGGCTGAGTGGCCCCCTGACTGGGGTGAAGGGAGGTAGACTGCCTGGGGTCAATTAACCTCCAGAGCAGCCCGAGCTGGGCTCTAAGGAACACTGGTTTTTATAAATACTGACGAGGCACAATTTGTCTCCTCGAACTGCGAGGGTGCTTGCATAAAGCAGGTCATGGAGCAATGAGGCGTAGAAGGCATACCAAATAAAAACGATCCTCACTTTGGCCTGGCATGTCACTTCCTCTCAGGAACACTTCCTTTAGCGAGGTCAGGTGCTGGGAGAACTTTTGGAGGAACTTCACTGGCAGCAAAAAAGTTAGTTTACCACAGAAATTGCATTTTCAATTGATCTATTTTCATTGTTTTGGAGAACAAAGGCATTGTCATCTCCAAGCGATCCAAACAATAGGTTGAATCTAAAATCCTCCGGTAGGGTAGATCGCCACTGTCATTGAGGACAGAAACACAACATAAATCATCACCCCGAAAGGTTGCCTTCCCCTTTCAAGAAATAAAAGTCCATTTGTCAGTGAAGTCGGCAAACTTCCCACAGTTCTTGTAGCTGCCTGGCACGCCGCCAAATAAACTAACTGAGCAGAAAGGGCCGAGGCTATGATGTGTGTATCTGCAAGGATATGACATACCCCATTCTCTTCTCTCGCATTCCTAATGTGATTAAGTCAGACCAGTTAATATAATAATCTTGCAACAATGCACACTATAATGCTCCAATCAATGCCAATAAAACTGCGCCCCTTCCTCCCATTGGCCATGCCAAAAACACACAAGTCATTAAGTCTGTGTTTGCTCCTCCCCACCTCCCTCCTTTTCATCCTCGAAGTATTCTGCCGCAACAAATAAACAACAAAGACACGGGAAGAAAGAAAGAAGGAAAGTGACACCATGATTCACATGAAATATAAAACAAAACCATTTTTCTATTGTCTCTGCTTTCATGTAAAGACAGGCAATATCTCCTGTGTCTGTCTTTCTTTCCATGTCCGTGTCTTCTTCCTCTCCTCCCATCGCTCTGTGGGGGGGCTGTCAGAAAGGTAGCGAGCATGCATCAGAGGGAAATGGCAGCAGTGCATGTAGAGGCCTGTGTGGATCGCAGCAGGTCTAAGGGCCATTAAAACTCATCATTAGAGGACTGACTCAGCTGCACTTCTTAAGGGAGGAAATGGAGAGGGATGAGGGTGGAGAGGAAGAGGAAGACGGGTTGATTGGAAGGAGGTGAAGAGTCAGGCATTTGGTGTGACTTTTCATCTAGCTCAATCATGAGGTCAGAATTTTCATGTATCCAATATTTCAGTTTGTGACCAAATATGTGCAGAAGTAATGACATTCACATCAACATCAGTTGTACTTTGAAAGTCATCAGAGGTCCTTTGCTCGCAGAGGCTCGGGCACAGTGGTCCTGGGCCCTGGGTACAGATGAAGAACAGAAGAACAAGAACAAGTACAACAGTTTATCTCGTACAGAAAAGTGGAGTGAAAAACAGGGTACCTGCAGCACTTTTAGGGGCTGACAAAGGGCTTGTACTGCAAACGTTTAGTGCACGGATACGCAAAGACCTAGCTCCAGAGGGTAAACGCCTGTGTGAAACAAAAGGAAGGCATTGTGTTGTTTGTGGATGATGTCACTTCTCAATCAAAGAGATTGTTTGCAGGCACATCATTGACTGAGGTCTGTTCTATTTACCGCACCATTGGAGGAATCAATGGGACATATAGTTAATGAGGAATAACTGGAACTAATGGCTGCCTGCTTCAGTGAACACTCATGGGCCAATGCTGAGTGTAACATCCCATTTACGCTTATTATCTGGCATTAAGCTGCTCGTGTTATCAATTAGCAACTTTGTACATTTATCGTATTTACACTATATTTTGTAGAATTTGATTATATTGCTTTTTAGAGATAGCATGTAATTTGTCATATTAAAAGCTGAATTTACGTTGTTAATAAATGTGAAATTTTAAATAAGTTGATTGACACTAACACAAACATATTCCAGCATCATTCATTTGAAAAGAACACATTCCTCGTTAAATTTTAAACAATTTACATTCAACCGATGCATTAGGCCTCATGAAGACAGTAATCCTGATTTCGTCCACTCTATCCTTTGTTATTTTCTGTCAATGCATTATGGAGAAAATAAAAGTACGTGTCAATCATCCATAGACTAAAATGCATAAATATGTAAAAATAGGAAGAGAAAGCATGTAGAATAAAACATCAGCAGTCCAGCTGGCTTCTCTACTAATTATTGGGGCCAAAACACTTTTTCACAACTTTTCTTTCTCTTAAATAAGCTTTTATTTTTCTCTGGCCGACAATGGGAAATGGTGAGATGGTGGCTGAAACAGTGGCTGGCTAAATATGGGCCTTTCATCCGGCTTAACTCTACAAATGGACCTCATTGTCTTGAGGAATTCGATTTTCTGCCATTCTGCGTGCACGCTGTGTCCCTCTCTGGGGCTTGACTGCAGCGAGCGGGGCCCTTATCAACAGCACTCAGGGTGTGGAATTGAGGAATAGAGTTCTGCCTCAAATCAAACCATGAGAAAGAGCGACAGGGAGCGAACGGGAGTGAGAAGAAGAAGAGGGAGACGCAGAGAGGAAGGGGGGTTCAGGATAAAATCTCCAGATGCTTCCACTCTCCCACTTAGAAACAAGCCACACACATTTGCGCATCCCGTGTGCACCTGTTCAAGCACACACAAGTGCATACATATGTGATTATGCTGTATGCACAACAAATGCATACAGTACAATCACACATGGACACACACTGTGTAAGATTTGCCAGTAAACCCATTGATGGCGCTCCCAGTGGGGAAGCTTTTATACGCTCTAATTTCCAGTGTTATCTTCTAGTGCTCGGAGCCAATGTCCAAATAGAGCTGTTTTTATCTACTAGATAAAGGCTGTGTTCCTTTGTATGTGCACTTGAGTGTATGTGTATTTGGTTGTGCGTGATGCTCTGTAAGGCATAACCACATTTACAGTACCACTATTTGCAAGTTCCACAGTTATTTATTACTTACTACTTGATGTCCTTGAGAAGTAAAAATGTATTAGAATATTTTTTTTGTCAGTTGTAATTAAAATTTTATTTGAGTTGATGTTGAAATCGGGGCTTCAGATAGAAAAGCATCTACTGATTTGACAGACACAAACAGAATGCATGCAATGATAATCAAAACAATAAATAAATGTCTGAACCAACATAAAAAGAAAACAAGACCTGTCGTGTAAATGTGCAAGTCAAAAACATAAAGAAAGTTTACTACACAAATCCACATATCACACCCATGAAAAGAACAGCATTCAAATTTGCTGTCAAAACTGTCTGATTAAAAGTATTTCCATCTACCGCAACACAAATGAATTCTCCCGGTTACTTGCACCACAAAAAAAGGACAAGATGAGGGCCGGACTCCTTTGGGGAATTTGAGAATTTTGATATTAGCTGTGCCTGTTATGGCAAGTAGTACTAACTTGTGCCAGTGGACAGCCCAGATCCACTGTCAAAATCCACACAGACCGAGGCTGTTGCAAACCAACAGCTGTTAGTTTTTCATCATGTAAATAGTTAAACTACCTGCTGTCACCACCTATGGGCTACATGTGCACCTTTTTTGAAGTGTGTCTATTTATAGGAATGAGTTCTCATTTAACTGCTAAATGGGTCCAGAGTTCGAATATCTGAGTGCATTTTTATGGGCTTTATCAAAGAGCACCAACCGCTGCAAGAACAGAACAATAAGGTGATCTGCCACTGTGGTTATAGTGGCAGGAGGTACATGGCAACGTGTGTGTGTGTGTGTGTGTGTATAATATATATATATATATATATATATATATATATATATATAGCCTATTTTGTCGCAGGCGAAAACTGGAGGAAATCTACCTGCGAGAGTGCGAGAGAATAAAGTTTCAGTCAGCCAACTCACATTGAATAGATTATTATGTGAATGTAGAATATGTACAGAGCTGATGGTATCAAGGTTCTGAGCGGGGAGTGACGATAATAAGTTACTTGTGTCCCAACTTGTATCCCAAATCCATACTAGATACTAATTCTATACAGTATATACTACATACTAATTGTTATAGTATACTGTTTTAGCAATTAGTATGCACAAAAAATCAACATACTTCTTTATACTAAGAGGAAATGATACAATATGTGCGACGTCAGACATCCATCAGATTGTGACTCTGCCAGTTAAACTTCACAAACAGAAAGCAACATGTCTTTAAAATGTAATACTTTTTTTTGTTTTCCAAGATCTTTCTGGAGCTGTGCATTACATTGTCGGTGAACAGTATCCTCAAAAGCCACATTTAAGCCGAATGAAATTTCGCTGTGTGTTTTTGTTTTGTTACATTCAGTGGGGTGTTTTTAAATGACATGCGAATTAAACATGACATGCTAATTCAATTAACTGCTGTGACTGTTTATGCAACACACAAATGCGGATAGCACCTTTGTGTACTCGAGAAAGCAATGTTTGCTTTCATTTTCTCATTAGATCGACTTCACCAAAGCTCTCATTGTTGTGACGAATACGGTCGCTGCTCTCTTCCTCAGGCTGATGTCTTGCATCCCATTGACCAGTTAACCAGAGAGAGAGAGAGAGAGAGAGACAGAGTCTGCTACAGGTAAGGACAGGAGCAGACACACACACTCATACAGAAACACACGCACCTCTAGTATCAATCTGATGTGAGCTGTGCCATTTACAGCAGGGCAAGCACTGAGTCACCTTGCTAGTAAGTGTCATTTGCCAGGACACGGTAACTAGGCCCAGTGGTGTTCTTAAACCACTGCAGGGCATCAAGCCAGTGTGTGAGGTGTCGAGGCTAAGTTACACAGTGAGGTGTGACATTACCGCCGGTTGTTGGGACAATAAACCAGGGTTGCCTGGTGCTCTACGGGAGCTTTCACCCACTGAGCTCAAGTTATCTGAAATGTCTTTTCTGGGCGGCAGCTGTTAAGTGGTGCTTGGTGCGGCCAAGCTTCGCATTTTGTGTAGCAGCGGGCCAAGAGGCAGAGCTGCAATTTAAAAGGTAATAAAAAATAGGGGCGGCGAATTACTCAGTTTGAGTTGTGAGTCAATATTTAGCAACTTTGCAGCCATTTTAATCAAAATGATGAATTTGCAATATGTTTTGTGTTTAGCGTAGAACGTATTGAATCCAGTCATGTGTAGGTGAGTTATTGTTCTGTAGTTCAAGTAATGTGTTTTAAAAATCAGTGTTATACAACAGTAGGTCATATGAGGAAACAAATCAAGTACATACAGTGCATACAGTGTTCATATCATGTGAAAAAATTATTGAGTTTTTAACAGATTTTCTGCGGGTGAATGTCTACTGCGTTGTTGCTTTGCTTACAGTACCATGCCTCAACACATGATGTGTTTGATGTGTGCATGTAATACAACAGCAACTAGTCTTATAAGTGCCTGGGGCAAACATGCATCCTTGTCCCTCCCACTGGGCAGTAACACACACATATAGTAATGTAATGATTTTTAGCTATGGGGAGCCAAGCTTCCCATGCACCAGTTGCAGTTGTACCAGAACAAATGATCATTTAGTGAGCACGAGAGGCATCACACTGATACAGCATGCGCTACACAGAGCTTGAATTATTATGCTAAAGTTTGTGTAAGTGTGTCAGGGCTGTTTGTGTGTGTGCTTGGGAACGTATATGTACCTGCAGCGTATGATGTGACTAATGGACAGAACAGTGCGACCCTTCCATTCATGTGAGGAAGCGAAGTTTCCCACCTGACCTTGACCAGTTTTTCACCTCTATTATTGCTCCTGCCTTTTATATATGTGAGCATGAATGAGTACAGTATGAAGTATATGTTTGTACTTGTGTGACCCCCAAGTGAATGTAGTGCATGTAAGATGGAATGGTTGCCAGTGTAGCATACAAATTTAATCCCTTTGGTCCCCACCACACACACACACTGGTACCTTTACAGCTATGTTTGCACTTTTCTTATTTAAACTATTCAGGCAAGTCTGTTAAATGAGTAATCAAGTTATTTAGTAATGCATTTTTTAAGTTGGGGGACTTGTAAGAGGCTGCTTAGAAAAAGCTTGGTCAAAAAATTCTGACTTTTTTCTTCCTAATATGGGCCAAACTCCAAAAACGTCTGGATCGTACACTTCCCATTATTATCCATCTTGACAGACTTTTTGTTAAACCCGCCCTGCCTGATCTCACATCTGTCAAACTGCAAGCTTTGTAACACAAGCTTTCTGTTGAAAACCTGTAGTCTTCAAGCCCAAACCAAATGAATCCTGAAGACATCATCAGTTATTATTTTCTCCTCCAGACTCATACAGGACAGTATACAAAAAAATACAGTTGCTGTGGTGAAACATTTGTTAGACAAGATCATAACTTCTAAGATATAATTTTTAAAGTTTAGCCCTTTGAGGTACCCTGTGAAGTTTTTGACCACTAGTAGCTGTATGGAACAATGCTTTTATGTGTAGGTCCACGTTTTGTTTGTATCATGCACACTGACGGAAGACACAACATGCACGAGCACGCTAGCATGCTAGCTAGTAAATATGGATGTAAACAATGCATATTTAAATATTTAAAAAATGGCTTTGCAAATGTTTTATGAGGAAGGAAATGCAGTCAACACCTTTGTTAGACCTCAGTGATACACAGTGTATTTTGGTATGTAATGAGTTAATTAACTTTTTGTTTACAAAAACTTCCACTGGGCACCTTTAAATCATAATATAATGAGCCATAAAACATGAAAAGAACTTTGTTCTCATTCTCAAAAGCTCACAAAGCTGCTTTGATACTCCTCAGTGTAGTAATATTCATTTTGCAAGTGTGTGCATGTGCAAGTGCCTGACAATGGAGTGAGGACGTGTGTGTGTGTGTGTGTGTGTGTGTGTGTGTGTAAATAAGGACCTATGCAAATGCATATCTGCAGGTGCAGTACAAACTCAAGCAAAGCCACCGCTCCAGGGGCGCACATGTAATTGAGGTCAGACCACTTGCTTCTCAGCCTTTTTCTCCAGTCAAGTCTCACCAAATTTTCTCTGGTCATTTCTCCAGCAAAATGTCCGTCATTAAAACCATAAAACCGCCATAATCCAGCCCCATTAAGATTTCGATTCCCCTTGTCCTCCGAGGACAAGATGTAATAGCTCAAAAACATCTATTTAGGCAGATGGGATTGGATTTATTAACGGGGTGTATTTCATGAATATAACCTCATCTTATCATCAGCCAAAGCACTTTTGATTACTGACTGTAATAAGTGAGTGTCTTTCAGAAGGGTGAGTGCCCTGCAGCTGATCTCGACCTGTTGATAAACTAGAAGACTTGGCCATTGTAATGCATTAATTTCATCTGCCATTAGCAAACCTTAATTAAAAACTGGTGGGAAGAGAGCACACACCTGCAGTTCCACATGCACACACAGGGAGTAAAGGGGACCTCCTGAGTATGTGAAAGGTAATGAAAGCACCAAAAGAACTGGTATAGTCAATGCAGCCTTTGTGTTAGCTGCTTACAATACTCATAGGAGGGCGATAGCGCGCATGTGTGCGGTGTGCTGGGGGTTATGAACGAGTGCAGGCGACTCCTAAATGTACTTTGATTTATTCGAGTAGGCGCACAATATTTTTCCTCTACATTAAATGCTGGCTCGGAGGCTAACCTTTACCTCTGAGTGGAAGCCTGGTTTGGTGGAAGTGGGAATTATTTCAGGGTCAGACGCTGTGCACATAAAAGCTCTAGTAATGCCCTGAGTTGTTGTTTACTGCATTGGGAAGACACAGTTGAGTCTTCTTGGGGGTTTGAAGCTTTAAGGGTCTTCAAAGCAATGAAGACCTCTGCACGCAACTTGAAGACAGGCGAGACATACATTGTGATTTTAAAAGAACACTGGTTTCATGATCACCACTTTTACAACAAAATAATGGTCTCTTTTGTAACTAGAAAAAAAAAGTACATTGCAGCTTACTGCGATAACAAAGTCTCCCACCAAATCTGCGAGCCGCCCCTGTCGTTCGGTCACACAAGGTTCACTTCTTGATGGAGGAGCTTTAATTCATTTGTCTTGTACAGGGCAACTCCTTGACCTTGTGGATGGAGATTAATGAAGAGCTTTAGTGGTGATGAAGGCTATCAGGCACCATGCTCCCGTCGTCTAATAGAGCAAGAGTTTTACATAGCCAATTATGTCGTTTGCATTCCGCTTGTAAGCACAGTTCTGTCAGGGGGAGCCCAGTCGGCTGTGGTATATTTGCGGTAGTAAAATATCAGGGTCATTCGGACAGAGCAGACCAGGGTGAATCAGTATTTCTTTGTTGCTCTTGTTTTACTTTCATTTCTAATTTTTGAGATGAGGAAAATTTGAGAGAATCAAGCTATTTCATCAAAAGTAGGTTTGGAAAAGCCATCTGAACAGCTTGTAAAAAAAAAAAAAAAAATTTAAAAAAAAAGATGTTGAGATGCAACCTCGTGCATTTCTACAACCTTTGAAAAGCGACAAAAAGGCCTGTGTGTGTGCCATTCTGCAGTTAAACGCTCCTGTAAAAAAGTCCACAGCCTCACAGCCCTTTTGATCATATGGTACAAAGTGTACAAGCTCAATTGTGAGCCATTACCACTCTTTGCTGCAATTATTGTCAGCTAGGCTCTTTGAGAACTACACTCTGCTCTGCTGTTCTGGTCCACACACAAAGTGTCATTTCTTTTCTTTTTTTTTATCTCTTCAAAAACAGGAATTGAAATTTTGATCAGTGGGGCAGTTCAGCCTCACTATCTCGTCATCTGAAGAAGGGTGAAGAAAGATACGCGTGATAGGTATAGGGGAGGTGAGAGGGTGATAGAGAAATCTACTGTAATCAATAGATGTGTAATTGGAAGCTGTCAGTGAAATGTTTTAGTATCCCCGTTGGTAATGGCAGCTTTGTCGTTTTCTACACAAGATAAGGCAATTTGGTTCAGGCTAGAAAGGGCTACAAAGTGTGCTCAGCAGGGCCTTGTGTGAGGTGAGTGAGCCGTTCTCTCTTGAACCATTCAGAGCGGATGCATCTTTGATAATGTTCAAATGACAGCGTACTGTCAGGCTCACTTTTATTGATGGGAGATCTTTTTAAACCCAGGATCCCAGACAGCATGGAGAGAAATGAAGAATGATTTGCACATCAGGTCCTGTAAAAACCCTTAAAACGTTTTTTTTTTTTTTTTGTTCTAGGTTGAATCTAGATGAGTAAATGTTAAAGCTCTGCATCATTGTCCTTGGTTGCATCCGTGGGGTTATGTGCTCAGAATAGCCCTTAATGGATCCTAAAGTGTTTTGGGTTGCACACAAGAGTGTCAAGAAAGGACAACTCTTTTTGGATGGCGGGAACTTAAGTTTTAGTGGCAAAGACCCACAACCATTTGTCATGATCCCTAGGTCTGTGTGTTTTGTCTTGTTTCCTGTTTTATTTTGAAATCCCTGTTCTTGTTTCCTTGTGTGCCTTTTTATTTCCTGTCTTTGTTTTCCCTCCAGTTTGGATTGTTTTCACCTGTGTCTCGTTTCCCACCTGTGTCTGTTTCCCTTGTTGTCTCCTTCCGTATATATACGGGTCCCTTTCCTTTGTTCGTTGTCGAGTCATTGATGTTCCTGATGTTTGTTGGTCGTCTCTTCGTGTCGTGTTCCTGGTGTTTCCCTGCGTGTCAGTACCTGAGCTTTGTGAGTTTATTTTTGTAGTTTAATAAACCTTTGAGTTGCTTCAGTCTCCTTGTCTGTCTGCATTTGGGTCCTTCCCCTGCTGCCTAGATGGCTCTCCCTGATACCACTAACTATCCTGTGACTTTTGAATTGTGCTATTTTGCAATTGGCCTAATGGAAAATGTCCTCAGATTAAAAAGCAGGAAAAACAAGTTCCACTGAGCTCTCCATAATGCATTTATATCAGTTGGTTGTGGCATGCAGGCTCTCTCACATGTTTAAATCTGTCCATGTTAATGTACTGGATGCTACTGAAACAACCCAAATGGATGGGCATTGTGTTTTAGTTGATACTGATATATTTAGTTCTGACTAATAATACTACTTAAAACAACTGAAGTGCCTTAATATGCTTTATTCTCAAGATACACTACAGGGGAAATTGCAAGTGATATTATACAAGGAATATCCTTAAAGGAATATCTTGATATTTAGGGAAATAGGCCTACACTCATTGGCTCTCATGTCTGTGTGTTAAGTATTGAGCCAGAGCCAGTAGACAATTAGCGTAGCTTAGCATAAAAACTGGAAGTAAGGATAAACAACTGGCCTGGCTCTGTTCCAAGTAAAAAAGTACACTGACACTGTAACAGCACCTCTCAGCTCACTAATTAACATGTTGCATATCATTTGTTTAATCCATTCACAAACAAATGTAAAAATGACAAGTTGTGGTTTTACATGACGTACAGGAGTTACGTTTGTAGATATTTCTTGACAAACAGCGTCCGGGCGCAGTGACTTCCTCACAACCTCAGTGTTGACAAAACTCCAGGAAAATCACTGCGTCTGGCCGCTGCTTGTCAAGCACATAACTCCTTGTAAAACCACAATGTTATTGAGCTTTAGAGGTGTATTTTTGAACTTTGAACAGAGAGCCAGGCTACTTGTTTCCCCCTGCTTTCAGACGTTATGCTGTGCTAGGCTAATTGCCTCCGGGCTCCAGCTTCATATTTAATGGACAGACACGAGAGTTGTATCAATCTTCTCATCTAACATCTAATTAAGTGTGTTTTCCAAAATGTCAAAAAAGAGTTTCCAGAAAACAAACATTTCAATAATGTGTGACTTAATGACTCAACTGTAGGATGGACATTTTTTAGAGTGTAGACTGAGTGGTATAGCCTAGCAAATTCAGAGGGTGACAGATGTCAGTGAGATCACTGGAAACCTGGTCATTTCCTGCCAGTGCCAGCCACACGGCAGTGCCGGCTGCCTGACTCGGTCCCCATGGATAGGCTGACGCTCCTGAGCAGGCTCTTAAGTGGGATCTGTGATGTTGCCATCAACCTCTCTGCACTGACAACACACTCTGTGGTTGTGACGGCTGTGAGCCCAGGCCCGTCCCCGAGCATCTGTTCTGTCCTCACACTTGCTGGCTGGTTTCTGCCTGTAACACCAGGTCTTTCTACATGCATCTGTGTTTCTGTCTTTGTACCTGTCTTCATATGTAACTGCTCCTGTCTTTGCTCTCTGGCTTTTTTTTTTGGGGGGGGTCTGTATCTGTGAATCCCTCACTCCACTCCTTCCTTGTCTGAAGTGGTCACTCAAACTTAAAGGTTGTTGGTTTCAACACTTTATCATCCCCTATCTGCACACTGTGCTGCTCTTTATCATCAGCTACACTGCTCATATGTTTAACAACCGCTTAGCCCATTTTCAGCCTTTCTTGTATGTCTGTCATAGCATTACATGCCCCTATTCAACCTTTTTTGTCATCCCCAAATCCTTCACCTGATTATGCAGGCATATGATGAGTAGTACTGCAAAATCCCCGAAAACTGCAGTTTTTCTTTCTCAGTCTGTGACTGTGCCAAGTTTAGGGGTGGTGAACAGAGCCTGCCTATGCTATACAAAGAGTATTGATAGGTGTCATGGTGTAAATAAATAAGAACATTAAGATAAGATTGAAAATCAATAAAGTAGTCATTCCAGAAAATAGCCAAAATCTCCCTAATTGTAGGTTTACAGCAGATAATAAATCACTGGTTTTGTAAAGTGAGCTGCCACTATTACCAAACAAGCCCAGGCAGACCCTGGTGTGAAGTGGAGGGTCTTAACAATGCCTAATTTTGAAATAATTACTGGCTGTTACTCACCAAGATACTAATTATTTGACAAGAAATGTTGATTTAAAATAAGTTAATTACAAGGTCAAGTAATTTACAAGTTTGTATCAAAATTATAGTTTGGCAAGACCCAAACCACAGAAGCATTTGAGGGCCAGTCTCGTTTGTGTAATGAAATTAAATTTCATATCTGTCAAAAATTGTGTAACAGTTACCATACTATGCAATATTTAACACAATACATGCATAAAATCATTGAAACCAGCATCAACTGGTCATGCTTCCATTTATAATAACAGTCTTATGTGTAATTGTCTTAATAGACCCCCTGCACCTTCACAGGAGCACAAATGCGAAACCAAAGCCATCCTCTTTGACTCAGAGTTAGAAGAGGCAGGCCAACTGTTGGGTCAAACCTGAAAATCAAGAAAGTGGACAGTGACAGGACCAAGGTTCACCCTGGTCTTCACCCACCACTCGCGGAGAAAATGCACACTATTTGAAATTATTTGCCGGCCACTCAGCATCCGACAAGAAAACAGGCAGTGTGGTGGGGGGCAGGGGGCTGGGCTATGCAGCCTCCAAATAATGAAGGAAAGGATTCAGTTGGGATTTCTAATTCTGCCAGACTGTGATTAATCCCATCAGTAAACAAAGCAGAGGTCATCGTGTTTTGGAGAACTCCAATTAGAGAGTAATCAGTGCTAATCAGACAAGCTGCTCACCGGCATCTTGGTGATTTCGGCAGTAAAGGACTCTCTAGTGAATAGTCTGCCCTCCACACTGAGAACGACCGACCCACACTCTGTGATCCTGTGTTAAGGGAGTGGGAGGCAGAAGAAAGAAAGGAGGCTAATTAGCGGTGCCATTCATTAGCGACTGCGTGTGATGTGTGCTTGGGTGGGCTGGCGAAATGTGCGTGTCGCTGATGTGGCGAGTGTGCTTTAAGTCAGTGTGAGTATATGTAGGTCTTGTGTGTGTGTGTGTGTGTGTGTAAGTTCAGGTACAGTTATATCCGTGTACGATCTCTCAGCTGACTTGCTAAACTGTAAGAGTCAAGAATTAGGGATAGTCATTTGCCTAGATAACACCAGAGGGCATGCTGCTACAGATGTAAATGAACAGTGACTCGCTGTTTTCTTCCAGTGTCCAGACTTGAATCATAAAACTTGCCTTTGCATTTGATGCCAGCTTTCAAGGTTAAAGGCCTGGCTGGATGAGATTGTTTGCCAATTGATGGGACACTTTGCATTTGCAGCTACATGGGTGGGGGGGGGGGTTAGTTTTTATCCCCACAAATTGTCATTTACCGTCATAGATGAAAGGAATAGTTTGACATTTTGGGAAATATGCTTTAATGTTTTCTCATTGAGATTTACATGAGCAGATCAATACCACTCATGTCTGTGCGTTCAATATGAAGCTGGAGCCAGCAGCTCTTAGCTTAGCTTAGCTTAGCATAAAGACTGGACATGGGGAACCTATGTCCAAAGACAAACAAAATCTGCCTACGGCATCTCATAAGCTCACCAATTAACTCATATCTTGACCATGAAGTCACTTTTCCTGGACAAGAAATAGTCCAGCACACAACACCCTGTAAAACCACAAATTGTCGTTTTTACTCTTCGGTTTTTGTACGGATTAAACAAACGAGATACAACCCATTATTAGTGAGCTTTAGAAATTGTTGTAGGTGGAATTTCTTACCTTTGGAGAGCCATGCTAGGTGTTTCCAGTCTTTATGCTAAACAAAGGTAATCATCCCTTGGCTCCAGCTTCATATTGAATGCAAAGAAATGAGTTGTATCGATCTTCTCATCTAGCTCTCAGAAAGAAGTGAATAAGTGTACTTCGCAAAATGTCGAACATTTCTTTTAACAAATGTGATTTGTTATTGGTGGTTCATGCACATCAACAGCACATTCCTCTCTCTCTCTTATCTCACTCTCTCCTCTTTCTCTGTAGCAGCATGATTGGTCCGCAGGGAGCCCTAATCAAATAACTCGCAGGCCATTGCAGCTGCCATTTCAGCCATTTCGGTGGAATACACACAGATGCCAGGTGGGTTCCCTTCTGGCCTATCGGACCAAACAGTGATGTAAGGCTTTACTCATCACTATTACCTGTCTCAGCTTTGGAGACATTTATAGGCCAAGGAGTGCACTGCAATAATGAGTTTGTGTTTATTGCTAACGTGTTGCCAGTAGAAATGGCAGACCCTAAGTGATTTAAGAGTTTAATTCCTCCACCTGGCCCTCTGATGGCCTATTGTCCCCCCCACGACCCAATATAGATAAATGACATGTTAATGACTCTTACACTGATAATGGCTTCCGTGGGCGTTGATTTGTTAGGTCCATTCATACCTCAAGGTTATCTGTGAATCATACTTCTGACTGTGAGCTGTGATTGCTCAAAAAAATCAATAAGTTCTTTTAAGATGATTTAGCTTCTCCTTCTGTCAGAAAAAAGTAACAGGATTTTGTTTTACCTTGAGACTGATCAATGTTCATTATGTCATCGACACGTCTGGATTGCTTTCAGGAGCTCTTTGTCTTTATCCTGAGAAAGGTGTAGTTAGGTGACCCAACATGCTGCAGGGTTAACTGCATTTCATGGTTAGACAGTCCTTACATTTCATTCACATTGCACAGCAAATTGAATTCATTTTCATCGTTGTTATTCAAATGAAAGTTCTAAGGGAAGAATCAAAGGGCAAAGCCACAAACAATTTGCTGACACTATGCTCTATGCCTTCCTTGTTCTGTCACGTTTGCAAAATCCCTTGCCTAAAAAGGACTGTTTAGGGGCAGTCGACTTGGCTCCTTTAAAAGAAAAAAAGAACCTCCCTAGCCCTTTTACCCAAAAGATTGATTAAAAAAACGTAGCCTCGTCTTGGCTAGCACAGTCTCCAATTAGCATCTAGTTAAGCTATTTGGAGTAACGTTACTGTGGAATTTGAAGGCAGTCCATTGGGAAAGTCTTTCTCGCTGAGGGAAGAAAGGAATCCTTATATCCTCCTTAATTAAAACATGATTTACACTTAGTCCCAGCTATGAAGTTGCCTTTGATGGTTCTTTTGTCAATTAAAAGTAAGTCCTCCTGTAGATTACATAGCACTCATTACAAGCAGGTTATTCTCAAGGACATGCAAGTTCTGGCTTTCAAGTAAGGAGCTTATTGGTGGGTTAGTGCAAGGACACAAAAGGGGAACTCACAAAATGAATAAGATTTCGTACGTCGTCTGTGTTATACAACTCTTCTATCGAGGGCTGGTCTCTCAAGACCTTCTCACACCTCCTCGTTTTCCCTCCTCCTATCCCTCTTCGCCTCCCTCTCATGCTCCCCTCCACACAAACAAAAGTAGACGTCTCATTGCTGGCGTCAGATGCGCGCCTCGGTGTTCTTCCTTCATGTAACGGACACGGCTGTTATCAGCTGAATCCTGGGCTGCACATCTGCCAAAGTCCTCACGCTCCATTTACGCCCCGCCATCGAAACACCAATACAGCACTTATGCACTTCAAAAAAAATCTTAGCCTGCTTGAAAGAGAAGGGCAGCATGAATATTTAACAAGGAAACTGCTTTTAGATACTCGCAGGCAAAAAAGGGGGCATGGCTGGTCTAAATGTCTTTAACTGATGAGACTGAGACAAACTACAGGCATCCAGCCACCCTCCAGACACCTCAAAGCTGTATTCATAATATTCATTGACCCTGACAGAGTAAATAGTATGTCAGGGCATTGAGCGCAGTGCTGGACGTATTCTTCCTTTTGAAATTCAGCAACAGAAGCCCACAATATAGTGTTATGTCACCAAGGGTTATCTGGTGTTAGAGAACTTCATACACTTTCCTGCAATAAATCTTCCATACACTCCTCATACTCCTAATGGAGAGGCTATTCCCTCTGTTTTTCCCTCTTCCATGCTTTTTTGTGCTGGCTTTAATTGCTGTTCCAAAGTTGGCGTTAGGTCAGACAAGAGAAACTCTAGGAGCTGTTCAATATTCGACTGCGGATTCAATATTGCTAATTCCCCTTCTGGCCCAGAGAAAACAGTGCGCCATGATTTAGGCTGACAGCCCAACAGCAGAGTGTATATTTGAATGAGACGGTAAGATATAAGACCCCCTTCTCCTGACATTAGTCACCTTGCACCCTCGCAATATATCGTAATACAGCGCCATTGCTTCCCGGTCACAACTGCCCCTCCCCACTTCCATCTGCGGGTTGTAGGTGTAGATTTAAATGGAAATCAAGAGGATCAAATGGGATCCATTTTTAAATCCGTTGTTTGACAGAGGATGGAGTAGAGGTGGGTGGGCAGAGGAAGAGAGGGGAAGCAAGAGAAGCTTTCTCAGCGTGGAGTAATATCTTTCATGGCTGGAAAAAAAATTGAAGATTTGTGCACTCGGGTGGGTAAAAAAACAAGCCAGGCGGTGGCACGATTGACAGTTTATTTAAGAGGCCATTAACTTTACATACGTTGCTTTGAAAAGACACACACTTAAGTTGCAGTTTAAGGCCCCAAGGCTCTGAGTTTCCACGATGCCTGAAAACATATCAGACAGGCAAACACTTCTCTAATGAAAACATTTATTGGCAGATCATTTCAAGAATGGGAGCTTGGTGTTGCTACTTATATCTCATGTTGCTCTACTAATAGAACCAGGAGAAACACGGAGCACATGACAGCTTGACCTTTTGAATTTCAGGTTGGTCTTATAGAGGCACTTCTTACTGTAAATCACTGAGAACATTAATCACATTCTGTGTATAGTTTTGCGCCATGAAACTCACATATTTGAAGGCTGGAACAAATGATGAAGATGGAGTAGAGGGACAAAGCCAAGGAAAAAGTTCAAGTCAGTCCAATGTCTTAATAATTTGTTTGCCTAGATGTGTTTCTTGTGTTTGTTGAGACAAATAATTTGAAGAGAAGAGGATAAAAAGATCCCATTTATAAAGGATCTGACATGAAAAATGCATGACAGAGATGGTTGCACTAGGAATTTATTTCTCTCTTGCAGTTTTAACTTCAGAATTTGTCTACTTCACCGTCTAGCATTTAAAGAAACAATTCACTTTGACACAGCCATGTAATTATCTTACACAAACAACACATTTGTAGAGACTGGCAACCTTTACAAGCTTCTACACTTCTTTGCCTTTTACATTGTACAACACTAGGTCATGTTTCAAAGAAAAAATTCTAAAAATGGAAATGTTATTTACAAATGTCACACTTCTTTACCATTTCAATTAAAGCTTATCTTGTATTTTACTCATTTATGCATTTTCACTCCTGTCAAGGATTTTAATGGCTTATATCCTTCCAGTTGAAACAGGAAGCAATAAGGTTTATGGGAAACTGGGGCCTTTTAAGGATAAGGCTGGTGTAAAAAGACCAAAATCAACAATTTGTCCATCTCTCAATACAAGTTTGTCCATTTCTCAATACTTTACAATTTCCATAAATCTTTAAAAATGGGTCACAAATGTATAGTTTCATTTTTTTTAAAAAGGCCAAGTAGTTTCCTAAAACATCTGGGCACTGTAGTTTTTAGCAAACATCACTCAAACAGGAGCGATGAGTGCATTTTTTCGAGACTATTTTCTGCCGTGGATTAATACACATTTGGTGCTCCAGAGAGTATTTACGGCAGCAGTGTATGTTGTAATTGTAATGAAGAAACATGTCACCCAGTGCAACAATGTGCCTCAATAACGTATTTGTAATATTTTTTGAACAACAATGGAACTCTATGGCACATATGAATAAGATATATCAGGTTTTGGTTGCACAAGAAATACTGTGTTAATAGGATCAGTTCTTTGTTGGTTTTGGTCATTTCATGGGATTTGTTAGGGTTGGGGTTAAATATAGTATATCACCAGACTTATTTATTTAATGTGCTCCAAACCTGAACTACTACACAGGTTAAAAAAATGTATCTGTCCTTAGTCAGTCGCCATATTTCACCTGGCACATCAGGTACTTTTTGAGCAGCAGGGTGGCAGAGAGACTGTGGCAGAGAGAGGCCTAAGTTGAAGCATCCATGACAGAAAGCCTCTGCCCTGTTGAAGAGTCCTTCATTTCCACCAGCTCCTGTAACTGATCCTGACCTCTGACCTCCCTGTTAGGTGAATACATACCTCCTCCAGGACCTGACTAGTATCACAAACTACCTGATCCCGTTTTTGTTCCTGTTTGAAACAGTTTGGGATAAAGTCAAGGGTTTCCCACTCTTTTGTTCTGTGGCACCCAGCTGGGTTGGATAGAGGACAGGGCACTGAGTCAGCACAGCGAGGCGGCCGCAGGAAGGAGCTGATTTAAACCACCGCCGAACCAGGTCTCAACTTTCATTAGCCGTTGTCATTATTCCCCAGCCGCTGTCTGACAGATGGCATTGTGGGATATCGGATTTTATGGCAGGTCATCTTTCATATCCAATTTCTTTTCCCATTTGATGAGAAGTTCTCGCTCCAGTCAAATTCATTTTGCAGTTTGAATATTGATCGGACTCTGCACTCTCTCTTTCTTTACCGACATCTACTGCAAGTCTCTTAAGACTTAATGGTCTCTTGCTCTCGGCGCTCGGTCTGGAACGCTGATGCTTGTGTCTAATGTACAGCGAACCACCATGAAAAAACATGAATAAACATGAGGTGAATTTGGAAGTCAATTAATAAGCCTGCATTTGTCAATTCTCAATTTTCAAGTTTGCATTAATACAATTATTCCATATAATTACTGTAGGGCCTAATTACCAGAGTACATTTAAATAAGATCGAATCAGTAATGCAGTACAAACAAGTCTAATGGCATATAGGAGCACAGTGGGGTTATAATGCTGCTCTGCCTAATCTATTATATCAGCAAATCCTTTGAGGGCTGTTGAAATTAGCTTTAGCCTCACCCTGAAATAAATTGATGGCTTTTGAAAGGTACCGACCAAGGACATTAGGGGTCAAGATCTGGCTCTGATATGGCAGCAGCGAGCTTTTATTCCCTGTCGTTTTTTTCATTTGGCAGACAGGATATAGATGGGGGATCAGTGGAGATATTTTGCCTGTGCAGACGGTGACCTGACAGAACCCTATTCCACCTGTTTGCACTGACAGAACCGCTGCCGGAAAATGGCCGACTGTAATGACCCATTAAAAATTCAGTATTTGGCGTAATGAGATGATCGTGCCCTGCCAGTAGTGTCTTGGATCTGAGGAACATTGCATAGAGGAGGGGGCACAGCAGCACAATATTACGTTCTAAATGATGAAAGGCTCGAAGCGGACTGTAGATATAAGTAGATCTGGTAGATGAAGTCTTTATCATGTAAATATGACTTGCTTCAGTGAGGCTGGGAAATATGGGGCCTTTGGTCAGAATGAGCTTTGTGTCATATTAGTGTAAGTAATGGCTCATTTCTGAATAACACGATTTGCTAAAACAACCCATAAAATGACTTTTTCAGTTAGACACAATGAAACAGTCCAACCTAAAACTCGCAAAGCATGAAGGAACAGATTTGTCTTGGCGAAATATTGCAATTTGAGAGGTGATCAAGCATGAGATAATGGAAATCTCAATCTGGACCTGTTCATTTCCAAAACCCCTTTTTGCTCTCTGGGGCTACAAGGCAAGCTGTCAGCATGGTGACACACATGGTGTTCAGAATGCAAAAAACTTCACTGCTTGTTTGTTTTTCTGCTCCATCAACTCAGTTCCCACAGAGGTATGTCACATACAAAGAGTGCTGCAGAGAGTTTACACGACTGCCTCTTTTTCTTTCCCAAACCTCGCTTATATGCAATCACATTAAATCTGCACTGAGACTGATAAGCCAGCTCTCTTCAGTGATAATACATCAGTAAGATTGGACATCACGTTCCCATGGGAAGCTATGGGATCTCCATGGACCAGCGGGGTTATCCACTCATGGACTCTAGGCAGGACTGGCAGGAGTCAGCAATAAAGAGGCCCTAACCAACCTAACAGTGCATGAAACACAGAAGCCTCCTTGGTCCAATGGTCCTCCCCAGGGCGAAAGTGAATGGTGAACATCATTCACCATTCAGTAGGATATACTGTACGTGTGTGCTGTGGGTGGGTGGGTCTGAGGAGCAGCACAGTAATGTCTCCTGCACAGCATCTGTCCAGTTGCCAGGGAGACCTTCATCCCCTCCCTGCGCTGTGGAGCGAGACATCACAAAGTATGGAACAATGTGGAACCGAGCTACGATTGGCTGGCAAACGACCCCCGGCACTGTATCACAGGCGTGACACCGGCGCTGGCTGCCAAATCCTGCCGTCACGGGAACAAGGCCTCGGAGGTTCTCAGGAGACTCTTGGCGGAGGAGGATAGACAAAAGAGGCGTGTGTTTTTCTCTGTGTTCCTGTCTGCATGCAACTTTGGGTGCTTACCATCGGATTTGTGTTATGTTTTAAGTCGTTGCCAGTGTCATTGTTCCAATCAGCATTTAGGGGCTTTGTGTGTGCATGTGTGTGAAGGGGATGTACCTCCCTTTTGTTCTTGTCTAGCCACTTTGATTTAGTGCCTTCAATGGAGCAACAAACATAAAAATGAAAAGACAACACAAGACTAAGCGTCTACAGCCATGCTAAAGGCTCTGTGAGAATGTACACAGCAGTCTTTAAGATCCATCTTCTAGGGACCATGGGTATCTGTACCAAATTTTGTGGCAATCCATCCAGTAGTTGTTGAGGTATTTCAGTCTGGACCAAAGTGGTGCACCAACCGAACAAATGACAGCACACCATTGCCGTCCAAAGAGCAATGCTGCTAGTCTGGTTAAAAACTCAAAATTTAACAACACGTCCACAGCTGAGATATGCCTGTGTCTGTTTGTAGGCTGTTTCTAGTATTTCTATATTCAAGAAGCTCAAATCTCCTCACAAGCACAGAAAGCTGCAAGAAATCCTCCAAAGTGAGGATTATGGGTTAAGAATTGAGTTCAGGTGTAAGATTTAGATTTGTTGATTAAGGTTGGATAAGGATTTTGTTGCTTGTCTGCAGTATGTGGCATTACTGATATTACCAACCTGAAATACTCTTGTGGAGCTGCTTAAGATGGACCATAGTGTCATGAAGCCATGTAGTTTGGGAGTCCATCCTACAACTAAAAGGTCACGAGTTTAATCACTGAAACCCTTGTGTCCTTTTAAACCTGTCCTTTAGCCTTGTATTAAACCTTTTTTAGCTCACCCTTTGTCTTACAAGAGTCAGTCACTTGAATGTAAGTGTGGTTGAGCAGATAAGATGGTGCATATTCTATGGCTTGTGAAATGGTGAAGTGTAAGGTTTTGGCATTGGAATCAGACATAGCAACAGGAAATTAAATGGCCGAATCCCGTAAGAAATAAATGAGCAGTCAAACATACAAGACAAGCTCAAAAATATGGGTGAGCATCAGTACTGCTTTTTTTTATGGCAGACTGCCTGCGCTTGCCATCTGTTTCTTTGATGCCTGTAGTAGCCTTTTGAATGCCAGTTTCTTCAGCCTCAGGCTAGATGCTGTCTCAAGGTAGACAGCTCATTGAGGGCTTGAAACCACCCCTCCGGGGGGGAGCAGGGCATGATTGTTATGCCAAGCTTCCTGCATCAAAAGGAAATGTTAAATATTGTAACTAATTCTTCTTTTTTGGTATATTTCC
Organism: Macquaria australasica; assembly: GCA_005408345.1. NCBI lineage: Eukaryota > Metazoa > Chordata > Actinopteri > Centrarchiformes > Percichthyidae > Macquaria > Macquaria australasica. Next base: position 1,939,723 of record SEMN01000011.1, read on the forward strand.
TGTGAACAAATATTTTTTGACAAGACAAGAATCTCTCAATTTAAGGTCCACTTACTCAGTTGTTTTTGATCAAATGGTTTTCAGTCAGAGACACGATCAAATGGTTATACATATTTAAAAGGTTCTGCTCTTTAATTAAGCTTTAAAAGATTTCAAGAAGCAATGAAGATTCTTCATAATTCATAATCATTCTCATGAACATTAAATCTGAGTTTAATCAACAATACCAAAAATGTAGCACATAAGATGTGGTGGAGGAGCTGCGGCACCAAATGGTGATAGCATGAGCATCTTAGAGTAATAGTGAGAAGTTCCAGGTAATAATGGCCGTGCTGTACACCTCCATGAATATAATTGGACATGACGAATCAGCTGGTAGCCACACAGCTCTGAATTAGCCTGTGACTGTGAAGCATGAATGAAACAGCTGTTGCAAGCACAACTTTGGTTCTCTGCCTGAACTAACCCTATGCTCCATTCTTCATCAGCAGTCATTGTGGAACTGTAGATGTTCTAATTTTTCATAATTTTTCTAGGAAGCCTTCTTGGTAAGATCAGCTGGTTGATGCTCTTGGTCAAACTGAATGTTAAAAGTTTGGAGCTGATCAAATGTTTCTGTGGAAGGAAGCTGGAATTAAAGATGAAAGTTGACGGGTGCTCTTATTTTGATCTCAAGTGCTCTTTGATTACAGTTGTATGATGATGACATTGATGGTAATTCAAGACTATACATTTATTGAGTGCTCAAGGCAAAGTAAATACTTCAAAGTGTTACCATTGACTCTGAAAAGTGTTTAACAGTTCACTTGAAAACCAACAATTTGAGTCAAACTTAACAATTGTTGTCAGTTGACTATATGGTCGTTGGATTTATTTTTGATGTTTTGAAGCACCAACTCGACTGTCTCACACATCAGAAACAACAAAAGCAAAAAAAACAACAAAAAAAACAAACATTAGGAGTGGAGAAATAGCACTTTTCCCTCTGCAGTTAATGTAATGCACTCTTTCAAACGAATATGTCACTTCAAAAGAACAATTTTAAGTTGAGATTGGACTTTGAAATCATTCTTTACAGTTAAATCAGACTCCTTGATTTTCAGCAATACAGCCTTCAAATATTGTATTTCTTCCATGCCTCAGCTCTCGTCTTCTATACTGTAACGGATTCAGAAGAAGTTGTTCTTGAATTCAGGTTCAGCCGTCAATAAAGACACTTCCTTTAGGGCTGTGAGTCAGTGAATTGCAGACAGGCCAGACCGTTAAATGTGTGGGAAGATCATCTGGCATTTGCATAGAGGAATATTAATAGGGGCCATGGCTAACTTCACAAGAATTTTTTCATTTGGAAATTGGCTCGTCTGCTGAGGTGCTTTTGAAAATGGCTGCCAAGCCTCAAATAATTAGGCAGTGGTAAATATTTCATGATGGAGTGATTTTAACGGTCCTAAAATCTTTGTCAGCTTCATAACTAATGCCAAAATAATGAAGTGACTGCTTTGTGGGCAATAAATAATCATATCTTAAACTGAAAAGGTGGCACTAGAAGTGATGTTGTCAAAAGGGTGTGTATGAACGTTAAGACAAACAGAGACAGGAAGTATTTTGGTATCGAGGACAATATTGTAGCATGCTGTAAATGAAATTTGGTGGGCATGCCAATTGATGTCTCGCCCCAGCACTGGCTCTCATATGAAGCATAAACAACAGATGTGTGAAACAAATGGAACATTTGATGCATGTAAGCGTGGGCATGAAACTACTCAAGTTGCTGCATTCGACTCAACCACATCCCAGATGAAAGTGCCACCCAAGTTCTTTTGGACCTGAGCACCACCTGACAGCTTGAGTGGAGGCTCTGGGCCAATAACCAAGCTGATTTAGAGCATGATTCACTTTCTGTGCTATTTTTCTAATTTAATGTGAGCTGCTGAATTGAGTTTCCCCCTATTCCTACTTCCAATCATGGTCACCTTAGCTGGCGACCGGAGAAAGTGGGGTAAGCAAGTGTTCACTCTTTTCCTTCTCTTCCCTTCCCATGACTCATCTTTCTGCAGGGACAGGTGTTCCTATAAAGATTGATCTATATGAACATTTACTTTGAAAATTCCACCTATAGCAGTAGATATGTTAATACAGACATATAACCGTGTCGCACAACGTCCCCTTATCGTCTGTTTAGATTTTCACAGCATAATGTAAATGAAGGAGACTGCCTGTGTGCAGCACGCATCCAATTACTGTCTGGGATGCTTAAGGCTGCCACATGATGGACAGCTGAGCAGTCTGGCAGCAGAGGATCTGAAGCTTGGAGAGGGATCTACAGTGGGAAAATTGATTTTGATGCTGAGGCAGAACGAGTCAGGTGTAGTGGAAGCATGTTGAATTATCTTCAAACAGGAATAGTCACTGGTGATGAACAAATCAGTGACACACACTAACACACATGCCTCTGGGTGCACTCACCATGTGTGGTATGAGTCACAGAGGAGGTTTGATATTTTTGGACTGGGAAATAACATAGATGAGTATTCCCTCTTTGCTCCTGTTCTTCTTTAGGAAAAAAAAAAGATGGCACTAAGGGCCTCCTTTTCCAGGACATTTTCAAAGAGGAGACAGTTGGTGGCTGCTGGCACTGCCATGCAGTGTTGCCCCTTCCAAAATATGGCAGAAATATTCATTCAGAGCATGTTGCAAATTTCCAACAAAACCCACTCTCAACATCAAACAGTTTTCTTGGACAAGGATCACAGAAATTCAAGCAATCGCAGTGGATAATTTTAGATACTAAAAATACAAATTAGGTGGAGGATAGCCCCTAGAATGTTCTGCATGATCACAAAATAACAAGGACACACAGTGTCATTGATGCGAAGCTCCCAAAACCAGGCCCTGCCATAAACACTGAATTGCAGAGCAGCAGTGGCAGCAGTATTGGGCCCGCAGTTGCAATCCAACACGGGCCACTTACAGGCAGGAAAAGTAACAGCAGCACCAATTTAGAGCTGCAGAGGTAGACATGCTGATATGCATATCAACAGGCAAGCAAAGGCCCTATTTACACTTGTCCAGTGTCTCATGTCTGGATAAAATCCAGATGAGATTTAAGACACTTTCATTTACACAGCCACATATATGTGTCTCCGTTGGCCAGATCTTAAATCTGATTGCAACCCGCCAAGGCTGTCCCAGGCTACTTGCAAATCAGGGTCGGCCCTTCACCAGTCCAGAGGGTGATGGTGATGCACAAACGACTGTTTGGTAACGTCAGAAGAAGCACTTCAGCAGTTTAGTTACAATGATAACAGTTTAGCCAGAATTAGCTAGCTAACAAGTTTTTTACTGACCAAATTTCCACGATCATTTTTAATGTAGTCACACTTGAGAGCTGTATAGATTAGACTAAAGATGTAACACTCATAGCCAGCAGGTGGCAGAAGTCTTAAAATTAAAGCATAATGACCAACCAGCTGTCCCTTGTAGAGGATCTGCAGCCTTCTAAACATGAATGAGTTTGTGACGTACAATCCTGTTCCATTAGGTGCTTCACATCTAACATTGAAGTTTTATCTTTTATAAATCTTTTATCTTTTCTTCTATCTTTTATCTTAGCAAAGAATTGCTGTTGGTTCTGCTGTTTTGTTTTGTTTTTTTAATGAAAACACAAGTAATATTCTTTGAGACAACAGTCACCCTTGCAGATAAAGAAAACTTTTATTTCCTGTCATTATAAAACATGTTCCTGATACAGTATATGGCTCATAATTTTAGATTTTTATGTTTCAAATAAATAAAAAATCTAGGAATTTATCTCACCCAAATCACACAAAAACCACATTTTTCTCACTTACCAGTTGTGGTATCTAGCGGTATCTATCTGTTCAGCTTTTGAGATATTAACCTCTGCTGCCACCACAATACAATGGTGGTGAATGTAATGTTGTTTGTGGAGCTTAAAGCATTGAAAAATGACATTTGAAAGACTCAGCAGTGGGTCTTTCCAGAAAAATGGTCCCTGTTAATCCACAGACCTCCAGTTTTCACTGTAGCCTCTTCTTTACTGAAAAGAGCAATGTATGAAAACTACTGATGCTGAGGTCTGTGAATTATCCTGAGTAACCAGGACATTGTTTCTGGTAATTGCTGTTTTTTGTCCTTTTTTTCAATTACTTTGAGGGACTGCATAATCAGCAGCTCATTTGCATTTTCTCTCAATTTTCTTTACACTGTGCTACTTGCAAAAGGACCTCGTTTACTGTAAACTGCAAGTGAACAGTGTCTTGTAGCAGGAAGTACAAGAAAAGGAACATTAAATCCATGTGAAAATTGGTGTAAAATTAATCATGAGACCTAAGTTTATGTATTTATACATCAAATATGTAATCTCCTAATCAAGGATAGGATTGAGTGTGTTTTTGTGTAAGTAACTTAATATGCCTGTGTATGCTTTTGTTTTGGTGGAGGTTTGTTTGTGTGCATGTATTTTCACAAAAGGAAGAGAGTGAACACATTAAGATGCAGGAGATGTTACTCTTTCTGGGATAAACTGCTTATTAATCTTGCACTTTCACTTGTGCATCATTTACCCCTGCAATTCTGCCAAATGCAGCCACAACTGGTGTTGTAAATACATAAACAGCTCGCAGAAATAGTCTTCCTTTGTCCTGTTGTGTCAGAGTAATCACACATTTCCTCCTGCTACTGTTTTCAATAATTCAAGCTGTTTATATTAGCCTTAGTTAGAATGTAAAATATGTGTATGGATAGTTTATTATATATGCGTCACACATTTATATTTGCTTCAGACAAATGTATCTTCTTTAAAAAAGAATCTGTCAGGGTGTATGTATTTTTAAATCAAATTAAAGTAGCAGGGTCTGCCAATCTCAGTGCTCATTGCTGCTATGTGTGATATGAATATGAAATGGCACAGAAGTATATGCTCTGCAGAGCTGGGATGCGTCCAATACTGTGTGTCCATCTTACCCTGTTACTTACCCTTCCCCAGGAGCCGTGTTTATCATGGTAATCTTTCCGTGAGCAGAGTGTTGTATTGGGTGTAGGTAGGTGTTCCCCTGCAGGGATTCCCAAGGCCGAGACGTACACACATTCATACAAACTGCATGGCTGCACCTTGTTCCATGCCTTGTTTATTTCACTACAGAGAATAATGGTTTTATTTTAAACAGTAGTGTGCTTTCCTACTCCCCCCCCCCCCCCTTTTCTATAAATGTATAATTCAGGCTAACCAGAAAATGCTGTGTTTCATTTCCCCCTGCCACCTTTGAACAGGCATTTAGGATTATGGGCAGTTTGGTTTCAGTGCTCGCTCAGATTTATTCAGCCCAGGTAAATTATAAATAAGTATTGTCAAATCTGTAATTAAAAAATTATCTTACTAACAGCACTTTAAAAACGTTTTTAATGCACAAACCACAAAAGTCTCAAATGGAATGACTGTAGCCCATTTATGTCTATTTATGCAGGTCTTCTACAAAGCCGTGTTGAGTAAAGATATCTTTTACCCTGGAATTTTATGTATCATAGAAAGAAAGCTAGTTCATAAGTTCACTCTTTATGTTTCTATGTGTATTAAATGCAAACGATCTCCTGACACGCCTCTGGGCTATATGTGAAATAAAAAGCCATGGGTGACAGTTTGATGCTGTATCTCGACATGAGTTTGAAGAGTTACGCAACGGAGTCATTCATTTGGGATGCCAGATCCATTATATGCATGAATCGTCATCATCAGGCATTTCCATCACATTCGCTTCTTGGGCTGAAATATGCATTATATTTTCCTTTTTCTTTCTTTCTCTTCTACCTCGTGAAGTTAGCAAAAGTAAGTACACAGGGAAGTGAGGAAACAAGGGCGTAATATAGATATTTATCTGTGTAGAATTCATTTCCAAATAGAGATCCTATAAAACACAACAACAGCACAATTCTTGCCGTAATATATTTTTTAATCTTGTAGTTTCTCCATTGTGCCATAGTCTAGAGTGTTGTGTTATCTTGAACAATGTGGAGCTCCACAGAAAATATGAGGCAATTTATCCAGAGTTCAATGGTGCTGGTATGCCACTTAAACATTTTATTGTGCATTACATGAAAGGTTGGGGTCATTGAGTGGACGTTTGCTGTGCACTAGGCAGAAATGTGCAAGAGCCGTTACAGCAGCAGGAAAGACATCAAGATATACTACTACATTTCATTCTCTCCCTGCACACACAGCTTGCTCGCACACACACTCTTGAGATCCGTCCCTGTGGGTGGACAGAACCACTTCCTTATCCACGCTACCTTGCATAATGCCTCTCTGCACTGCGTAGGGTACAGGCAATGCACCAGCAGTCACAGACTCACAGGGCATTTTTCAGAGCAAACCCACAGCTCGCTCTCCCAATCGCCAAAGTCTGCTTTCAGAGTGTGTGCTGTTGACTTCTTTGGCCCCAAGACCTAAGAGCTAGCACCAGCAGGCGAAGCTAGATTTGCATCGAGGTCTGAAAAAGTTTCCAGTGAGACCAGCAGGCAAGAGTGAACGATGGATTTCTCTCGAGGTCAGAGCTCAAGATGTACAATGCTCAAGACTGTGCGAACCCTTTCAGCCTCTGGCTGTGTGCAAACCCCTGAGGAAAGTAAAATCCCCCTCACTTGTAAATAGAAAAGGAATTAGATATTAATAAAAGTCTAACTTTCTAAAATAAACATCTCCAGCAAGCAGTACATTAGCATGCAGATGTTGTTTTTATCACGATTTGTACAGTTGATTTCAATTTCATTTGTAAAATAAAGGTTTGGAAATGTACTCTAGATAGCTTTAAAATTCAAAGTTCTGAATAAGTTTGGATAGCTGCAGAGGTCTGGTTGGGCATGAGACATAAATAGTTTCCACATTTCATGCAAGAACATTTTCGTATTCTTATCTTAAACCTCTCTTACCTTTTTTTCTGTGAGGTTTGCTCATACGAGTGTTTCAGGTCAGATTCACCAAATTTTCTTTGCAGCACAAACTTGTCAGAAATTGCTCGTCTCAACTTGATGAACGAGTGTTCATGAGATTTAATCATTTGCACAACTGGCATCTAAAAAATGGTTTATAAGGCTACCTGTTCCGCTCTATTTTTAGGCAAGTTTCATTCATAAAAATGTTACCAAAGAGTAAAAAGAAATTCATTCCTGTTGTCGGAAATCAGCAGACAAAAACATAACACGTTTGGCAATGTCATATTAGGAGACTAAAACAATTAGAAAATATTAATAAGCTAGCAACGACGTGTCATCAGAGCAGCACCGTGCTAATGAGCCAGCATGCACAACACCAGCACCATGGAACTACCTATTCTTCTGCAGTGAGAGCTTTTTTTTTTCTATGATTTCTAAGCATGTGTATATCATGTCTGTGTGTTCAGATTTGACACATTATGAGTCCAAGAAGGAGTATGATTCTATGTATGATGAAGCAAATTGCGACAATCAGTCACTAAGTGGTTTAAAGTGCCTTTATTACCTCCATGAGCCGCGTGTCACAGCCACTGCTGCAGCTCCAACTGCTGACCATGTTGATAAGCTGGCCAAACCAGCGGGCAAAACTACAATAACTAACTCCCTGTACCTAAGAGAAGATTCTAAATGGTGGTGAATTGGTGAATGCGACGAGCTCTCCTAAATCATTCGTACGTGCCACTTAGGAACAAATCTGTTCATGCGAGTGGTTCTTGCACGAGGCCCAATGTCTCCACTACTCAACGCACTCCACTTCTCCACTTTGAGAACGGTTCTGCATACAGTAAAGGAAGCAAACTTTAAAAAGCCAGGCTGTACATTAAGTAGAATTATACAAAGCCCTGAAGAGAAGCAGAGGAAAATAGTTTTGCATTCTCTCCCAAAAGCTTTGCGAGGGAAAGCAAAACTTTTCCAAGGTCAGTGTGCTGCTGGGTCACTTGGGCATCTGCGAAAGAACTCAAAGCCTTGTGCAAAAACCACAAAAGTTTAACATTTATGAAAAAAGGCAGTTACACAAAAATCTACAGTAAAGAAATGATGTGAGGTGATGACAACCAACTCGTGATTTAGGGTGATAGCCCTAAATGAGCCTACTTCAGTTTTGAAGGTGAGGTATAGACAAAGAGGATATTTAACCTCACGACAATGAGCCTGAGATATGGATTATACAGCTCAGTATTATGAAGTTGGTCCTAATATTTTATGTATTTGATGTACTATGCAGTCTGAAAAGCAAAGAGTCTCTATCTTCGAAAGAACTCTTTTAGCCGACAGGCATCGTAAAAAAGATTCACAATGATGGCCTTCCATCAAGATAGCAGTGAATTCTTGTTGTCATATCCACAACTATCCATTAAACACCTGCTCATAACAGCATTCTTAACCCCTGCATGCTTATACAGGCGAGAATACCCTCCTGTAAACATTTAGCACAACAGTTCTGCTCTGTCACCGGTGATAGATGCACAAGTAAAAACTGCAATATTGGCACCCAAACAATAGGCACTACAGTTAAGTATTTCTCCAGAGAAATCTAAAATTATGTTCTCTCAAGGACATTGCCGACCGAGCATTAAAAAAAAAGGAGAGAGAAAAAAATGGAAAGGGGAGGAGGAAATTGCAGAGCACCCTGTTTTGCTCCCCAGCTGTTTACACTGTGCTGCAGAGGCTGTAAATTCTAAAGAGCTGAAGCATATTGGGCATCATCTCCGGCACCCATCATTCCAGAAATTGCCTCTCTTTACCCCTCTCTCTGGAGAAGTACACAGTTCATTGCCATACCCGTGGATCCCTTTGCACTGTCACTTCGGTGGTGACACTCGGGGGCCCCATAAACAACCAGCCTCTACAATATCTCAAGGGTAGGAGCCTGGATTGGACGCCTGCCTCCTCAAAGATATAAAGCGTAATAATATTTTCCTTACCTAGACCTTTTCGCGCTCCTCATGGCTGTGGAGGTTTGGCTTTAAGCGACAACATGAAAGCTACTCAAACTCCCATTTTAGAAACATTGAATCTATATGTGAGAGACCATTTTGCTCTCTGCAAACATACCTGCAGAAAGGCGATAACTTTGACTTGGCTTCGTATTGCATGCAGTATGTCGGAGTGCAAAAGTACAAAATCTTCAGCCCAAGCAATCTGGCTTGTCATGTGCAACTGTATTTTAAGGCTTAATTTAATTATTACCATGAAAATGTGTACTGAATGAAAAATGATAATAAAGAGCAGGAATATAAAAACATTTGTTAACTCAACTGCCCTGCTTTGTTCATTTGAGAACAACTCAAACCTACATCCAACTGACTACCAAAAACTGTGCAGTACCCCCCCTTACCCTTTAACCTCAAAATTAGATCTTAATTTGGGCTTCAATTGAACATTTTTAGAGAAAAAGTATGAAAACTAGTTCATAATCTAACACAATAGTTCCCAACCTCAACCGACCTCTTAAACAAAACAGTGTCTACCTGTGACCCCTTTGTCGCCAGTTGTCTACTGGTTGTGACCAGTTTAACGTCTGATTTTATTTGAATCATTTTATATTTATAAATTTGGTAAGAAATGTCAATATTAACAGCAGCATTGATGTGTTTCATCACAGTACAGTCAGTTCAAAAAAATGTTTAAGTGTGCAGTACCTCTTTAGGTTACAGTTAATTAAAGCCAAACTATTAACTTTTGAGAAAATAAAACAAAAACTCCCTCCCACAAATGAATAATATGTTGAATTCATGACACACCCCTGTTCAAATCAAGACAGTTGATTTGCTGCTACTACAGCCTTACTTGGTCTGGTAATACCGTTAGCTTGTGGTGGCTAATAACAAACTGTAGATATTGCATTATATTTACTGATTATATGTCTCATCTCTACTTGTGGGACTGTTACACTGTGTTTTAGCATGCCGCATAAACATTTCAACCCTTTTATCACAAAAGAAAAAAGAAGAACAAGAAGTTTGTCTTACCTCACCGCCAGACATGTTTGTGGTTTCCTGCTTGTGGTCCCATTCCACTTCTTCTGAGTCAGGTTGCCTAATGCATCTTGGGTTATTAAGGGAAAATCAATGTGCCGAACTGACCAAATGGATTTTCTATATAAATATTCAACATACAAATGCAGATTCATTCAACGACAGGTAAATACGCAATCAGTAACTTAAAAAGAAGTACTCATCCCAGATCGCTCTGTTGAAATTGTCACCACACACAGCTCATCTGAACTATTTCAACTAGAAACCGTAAGCGTCTTACCAAGACTGACTGCAAATCTGTCATTTCCTTTCACTCTGTTAGTAGATCTTTTGAATGTTAATTCTTCACAAGGTCACGTAGGAGATCTGTGGCTTCTTCGCACTGGCTAATTATCCCGGCGCCATCTTTTATTGAATCTGACACTTTGAAGGGCTTTCTGTTGGCCCATCCCTCATTTTTAATAGTATTGATTTTTTCACCGATCATATCAGGCCTTGCATTTTGAAAAAGATGCTGCCAGCTTTTTATTCTCTCCCGCTCCCATCCACCTCACAGTCTTTCGCTTTTATTCCTGTCCAAAGTGTTTCAGAGCTGGCAGAATTGCAACTGTAAACACGCATCTTCTGCTCAGCAATTATCAAAGGGGGCAGAGTGGGAGAGGAATTGATCTGCCGGCTTGCGGTACAGTAAACAAAGCCTCCCTGTCCCATGTGTGCTGAGCAATTATGAAGTGCAAGAAGTAGCAGTCTTTTGCATGAGCTATAAAAAGACTAAAAACTGTTGGAGCCAAAAAGGTGTGAGGATAGAAACACTTACAATTAGCTTTACTAATGCGTTGAAGTTACATCTAATAAGCACTGTCCACTTTGTTTTTGACCTTTTTTAATATGTTTTTTCAGTGTCCTTGACATTTACGTATTGTTGCACAGGTGGATCGGCTATGTCTTTGTCAGGGGCGATGTCCTCTCTAGACGCAGTGCAAATAGCTTTCTAAAGAAAACAAACATTTTCATTCATTCCCCACGTCATTTCCAATACAGCTATTCAATTTATTCCGTTGTTTTCCATGAGCTTGTTTGTCACCTTTCTCTCTCTCTCTCTCTCTCTCATGTCCGCCTTCTATGTCAGTGTATTGTCTTTTGCCCCTCTGTAGAATCCATTCATGCAACATTAAATTTAAACTCTGATATGCAATGTCCCTGGGCGCTCGGCAGAGATGGATATATGAATAGCATTTAGGAAAATAAATTGATCTTTGATGCTTGTCCTTCAGGGGGAGATTATGTGACATTGGTTACTGTCAACAGTCTGTTCTATTTCTATTTTAGCTGAGCGCCATGGGTGAAAATACACTCATGAGGTCCATTGGAATCGAAACGAAATGGGCTATTACCCTTCAATGTGATATTTCTGAGGCGATGGAAATGAAAAGAGGTCTCTCATTTGCGCTGCAGTGATCTGGTTATAGCTCTGATGCACATAGTTGGAGGGAACCTGTGAGGTCCACATTTATCAATTGTTAAGTATGTTTGGAATATTAAATGCTTTACCAAATGGGGAATATGAAATGCGAGGATAAAACATACTGTAAAGATGTGCTTGTCAAATTTGCAGGTACAATTTTCACAATTAGGTGCTGATGTATTCTGTATGTCTTGTAGAATCTCGGCACATGGCTGTATAATAAAGTCAGATTTGTATATAACCCCCATCACCCCCACCACCCCCCACCCCCTGTTCTCCGATTGCACATGAGTAATAGAGACCATCTGCCTAAAAGATCACAGTCAGCAGAAAGGCATCGCAAGGGCCGCGAAGACTTCAATTATCAATATACCATTTAATACATCGCCGCCAGGCCAAACAGCCTGGCATCTTGACAGGGCAAAATGGAGAATGTTATTTCTCAAACACATCAGCAGATAGCTGCAATTTGGCATTGTGGTGCAGCGGTGTTCAAACCAGCCTCCATCCATCAAACTGTACTTGGAACATAGAGAAGCAGGAAACACTTTACTTAGGCATGTGCAATTGTGTTAGAGCACACACACAGGGTTGATTACAAAAGCACAGTAACCCTCTGAGACCTGTGTTTGATTCTTGTGATCAAGAGATAGGAAACTATTGTAGATGTGTCAGCCGCTGCATTAATGCCTTTGATTCCTATAAGGGGATACGGCCATCAAAACATTGATATGATTCTTCTTCCATTACAGTTTGGCTTTACAAGAAACACTAATTCACAGTTAGATGTATATTGTGTAACAGGCCAACTGTAGTGAAGACAAATGACTTGAGATGGATTCTCAAAGAAACTACATAATGTAAATGTACAAAAGTGTGTCTTGGTAGCATTGGTGCACAGATATAAAGGATAATTCCGGTTTATTGCACATATGTTCTCATTTAGTAGTGAGCAATTGTGGAGATCTATGAACACAGCTACAACAGGAAAACTACAACTATGGTATGTACAGTAGGTCAAAGTTGAACCAGGAATGGCCCCTTTACAGTGTGTGATTTTGGGGCTGTTGGAGGCGAAAATTACTAACTATTGGATGGATAGCCATGAATATTTTATTACAGGCATTGGAGGATGAATCCTACTTTGGTGATCCCTTGACTTTTCATCTAGCACCACCATGAGGTTGACATTTTTATTGTTTTGCCAAATGTCTTGACAACTATTGGATGGATTGTCATGAAATTTGGTACATATATATTAACATTGTCATTAAGCATATTAGCATGCAGATGTTAGCATTTGCTCAAAACACTGCTAAGTACAAGCTCATAGAGCTACTAGTATGCTGCAGACTCTACTCTCATCATAGTGCTATGATTCATGATGCAGTCTGATACTGTTAGCAACAAAGACTTCAATAGATCACCTTGTACAGCGTGACATTTAATGAACTTATAAGATTTGTTTTTATTGTCTGTAAACTGTGATGGATGTTAACAACAGACAGTCTGGGTAATAGTTTTAGCATTCAGCTAGTTTCTTTTCCAAATAAGTTTAACTAAGCTTGGGGTTTGTTTAAAAACCTGTATGACCTTCTGACCATTCGCATTCCACACTCCGCCTGAAAGCTTTTAGCGATTTTGTCGTGTTCCAGATCTCAGCACCAGATAAGGATAATGTTATTATTACCAGGAGGAATGATGGCTAAAACTATGAAAATACAGCCCATGTTGTAATAAAACCTATCCTTTACTGCCAGTTACATGGTAGCAAAGAACAAAGTACAAATGTACAAATATTCAGTGCAGCAAGACAGCATCAGACATATGTATATGTATATGGCCCATAACATATAAACACAACGTTCAGCTAGCATGTTGTAGAGTCTGGTTGCAGCTGTAGAGCAGGAATGGTGACAGGCGAAGCATAAAGTAGTTACACTCAATAATGTATAATTCCTGAGGATGAAACATGTCACAATGTGAAAGATTTGTGCAAAGAAATGGTGGCTCAGTGTGGAACTGCTGCATCAGGAGAACTCTGAAAGCTCTGCTCTCATAACATCTTCATTAGCTGAGAGTGTACTGGAAGAATAATGTGTTAAAGCATTATCTGAGCCACTGTTGAAAGGGTGTACCAAAAGAGAGGTTTTTGTGTGCATGTCTGAGCATGTCTACGTGTTGACAGACAGATGGACAGGTGCCTGTATGTGTATGTCTGCACCTGCCTGTCAACTGCCTCTTATGAGTGTATGTACTCAGGTATGTGTGTGTATATCTTCTTTGTGTGCCTGTGTCTGTTGCTTTGGACTGTCACTGTGTTCACTTCACGGTTTCATATCTTGAGTCTTAAGCTTTCACCATTTGGCAGGGAGAGAATTCAAATAACCTGCTTTGCACTGGGACTTTTGAATTTGGCTTGGTTGTTTACCAAGACTACACACTGTAAACCTGTGAGATTTCCAGTCCATCGCTGAAACTCTATAACATTTTTAAAATAGAATGTGATAACAACGATTGTTGTATGGAAAATCCCCTAAACCCCCCTATCTTTTTTTCTCCTTTTAACGGTCCCTCCTACCAGTATGGTGACACATTATTACATGTCCTTGAAATAAATCTCATTGAGACTGCAAGTAGAACCACGATGGCTAGGCAAACAGTATGAATTAAGTGGTATTAACATATATTCCGTTATATTCATATATTCTATTAATATTCTGTACATCTCCAAACAGTTTTTGTAATATTTAAAACAAGACTAAGAGTCTACAGCCACACTACTTGCACTGTGAGGCACAACAGGGCTTTGAACTAAATGCTAACATCATCATGTTAACATGGTGACATCTTAGTTTAGCATGTTGGCATGCTAGCTAATGGGAATGCTATCAGTTCTGCAGGTATTTGCTCATGAATATATTGGACAAACTGAGATTTTGACCTGATAATGGCACTAGAGGAAAAGTTAAGGGATCACCAAAGTTATTACAATTCATCCTGAGCGGGGATAGGAATGTGTTCACTCAGTTTCATGGCATTCCATCTGATAATTGCTGAGACATTTCCATAACCAACCAGTACATTGTCTGGGAACCAGGAATGTCTGTACAAAATGTTATGCCAGTGCATCCAGTAGATGTTGAGATATTTCACAATGAAAGTAACTTTTTACAATGCGTCATCCTGCCAAGATTCCTCCCAAAACTGACAGTGAAAAGAAACTGACATTTGAGTTATAACACAAAGGATGAACGCCTCTGGCATGTGAAGGCCATCAGTTCTAGCCGTGCCCTCCACTTAACTGGGGACGCAACATTTCGCCCTCAAGGCTAATCTCAGGTACAGCCTAGACAAATCAAGTTCCCGCAGCATTCAGTCATTTATTCATTTTTAAATGGCATGAAATTGATTTCATAATGATTACAGAGAATAATAGAAAAGACTCAGAGTATGACAGTAACTGATATGACTATTTGAAATTAAAAAAGGGATTCCAAAGAGTCAAGAATCAGTGAGTTGAAAACCTGGTGTACCATGTATTCTTAAATTAACTCACTTATGAAAATAGAATGAGATGTGATTACCATTTTATAACCTCTTTTGGCATTGATCTTACACTGTGGAGTACAAGGAAAGCTCACATGCATTTATAATTAAGTGTTCTGATGTGACTGCTGGAACAATGAGGGATAGTGCTCACTCAACACTTTTAGATGAAAATTGGCATACTACAGGTATTTTGCTCAAGGTTATCACAAACTGAAAAAGCACTCAGAAAAAGAGTCTTTTGATAAACTCATTTAATTAAATAATTTTTGTAAAGCAGAATTGTTGTTAAATCTATGTAAATGCTTTAAGAATTTATTCATTGTTTGGATCACACTATCTGTTGTAAACACATACAAAATATCTGTTATGAACTAATATATACATCACCACATGTGCTTTGATTTTATTAGGGGGATAGCAATGCCAGTCTTTCAGTCAGCCTAGCACTTTGGTCCAGACTGAACAACAACTATTTGCCATGAAATTTGGTAGATACATTAATGGTTCCCAGAGGATGAATGCTGACTGACACTGGACTTTTCCTTTAATGCCACCAGTAGGTCAAAGTTTTAACTTACCCTGTGAAATATCTCGACGTCTACTCAGTGGTTTGGCACACACTTTTGTTCATTAGGTGATCCCTGACTTTTCCTCCAGCTCCACAATGATGTTGACATTTGTGGTTTTGATTTTTGTTTTTTAATTATTGTGGTTTTGAGTGAAATTTGATGGCTATTGGATGGATTGGCGTGAATGATTGGTAATCCCTTCAGTTTTCATCTAGCGCCATAATCATACTTTGATTGATATGATTTATGATCAAATACCTACAACTCTGATTAATTCCCATCATCTCCAGCTGTACTAAAACAGCTAAACTAACATGGTGAACATGGTAAACATTATACCTGCTACACATCAGCTTGTTACCATTGTCATTGTTAGCATACTAATATTAGCATTTAGCTAAAAGCACAGCCTCACAGAGGTGCTAGTGTGGCTGCAGTCTTGTTGGGAGGTGAAGACTGATGGCAGGCTGTGAAATTTTAAGAAATTAAATATGCTCTTTGGGATTAAAAGACAGTTGACCCAGCCACAGTGTTTAATCACACCAACAGTAGACCTGAGGTCACAAAGAGGTGGGAATTTTGTTGCATAAAAATTGGAATATGTAATCCCATCTGCATGGAGGGATGAGACTGCACAGACATACACAATACAGCCATTTTATTGGTTAAACCCTCCCAGAATTACAAGGGTTCATAGCCTAATTAAGCATGCATTTGCACTTTAAGTCCCTGACAAAGATGCAACCCCAGAACGGGGGGGAATCCAAGTCAATTAGGACCATGCCCAGTTGCATTTGAGGCAAAAACTGGTCTAAAGGGAGTTGAGAAAAGCCAAACCTGAAACAGAGCAAACAAAGTCCTGTTCCCAATTAATAGCAAAATACGCTACAAAATACATGTCATTCCAAATTTTTAAGAAGAAAGGCTCAGAATGTCCTGGTGTTTAATAAATGTAGATAGTTCTGCAGGAGTTTTGTACCCGTCAACATCTAGTTCATGATCACCTGCCTTCTGTTGTACTGCAGAACACAAATTACTCAAACAAAAGTAACAAAGCTACAAAGTCTCATGGTAAAATGTTTTCTTCGGCAGTGAATAATATTCCTTGTTATTCTTCATGTTTCACAGTGTGAGGCAGACAAGAATAAAGTATCAGACTTTCCCAACAGTCTCGTGCCATAAATGTGAGAGTTGCTACCTCTGCTTCTGCATCCTCCAACAGGCCCGGAGCATCCTCTGTTCGATCTACACGCAGACTGCCAAACCTGCACATTTGCATCTTTCAGATTTAAAGTGTGGGTGGACAACAGTAAAACCAAGTGTGTAATGTTCTTTTATATCGTGCACATCTTTTTTAAAGTTGCACAGCAGCAGACACTGGTGACCAATATAGGAGCTCATCAATGCCAATGAATCATGCATCCAGAGTTGTTACAATCTCTGTTATTTTTGCCAGCATCTGCTATGAACACTCAAGGTTAAATTTGCCTCTAGGGTAACCGAAATTGTTGCGAGCATATGTTGTTTATGAGCTGTGCTGGAGCTTTAAAAAGAAGACCAGCTTCTCCTGGAAATAAAGACTGGTACGTCTTAAGAAATAGTTAATCGGTAAGACTAATTGCCTTTTTATATTCATGATACGCTTTGCTGTTTAGCAAAGTATAGAAAATGAAGAAAGCGTTAAATTGCTCGCTTTTGGCAAAATTATGATTTTAATTGTCTTACCTGTAGTTTGAATTTTCTGTTCCTTAATGGGTGGCATGTGGTTCATTTGCTCTGCATTGTGAGGTGGACAGCAAGATTACATTTAGTCTCCTCCGAGGGAGAAATCAAATCCTATCAGAAGGCTCTTACTTACTAAACAAAGCGCCCAAAGTCAGATTGCTGCGTCTGTCGGCTACAAGCCCCAGAGTGAATGAGCTGAAGCTGAAGCGAGAGGACCATTTTTTTTTTTTTCCCTGGATTTTGAAGAAGAGTTTGAATAATTATGGAAGTGTGAAGTTTCCAAAGCTTGTGCCTGTTCGTTTATGTTGTTTTGTAAATAGAGGCCACCCTGTTACTTTGGCTTTAGAGACAGTTTGTTTATATTTATAAAGATTAGTCAGGCTCTGACTTCCGACTAGTGACAGATAACTAAAAACAGTCTGTCCTCGGGGACAGCTACCATCATTCTAATGTATGCCTTTTCTAATGTATGACTTTTCGTTCCTCTTCCAAGGACAGAATACCACCTGCTGAGGGATCTGATTTTATGTGCATGTTTATGGACATCTCGGCTCCAGAGACCCTGTTTGAGCGATAGCTCACCACTCCACAAGGAGAAACCTGCCCTACCCACTTCCACACCTCTATTGTCGTTTATCATAATGACATGGAGAGGGGAGAATATCTCCATATCACTACATCCTCTCTGCTTACAGAGAGGGGACATCATGTCTGCAGACCACTGACAGGTGGGAAGAATTAAAGACAGTATAGGCTGGTTGAACGCTGAGGGGGAAATGAAGACAGTGAAAGGGAGAAGAGCTTACATTTGAAGTACTTCCAAGGTACAAACAAAGTACCTAACAAAGTACCTCCAAATTAAACGGCAAAATACGTCATATGCTCTTTACAACGACACATAGGGGCATCACATAAATAAATAAAAAAATGAATCTGTTTTATGATCTGATAACTCTATAGTTAAGGTCTGATGAGGTTTAGGCACAAAAACAACTTGGTTAGCTTTAAAGATGGCTTATGTTTAAATTACTACTTTGTGAAGGTTACATCGCCATGGTTACAATAATAACCAAAGCTGACTGTCAGTTAGAAACGGAAACAAACAGCTGTCTCCCGTGTTGAAGTTTGACGTTTTGTTGACCCAGCCATCCACCCTGACATCCACCCTACGTGGACTTTGACGTTTTTTTAATACCGCCACATGACTTCCTCCTTTGCTCCTATCATAATTACTATGACTGCTACAGGGCTTTGTCACTTAAACGTAAAAATCGCCCTTTTAGGGCACTTGCTGAAATTACTGATTCTGTCATTTTCCTTGGGCAAACTGTCTCAAAATAACGGATATCAGAGATGTAGAACAAACACATTACTCAGTTTTGTTGGCACCTGATAGCAATACATAGTATAGAGTATAAATTAGTGTGGACTGAGAAAAACCTTGGTATGGATGTGACGCCATTACCTCATATGACCTTGAAGAGTTTCGGTGGCAGTAACAAAAGTACATTTTAAGATTACAGACTGATTTATGCAGAATACCTACATGACCCTTTGACCATCTCTCATGTTTTCACTCATTTAGCCTGACACATCAACCCTCCAGTCAACCACATCCATACTCTCTATGATATTACTGAGGTGTGCCGACTGTGGACCATTTACACACTTTCAATGGATTCCATTTTCCTCAATACTCCCCAGATCATTTGAAATTCAATTATGCAAATCACGGCTAAGGCCGGGGACATACAGGCACTCTGTCTTTCTTTTTTGCTCTGCTTCATCAGTGTGCCTTTGAGAATAATTATTCTTAAAAGCATATCATTTTGGAAGAAGGAGTAATTTGTGCATTTTGGAGTATGTTGGATCCTGATGCACTTAAAAATGTCGACTGGTCAGAGGTTGTGGATGCTGAATAGGCAGTGTGGTAATAGTGTTTCTGAGGTATTTCAGACCTCCACGGCTTTTCATGAATACTTTGGTTGTATAGTCCAAAGTATTCACTTCACATAGTACAAAATGAGTATCGCGTCCAAGTTATGAAGATATTTACGGTGGCTGATACAAAACAAGACTACCACATGTTACCAGAAGTAATCAACAAAATTGCTGTGCAGTAAATTAATTTTACTACTGTATGTGCAATGTGACACAGTTATCAATGTTCAGGTTGAATTGATCGTTCGCTGAGGAACATCAAGCTAACCGTTTTCGCTAGACACATTGCAGTTTACAATGAAAACCGGCAGATTTACCACTGAAAACTCTTTGTAATTTTATGAAACATGTCCTCAAGTTCAGACAGAGGTAGACAAAAGCAGGCTCCTCATTTCTATGATTTTCTATAATGATTTCAGCACTTCGAGTTTAAAATGCCAAGTCTGGCTGACTTTTTAATGTTTCCAGATAACTTCTTTTAAAGGTGGATCTCTGTAAAAGGGGTCTTGAATATGCTCTTGATGGATACATACATGATATCGTGAGGCCAATGGCAAAAAGGCTTAAGGCAAACAGTTAGCATTCTCACTAGTTAATGATTTGTGTAGAAGACATAAAAATACAGAAACAGCATTGTTCTTGTATGACAGTGTAGAGCTAGTTAGTCCTAGTATTATAAGTACTATATGTAAAAATGTAAGATCTCTTATAACATTACCCTGTTTGGCTGCTTAGTTGTACTAGCAAGACAGAGGTTATATTTAGGCCTTATTGTTGCGCTGGTAGTAATGTATGGGACAGAACTGGAGTTAAATAAATCAGTAAGAAGATAAGCACTACCTGGTCTAAAAATGTACCGTACAGTATATTCTGTCATGACACATGCAATTCTGACTTTCATACTTGGACAGAACAAGCAATTGCAATCTTGCGTCTAGTTTTCACGCTAGGATTATTTGCCCTTAAGTGGTCTGCCAGTCTGAAACACTACTGGTTAGTACTCTGACTATACCATGATTACTACATATATTCTATTGTATATGTTCTGTAGTATCATTATATGGGCCGCCACAAAATGTCAACATCATTATACTGTACCCCCACTGCTGTCCCTAGCCACTGTAGTGGGCTGCAGCCAATTGGCACTTTTTTCTTATTCCCCAGTAATATGTAAGATGTAGTTATTTAGATTTTTGAATTACATTCAGATCTTATGACATCTGAATCTGCCACATTGAAATACATTTCACTTTGAATAATTTGTAAACATATTGAAGAATAAATAACTCATTGCACCACAAAACCCCAGTGTCAACATTATTCCTGATCTCATGTACAGTACACTGCAGCAAAATTCACAGAGCTTCTTACAATGCAAGAGCTGTTTCATTAATGCTCAGAGCCAGCAAACTAATAATACCATCTGGACACGTCAACGCAAGTGTAGTTGAATCACTCAAAATCCAGACACAAACAGTGAATCCAACATGTTGTTTCAAGAGGTCAACCACATTCTGAACTCCAGCACCTCTGTTTTTTTTTTATTCTTTGGGAAAGGAGCCCAATCCAGTTAACCCATTCAAATTATCTTGTGTGTAAAAAAAAATAAAAAATAAAAAATAAAATAAAAATAAGTCAAGGGAGGGCTGCTGCAAACATCTGTTACTGGAAATGTATTGGCAGACTTTTGGCCCTTTTATATGCATCCAGTATATGTAATTTTAATATGAAATATAACATGGATAGTCATTTTACATTAGACTTTAGGCTCACAGTATGGTGAAACAATTTGAACAACTTTATTTTCCTAAGGGGAATAGGAATTTTACTGTGACAAAATATCAAGACTACAGCCCACTGTTACGGCTCAGTTTCTTTTCTAAACACAGTGGTCACTTGATTTGCATTAATGTGCGTGCGTTTGCTCTTGCTCCAGTTGGTTGCTGTGACTGATATTGTTTTGGGATATCCACAAAGCGGGAAGGAAAACTGAATTGCCTAATGTACTGTAGAGAACAAAATGTTTTGTAAATGTATTTTTTGGCTTGATGAGACTGCCTCGGACAGTTGTGTACCTCCACTGTTTGGCCGAGCTGCGGCTATCTTTCAGCACACTAACTCCATTATCACTTCAGCAATTTTCAGCAAATAATAAGTGGTTATTTTACAGAGAAAAAAGATCAACGGTAATATTGACTATTTGTTACCATCAAATTTCTTTAAGTGAACCCACTTCTAAAACCACATACATTTCACTGAGATTACTGTGTAAAATGTTTGTTGTGGGGAAAAATTATATCTCTAAGTTCATATATCTTCCTCAACAGGCTGACGTTTAATAACACCAAATATATAATAACTTGAGGCAGAGAGAGTGAAAAAGAGAGAGGGACAGGGAGAAAAAGTAAGGCACAATTGGAGAGCATGAACAGTGGGGCTGAGATATGATAGCCATTACAGAGATGGCAGCTATGGCCAGGTCGAGGACATGGAGGTCATTCACAGTGGGACTTGGCCACACATACACTTTCACCTGCCAAGCAGCAAAGGCAACTTCAATAGCTGGGCAACACATGGCTACAAATGGCAAGAGGAGGGCTGTCCTTGGCTGCTGGGCATTCAACAATGTCATCCACACAACAAGACAGATACATATGACTCTGACTACAGTTGTGAAATGTTATTCACATTGGCAAAACCTGACATAAAACACTTTGCCCTCTCCAAAACAAGCTTACAATGTAAGATGAAGCAGATGTGTTTCACACTGAACTATGCCAGCTGAACTATCTCTCTCCTTGATGGTGTACCATTTGGTATCCAGTGTTGGGCAAATTACATAAAATATAATCAATTACTCATAGAAATACTAATTGTTTGAGTTTTTGGGCAGACCTTAACTCCTCTTCCTTGAAGAAGGTCGCTAATATTCCCCAGTGAAAGTGCTCTCATGGGGCTGCGGCTCTTGTCAGATCAACTGAGAGCATCTAGTCAGAATTTGTACTATTTCATGCGTGTTAACTATATGAGGGGAGATGTAGTGATATTCAGGAAGAAAGTTTTTGCTAATGATATCCTCCCTTCACTCTCTCTTGTCATTTTGAATTCTGACAATGCAGCTTTGGATGAGAATGTGGCTTCCCTATTGACTGGCACTGCAGTCATTTTAAATGAAGCAAATTTGAATCATCCATGGCCCAGTGGAGTGTTAAACATGTAGTCTGTAATTAAGCGATGATAACAAATGCGGCTTTAAAACTCTGGGGCATATTCTGTCAGTCCCTGATAAATAAAATGTTTAGATTGACTTTGGGGGATGCTTAGTAACTCTACTTTCAACGAAAGCATAAGCAGGCAATTTCAACAAGAGAAATGCCACTGCCTGTGAGTGACAGAGCCATGTGTTAATATGATTCTAATGCACCGCAGAGGCATAGAAAAAAATAATAACTAGATGGAATAAATTAATTTCAGGAAATGCAGAAAGAAAGAAATCTACATCCCAAATGTCAAACAAGATATTGAAAGAAGATGGAGTGTCAAAGGCAGCCTGACTTTTTCAACTACATCAAGGCACCTTGAGTGCGGTGGCCATTAATGTATTCCAAATACCAAGACAGTTTCTTAGAGCCCAGCTGTCCCTTGCTGCAATCCAACCGCCAATCATCTTACAGAGACAGACTCATTCCAAAGTTGAGCCCAAGGCAGAGTTGAAGCAGAGTACAAACATGAAGGAGAACCCATATGGGAAAGGAGTGAGGTAAAGGGGAAAAAAATGAAATAAAATGGAGTCCAGGAAGTGAAAGAGAGCCCCTTGTGGAGGTAAAGCTGTGTGTAAAATACCTCTGGCTTTCAGACATATCTTTGATTTGATTTATTTGATGTCCTTAAAAACACAGTAGGAACAAATGAAAACATGAAGGATGCCTAAAAATTGAAGAGACATACTTTGTCTCACAGCTGCAACATAATACAAATTAATAAATACAGATCAGAAGTTACAACCTGGCAACCAATAAAATTCTGTCACACAGTATTTACAGCACATCTATAATACTAAAGAAATGCTCTGACCTCCAGTCCTAATAACTGTCAGTATCTTATTATCTGACTCTCACTTGTTCTTCTAGCGTGGCACATAGGAAGTTTATAATGAACGGTGGCAGATTTGCCTTTCAAAAATCTCTGATTCAAGACAGAAGTATACAAAAGCATACAAACGTCTGTATTGCTGGCTGAAATGACTGTTGTCGTTGGCAGATTTGATCAGCTGTCGCTAATTAGCTACTTAAGCTAACGTTAGCTCCATGCGTTGTATGACAATGTTGTCTCTGGCTGACATTGAATGTTTCCAGCTGACTAAAACAAGACTGAAGCTAAAGCTACGTGGCCAAGAAGAAAAGATGTAAGATCAGACTTTTTTTTTCATTCTAACATAATCCTGTTTTGATGCTTAGCTTCCATAATTGGACAAGCAAGAGCGTTTAGATTTCTTTTGCTCATTTGGTTTTGGAAAGGCTGCAAAAAAGACACCACCCTCCAAACTCTTTAGATAGTGAATATCTGCCTCACTACAGCTCCATGCAAACCGTTCTTGCATGCGGAGTACAGTTGCTAAGCTATGATTGGGGGAGGGGTTTAGTGAACGGTCAGGTCATAATTAACAGTAATAAAAATACAGCATCTTGTAGAGGATAGTTAGCAGACCAGCTGGTGAGGGTCCTTCCTGCATCCCCACTGACTTTGTGTTTTTTACTAGTAGAGGCAATATTCACAGAAAAGAGTGGTGTCAGTATGTTTTGTACAAAGTGCTCCTTCTCCCATGGGCTCCTCTCATGCATTTGTCTTGTAAGACTTAGGTTTCAGTGATACTGACCCTCACAGCCCCTTTCTCGGTGCAGCAACAGTGGAATAGAGAAGGAGTCGAGGTGGGGAACTTGTCCTTGAAACAAGTAACAATGCCTTCAAGTGGAATGTGACACATGTCTCCAGGGTCTGACAATATTAATCTATCTGCCAATCACTACAGGCACCCAGTCCACTCCAGCACCCCCAGAGTGTTTATTAATTAAGACGCTGTCACACTAAACGAAGAAGTATTTGGTGCATAACAAGACAGTACCTCTAAAGTCATTATCCTGGACACTATGTGGGTAGCAAAATGCTTTTATGTTATTACTCAAGTGACATTTTTTACAACATTTTTTCGTGACAATTTTATTCAGGGCAGTTTTATGAAATAATGCACTGTGAATGTATCTGTCAACACTAGTCTTTCTACTGCTGTATATGTAATGGGCTGAAATGAAATGAAAAAGCGTTTTTTTTTTAAGCATAATTCATCACTTTAACATAGTCTTTATCTACAGTGTCAAAAAAGAGAGAGCATGTAGGAAAAGTAAAATCCAACATTTCTGTCAAATCAAGACTCTAATCTGAAGGGGGGGAGTGAAGGACATTGTGTGCACCAGCTGACCGTGTTTCCACAGCTCAGCTATATAAAGAATGTGGTAATGTGACTCAATGACAGGCACTTGGCAAAAAATGAGGCTACCTTCCTCAAGGGTCCCTGTCCGTTTCAGACGATAATTGAAAATAATGTAAAAATAGTCGTGTGCTGCGGACATGGGTTAGCTCTCTGAGGACAAGGTCAAACCCTCTCCCTTTACTTTAATTTCCACATGATTAATTACACACCCGAAGTCGGTTGAGAAGCATGTTTTACAAGTTCCGTAGGATGTTCTACACTGATATTTTAGGTAATATGATTAAACCACGCTGGGAGACTGGTTCTGAGGGTGGAGGAAATGAGATGTACATATGTAATACAAGGCAAATGCAAACACAGATCTGCTTCATTCATATATTGCAGCACGGTTGCTTCCCGCAAACTGACACAATAGCTTTAAATCTGATCATCTCAAAGACATACTCAGACTGTGAAATCAAAATGTTCACACCAATCAACTGTCAGATTTCGAGTACATCACATGCAGGGTTTTGTTGCTATGGACACTGCTGGTATGAGGAGCACCAGTGACATAAATCAAATCTCAAGACAGACGCACCGTTTGATCTCACATAATTGCTTTGACTCTTGACTCCCAGATATTTTTCACTCACTACAGTAATTTCATCTTTATCAACAATCAATCAGGAAATAAACGATATTCTTAGATTTTAATGTGTTTCAGCCCTTAATCTTCTTAGAAATCCGTGATACGGCCGGAGTAATCCCGCTTTGATTTTCTGACTGATCAGAGGAATATGATTCTAATCTAGAGGTCCAATAGGATTATTTAAATAATGAGCATGATTACACAACAACACAAGGCTGAACTCATACTGTTAATTCAATCACTGCATGTAAAACCTAACACATTTAGCCTCAGTAATTGCTTTGAATCAACACTGGAATGTAGCTAGGGTGCTAAATTAGTAGCTTTACCTATACTGTAGATCTGTAATTGAATTTTTCTTGTTTCAAACTAATTAACACCAGAGTTACATAACACTCACATGGGCACCATCAATGTGCAATATAAGCAACATAAATGAAGCACGTGCAGCACTTGCATGGAAACATAATGCACCTTCAGCTAAAGCATGCAGTATAAATGGTACCACTTATTTGAAATGAATGAATTTCCATTTATGAATGGAAAAAAAACATTGATCGCAGCATTGGCAGATATGAAAATAGAACATTGAAACATATTTCCAATATAGTACAAAATACATAATATTGAATGAAAATATGTGTAAGTATGGATTGAGCTTGTGATTGACGTGTTATTCATGTCCTTTCCAGGTCTCTAAAACAGTTACTCGGCAGCACTTCAAAAGCTTCCACAACACACTGAGTGGTTGTGTGATTAATGTCATTTACTGCTAACCACACTTACTTACTAATGTACGCTCTGTAATGCACTCTAACTCTCAACTCTCTTGGGCTTTAAAAGGCTTTCAAGTTGTTGTATTTGATTTCAGCAGGATTTTTAATGCGCCTGCTTTCCAGTGGCAACTTGCAAATGCCTTAGCCCTTGTTGCCTCACATTAACGCTTGCTCTAAAGCTGTTGTGAGCCTGATTGAGCAGTCCATCTTGAACAATTTCTTCAACGTCTTGCAGGCTCAGTTCACGCTGGCAAGGGAAAATCAGATGAGTGTAGCTTATGTTATGGTATGCAGTCGTATGTTAAACTCATGTGCTGTTGCTGAAGTAGCAACATATACATTGTGTGTGGACAGAGGTAAAGAAAAATGGTAAGGAAGGAAAGTAATAATGAAAGTTTTAAGTGGCTCAGTCCCTTACTGCAAGCGAGATCAGTCAAACTTTGAAGTTGGAAAAAAGAAACACACCAAAATCAACAGCCCCTGTAATCTACAAACACAACAGAGACAGAGAGTTGCTAGCGGGAGCCAGCGCCGAAGGGAGATCCAAGGCAACTTCAGATTTGTCAGTTCACACGCACACAAACAGGCACAGGCACACACTCATACTCTCCCAGCTCTCCTCAGAAACACACTCACTAACAGGCAGAGACACACATATATCCCCAAAGACACATTCACTTTCAGACACAAATGTGTGCCTTCACATTCATACACACACGCAAACTACGGAGGACAGACTAGTGGGGTTTGTTGTCAAGATATCATAAAGACAAAGAGCCAGCCTCCTCTCGGGATGACTGAATTTGATCAAAGCAAAGCTTTGTTCCAAGTCAGGATCACTTTTCAACTTCTTAAGCTAATGAACAGTTAATACTGGCTAATGAAGTCGTCAGCGGCTAATGAAGTTGACAGTGTTTTTGTGTTGTTCACAGCACATTCTAAGAATAACATTGTTACGGTGTTGCCATACAAAGCGGCGAGACCTGAAAAAAAGAGGGAAATGATTTCACAGTCTATTTCCTGTCCCGCCACAAGAACAAGCATGTCAAGGATAATCAATGTTCACGTATTTTTGGATCATTTAATTCCTGCAGTTGTCCTTCAGTTATAAGTGTCACATGTAGAAGTGTACAGAAAATCTCTCTCCCACATGCTCGGTACTGTAGCTATGCCTCGAAGCTGCCAACCTGCCACCCACAGCAGTCCACTTGGCCATATTGTTGATGTGCAATAAAATACAACTGTAATTGTCCATTAATCTAAGGTTGATCAGCATTCATTACAGTGCATGCAGGGAGGCCATTGAAACACTGCATGCCTTGTATTACATAATTTTACACAGTGGTTTGATGGCTTGGTTTACAAGAAGGCTGCATTTATAATGTTGGTATAATTCTTGTTCAGACAGAGAGTGAATGATCGTCCAGCCTATACATAAAACTAGCTTCAAAATATGGAAAAAATATGCAATGTGTTACATATTAAGTTGTTACATAGTGCAATAATGATGAAATCCAATTTAAATTTAAAGTGTTCCATGTTGTGGCTTTGATTACATATGCTGTAAATGAAGACCCTGAAAAGGAATAGCCTATAATGCCTGTGTTCAGTAAATGAAGTCAGATTATTTTCCGTTAGGTTAGGGTATCAAATTGATAGATTTTCACTTTACATTATGGCTTTGAAGTAAATGCTAACATCAACATGCTAACATGCTCATAATGTCAATACTAACATGATGAAATTTAGCAGGTATGTTTACCATGTTCACCATCTTAGTTTAGTGTGTTAGCATTAGCATGCTGACATTTGCTAATTAGCACTAAATAGAAAGTACAGTTAAGGTTGATGGGAATATTCAGTTTTGCATATATTTGGTCATAAACCAAAATATTGGACAAATAAAAATCTTGACCTGATGATGGCGCTAGATGAAAAGTCAGAGGATCACCAAAGTTGTTACAATTCAACCTTGAGGGGGACATGAGTGCCTGTACCAAATTTCATTGCTGTCCATCCAATAGTTGTCAAGACATTTCACTCAAAACCACAAATGTCAACCTCATGGTGGCGCTAGAGGAAAAGTCAGGGGATCATCAAAGTCATTAGGATACATCCACTGGGGACCATGAATGGTAATGAATGGCAAAACTTCATGGCAATCCTTTCAAAAGATGAGATATTTCGGTCTGAACCAAAGTGTAACTCATGCAGCTCACCTGGGTTCTGCAGATGATTCCATATTAGATTTCAGCTTGTGACAGCTGAGCTTAAAACTTATTCATGAAAACCAATAAGACCATGATTTGGAGCTTAGATAACAGGATAATGGTATCTGAATATGCACATCTGTTGTTTTCTTTGCAACCTGGAAATTTGTTTTACCAGCATCCTGATCCGAGCTATTGTGATACTGCACCCCTGCAATGTGTTAACCACATATGTTCATGTGCCAAAGACAATGAAAATACAATATATTGTGCAGACCTACTTGAAATGCGTCAAACTTCTTTATTTTATAGTGAGAAGGAGCTGTACTGTCCTCTGGATAAAGCATGGTTATACTGTAAGTAAAATCCTGTGCCACCTGCCAATCTCTTCTTTGTAATAAAAGTGTGCTTGCTCAAACAAAAGGCGGTACGTGCCTTCCACTACATTGGCATAGCAAAGAGAGGGAAGTCACAAATCACTTATGGCCGAGAGACAGTTTTACTGCGGCAGTAACTCTCCCTCTTCGCAGAAACACACACACCAACACTGCGGGCCTACCGTGGCGGCATGGTTGCTAGGAAACACCTTGGGGCCAGCTCCCTTAGTATCTGACCTGATTAGTTAATTGCAAAAAGTGAGCAAGTGGCAAAATTGCTCTAACCGTCATTGACTCACTCAGGTTGCAGCTCTCCAGTATTTAGCAGGTGATGGCTGTTTAAAGCCACCTCCTTAGTTAACATGTTTTAACACATTAAGACACAGGATAAGAAAGTATGTACCGCAGCTCAGCAGACTCTAACCCTCTGTCTGAATGCACCAAGTTGGTGTTGGGTGTTGAAGTGAAAAAGCTGTTTGAATTAATTAAAGGAATAGTTCAACAGAATAGGAAATACACTTATTCTCTTTGTTGCCGAGAGTCAGATGAGAAGGTCGATGCAATTGTCATCTGTCTGTTCAATATGAAGACGTTTTTTTTACATTTTAAAAACCTTTAAGCCCAAGACTGTTTAGTCAGGATTCAAAACAAGAAATGAGAGACCACTGTTCAATACAGTCACTGTACAGGTGTCAACATATATTGTTAAAATTTCAAACAGTATGAATTATGTTGTTCTTGCTAACAAATCTGAGACCAGATTAAATAAAACCAAATATAATTATTTTATAATTTACCTTAATGGAGCATTAAATCCATATTATCCATAGTTTATTGTGGTACAAACGCACATAACATCCTGTCTTTCATTACTGTCTCCTTGAAGGGCCTCTTGTTCGCCCTGCATTCCCACCTGAAGACCAGTTTCTGTAGATCAACTTGGAAGTTCAACCTTGGCAGATTGGAGAGAGAGGATGGTGGTTGATTGGAGTGACTAAGGGGGTGGACAGAAAGTAACATCTGACCAATATGTAATGCACTTAGATTGCAGTCATTTTATTGGACTGAATTTTAAAGTACATGTATTTGGGGGTTTTTCTTTTCTTTACTGAGAGCAAC
This sequence comes from Macquaria australasica, assembly GCA_005408345.1. Lineage (NCBI taxonomy): Eukaryota > Metazoa > Chordata > Actinopteri > Centrarchiformes > Percichthyidae > Macquaria > Macquaria australasica. The sequence continues at coordinate 1,969,562 of SEMN01000011.1, forward strand.
TAGCCTGCTGTTGGCTTGTTCTCCACCAAATCTCTGTCAAATATTACAACTATTGCAAACAATGGACGAGTTTCCCAAGACAATAATGCAGCTATGAGTTGACCTAGCATTTTCCTTAGTTAAGGATTAAAACTTACCTCGTTCTCTACTGGAGCAGAAGTTGGTGCAGTTGAATATAGCATTTATTCCAGGGAAGGGCTTGACTCTCCATCCTCTTTGCGATTTCCCTCCAAAAACGACTTTTAGATGTTTACACATATACACATATAAACGATTTAGTTCTCTTTGTCATCTAAAACCAAACAAGTTACATGCATCACAGTGAAAAAGTGTCCTTATTTAATTTTAAATATTTTGCGGCGAGGTTGGCAATAGGCACTTTGAGACAATATTGAGTAAACGTTAGTATTTCAATGTTGAAAACATGACCCAAATACATTGTTGATTCAATGGCATTTTTCCAACATAAACTGTGACTGCAGTGTGTTGATTTAAAGTAGATTTTTCAACCTCAACCATATACCAACCTTTCTTACCATGACTCAATGTTGAATTAACACCTTTTGCTATCTGGGTAGCTATAAAACTCATTGAACTGACAGAACAATCATTAAATCATTAAAGCAAAGATTTGATATGGTCAAAAGGCAGTAATAGTGCAGTCATGTACATAACAGCCCTATTGTGAAGTATATTTTAATGTATTCTTTTCACTACCCAGTCCATAAGATGGATACCAAAGGATGTATGACATTCAGTTCATTAGATACCTAATCTTTTACCTTAACACATGCACATGACAGTATGTTGTTTCCATAGGGATTGATATATGATATACCTTATGGCCTTTGTAATTCCACTTACCAAAGAGCTTGTAAATATGTAAATATCACTTTCAGCACCAGTGTGATTTTGCCGTTCACTAGACCCATCCTTCATCTGTCCTCCATTGAAATATAGGTGGGAGAAGACTTTGACTTGTACCAGAAAATGACCTTTGCCTCAGGAAGGAGTCATTGGTAACCCAATTAAAAGGAAATGTCACGCTGGTAATTGCGTCTCACAATGTGAATCATCCGCACGGGGTGGCTCACACTGAATCCAGGGAACGGCATTGAAGTCTCACTGCCTCTCTTTCGTTCCCTGTCCTTCTCATGCACTCTCTCCAGCTATAACCAATTCTGCATTTTTTCTGTCCTCGTTGAAACTTTTAGATTAAATATTTCAAGGAAATATCTATCTATCCGTCTGTCCGTCCATCCATCCTTTAGCTAGCTAGTTATCTGCAGTATCTGTTTTCAGCTCTAGCCTAGCTAGTTAGCTCTATCTATCTACAGCATCTACATTTTTTATCTGTCTAGTATTTATATATATATATATATATCCAGCTAGCTATCTAGTTATGTACTGTATGTAGCTATCTATCTATAATTATGCTCTAAGGTTTGTGCATTTTCTTATGTTTTGTACTTCAAAACAAAAGACAATGATTTTATTTTTTTTATTTAAGGTATACATAGTAGGCCTGCAATGGATCAAAGGCAAAACAGTCTAGAAGATAATTTGAAGTGACACAATTCAGTTGCTTAAAGTTCTATCTATCTATCTATCCTATCTAATCTATCAATCTGCCTCCTCTTTTGTCCTTGCAATTTATGAAACCTGAGACAGAATCTGAGAGTGATGTCTGGCAGGTGTTCAAATATGAGACATTTGTCATAGACCCAAGGTCCAGTGGAGGAGGCAGAAAAGATGTGATTTGATTTTTAAATTACATTTCCTGACATTTGATTCTCAAGAAATGATTATTTCAAATCTAAAACAGAATTGGTTCTTACAATTGAATGGTCCAGATTTGCTAATAATGCTAATATTTGAAATAAATGGGCTGGGGTCATGATCATGACCAAGATCATGAAATAGGCTGCTCTATATTTATTGTGAAATAATGTCTCAGAGAGTTATTAGAACAAGTTGAGCATTGAAAATGACAAATTAGATTACCACTTCCCACTGGCAGATTTTCCCACACACAGATATGGTGGAGTGTATACACTGTGCGTTGTATATTAAGATATAGTATGTCTGTGATAGCAGATTATATAATCTTGGGCCTGTTATCTAGATTGCCTATTTTTCACTGCTAAATGTAAATGTTAAAGCAGATTCAGGCACAGATGGCTGCTCTGCCTCTGTTCTACAGCACAGCAGATGGGAGGTCTCAGCCTCACAGCCTCACATTCATTTTGCTCTCCATTCCAGTTGTAAATCAAAGTTAGAGGATTTTTTTCTGTCTTCATATCTTCCTCTCACCCTCTCGTTTGTTAAACCTTGCTTCTCTTATCATCAGCTCGGGCAGCACAACGTGCAGCCTCATAAATTATGTGGAAAAACACACAGCGCTCGCGTATTGCACGCTTAGTTGATATTTCACTGTTTCAGTATTACAGTGTTGGATGGTACAATACTGGAAATAAATTGTGAGTTTAAAGGTTTGGGCTGAAGATTGTGCTGAGACTCACTTGTTGTGTTTCGCTGGTCAAAAGATTGAACCTGAGGTGTTTTCAGATCTCAAGAACGTCCAAAACTCAACAGCCCATGCAAAAGCAACGGCACCAGCTCAACATTTTGGGGATTTGTTTTGAGATAATGAAAATGCACAGCTGGTACTTGTCTCAACATGTCTTGTCTGTGGTCTCCTGTGAATGCAGCAGAGAAAAAGGCCTTTTGCTTGTTGCCAGTCTAAGGGCTTGACCTCAGAAATGTTAGTGCATTTCACTTTTGATAGGATTATCTCCTCCATTATTGAGAAAGAAGGGAGTGGTGAGTGGTGATGGCTCTCTTTCATGTATTGTTCCAATCTATAATTGCTTCTTTTCATGCATTTTGTGGGGAAAGGTTAGGCTGGTAAATCTTACAGTTGCTTGACTCTATACTAGATTATCAGCTGAACCCAAAAGAAAAAAATAAGCACTGGATTTACTGTAGAATTGTGGACATTTGAACAAATTTGTATTTGAGGGGATTGTAGAAGGATTCTGTGCTCTTTTATTGTTCTGCTTTCATTCAGAAATTATGATTGCAGCAACATAACTTTTCAAAACAACATGCTGTACCATGATGTGTTTTATGGAAAACCCTTGGCAATAAGAAACACTCTTGGTTAGTTGATTAGTACAAAATGATTTGAGGCTCTCTGCAAAGATTATTCGGTAGATTTTCTTTAAAAGCACCAGCACACGTTTATTATAATGAATTGAATAATTTGGAGGGCTTCACTGTTTTTTCGTTGGGATGAAATTATAAAGTACCATACTTTTACAGCTAAATTTAATGACATGTTCTCATATGCAATGCTGGCAGATGTTCGTTAAAATGGATTAGAGTGCAGGATATCTGCAGCCCCTCTCTGTTTTAATTAACCGATACCTCTGATAAATATTTAAAACCTTGGCAATGACATTGCCACAGAAGGAGGCACCCAAGGGTAGATTAAGCTGAGTTTTCAGGGGTGTTTATACTTTCAAACTACCAAACTGCTCAGTAAAATATTTGAGGATACTTAAAGAAAGAGTCTGAGACTTGGTTACAACTTGCTTGAGCTGGAGTGTTTTGATGTTAAAGAGCTTGGAGTGATGAGTAATTCATAGGAACAGATGCAAGGCTGGAACACACATCACATACAGTAGAACAAGCTAGTGGCCATATTATCTAGTGGCTGAGTGGGCAGATGTTGGCCAGTATCAGAAGAAAAAGTATTATCTAAAAGATGTTGCTTATTATCAGTGTGCATCAGAGCGCAATCACAGAGGGACTCCAGTACCATTCATGCAAGTCTGAGCCGCACAGCAGCTCTTTCTGGAAAGATCTGTCAAAAACGCCATAAAGCCGATCATCATAACACTCCACGGATGTGCTAACATCTATATTGAAAGCTAATTTACTGATTAGCCTAGTTTGAAGTGAGAAATGAGGCTCGTCGCGCTCCGCTGGCTGCCAACTGTCATCTCTTCACTGTGCAAGCAATGGAGGGAAACAGGGACCATACATTTCATTTAGATGCTGGATCTGAATGGAGAGTGAACTAAGCACTTGTGTCCCTGCAGGCTTTTGACACCAGCCAACGGACCGATTATTTTACTAATAAGTCTGTCTCTTTCTCAGCAAGCCAGAAGGAAAGGTGAAAAGTTTAGTCATCCAAACTAAAATACAAAACAGGCTGGCTGTCATTGCCTTCCAAAACCACATATATGGGCAAATTCTGATGTGGCACATCGGTATAACGTCTAAGTTCCAAAACCGCTTTCTGATCTGTAGCCTCTCTGAGTAATGTTTAGCTATGCTACACTTAAAGCTGCGCTAATTAGCATTTTGGCCAGATGGGGGCAGATCTCTAAAACAAGCATCAGTGTCTTGCAGTGGGTCACTAAGTTACACAGGTGACACATATTGCAGACACTAAACCTGTAGTCATCTAGTCAAAGGGGCGGCCTTTTTAACCAAGAGTCTATGTTAAGCTGACAAGTTAACTTTTCATTGACCCCATTCTTTAGTTCCACTCAGTCACCTTCCACAGTTCACATGTCATTTACCCTGAAGAGATGAAGCAGCAGACGCATACTCCTAATTTATCTGAGAAATTAAACACTGTTTATTTTGGCTTAGACTCTAACTAAATAATTCTCCTCTGCCGCTCATTAGCATTGGCAATTTCCTCTGTACAGATGAGAAAAGAAAGCTGATTGAAATCCAGATTAAAAATTAAAAGACCATAAGTACTAAGCAAATAAACAGCCCACTTTACCTCCATTGATAAGGTGCAAAGTTACGAACAAGCAGAGGTTGGAGGCAGTAAAAAAAACAACAAACATCATCTCTCTACACTGTCAAAACACCACAATCAGCAGCAGGAGTAGGGCAGAAACACTCAAGTTTTATTTGCCTGCCACTGTTTAAAATTTAGTGTTGGTTCACCTCCTTATACATTAAAGCAATGATAATCTTTCTGACAAGCCCTGCATTAGTCAGAGGGTCTGGCAAGGAAACACTCTGCAAAATGTAGTGTTAGCTGTACGAGAGAAGCTATCTTCAGAATAGTTATGAACAGTGTAAATCCATCAACCAGACCCTTGCCATTCTCTCGTCTAATCCCTTATCATGCTGATGAATGAGAGGGCCACGAATCAGTTTTGGGACATGCAAGACATTTATCAGTTTACGTGTGGACTGTTCTGATTAGTTCCTTTCAACGAAGCAGAATTTGACATTATCAGAGAGCGCCATGGCCATTTTTACCATTTAGTGATCTGGAGAGAGTCATTCATGCTTATATCCCTCAGTGTTTAAGCTACTCTACAGTATTTTGCAGCAGTACAGTACAGACAGAAAAAGTACCTCAAATATGTGTCTTCACTGGTTATATGTAAATTTATAATTGCTTGTGAGACTTTACTGATGAGCTTTAAAGCATGATTGGGTCCGGCCCAAAGTTGTATTGCAAACTTTTTAACCTCCTATGAGCCGGTGCCAGCCTCAGATCCACAGCCAGAACTCTTCTGGATTTTCCAAAATCTGGGTTTAAGACTTTTGCCGTCAGGGACCCAAAGCTTTGAAACGACCTGTGTTATTGGCGCTGAGGCCCGCAGGCTCATCATTATTTAGTACTTTTTTACAACAATTTATGTACATACTTTTATGTTGGGTTTAGTTTTTATAATATTTGCTTTTATGTGATCGGTCAAGCTGCATAAGAGAAGATTTTTATGTATAAATACACCCATTTCTTTTAGCTAGATTATTTTTCATCTTGAATTTGATATCAACACCATGTGCATCACAGAAGAGTTTCCACACTGAGATAAAATAATTCACACTGGATCTTGTTATGACAGGAACATTATTCTGTTTACAGAAAGGCATTGTCAAATATTTGCTCATTATGACAAGAAATTCATAATGTTGAAACAAGATTGTTTGTTTGATTCTTTAATCATGAGACTGTATGGTTATAATGAAAGCCCTCAAAATGATGGTTGAATTCCATTTAGCTGCTTCAGTTTCAGGGTCCTGGTGTTGTGCATGTTGGCTCACTGTCATAGCTTACTGGGATACTGGAACAGAACAGAGCTACAGTATTGTTAATGTTATTAGTAACACCTGTGCTTTTCCTATTGTAAGTCAGAAGTCAGTCAGAAAGTGAAAAAGACTTATTGTGTAGACTTAAATCTGCCCACCATTTCTCCATTACAACAAAGTCTTCATTTTAAAAAGTCATTTAACTTGTGTTTAGTCTTTAAAGTGAGACTATGTATCTTTTAAAAGAAGAAATAAGCAATAAAGTACACCATTGCTCAGATCAATACACTGCTACATTGTCTGGTATGACCAGTAGCTTATGGTGGTTAATGCTAGCTAACTTTGCTCATCTGTACAATTCAGTTTTCTCTACGTGTGCTACTATTACGTTTTCGCATGTCACAGATAAACATTTCAATTGTTATATAATAAAAAAGGTTAAAAATACAGTACCTCAACAGGAACAGCATTTCACTTGCTCTGAGCCAGGTGGCTTAATGATGATGTCTTCAGACCTTCAATAACTAATTAACAATAAATACTTTTTTTGGCCACCTGGGGACAGTACAAACAAGCTGTGAAAACAATACTAACATAATATCCCATTATAAGTTAATAGTGAACGTTTTAGCAACCAGTTTCTCATTCACACATCCAACAGATGCAGAACAACACCAGCATTCAGTCGGGACTGTAAGTCCATTATTACACTCTCCTTTTAACTCTGTTTAGCTCTCCACAATTGCTCCAGTATGTTCAGCTAGTTGCTAACTTTTTCTCTTTGCTATTTGATGCTCGGCAGGTAGAGTATAGCTTGTTTTTAGAGCTTTTTCGTTGATAACAGTCGCTTGCTGTGGCCAAAAACGACGCTGTGAGAATGAAACAAAACCGTAAAGTTGCAGGTCGTGCAACCAAAATCAGTGGCCTAATGGGAACTGTAGAATCAAGTCATAATGCTGTTCATAATTCATCACTATGAGTGACACCTTCCACATACAAGTAGTCATGTGATCCATTGTTGATATAAAGATATTGATTATAGCCACTTTAAAGCAACATACTCGAGAGTCTTGGGAAATGTAAAAAAATTAAGTGTACCATTATCTTACAATTGCAAAAGTTAATGTCATATTTTTAAAACAAGCTACATACATCTGACACTAGGTTTCATTTAGCCTCATAAGCAGCACCTTGAAAAAAGTAGGCCCCATTTCAAGGTGTTCATTGTTAAAAAAAGAAAAGAGAGAAAAGAAAGTTGCCACTGAAAATGAAGTAAAGTTAATTTAACCTAATATCACTGTGTTTGCACCAGTTTTAGGAAATAAGGTCATTAGCATGACTAGATAATGAAATCACTTCGCAGCTCTCCAGGTGTGCCAGCAAGTGGTTCAGTCTCAATCTCCTGTGATGTCACCGATTCACTGAGAGGGTCAGTCTAATTAAGTATCTGAGAGCAGCAGTTTTATTATCTTTCGGTAAATTCACAGCTAAAGAGAGGAAAAAGAAAATACACTCTCTACAGTTAGACCCTGTCACATGCATGACACCACTCTAGACTCTGAATTAATAATTACATTTTGGAGGGAGATATGTGTGAGGATATGAGAAAAAAAAAGTGTGTGTGTGTGAACAGAATAATGTGAATCATGTCGGTCCACACTTTATGAGCTATGTGTGTTTGCACAATGCTAATTACATTGAGTACAGAAAAAGGTCAAAACACCGTGTTCAAAGGAGAAAGTGAACCGCATGTCAAACACTAACTTTCATTTTGCCTCTGCAGCAGCACAGCTTGATGAAGATATATTGAAGATGTAGTTAAAGTATTTTTAGCATAGCCAGAATTCCTGTGAATTCATTTCCAAATACATCCTAAAGATAACATATAAATCCAGGCAGATCTAGAGGATCAAGTACAGGAGAGGAGGAATTTAGAAGGGGATGTTTAATTTCTAAATTCAAAGTGGCAGCACCCCGCACTCCACTGCCTAGCGCACCTATCATAGGAAATTGTATAATAGGTATCCATTTGTCAAATTAGATCAGGAGCTGATATTGAGGTAAGACTTTTCATATCTCCTATGTGATTCCATCAGGCAGCGAGGATATTTTCAATAGGCATTAATGCGTTTTGCCGTTTCATACCGCTCAGATTTGATAGCAGGCTGGTGGAGCATCCACTGTGCTGGAACTAGCAGACTGTCTCTTCCTCTATCTTTCTCTTTCTTCTCCTTCTGCCATGTGTCATATGCTCTTCCCTCTTTTTGAAACAGCCCTTTTCACTATAGTTCACACACTATAGTCCACATACTAATCCCTGCCCATCAGCAATGAACTCACTTTCAGCTCCTCTGAGACGTTCACAGGTTACAGTTTTCGTCACCTATTAAGAGTGTCTCATCTGCTTTTCACAATTGTGGCTCTTTGAAACTATGGGGACAGATGCAGTGTCATTTATACCAAGCATCACAACATCATGAATGCAGAATATGACACAAAGACAGAGATGCAACCCTAAAGTCCAATATGTCATAGTCTTTCTATAGCTAGATACTGCATTTAGAAGGCTAACTACATAACAGACATAATAGCAGTCATTTGGCAAACGCATGTAATCCAAAGCAAGGTACAGCGCCATAAGTGCATGTATTATTAGCCTACATTGACAGCAGAGAGGCATAATTGAATCCCTAACAGTGTAGCGTTAGAGCATGCGTGTTGACTTCTATCGGGAATCAAATTGCTGCTGGTGTGTGCTATATTAGTACCATGATCTACCTACTAAGCTATATGTTGTCTCAAACCTCTTACCCTTGCATTATTTGTGTCATGCGTCAGCTGCTGATCAGCAATATAGGATGCTTGAATGAATGAATGAACTTTGCAGATTCTTTTCTTAGGGCATGTTTGGAGCAGTTTACTCACACACTCTGGTGCATTTAGTCCTCCGGGTTGATTTGTTTGGACAGGTGTGAATAATGCCATTTGAACTTGGGTGGCACCAAATAACCGCAGTGAGACGCCTGAAAGTGTTGGTGTTGGTCCTGCTCCAAGTGAACAAGTCCGTCATAGTTAACTGAACTGACCAGGTCTAAAGGCAAGTATATTTCACCACCAACACCAAAGCCACTAAAATCTTCAACCTTGTAGCATGGCAGGTAACTGAAATGCTACTAAACACTGCTAGATGTGACTACAAGTGACCTTTGTTTGCAGGCTCTGGTTCTCTGGTAACAAAACCAACACAAATGACAACAAAGTCAACCTTTCCACAAAGGTAGAAAACATTGCCAGATTTAATGAAAATCTTACGGATTTAAACGTTAAATATGCAGACACTTTGACGCTAGAATGCAACACATGGCTGTTTTTATTTAGCTCACTCATCTTAACTGAAAAATGCATTCAACAATGTGATTTTTTTTTTCTTTATAGCTATTGCCACATAGATGTCATAGCACCCTCCCTACTGGATAACCAACGCTGACTTTCATGACCTGTGGCAAGCAACCTGTATTGAATTGTTTCATTTTGCTTAAATGGCTTTAATTAGCTTTCATTTAATTGGGAGAGGGAGCCGATGCCCAGGGCAAGGCTCTCGCAACCTAGAGTTGAGCAACTTTCTATCAGTTAACAAATTAGACTGAGGCAGGGCTCTGATGAAGGACTTTTTACAGTCTGCACATCAGGAGCTGACTGAAACAGGCCTCCAGTGGAAAAAAGGAGATGAGTGCACATGCTGTTACACGTTTTTTAAAAACGTAACAGAAATGCTAATGTGTCCAGCGCATGTCCAACACTGGAGAGAAAGCAGAGGGAGTAGAAGGTAGATTTTCTCTCTTGACAGTTCCATGAAGACAAGTCATTTGTGAGCGTTTTTATCAGCAGCTGTCACATCTGACGCATGGTACAGTTTATCTGCATGCAGTCACATATCACAAAGAGGGAGTGCCTGAGTGTGACAGGGGAGGGACTATCAAAAGCCAATGCAGGACCTACATGTCTAACAGTGCACAGAGGCGCACAGCCCAGCATGTAAAATACTAAAGGATGCACACATAAGCTTTCATGCTCACACACACACACACACACACACACACACACACAGACAGACAGAACAGTCCTGTTTAATCTCAGCCCTCATCCTTGCCAAGATGATGTGAGATGAGATCAAATCGATCATATTTGATAGATCTTTATGAACAATTCCATGTTTGATATTTTGACTCAGTGCAGCCTCGATTGTTTAATGGAGAGCCATCACCAACTGGCTGATGGCTCTCCATGAGACTTGCTGTTTGCTATTTTTAAAGACATTTCTTATTTTTTTTAAAATAGCATGAATGATGTGCTATGACATCTGCAAAAGACATGAGTATAAGCATCAAACCTATGTATTCTTGGTTTATTGATAACTAGACTACAGTAGGTACAGTAAGGATTTAGTGACTAGCTCAAGATCTCTTTAAGGACAGATTGGACAGGACAGATGACACCATGTTGGTGCTGGTGCCTCCATTCTAGAGAACAGATTGTCTAGACAAATTAGCAATAATTATACTAGCAAAAATATATAATAATGCATAAAAAACAAAACCAAATCAAAATAATACTATAAAGTAAAGCAAAAACGTGTAAACCAAGAATGCTGCAGATGAAGGGCATCCTCACCAGCTGAGCCACGCTGAGTGTTTACCCACACACGCCATTCAAATGACAAGAGGGGTTGAATTCCATTCAGTCTGACCTCTCCCTTGTGCCACCGGTCCTCTGTGCACCCATTACTGAGCAGACTTAGTAAATTGAACTAATCATCTTTGATTAAGTACAGACTTCGGGCTTGTGATACAGCAAAGACAAAGGTCATTCTTCATAACGCGATATGACATCGCAGCTTGAATTGTCGAGGCAGTGTGCCGTGGCAGCGCTTGTGCATGCATATAGTACGGGGGGTTAGGAGGGGAGCGGGGACAGTAATTGCACATCATTCATTTCGACGGATCTGAAAACGGCCTGACTGTATAATGTGAATGCTTACTGGAAAGTTAGCACTGTGTTATGATTGTAAATGTGCTCAGACTTTCTGAAGGCCAAAAAACAGCAGCCGTGTGGTTTGGACTTGAGTGAGCCATCATCTGGCTGAATGGATTTATCCTATAAGGATCATGTTTGTCAGGATGTAACCTGCAGAGAGTTGTCTGAAACATTGTGGGTTACTTAGAAAATTATCATCTGCGGACATTCTTATCTTGGCAGTCATAATTCATGCATAAATTTTCATCTTTATTTTGGCAGTGAAACCGATTGAAATCCTCAAAAGATTGTTGTGATTTCTCTGAAGCATCAATATTCCGTGGGTTTGTTTTAAAGACAAAGAGAGAGGATAACTCCTCCTCATTAAAGCAATTCCTGTCTCTTAAGCGTGCTGAGGTGATGTGCTGTTTCATTTTCATCACCAGCCATCGTTGAGGCGCGATGAAGCCCAGAATTTCCCGTCCCCTAAATGCTTTTTGACTGGAGGAAACACTGCAGTGAGACAGACATAGCTGACAGTAAAAATACCTGCACACCTACACTGAGGGCCAACGTCTTACTACTATCAACTGTGTTTGCAACAAGGTGTCAGGGCTTTGCAGTTTCATCGTCAGGCATAGTTTCACATGAATATGCAAAGCGTCGGGACTGCCAAGCTGCCAAAAGCTGGAGTAGAGCAGAACTGGTACAGCACAGCCCATCGCTATTGTGGAGATCTAAGCTTCTGCCACTGAAAGTACACGTGATTTATTTTTTATACCAAGGCGAGTGCTCAGTAGCCTACAAATTGAGCGATGAAAGAAATTCTGCTATTTACTGCATTCTCGCTCCAATACTGCTGTGATTTTGCTCTGCCCATTGCTTTTATTTTAACTTAATGACAAAGCCATTTGCTAATAGGGCTCCATAGGGGCTTGACTGTGCCTGAGAAATGTCATTTTGAAAGATCATATTTTGTTTTCAGCGAAAATGGTTTAACACATTGATTTTTTAACTAAGTTTAGAAATGCTTGGGGCAGATTTGTTTACAAAATTCATTTTATGTTGCAGTACAGATGCAGGAGGAGTTTTTTTTTCCTTTAGTCTAACAACGATGAAACAATTTACTTAAGTCAATATCAGATTACAAAAACAATTACTACATTTGTTTTCCACAATATTGTTAAATGACTTATAATCCATTTACGTCTTTGGGCATTCATTTCACAAACAAGAAGTAGCTCATTCAAGCTTCAATTTGTGCGCTTCTACACCCAAATGTTTGCAAAGCTACTTACCAGCACTTCTCTGCAGGGAATGTAAAGCTCGCCTTGTTAATAAGAGTTGTTAATAAAATTTGAATAAGCTTTTAATCTGTGGAGAGATGATCCAAAGGACTCAGCTGCCGTTGCTTCCCATTTCAGGACACAATCTCCTCACAATGATGGGACTCTATTATCATTCTTTTTGCACATACATCAGTGAACAACAGAAAAATCATCTAACGAGGAGAATAAAGACAGTGGGAGAGATACTGAACCTGCAGTACTGCTCACTTTTTAACTGCTTCAAGGAGATAGGAAGTTACTCTAGATAATATTGTTGTTAAAACAGTCTACTTTACCAAAGTTAATCATTATCCACATATCGCACGTATACCCAGGGGTGGAAGTAACGAATTACATTTACTTACTTGTACTTTTGTGTATAAAAATCAGTAGTATTACTTAACTGTAACTGGAGTTTTTTAAATTTCAAGTAGTGTACTTCTCTACATTTGAAGTTGCAGCCATTATATCATAATATCACATAGTTGTCGGAGAGTCTGGTTTTCCACTGAAAAGGCAAAGGGAAATAGCTTCTTCTTTTACAATGTTTTGCCGTGGCTTTAACTACTTTTAGCAGTGACTGCAGTAAGCATGATTTCGATGCCTCACTGTGTGTGAAAGGGTATGGCTGTAGTTAAAACACAGTTCATACTGTTAAATGTCATCTGTGAGTTGTGCATCAAACAGCAGGTGATGTGAATGCTCCACGAAGATCTGCATCAAATATCGGTTTCATAATATAATGATATATTTCTAAAATAGAAGCATTTTCAGCATTTTACCGTGCTTCACTTAGGCTAGTGTACAGGTACATGACTGGATTCCATGTCCAGTCTGGGATTTGTCAGATCCACATTCCATTCAACATTATGTTTTAATATTGCGAAGCATCATTAAATGCCTGTTTACTCCTGTTAATAAGAGCACAACAGCCCAGAAGGGGCCTAAGCCTCTGGATAAATGTAAAAATAGAGTACAGATAATTGGAAACATTATAAATTCAACTAAATGTCCATCAAATTTGTCTGAGGATGCTTTAGAAAACAACAAAATCTTGACTACATTTAGTGCAAAATGGCAACCAGTTGACCTGTCATCAGTTGTCATTGTCTTGTATGTGTGCTATCATACTGTACTTGTTCTAAATGTATAAAGTTACATCTTAAGGCACTTTATACAACAGTAAAGCAAAAACATTTATTTATAGTACATTTTAGTACATGAGTAGTACATTTTAAATTACCTTCTTTTTCCTTTTATCTAACTACATTTTACACAAGTACTTTTACTACAAATCAAATGTCTATAAAGTAACATTACTTTTATTAGAGTAAAATATTCTAACACTTTTTCCTTCCCTGGATATACCATAGATAGCACAGAGCAGTGATTCCCAACCAGGGGTACCCCAGGGGGCACGTCTGCAGTTGCCAGGGGGTACATAGAAAGATTGTGGAGTAGCTCAACTAAATAAAATGATGAAGTGATTTTTTTTTTAATTCACATATTGAGTTAGCTGAAAGCTAGGTGTTGTGACTATGAAAAACAGCCAGCAAGAGAGCAGATAACTCTAAACAGTTAGCTAAAAGTAATGGATAAACAGTTGGAACACTTAGCTAATGCCACTCCAAGTGGTGGAAGCATAAATGCAAACTTTACCAAACTGACCTAAACACTGACAGTTCAACTGTATGAAGAAATTGGTGTAACATATTCTTACACCAATTTAGTTTATAAAATAAATATTGTTAAAGAGCATCCAGTTTAAAATCAGTTCAAATGAATACATTTTGAGCATGATGGGTTGTCTCCATGAAAGGGTACTTTAGTTCATCTGACAGGGCTGTGGGGGTACATCAGACAAATAAATGTTGGGAACAACTGTACTAGAGGACATAATATTTCAAATAACACAATAAACATAAACAAGTGGAGTTATAGTGAAGTTGAAGAAACCTGTCATGAAGTAGAGTTTGTACTTCTGTGACAAAGAGTGCAGCATTTGTAATTGTGAATTTTTGAAAAGAGGATATTTGAGATGCCCATTTTCTTCATTAGCTTCTATTGTTGTGACAGTCTGGTGAGAAATTGGCTGAAATAGCTGAGTCATGCAGATATGGTGTTTGAGGACAGACTGCACTTGGCTAATTACCACTCTAAGAGACAACAAAACAACTCTTAGCGCTTGACAAATTTAGACAATAGACCAATCAAGTACACTTGAAATCACTGAGTTATCATCAAGGCGTTTTATCTGGCTGTAATTATTTTTATTGCAAATGTTTGTGGGGGGATCCATAAGCAGCCAGTGTGCAGCTGAGATTTCAGAGGGCAGAATTAAACTTGCAAATTTCTATCATCTGTGATTAATGCCAATACATATTCACCACCAAAAACAAAATTAATGTTGAACCCACTCAGGGAGAAAAGATGGAACTCAGGGCAGTTCTAAAGATACTGATTGCAGAGGGGGAAACGAGAGAAAGGAGGATGAAGCTGAAGCTTTTTAAACACCCATCGACTGGTGTAATTCCTCAGTTGTGTTATGAGTTGGATGCTAACAACAATTACATGGACAAAGAAAGACGAGGACTCTGAGATAACACTATTGGTATTCCTGATCAGCGGTGTTATGCTTCAATGTAACTTTCACATTAAGTTCCAATTGTGATGATAAGAAATGCCGCAAAATGAGAATGTGTCCTAAATTCATCTCTCCTTGGGGATTAGAAAAGCTGTTTCTGCTACAATCTGGAGGGGAGAAAAAAAGGTTCCTGATGGAGGCGAAACATTCTACAGAGAAAATTCATTTTTTGCAAAGATGATATTCACCCTGAAGAAGCTTCATTTTTAAAACCATACAGGATCTAATACTGAATCTGCAGTAGCCGGAATCAGAGGAAAATCAGTGGGTGTGAGCAGGTATGTCAGTGGAGTTTAGTCACTGCGTTAGGTCAGGATTATTGACCACGGTGATTTACTTCAACCCGTTTAGTTTCTGGCAATGCTGAAATCCTCTTCATTTGCAGAATTTCACAGAGAGAAAGTTAATGCTGAGAGGCATCCGGCCTCCCTCACTCTGCTGCTGCTTCACAGCGCCCATTGAGCTAAGCAGCTGAGTGGAAGTGTAATTATTGTTCAGGCAATATTCCCCATCTCAGAAAAATACCAAAACGGATAAGACTGGCCTTGGATAATAATGTAATACTGCCAGTTCTTTACATTAGATATACAGTGTAAATAGGGCCCAGTATATCAAGACACTTAAACTGCAGTGTGGTAGCAGAATATGTGATATTCTGATGTTTACTCTAGCAACATAATGTGCTCAGTAATGAATGCAATCGTTTGTAGTAATGATGCTGCTTCTTGAATCGCTTCCTCAACAAAAGACGTGTTTTTTTTTTTTTCCATTACTAGCCAATTTCCTGTATATGAGCAGGCCTATTTGCGCTGTCGCTTTTGGAGAAATGACTAATGCTAATAAACTCCACTCTGCAAAGTACACCTCAGCTCGTGTATCAACATTGTCTGTTTTGTATGCTGATAATTGCCTTTACAGTATGTCCCATGTCTCTGGGATGAATCTCCGCTTTCACCAGCACGTCTCAGATTCATGTTTACCTCAGAGATTGCATCAAAACACCGGAGCCCCTCCTCAAAGTTATAATGGTGCTCCTCTCTGTGAAGAAGCTTGGGGGTATCAGATAGTGAGCCGTACCCAGTCACATTTCATTTTGTGCCTCCCTCCTCCGAACACGGCGTCTTGCATTCAGGGAGGTTTTCACGTATCCAGATTTGACTTATAAACTCAGAAGATGAAGCACTAAGAAAATTATGTGGAAAGAATCTTTAGTCATATTGGTTGTGCATTTGCATGTGTGCTTGCTTTTGCAGATGTGCGATGTTCGGATAACGGCGTTAGAATGGTAACAGTTTATAAGATACAGCTCTCGAGATGACGCGCAGTGCGGGCTGCACATAATAAATGTGGAAATAAAACCAACGGCATCTGTGATAGTCTTCCCAGACTTTATTTTAGGGTGTATCGGGACCCTGTATAATAAAGGCAAGTTTAATAGGCTGCTCTGTCAGAGTGGAGCTGAGGGATGAAAAGGGTTCCTGACACCAGCTAAGCCCCTGAGAACTCCTGGCAGCAAAGGATTGTGGGCCGGGGAGGGGGATGCTGTGCATAGTCCCGATGATTATCCTTTCCATGCGAGCTGCATGGCATGAGGGGCATGGAGTTTCTACCTCTCAATTAACATCATCACAGCCACACTCAAGGGGGTTTACCAGTGCACGGCACTGGGGTGTGTGTGTGTGTGTGTAGGGGATACAATGGCCAGGGGTTGTCAAACAGACCCCCCCCCCATAAAGCCATCATGCTGTGCCTGTGGCCGCTGCATCGCCTAAGCCAATTAAAAATCAATTAATCAGCTCAAAGTCTTTGCGCCTGCTAATGGACTATGTGTGCTTGGATTGATAAGGCTCATCGTTGGTATTGATGCTCATATACTGTACCTCCGTCACCATTATATTTCAACAAAAGCTGTATTTTTAATCCGGCAGATCTGGAACAGACAGAAAGCAATTTGTTCAGGGTTACAAGTTAATTAGCTTGCACCTCATGCTTTGATCCCAAATGAAACGTTTTGGTAATTTTAAATATGTATTTTGCTTTACGTTTGCAGGAGATTATGAGGCATTAGCCCCTACTTCAAAAAAAAACAAAAACAAAAAACTAATTGTAAAAACGACAATTTGCAGTTTTATGGTGTTATGTGCTGTTTCCACCTTTTTACAGTATTTATACTCAGCAAAGCTAACCAGCTGCTGGTGCTAGCTTCATAGTTAGCGTACAGACGTCAGAGTAGTATAAAGCTTCTCATCTAACTCTCTGCAAAAAAGCAAATAAGCGCATTTTCCAAAATGTCAAACTATATCTTTAAAGCTAGGTAGCTATAATCAGTATTTTTTATAATAACAGTGTGTCACATGGCAATGTGAAAGGGGTCGCTCGTAGTGACGAACCTACAGAGAATTTTCACCTGAATCTGCAGCTCCCCTCGGCTTTACAAAGCTTTATAGTGAGTTTCTGCTTATTGTTTAGCTGTCCAACTGTAACTTTACTGTTTTGGTTCACTCTCACCGCTCTCATAGCATCGTTTTCAGCAGCAGCAGGCAGCTGTTTTCAGAGGAAAAAAAACGAGCTGTACACTACCTGCTCAGCACCAAACAGCAAACAGATACAGTTAGCAGCTAGCCGGTGAACATAGTGGGACATTTAGAAGCTGAAGAGCCAGATATTCCCCTCAGGAGTTGGTGGAGACATGGCTTACATTCATCAGGTGTCCAGAAACACAACACCAAATGAATGATAATGTTGCTCAGTAACTGCTGGATGTGTATATAAGCAAATGTTTGCTAAAAAGTTTGCCCTATCAACTTCAAGGTGATGATATGTCATTGTTGAGTTCATAACTTGTTTCTGCTGCATCCAAGTGGCCAGAAATTGCAGGTTTAAGTGTTATTCTTTGTTGTTTCTTTTGACATTTCCACAGTTACTGTATGTTTGCTCGTGTGCAGCATCTTCCACAACAGATATGATTCAGAATCTTTTTCTATATCACTATTTCATCCTCATACATGCGTCTTCTTGCCTCCAGTCCAGTCCATCGTCCTCTGTCCGTGAGCGCTTTCTCCTCCTTATCATGTCACATAGAATTATCTTCCTCGATCCAATACATCCTCTCCGGCTGCCTATCTTTGCTCCATCTCCATGCATCAACTTCTTCTATCTCTTCCCTCAGCTCTATGTACGGCTCCCTAGCCTCCAGCCCGAGCCTCCCTTCCTGAGGTCAGACCTGTGATGGACATGCTGGCCGATACTGACAGTGATCCACAGTCAGCCAGCGGTGGCCTCTAGCCTGGATCACCTCCTGTCAGTTCCCGTGACAGTACACAAGATCTTATCATGGTGGAGGAGAGGAGAGGAGAGAAGACTCATTTTTGAACTGTCCCTGTACAGATGACACAGACTTTGTGGGTGACAACACTGTGTCACCTGTAGAAAGGCAAATCAACTGTCACCCCCGCACACAAGTTGATCAAATGTGTCACTGCCACTCAGTCACAGACATGCACAGATATACAGAGGCAAGAAAACATACACACATCGTCCCAAACGAACACCTGGCAGGTCTGAGTGATAGCAGCATGCACTGAACGAACGCAGCAGACACAGTTGAGTGACAGAGATGTCGCTTTCCACAACAACGCAATTAAAAGCTACAATAATTGCCTACAAGAAGTGAGTGAGGCTATTATGCTGTCAGGGGGTTGAAGGATTTAAGACAGCCGCATTGTAAAAGCTCCTACTTGATGATGTAAAATCAAATTTTTCACCTCTGCAGTAGTTAGGCTACTGGAACTCCTTCGGCTTCCTTTCCCCTCTCTTTATGCATATTGGAAAATGGATTCATTGGGCTGTGCACTATGGCACCCCCCGTTTCCATTATCATCTTTAACAACTGTCTGTGGCATGTTTACAAGGCCGCTCATTTGAAATCATGGCATCAGTTTTCCTCTTCTGCCTGCAACGCCTGTGGAGCTACTCAGAGCAGAGGACCTCTACCCCCTAGTGGCCAGGATGAGTAATGCAACTTAGATGTTACTGTAACAGTGTTGCCTCCAAGGCAGGAAAAAGCTTGGTTGCGCACCACTGAGTGCTTTGACTCATATTCATATGAGTGATACGGTTTCCGGAGTTCCCTTGTCAGCTTTATCAAACACATGCTGAGTAAGGATAATCCAAAATAGCCAAACATCCAAAAACGCACCTTAATTGCAAAGTATATGTGAAATTGGGTTTGAGGGCTTAAGTCACTGGTGTGTAGTGAATCCATGCATGTGTTGGCGAGATTACTTACTGTGCAGCCTGATCATACATATGCAAATGCTCTCTCATGATCCCAGAGCATTGAAAGAATTACAGCTGGCATCCGTCACACTGAAAGACTCTATACTGGCCCATATAATCACTCATCTGAATTGAGGGCAAGTGGGAAAGAAAGGAAGTGTTTTTTCTTTCTCTCCACATCACCATTCAAAGACCAGAGAGAGAGGGAGCTCCAATGTATTGCTGCACAGATGCTTTTGAATCATTTTCAAAGACCTTTTCTTACCAAACCAGCACAGTGATCGGGTACAGCTTTTTGGTAAATATTTGATAGTCTGGCCTCCTGTCTTTGAGACATGGAGAACATCCGCGAGGAGTTGTTTTTAGGTCAGCTCCAAGACCGCTCTTCTTCTTCTTCTCCTTCTTCTTCTCCCTCCTCCTTGCTCGCTACCGGTGTAAACTGCAAAGGACAGGATGTGATAGGCGGAGGAGATTTGTTTGAAATTTGCCCCAGTTCAGAGGAAAAAGGCATCAAGCATGTGTGTGTAAGTGTGTCAAGAGATAAGGGAGGAGGCCCCCTGCCTCTTGCCCTCCTCCCACAGGGCACACAACCGATTCAGGGCTTTCATCCGTGTTAAACAATGTGCCACCTCTGTGAGGGAGCAGGGAAGTGGAGGTAACCCTCAGACGACTCGAGAAATAATGTTTGTTGATTTGGATTTGGAAGGAAACACGTGAAAATGCTGTCCAAAGTTGTAGTATGGCTCCCTTTATTGAACCACTGTTAAGCCATGTCGGTTAGTTTTTATTTTATGTTAATAAATGAGCTGTGCACCTATATTCACCTGCATGTTGAGCTTAATTTACATGTCTATTAATTGCAACCATCATGAGGTTTAATTCCTAGATTAAATATTGAAATAAGTGTGCATCAGAACATGTGCAAATGTATCCACATTTAGCCAAATAAAGTGCTGATTGCACCTTTAAATTAAGCAGCATTTTACTTTGAAGGAACAGAAATTCTTATAAGGTGACCATTAAAATTCACACATACAGCGTTTGCTCGAATCTGTCGTCTCTACTCGATGACTTAACACTTGTTGACAACATTTTTATACAGCGAAATTATCAGACTTGTTCTGCGTGTTAATGGCACACTCCTGCCGGCCCGTCACTAAGTAGTCACACCGCCCACAGACTTCAAAGTAATGGCATGAGAGACAGTGTGTGTGTGTGTGTGTGTGTGGAGGTGGGGACTGGGGAACCAGTTGGTGCCATCAGTTAGGGGTCACCGGGGAACCAGTTAATGGGCAATCGTTATGTAAATCAAATCTAATTAAAATTAGAACCGCACTAGTCAAGTGTAAGGTATGGGTGGGGAGAACGGATGTTAAATCATATTATTACTGTGCCTTATTTGCATAACCTAATTCACCATCATGTAGCATTTCTCTTCACACTCATATCTGGTTGCATCTCTGAATAAATCCAAACAAATAACCAAGCTGTGTTATTGGGCTCGGATATAGCGGTGAGTTATTAGATGGAGACCGCTTGGAGTTTCCAATGTAAACTCCCACTTTTTTCTCTTTATAGCTTCATCTATGATCCACAGTATCCCCTGAGAATGTGTGGCGTTGTCTCCATTGACTAAAACCACAGGGAGATCATCAAAGCTGCATCACATTGACTGGAAATCATTGCAGGCACAAGCAAAGTATGTGAGCGAGGCCTCAGTCGCCACCATCGCACCTGACGACGCGTCAAATCTCCACTCAAATTTAGCTCGTAGTCAGGATTAGCCTAATGGCTCGTATGCATAAGCCAAGCTGCGGGCCTTTAATTTTAACGCTGTGGTTGCTGAGTCTCTGTCATCTGATTAGGAGGCTTAACTCCTTCGCTCTGATACATGGCAACGCTGAGCCTGTGTGGGTGTAATGTACAGTGTGTGTGGAGATGAGAGAGACGGAGACTTTTTTTTTAATTTCCTCTTTTTCAGTGTCATGCATTCATGCTTCTCCAGCCCACATGGGATTACCAGATGTATGCACATATTATCTTGCAGTTTGTACTGTAACTGTAAATGCATTTCTAATTATAATAATTTCTAATTTGTTTGGCACGTTGACATTTACTGGACAGAGAGACAGACGGGGAGAGGGGGGACAATATGTGATGAGGGGTGAAATCAAGATGGTTAGCAAGCCAAGTATGGACAAGTACAAGATGGTCGGATCTTTGAAAGGGAAGAAAATAAAAGCAGGTGTCACTCAAAAATAGAATATAAAGAAGCCCACTGTCAGGAAACCCTTTTTTGTTTTGTACCTAAAACCCTCTGGCAGTTTAGGCAAAGTTTCACCTGCATTTTTCATTTGCTCAAGGAAAACTAATGAGAAACTAATTCAAATTGTGCAATTTTGTTAACCGTTGATAAAACATTCCAGAAATGTACGTGTTGAGCTTCCAAACAGGGGCAAAAAAGTTTGGGAAGCACTGGACTAGACTATTAGACTAAATTAGTCTATTAAACTAATTGGATTTTGCTGAGGTAATGAAGGACTGTATTGGAATATACTGCGTCACATTTACTCAATAACCAACCCTGCTTAGGTATCATACAAACTAAACTGTCACATAGTCAAGGATTTACATATTATATTTGTACCATATATTGGGTTTTAGAAAAGACATAAACTAATTTCCAATTTGCTGGTGTATAACTGAATCTTGCTGTAGTTAATGTTATTGTCATTATTGTGGTTGTGTCAATCTGGAATGTAAGCTGTATTTATTGTATTGACGTTGTATTGACGTAGGCTGTTTAATGACTATGCTGAAATAGCTTCAAGGCATTGTTCTCAAGTTTTTCATTTGTTGTTTGCCACACCCTGATCTATTTTAGTAAATTAATTACAAACAAGTCATTTCAAAACAAGAAGGAAACGAACCAGATCTCATGGATACTTATCAGAGGCCTCCCAAAAGAATATTCTGATAGTGGCTTTTTGATGCGTTTTTAAATGCCTTTTTAGATTTATTGAAGTGACGAAAGTAGCATATTTGTATCTGATTGTTCTCACAGATTTGATGTCAGTACATCTAAATCCATAAAGTGGCTTAATAGCCTTCTGAGGAGTCAGACCATTTCAGTTTCCTTTGAACTCCCAAACACCTGCAGCATAAGTGATCTGAAGTGATGGCTGGTGTGTATGTGTGGTTTCAGACGTCTTTACAGGCTTCCACCTCAGTCAGTGCAGATCCCAATGATCTATAAGCGAGATAAGTGAGCACACACACTGTACAGTTCAACATCTGTGTTTGTTCAAAATCAAGCCAATGTCTTTATATACATGTATACAGATTACCTATAAGACAGTAATGCACGTTGGAGGGTTTTCTTTCCGGAAAAGAACATTTTTTTTCCAAGTGTACCAAAGCTTTTTATTTCTAATACCAATAGGCCTCATTTCAGCAAAACCTGAAAATCCTCTTCGGAGTCAGCCAATAAAGTTATATCAGCATGTAGCAAGAACATTAGAAATGAAGTAACTCTCAAAATATAAAAGTTTACTTTGGATTTAATAAAAAATATATATTAGCTCTTCAAAGACATTTAATTTTAGGAGCCTATTGTGTTTATTTTGGTGCAGTGTGTGTGTGTCTGTGTGCATGTTGGTGTGGATATACTGTATACTACATGTGGATACACAGCTTCATTAGTTTTTGTCTATTTGTGTGTGTCACTGTGTGTGTGTACAAGAGCTCATACATTTAGTTTTTGTTACTGCTTTGGTGTGTGTGTGAGACTCTGTGTGTGTGTGTGTATGACTTGCCATGTGTTCGGGGACTGTCTACAGGGCCCTGTTCAGCTCATGCAGAACAGCACCGTGGGACAGTATCAGGTTACCTTTCATCACTGCGCGCAGACAGCTGTGGAACAGTTATTTTTGATCACGGAACAAAGCATAGTGTAAATTCCTACCTCAGCAAATCTTTTGTGTGTACACTCACAATATGTATCTGCGAGTGTGTGTGTGTGTGTGTGTATCAGTGTAAATGTGCGCATAGGCGTGAGCGTCTCCTCAAGCTCATCTGCAATTGTGTGTAGTATTAGCAGGGAAGCAGCATGTCCCCATCCCCTCTGATGTCTGTTTGTGCTCAGACAGCAAGGTCGGCCTGACACAGACAGACGGGCAGAAAGCTCTGGATGCAGCTTTTCCTCCACCCAAGGCTGCACACACCTTTCAGCAGCTGCCCGTACCCCCACAGTGAACTAATATCCACCCGTGATTAACCTCGCATTACCGAACCCAACGTGTTATCGTCTGGAATTCAGAGCCTTTAGGCTGCACTGACTCACAGTGTAGCCTCATAAAACGCACCATTAAACAATTATGAGGCTTTACGACTGCACCACCTGATCATAAGCACATCCACAGTCAGTGTTGTCTTTGGAGGTGGGCAAAAGGGGGGTAGGTGATGTCGGGGATGTGGTTGTGGGCTGATTACCCCGCCAAAATTATTGACCCTTGATCTCTCTATTTCCCAGACCTGCTTTCATGTGGTAACAGTGAGACACTAAAGGAGCTGGATTTTGCCCAAATAAGAACAGCTTGCATAGTTAGTAGTACATGTCATAATGAGTCATTCACAAAGAAACGTGCTTGATTTTAAAATTCTGCACAGGGTTGAAATGGCACTATAACAGTCTAACCTACATTCAGGGAAACCAGTGGTTGTACAGGTGACAAATATAAGAGGTGCCGCAAAGCCTGAGTGACATATTGTGGAAAAATATCTCAAAACATCACGTCTCTTTTGTTATTTTGTATCTGGCTCATTTTTT
Organism: Macquaria australasica; assembly: GCA_005408345.1. Classification (NCBI taxonomy): domain Eukaryota; kingdom Metazoa; phylum Chordata; class Actinopteri; order Centrarchiformes; family Percichthyidae; genus Macquaria; species Macquaria australasica. Next base: position 1,993,728 of record SEMN01000011.1, read on the forward strand.
TCCTCTCTGGCAATGATCCCATGCTGAGGTATGCAGTCTGCAGTTTCCGAAAGTTCAGATGTTTTTGACTGTTGACCCAGAGCTCGGCTGAGTCTAGCTCAATGGCTCAAAGCTAGTGCTTGTGCTGCAGATGAAGAAGATGTGCTGCGATAACTGAAAATGGTGTGTTTCTAAAAATGACTACAATAAAAAGTCAATATCATACTGAAACCAAATCAAAAAAAGTTTGCCGGGTAAAATATATCAGCCTTCATACGCAGCTTCCAGCTTTTTCTCTGTAATAATTGGACTGCGGTTAGCAACGTTAGCACTGTAGCCTGTAGGGTTTTGCAAAAGTCAGATCATCAGATAATCAGCACAACCGGTTGCACCCGCTCTTGTAAGTTCAAACTTAGTCTAGTTATAAAGTATAAAGTGTTTACTAAGTGGAGATTTATCACTAAATTATAACAGGTTGCACCACTCAGACTAGTTCTTACGTAGAGGTGGGGCCTGGTTGTTTACTGAAATTCAGCCTCCAGTAAAATGATATTGGTGTCTATTCTTGAATCTCCCTGCATGGGATCAATAAAGGTTATCTTATGTTATTATTTTTCACTTAATATTTACACTGCCTGTTGAGTAGCTAAGACTGTAACTTACATTTTAGAAAAATAGCACAAATACCTCAAATTACGTTAGCTTAAATGGCGAAATAAGGTTGGTTAATTCAATTCAATTCAGTTTTATTTATATAGCGCCATATCATAACAAAGTTATCTCAGGGCACTTAGGTTAGGTTAGCATGACTGGATATTTGCCACTCGTTCTAAAACTGCATGAAACAAAGTAATACCTACAAAGAAAGGATTGGCGGTTAAGTTTAATATATCTTTTGCACCCTTAAAACTGTTATTTTGGAAGTCATGTTAAAGCCGGTTGAGACATTACTAAAGTATTTACTAGGTAAGACATTTCAGTTTTAATTGTGCAAACTGATCACTAGTTTGAAACTAGCTAGCTACTTGTTAGCTGTAACTTAGGAGATACTTTACACACAAACAGTAGTTTCACAAATAGCTGGTGCAATCCAATTCAGATGATGACATGTGATAAAACTTTAGGTTACTTGCGTAACCCCGGTTCTCTGAGTAGCATGAGTGAGTGTCTCACATTGGGAACGCCTATAGCGTGACCTCATCAGAAGCTCCTATTGCATTCTGCCAGCCAGGATTGGCTGGAACTAAGCACGTCAGTGTCAGGGAGGGTGGAGACCCTCCCCCTATAAAAAGGGTCTGACACTACGCTGCCAGTCATTCAAAAAACACTCACCTCTTCCTCGCTACGAATGAGCAAGGAGGGTGGTCTAGTGAGACACTCACTCATGCTACTCAGAGAACCGGGGTTACGCAAGTAACCTAAAGTTCTCTTTCATAGCATTCGTTTCGTGTCTCACATTGGGAAAATACTGACTCCCGGATTGCTAGGCAGATGTTACCGGGGGACCAACTGTCCCGAAATGAGCCTCACTGTGCCTTAGCCACACTAAGCACCGAATGGGCCAATGGAGGAGCCGTAACATCCAGCTTGTAGAACCTGGCGAAGGTGTGCGGCGAGGCCCAACTTGCTGCGGCGCAAATCTCCTGAATGGAGATCCCTCTGAAAAGGGCCCATGAGGTGGTGAGACCCCTGGTAGAATGTGCACGCAGCCCCTCTGGGGGCTGCAAACCCTTAGAGCTATAAGCCAAAGCAATAGCCCCCACAATCCAGTGAGAGAGCCGCTGCTTTGAGACTGGCTTTCCCAAGTGGTTCTTCGCCCAAGACACAAAAAGCTGGTCACTTTTCCTATAGCTTTTGGTTCTGTCCATGTAAATGCGCATTGCCCGCACCGGGCACAACATATGTAACCGCCGATGCTCATCTGAGGAGAACGGCGGGGGATAGAAGGACACAAGGTCAACTGGGGAACATGACCCTAACACCTTAGGCATAAAGGCAGGGTTAGGTTGTAACGTCACCCTTACATTCCCCGAAGAGAACTTTGTACACTCACGGTGCACTGAAAAAGCATGAACCTCCCCCACACGTTTAGCTGAAGCAAGAGACAGCAATAAAGCTGTCTTTAAAGCCACCATTTTCATGTCCACCTGTTCCAGTGGTTCAAAAGGTGGGGCCGAAAGAGCATCCAATACAGTGGGGAGGTCCCAGGATGGGGCCAGTGGTTTAGAAACTGGGAGCCTACGACGCGCCCCTCATGAAGCGGCAGACCAAGGGATGCTGTCCCACAGCCTTCCCATCAAAACCAATATGGCAGGCAGAAATAGCTGCCAAGTACACCTTGACGGTGGAGAAAGCCTTCCCTTTGTCCACCATGTCTTGTAAGAAAGCCAAGATCACAGCCACAGAACACTGAAAGGGGACTTCTTGTAAGTCAGCGCACCATTTCTCAAAGATTGACCATTTGCTCTCATAAAGGGACCTCGTCGAGGGGGCCCTAGCATTCTGGATGGTCTCAATCACGCTCAAAGGGAGGCCCACGGTCCTCAGATTGAACCACTCACGGGCCAGGCCCACAGAGCCAGCCTCTCTGGGTGGGGATGAAATATTTCTCCGCGCACCTGAGACAGCAGGTCCCTCCGTATTGGCAGAGGCCATGGTTCCTGGTAAAGGAGCTGGGTTATCTCTGCCAGCCAGTGCTTTGATGGCCAGTAAGGAGCTATGAGAATCATCGACAGGCCCTCCTCCCGCACCCTGGCTAGGGTCGGGGAGATCAGAGCTATCGGGGGGAATGCATACAGAAGAGCATGAGGCCACCGGTGGGCCAGTGCGTCTATTCCCAGAGGTGCATTCTGATCGTGAAGGGAGAAAAACAGAGGGCACTGAGTATTCTCTCTCGTTGCAAAGAGGTCCACGGACGGCCGCCCGTAACGCTCCCAAACCAGACTCACCACGCCTGGGTGAAGTCTCCAATCTGCATAGAGGGGGTTTCCCCTGGACAGAAGATCTGCCCCCCGGTTCAGTATCCCCGGCACATGGGTGGCCTTCAGGGACAGAAAATGTTTGCTGCTCCAGACAATCAGTCTGTGTGCCAGCATGTGCAACTGAAGGGACCTTAGCCCCCCCTGTCTGTTGACATAAGCTACCACCGTGGTGTTGTCTGACCGGACTAACACATGTTGGCCCCTCAGAAAAGGGAGGAAATGTTTCAGTGACAGATGAACAGCTAACAACTCCAGGTAATTTATGTGAGATGAGCGCATGTGAGGATCCCAGGTCCCATTCACTGCTCTCCCCTCGAATAAGCCCCCCCAGCCTGATAGGGAGGCATCTGTTGTGACCACTTTCCTGCACAAAACAACCCCCATAGGCACTCCCTGAGTCAGGAAGCCCACGCTTCTCCATGGGATTAGTGCTGCTGTGCAGGCCACTGAGACTCTCACCCTGTGAGAGCCATGACGGCGTGGGTCTAGCCTGTGAGAGGCCACCCAACGCTGCATTCCCTTCATGTGCAAGCGTCCCATAGGAACCACCACCAGGGCTGAGGCCATCAGCCCTAACAACCTTTGGCAAAGCCTGAGAGACACACATTTCCCCCTGCGAAAAAGGGCTAAACAGTCTCTGAGTGCCTGCAACCTTTCTCCTGTCAGCCTCACTCTGGCCTGAGCCGAGTCTATAAACAGACCTATGAAGGAGATGGTCTGACAAGGAAGAAGAACACTCTTTTCCAGGTTTATTTTGAAGCCTAGATCCACCAAGTGCTCCGTGAGTAACCGTGTGTGATTTGCCGCCCCCTGGCGGGAGGATGCCGCAATGAGCCAGTCGTCGATATACGTGGCTACTCTGACACCTAGCATCCGGAGCGGCCCTACGGCCGCCTCCGTGCACTTCACAAACACTCTCAGGCTTAGGGAGAGACCAAAGGGGAGGACTAGATACTCGTAACTCGTCCCTTGGAAGGCAAATCTGAGATATTTTCTGTGTGGTGGGTATATTGGGATGTGAAAATACGCGTCCTTGAGGTCGATTGACGTGAACCAATCGCCCGGGCGCAGAAAACGCAGCAGAGACGCGTGCGTTAACATCCTGAATTTGTATTTCCTGAGGTGCTTGTTTAGATCTCTGAGGTCTAAAATTGCACGCATGCCGCGCCCCCCCTTCTTGGGAACCAGGAAGGGGGGGCTCTTTTCGCTCTTTTCTCTAGCAGGGAAGAAATCTCCTCCTGTAGAAAGCGAGCGGCTTCGCCCAGAGCTTGTGACGGAATTACTCCCCTGAACAGTGGTGGCGTTACGGCGAATTGAAGCCTGTATCCCCCGCTTAATGTTCTCAAAACCCACTGTGAGTTTGTGCACTCTGACCAGCTCGCTGCTCTCAGAGACAGGGGACTGACTGGCCAGTCTGTCACACATGGAGTTCGAGCTCCCTCTCGTGGCATAGGAGCGCAGTACCGCTCGCTCAGTACTGCGCCTGCGCGAGTCGTGAAACTCACGGCAGGGTTGTCTATGTCCGAGTGAGGTGTCACTCCTTCTGGGAAATGAGTGACCAAGATGTTTTGCAACAGAGGTTTTATTTTGTTTTTCATCGTTATTAACTGCGCCCTCGGCACGTTGCCTGGATGCGACAGAACCGAGCTCTGTGAACCTGCTCGTGAACGGGGCCGCTGGAACTAGCGAAGCCGGAGGGGGAGGCAGAGCCGCCTCGCTCACCACAGCCAGGGAGGCTATCAGGCCAGCCGCTTCTTCCTCCTTACCACATGAGAGGAGGTAGGGGGTGGTTGGTCAGACCGCATCCCTTCCTGAGGGAAAGACTTTTTCGGCCACGGGCCCTTTGGAGCCGATGCTCTCGGCGGGGCTTGAGGGGCTGCCTGAGGCTTGGGCAGCCTGGGTATTTTGAAAGTGGGAGGTGGCCGCGCCACCGCTTGGGCGAAGGATTGGCGATGGGCCGGAGGGGTGGCAGAGGGCGCCCTTCTCGGCAGACACAGCTTCAGAGCTTCATCCTCCCTCTTTCTCTCCTTGCATCTCTTTTGCATCGACGTGACCGCCGTACCGAAGAGACCCTGGGGTGTTATGGGGGTGTCGAGGAGGTCCTCCTTCTCCTTGGTCGACAGGGTGGTGAGATTCAGCCAACGGGCTCTCTCCTGCAGGACCATCAACCCCATGGCCCTGCCCTGTGACTGGATCGCCACCTTGTGCAGGTGGAGGCAGTGGTCGGTGACGATGCACACCTCCTCCCACAACGCGGGATTAGGCGAAGCCGTCATCTCCTCCTCCAGCTCGGCTTGGTATGCCATCAGGAGAGATGTGGCATTGAGTGCCCAGACCGACAGTGCAGCTGCCTTGTATGCCTTATCTGTCAGGCTGGATTGAAAACGGTCCGCTTTGGACGGGAGTGTAGGCCCCGGTGATGACAGGGATGTTTTCGGGTGGAGGTGGGCTGCCACCACGGGCTCCACCGGGGGAATACTGCAGAAACCGTGGCTCTCCATCCCCTCACAGTCAAGCATGGAGCTGCCTGCCACAGGATGCTTCTCTCTGTAAGGCTTGTTGCGCCAAGAGAGAGCAAATTCCTCCAGTAATTCCGGGAAAATGGGCAGGAGTTGTTTTCCCGTCCTCTTTACTTTGGGCAGCTTTTTCCCGTCATAGCGAGACCGCGACACCTCGGCCTGAACTTCAGGCCATTGGATGTTGAGCTTAGCAGCCGCGCGTTTGCACACGTCCTGCAAGTCCAAGTCCAATACAGGGGAAAGCCGAGTCCTCGGTTCCCGCCGGAGCCGCCATTGAGGGTTGGGGTTTTGCAACCCGGCCAGACAGTGCCAGTGAAGAGTCGTCGTCTTCATCCTCGTCGGTCATGAGGAGTTCCGACCCACCGTCCGAGTCATCATCCGCTGCACCAACCAGATAATCCAGCGGACCTGCCGCGAGGCCGGGTCCGGTCGATTCCTGAGACAGCGGGTCACAGAAGTCGAGCTGATCCCCCCAGCTCGGTCCAGCTTCAGCGTCGGTAGCCATGCTCTGAACAAGATCCATCGGCTCCAGAGCTGCTGCTGCGGTAGAAGCCATAATTGGGTCGCCGCCGGACAAATTCGTCTGACGAGCCAGACGGCGACGGAGCACTTTGAGGGAGAACCGGCCACAGTGTGTGCACCCCTCCGTGGACTCAAAGGCGGCTTGGGTGTGTTTCAGGCCAAGACACATCACACACATCTGGTGAGTATCCCAGCTCGAAATTTTATTCCCGCAAGGGCAGGCTCGCGTCTGTGATTTCTCATCTGCTGTGGTGGGCACATGAGCGGCAGCCATGGTCACTAGCAGGGTTTGTTAGCTGTGAAGCTATGCTGTATGCGCGCTATTGCTAACCTGGTGTGGCTAGGGGATAGCGGGAACCGACTGGGAGTGTTGCGATTTCCAGGCAGATTATACAGCTGGAGTATTGCTACTCTATGATTTGTTAGCCAAAAGCTAACGTTCGTGTGGTAAAGTATTCCTACTTTGGTGGGGTATTGCTACCGTAGAGTGTTGCCACTCGGTTTGGCTAGCTGCCAAAAGTATTGCTACTTTCGACAATTAGCAGCCCAGACTACTGTTTGGTGACAGGCTAGTATGAGCAGTCACTCTCGGATAACTGAGCAGACCGTGAACCAAGCGCCCGGTGACCGAGTTTTGCTCGTGTCGATGGACATTTAAGCTAGGTCACAGAAAGACAGTTAGCTCCAGAGAGAAGGTTTGGAACTTCTGCTCATAGCGAGAAGAGGTTTTTGAATGACTGGCAGCGTAGTGTCAGACCATTTTTATAGGGGGAGGGTCTCCACCCTCCCTGACACTGACGTGCTTAGTTCCAGCCAATCCTGGCTGGCAGAATGCAATAGGAGCTTCTGATGAGGTCACGCTATAGGCGTTCCCAATGTGAGACACGAAACGAATGCTATGAAAGAGAACTTACAAATAGCTAATTAAGTTGCCAGCTATATGCAATTTAGTATTTCCTAAGTACAGGTCAGAATCTACCAATCACCGGAACATGTAATCTTCCTTTTCTCTGTAGTCGATTCAACAGTTTAACACTCCTCCTGAAGAGAACTGCCTCTCAAAAGTAAGTTACGGTGTAATGTGTTATTAAACTAGGTGCAATTATTCTTTTGAGAGTTTTGTTTTCATGTTTCAAGTGGTTTTGTAATAATCAAAGATGAATATAATTTGGTTGTTATTGTTCAGAGTTAATTGTCTAGTGGGTAACGCTCTCCAAGAGAATGTATGAGTGATGATGAATACAAATGGGTCAGATGTTCTTCATACTTGCCTGATTGCTTTTATGTGTGTGTATTTTACGTGTGCATGTGGCTGGTGTTAGCAGCACCTCACTCAGTGTTCCTGGAGGTCACAGCTCATATCCTCCCTCATATTTTAAGCAAGAAATTCTCCCAATAAAGCTGCATTTTATTGGTGTCAGATCGTCTGCCTGTAAAATGGTGCATTGACTTCATTCCCCTGCTGTCCTTCTGATTCTTATTCATTTGCAACCTGAGATGCTCCTGTGTGTGTGTGTGTGTGTGTGTGTGTGTGTGTGTGTGTGTGTGTGTGTGTCTGTATTTGTGTGAAAAAGAGAAAAATGAGCTTCTGTCAGGAGTCTCTGTGTAAGGTATTGTAACCTTCTAACAAGATGGCCACATCCTGGTCCATGACATTGTGACATACAGTACACAGCGTATTGTGTGTGTGGTTGTGACTATGTGTTTCAGCTCAGGGGAGCTAATAAGGCCAAGAGAACCAGCAGAACGATGTGTCACAATGAAGGTCACAAGTTCAATCCCTGCGTGTAATGTCACACTGGTGACATTAAGGCAGACGGCCTCTTTACTCAGCTGCCTCGTGCCGGCCTTTGGTGCAGCAGACACCGTAGCTGAGACACCATTATGTTCCCTAAGCCTCAATTACAGCATGAAATCTTATCTCCTACAAGTTAATGTTCTCCTTCAAAACATCTGTAGGGCAATCGGCCACATAAGTAGGAAAGACGGAGAGGAAATCAAAGAGCCGGGAAATCATAGGATCTTTTTTAAAACTTCTTCACCTCCACTTTTTTTTTTTTTTGTATCATACACATGATTTCATCCAAGGACCCTATTAACCCGCAGGGTGAACTTTCATCCCCCTCTCAGGTACCCTCATCTCTGCGTGTGATGAGGGAGACGGGGTCAGCTCTTTTTATCCCGAGCCGAGACCGTGAGGACCTTGTCGATCTGGTCCCCGGAGAGGTGGCTGTAATAGCATTTTCTGTACAAATCATAGGACAAGATACAGCCGGGGCCAGGGCGGCATATAGGAAAGGAGACCAGTATGGCCGTGGGACTCTAACACAATTACATCCTGATAATCAGTGCTGCCTCAGCCCAACGGCTCCTTCAGTCAGTGTGATGTATGTTAAAACAGAGCAGCTCGTAACCATTTATGGGTCGAACATGTAATGATATTGGCTGCCTTCTCGAGCATGTGTGAGGATCAATTCTATGTTATGTAGGTGCTAATGAAAAATAGATTATTTCATTGCATAGTAACATTATGTTAACATATTTGTCTGTTAATGTTACATGTAATATTACAATCTAATATTACATAATCAAGTCTCATGATCTTATAATACCCGCCATATGGGCTGACATGCCACAGCTGTGAATGCTTATTGCACTGTGTTGGTTCTCTCCATCAGGAAATCTAAACAAGGGCAACCTGTAAGAGGGGTGATTGTCTGCCTGTCACACTGTTGTGCATCTCAATCAGTCATCTCCTTAATAATGTCCTTGTTATTGATCGCAATGATTCGCTCCTGACACGTTTGTTTGTTGTCCTCCGCCTTGACACGGGGCATGTAAGAACAATTATTGGTCTTGATTTGTTATTTTTGCTCCTGGTGATGCCTCTTTTGTCAGCCGGGTTGTCCAGGCTACTTAATCCCCACGCACCTTGAATTAAGAGGTTGTTTTAATGATTTTTTTGTGTCTGTCTGTGGTTTTGTCTTCATTTTGTAAATGGTATTTTTACAGTCCATTGCTAATAATAGCCTGAAGTCATTTCTCAGTTTTAAAAATGTGATGAAACTTTATTGGTCCTCAAGAGGAAGCAGCAAAAGTAACCAAATTCAACAAGAAATAAAGTAAAATGGGGTGTATGCACACAAATGAGCAAGACTAAGAGTCTACAGCCATGCTAGCAGCTCTGTGAGGCTCTACTTAGCCACAGCGGTGCTTTGAGCTAAATGCTAATGTCAGCATGCTAACATGCTGATGTTTAGCAGGTGTAATGTTTACCATATTAGTTTAGCGTGTTAGCATGCTAACATTTGCTTATTAGCACTAAACACATCTGATGTTGATGGGAATGTCATTAGTTTGTAGGTATTTGGTCATAAACCAAATTAAATTAAAAATTTTAATTATTTATTTAAAATTAAAATATTGACCTGATGATGGCGCTAAATGAAAATTTAAGGGCAACAGCTAAAACAGTGGTGTGAAACAGTAGAAATCATTAAAAGTATCTCAGTACAAAAACGTACACTAACAAAAAGCTGATTCTGTCAGTTTTTGTTTTATTATTCAATTGTTCCTGAGTAAGGTGTGCTTGTTCCTGTCAATCACCCACCACCTAAAACGCTGACAGTAACAATAACACGCAAAGCAGTAACCAGTCTATTTTTCAACCAAACTTGAGATAAATAATCATAATAAATATCATTTGAATCACTTCAAACATCTTTCTTAATCTTTTAAAATCAGCTGAGCATAACAATTCATTATTGACCTTGAAAATAGTAGTTTAACAAAATAATTTTATCTCAGTGTTCACTTGCTAGCTTTTTCCAGAGCTGGGATATTGTTGAAGGCTCCAGAAGAAGCTAATAAGTGGACCTTGAATTATCTTTTTTTACACTTTGGTAGCAATACTGAACAGAGGGTAAAGCATGTAGATACATTTATATGACATGCAGTATACAGGCTGCAGTATCTGACCCTTCAGTTTTAATATTTATGTCAAAACAATATTAAATTGCTAATAAATAAGCTATTGAATATTCTGTTGAAATCTTCTATAAAACAGAAGAAATGACAGCCTGAGAAGTGCAGTGATGACAGTAACCAACACAACCACACAAACCACTGACTAAGCTATGTTTTGTTTTCACTTGACCCTTTTGAACCATGTGTTTGGTATACAGGAGCATTTGCAGTTTAAGGAGCTGACGAGAAAAATCAGTAACGATAGAAGTGTGTGAAGCTGCTTTTTGTTTGTGTGTGTGTGTGTGTGTATGTGCGTCCCCCGCCAGCAGGTCTGGCAATAGGCTCTGACACACGGCCAGCTGTTTAGAGGTTTAGGGGATAAAAAGGTCCTTACTGCAACTTAAGTCCAGGGGGATTTTTGCTTGCAATTATCTGCGATGTTGTGACAGTTCCATGCTGTGAGAAAAATAAAATATTACCGCTCCATTTCAGATGCCTGCTTGGAGTGCCTTATCTGTTCATATCCAAATAACCTATCTGTAGTGGGTTACATCCCTGCAGGCTATCACTGAAGGGCAATCCACTCAGCAGCCTCTGGTATCATGAGTCTAATGGAGGCTTGTGCTTTGGAATCAAAGTGCCATACACTGCGTGCTGAGTGAATAGCGCTCACTGTCTCCACGTTGCACTAAAAACTTAATACATGGTTAATCGGAATGGCAAACTGGAAGTGCAAGATTGCAGAGGCAGTGATAAAAGAGAGAGTAAGTGCTCTCAACCTTCCTGCTTGGGGACTGCAGGTACAGAACAGCTGCACTGTAAGTACATGGAAAAGATCAAGATATCCTGCATTTGATGAAAGTGGCCGCCTTTACAAATGACACAAAAAACATCACATATGACTGCGTTAAATAAAACGTAAACCTTTTAAAGGCACTCTTTATTAGCCTCGCATTTTGTTCATACAGTACCTTCCTTAGCGGATGGAGTTGCTCAGTTGTCATGGAAATGGTTAGCATCTCTGTATAAGTTCTGCTGAGAACTCTATGATGAGATGTGGCTGAAAGCTTCTGTAACACGAACCTTGTGTTGAAAATTTCTTTTATTTTTTGCCAAACTGATCAAGAAGGAACCATCAAGCTCAAATACCAGTATGTATACTGTATGTCTCAAATGCTATATATTACTTGTCTGATTTGTTTACTCAACCATGCAATGGCATTTACTTCTTCCTGTCTTCCTTTCCCAGTTCTAATTATCTAAAACTATTGTGATCTGGTCTGTTTGATGACTAGATACTCTGCACATACTGCAGGTATGAGTGTTCATTATGGATCTTTGCTGATTGGTTGAAAGTAAAATCTAAACAGTTTCTTAAAGCTGCTACAGTCAGTATTTTTATATTAACTATGGATCAAAGTATGACTAGAAATTATTCTGCAGTTCCCCGCAGGCCTATGGTGCAGTTCAGTATCTTTCAGCTCATTGTTTTGGTTGTACGTCTTGCAGCTTTAGTGTCTTGATTCACTCTCACCGCTCTCATTGGCCTTGTCCCAGCAGCAGCAGGCAGCTGGTTTCTGCAAAAAAATTGCTTTGATAAACAAAGTTAGCAACTAGCTGGTGAACATAGGGGAGCATTAAGCAGCAAAAGAACCAGATATTTCGATCAGAAGTTGGTGGAGACCAAAACAGAGCTAAAAGGAGAGTGAACAGCTGGTATACATGCTTGCAGCAACACCAAAGGTACACACAGTATACGTCTGTGCCGTGCTCATACTGTAGACTCACAGGCAACTGGATTTTCGTGGCAACCCTGTCCTGTGTCATTGTTGTCCTGTTGTGGTTTCTTTATTGTTCTCCATAGAATACTGCATTTGTTTTTGTGATTTGTCACCGCTGTCACTCAACTGTCAAATAACATTTCACTCTACCAAAAGACATTGACAGTCACTGAACAGCCTCATCGCAGTATTGTATGCCTCAATTGTCCTAATGTCCAGAATGGTTTAGAATAGGCTCATATGTGGATAAATTCTGTCTATAATATCAAACTCACTTTCTTGCCGCAACTGTTCCAACGTACTTCTCAGACACAGCATCTCTTGCTCTGCTGTGTACTTTTCTTCAAAAATCCACTTTAAAAGACATCCTGCTACCTGTCTAGGGGTGGCTGAGTGAAATTTTAAAGCCGATGGTTTTACATGCCATTTGATGATGAATCATATCTTTTCTTTCGTTTTATTTCCATTTTTCCCCCCTTTCCCTTCAGTACTCCGTAGTGGTTTACAGAAGCCTGAGTCTGTTCTCTTCACAGGAGCTCTGTAAGGATTTGCACTGAAAGATTGACACAGTGGATGATGAGCGCTACGATACTGAGGTGAAGGTGGCCAAGAATGAGAAAGGTGTACTTGTCTTTGTAATGGAAATGAACACAAATTTAACTCTGTCAGAATTTTTATGGAAGCTAAATGCACTTGTACTTTACCTGAGATAACCTCCAGCCCTTTGAAGATCAAATGCTGCACTCATCTTAATCCCCCTTCCAAGATTATATCTATTTACGTCTCTAACCACACCAAAGTAAAATTATGATCTTGTATGCACAGCCTGAACTCACGGGGAATACAGAGATTGGTATGAAAAGCCATGCGTCATGTCAGATTGAATTCTGCAGACTTTGTGATCTGCTCTAATCCACAAAGGATACAGAATAAAAGACATTCTGTATTCCTGCTGTATTTGCCTGCAACACACCCACACCCGACTTGAAGATTGCAGAGAGAAAAGTAAACCTTGCTTATTTTCTGCTGCTGACCCTTGGATCCAGTTCGTGACTTTAGAAGGTGTTTAGAAGGCCAAATCTGAAGCGAGTGAAGCAGTCTGGAGACCAAATCGAAACACCATGAAGACGGAGGAAGTAAGGCCAGAGGCAGTGGCATGCTCTAACTTTTTTTTCCTCAGAATATTTTTAAGATTTGAGGGGAAGGTTCATTGCTTGGCATTTGAAATTGTTTCTCTCTAGAAACAAAAAAAATATCTAAATAGCTGTTACATCTTCCATCACAATCAGTAACGCGTTTCATTTTCATGCCAGATCAGGGTGTCATGATGTGTAGAATAGATGTCCTTGTGAACTCCTACCTCCTTACTCACTGTCTGCCACTTTGAATAAGTCACCCAAAGTGTAAATGACACTGAAATTTTCACTTCTCATACAGGTATTTCGTTCCTGTGCCACCTTTTAAAGCCTGCTAATGAATGCAATACAGTTTGTTTTTAAAATCACATCATCGTCCTCTGCAAACAAACATGCTCACAGGAACTTATTTTGCAGGGAAACAGCTGCCATGTCATTAGAAAAGCAGGGAGCAAGTATCATTTTATTAAAAAAATACTGGTTAGAAGAGTTCAAAACTCCAGCAACACTTGTAGTATAAATAATTATCACAGAGCTCTTAAAAACACACAGCAAATCAGTCTTCACTGGAGTTTAATGATCCCTGACATTGGAAATTAAATTTCAAAATATTTACATTAGAGGAGCCTTGCCTGAGATCCCAAGACTGTCTCAATGCAATCGAATGATAATGTGAAATAAGGCACTACAGTAAATGAGTCATATTGTATGTGGGTCGTGGTTGGCACAAGTTTAGACAATCAGTACTTCTCCTCAATAACATTTACAATGGCTACCCTACTATAATAATTAAGAATTATATATATATATATATATATATATATATATATATATATATATATATAAATTGGTCAGTCCAATCTGGCAACACTGTGGACATATTTTGCACTATTTGGTCAGCAGATCAGTTTTAAATATTGCAGGGAGGAATCGTACAAACAGTAAGCCACAGTGAGCTGCATAGGGCTGCAGGCGACAGGCTCTTACTGTGGTTTGTGACTAGCACACCTCCAACATATCAACAAGGTAAACAACTTTACCTTGCTGTGCAATGCAGTGGAAAAAAACACTCAGCGTGGCTCGACTGCTCGCGGCCGTTAATGGCATGGCTCGGAACAACTACCTCCTATAAGTCTCTAGAATGACACAGTCCGTTAGATGTGCTGACGATTCTTCGTTCACTTTTTTGTCATATTTTTTTTTGACATTTTGTCACATTTTGCACATGGCATACATTTTTTATTATTTAATGTTTATTTGTATAGGGACAAGCATGTAGCATAAACCAATGACACACACCACATCATTTATAGCCTATGCTAATTTGCAATGCCCGTCACTCGATGGGCCTTTAAAATACATAAAACTCAGCAACACATACACAGGAGACAGGACAAAACACAACCTCAACAATAGGTGCATACATTAAAAACACAAAACTCAAAACTTGACTTGTGTTTGTACATCTGAGTAGCTTCTTCCACTTTTTTTTTTTTGGCATTTTTATTTTTATGAGATGGAAGTTTTTTTGATACAGCCATGTGATCAAAGCATGCTCATTCACCTTTTATGAAATTGCCCTCAAAACCCCAAGAGTTTCATGGTTGGCTGTAAAAGAAGAAAGAAAATGACAGTTGGCTAGACTTCATTTGTGCTATGTCTATATGTTTTTGGTAATCCTTTACCTCTAAGTGACCTCCCTGCACTCTTCTTCTCCCAGTAGACTGGACACACACAACTGTGGCACTGAGAGGGAATCTCACAGTTACAGAGTGGAAACCTTCAAACAGTATGTAGGTTCTTGACACACAGTCAAGAACCTCTTAATAGTAATGAGGTGGAGAAATGAAACTGAAAGTGGTCAGATACTTCAGCCTCATTAAAGGCCCTTGAGACCTGGCCCACTCAGGTAGCAGCTCACAGGACATGTGTACTGCAGTGTAACTACAGTGAGTATGATACACATGAGTGCTCCGGGACTTTCTCTCATGTTATATACTTTTTTTTCCTCTGATATTGTTTGTTTTTTGTTGTAATATCTCTTTAAAGACAATTTAAGAACAATTATTTGAAATATATATATATATATATATATATATATAGATATATATATATAGATATTTTTCAAAACCTATTTATCAAATGAGGACTTATTCTTATATGGAAGCACATAACGTTTCTATATTACACCACTGCAAAATATGTCAGTTTTTCCAAGAAAAAAAATTATCTTCAAAAATCTTCACTGTGACACGCTGGCATATGAATCTGCAGATTACTATTACACAGGACTGTGTTTTACATAGGATTATATCTACTTTACATTCTGAACTGTTGGTGGCAGTATAGGTCAGGATGCTGACACCATAACAAATTAGGGATCTGACTCATACTTACAGTGTTCACTTTATCATAATCTCCACCAGGGGCTGTCCAAGCATCACCCCCATTCATTCATCCGTTCATTCTTTACTGATGCATGAAAAAGGGTTGCAGGAATGACAGCGCATTGGCAAGAAGATCACACTTCAGCCCACTGGGTAATTAAAGTTAACCGGCCCAAAGACTCTATACAGCGTATGTGAATAATAATTAAGCCAATATTGGGGGGGGATCAGTACTCAGTTTGTACATTACAGTCTTATTCAACTTACAATGAGTGAGCAGCTAGAGTTTCAGTGGTTTGTTGAAAAATACATGTTGTGATTGCAGATGGCAGAACTACATGCCCACGTGTTCTGTATATGTACAGTATATTTAAAATACACATACAAGAAAATACAGTTTCCTGATCTCCCATACTCTTCCTCATGTCATTTAGCTTTTTTTATGCTGAACAGATGGCCTTGTTGTGATTGGACACAGATGGGGTTTCCGTGGCAATATCAAACATCCCACACAATGTTAATTTTGCCCCAGCTTTGAGTCTAAAGCAGATATTATTTCAAAGCTTTTCTGTCTGCTGCTGTCTTATGTGTGTGTCAGTGGAGCTTAGACTGAAACAAGCAAGAAATAAGCCACAAGAACCCTTATATTGCCATAAATTGCTAATATTACTGTACAGTCAAAGGGCTCAACATGAAGTGTCTTTGATAGGCTTTGAATTACCTCTCATGTATCAACCAAAGTCTTGGTGGTGAGATACATCCAGATCCAGATATTTATCTTTTTATGTTTGTTGATGTGGCGGCACTGGGATTCAGAGCCTCGCGGAGGTGTCATGGGAGTGATTCAGTTAAACATCTGTGATGGGAGGTGCCCACTTAATAACCTCAGTGATATCCTCTCTCTCTTACTCACCCCTCTTTCTTAACTGTGTATCAAAACCACGTTTCTACATACGCACTTTTGCTTCTTCACATGAGATACTTATATTACACCCTGTGTTTTAGTAAATAAGAAAACTCAGATATTTTCCTGCAGAATACCACTTGCCATCTCTGTTTCTGTAAAAATGTAATACATTCAGACCTGAATATTCCTCATATAATGATAAACAACCACTTGAGTGATGACTTAAAATGATACGGTAGGCAAATAGCCACTGACAATGTGGCAAAAATCCATATATGGACATTAGGTGGATGCCAGTGGTGGATCTTTGGTCATGAGAGTGCTTGGCAACGGTTGCTGCCTGGTGAGAGAAGTTACCAGATGGACTGAAAGAGACAACCAGCTCTGTTAGCTCATCTGTGGGCAAATGTGTTTAGAAAGCCAGGACTATAAATCTCTCTTCCATTGATGTATCTTAAAAAAAAAAAGGTGAATTTTAACTTTTCTACAGTTATGACGGAAGAATGTAAAAACATTTCTCTTCATAATGTTTAATGTGTGCAGCTTTATGTTTTACACCACCTTCAATTCAGTACAGAGCTACTTTGATGTCCTGAAACGCGACATGAAGAGTTTTTACCTTAAAATCACACTATTTACATAAATGTATCAAGCCCAATTTTTTTTTGACAAACTCTCACATTCTCCTGGCTAGATTCAACATTTCGTAAAAGTCAACAAATGAGGGATTCTGTGTTTGCTTTGGTTAGACTTATAGCTGGTGTGACGGAGTCCCCCAGGGACACGTCGCGGGGCCCCTGAACATGTGAAAGAGTTAGAACTTGAGCCAGGTGGGTCGCAGCAAGGCTTTTAATCCCTGCCTGAGTCTCCTGCACGCTACGTGTAATTGATCATTATAAATCATTTTATATAATGGAAATTAGCCGTGGAAGGGGGTCAGAGGGCTTAGTGCAGGGAAAGGGTTCAAAGTGGAGGCTCGAATTTCATATGTAATCCACCTTGATCTGATGTTATATTAAAATAATGGACATGACACAGTTATTCAAGGTTTTTAGCCAAGCTATAGTGGGATGGCTTTATGGACGGCAATGTCTGTTTGTTGGTCGGTCGATCACTTTGGTCCAGACTGACATATTTCAACAACTATCAGATGGATTGCCATGGTGCAAAGAAGATTAATCCTAATGACTTCGGTGAGCCAAAGTCATTTGATTTTTTTGGTTATGTTAACTGGCAATGTTAACATTGTCATTGTGAGCATGTTAGCATGCTGGGATTAGCATTTAGCTCAAAGCACCGCTGTACTACAGCCTCACAGAGCCACTAGCATAGCTGAAGACTCTTAGTTTTGTTGATCTGTGTGCATATACTGCATTTTACTTAATTTCTTGTTGAATCCTGTTTTCCAGATTTTACTTTTTCTTGAGGCCTGATAAAATACCATCACAAAAAAGTCATTAAAACGACACTCAGGTGTCTTGGAATTAAATCATGTGCACGTCAGCATTATCATTGTGATCATGTTAGTATGCTGTCGTTAGAATTTAGCTCAAAGCTCCTCTGTGCCGAAGTACAGCCTCATAGAGCCACTAGCATGGCTGTTGACTCTTATATTTACTTGTATTTAGTTTTTAAAAGCATTTACGTTTATTAGTCATGTAACGCTCATATTGCAGTGTAGACAAACTTACCTATGTACAGTATACAGTATTGACATCAACACAGTATATATTCTTGTATCCTTTTCATAGGTGTGGCACTGATGTCATCTTCATGGCACACAATCTCCATGCATCTTAAAGGCCTAATCCACACTTTACTATGACCGGTGTAACAATGTTTCATATCTTTTACTTACTCATACCGGGATCTTTGGTAGAAATGTGGTGCCACAGATGGACACATCAATCTGATATCCTCATGATGATCCCATTGTTTGTCCATGGAATGTGGCAGACCAGTAGTCAATATTAAGTCAAACATGAACCATGCACCAGGGAAATAATCTAGATGTTTGCCACTGCAGATGCCTATCCTTTGTTGACATTTTTGTCTTTGACAGTACACAGTAGAGAGGTACAGGAAGGAACAGGAGACAGATCAAAATGATAAAAGTCCTTTACCCAGGATGCTGCAGGTATTTGGTATGCACACCGACCAGCTGAGACACCAAGACATCCTAGATACCAATCATCTATCATACATACACAGCGAGAGAAAGGCCGCAGTATGTGTATCTATTTTAAGTT
This sequence comes from Macquaria australasica, assembly GCA_005408345.1. Taxonomy (NCBI): domain Eukaryota; kingdom Metazoa; phylum Chordata; class Actinopteri; order Centrarchiformes; family Percichthyidae; genus Macquaria; species Macquaria australasica. The sequence continues at coordinate 2,012,155 of SEMN01000011.1, forward strand.
GATGTCTGACATTTATGACATTACTTTATTCTTAAACAGAGAGATTTCTGATTATATTTTAAACTGTAGTGCCCCTAAATGTTCTGGTTTTTCATTGTTGTTAAGGAAACCTTTGTTTTATTAAACCTTGCTAATGCTGTTGCAGAATCACATATGGGACTTTCATCATTAACTATAACACTTTTCTACAACTGAAAACAACTTTGAAGGCAAATCCCATCCTTACCTCTAATGTCAGTTCCACGCAAGATGGCAACATAGTCTTTCATCTGATTTAAAGCAATATGATGAAATGGGGAAATGTCATAGGTTTGTTAAAAGCAATGTGGTGTTCAAACCTTTATAATTGGTTCTGAGGTGTTTCATCTGATGTAACGTTTTGAAGGTATATATGTCAGGTAGATTTGGCAGTATGAATCTCTTTGGTCTGGGGCTCCAAAGAAATGTGCAACTTTGATAGCAACTGCAAACGGCTCACAGAAAGCAAAACAGGATTAACGTTTTCTCCTTGGTTTGTTGGCCAGATAAATATAGACAATTATCCATATGTTCAGAGCTACCTCTGCCACTAATATGGTTAAGACTTATGTGGTGATATGTCCATTCTGTTGTAGTAAGGCTCCTTCTTTTTCAATCAAAAAACTCATGCAAGGCCACAGCCCTGAGGAGGCTGAGCGTAAACTGAAGTGTGTGGCTGAGGTAAACACCTGAGCTCATGATGTAAATATAGCAAGTGAGCATCGGCCCTGAGTATAAGGGCACTATACTAACTATGAACATGCCCCAGCCAGATCATTTTTGGCAATCAACTTATGCCATGAAGTGATTTTGCATCAGGGTATTTCAGGTTTTGGGGCCAAGATGCTATACTACGCAAACCTGCAAGATGAAAGATGACAGGTTTATCTTGAAATGCATCATTTTTCAAAGGAATCAAGATAAACGCATTTTCAGATTTGTTAAGGACCCCCTCCCACCCCTGTCTATGTCTTTCCTCTCTCCTCATGCACATTGTCTCACACGCACACTGCAGGCCCACGCACACCACACACTTACAGACAGCTGCATATGCACACAATCAACAGACCGCATTTATTTCGCTTTATCTTAAAAAAAACACATGCAGAAGAGCAGCAGCGCATATGGTGCTCATTTCTGCACCAGTGGCCTAATGCTCTTAAGTTCATTCTTTGTTCTGAGCATCATTGTTTTAAAGGGGGAGACAAAGCGGGGCAGTGTCTCCATGCCGCTGTTTCATAGTAGAAAGAAGAACACTGCGGCTATTGTGTTTGTCACCTCCTAACTTCCTGCATCGTTACTGAGATTGCTGACAGGCAAAAGGTCACAAATAGCAGGGCTGCATTTGGTGGAGAGAATCAAACATGACACCACACTCTTATCAGTATCCTAATGTAAAAGAATTGATGCTGAAAGTCAAGTCAGGGCCGTGTGGCTACTATTGAGGAAACTGAGGTCATGTCCTCTGTATTTTCTCTTGGAATTTGGGGATTTATTTACAGGCTAATTCCAGTGTTACTTTTGAGTCACAGAGTTAGCATCCCATTTTCCAAAATATGAAGACCCCATGATTTGTATGAAACAAAAATCTGCCTGTTACACAGTAAAAAATGTTTTAAAGCTTTTTCTCATGTTGCAACTGTATTTCATATCCAGATAGCTGGAAATAACATCTCCTACCAGCTATATAAAGGGTCAGTTCACTCAAATTAGGCCTACTACTAAACTTACTATTTTCTTAATAACCTCGATCTATCCAGATAGTTTTGGGGGGGTTTTTTGTCCAGGTTTTGTAGGTTTGTAGATTAATGGAATTTCATTTAAAATTCAATATCTCTTTTCGGAATCAGTGCTCAATACAACGGATCTGATCAGATAATCCACAGAATTGTCAACAATTTTCATAGGAAAATTTGCTACTGAAGAAACAATCCATATGAAACTGTCCACAGTGAGGTCTGTTGAAATTTGCATCTCCATTGTATTGGGAGAAATCTCACAATATCTCTGAATATATTGATATAGGTGGCTTTGCCATGTGACGACCACTGTTAAGGTCAGCACCTCTTTTATTAAGTTACAGCCACATTAACAAGTTACAGCCTGTTGGCCTGCCTGAGAGCAAACAACCCTCCTTTTTGTCGAAGATTAACGTTTCATATGATCGCTCTTGACAGATGATTTTCTTTCAGAGGCCCCCCGAAGGATAACCAAAAAGGGCACTTTCTGCCTGAAGTCACTTTCGCTATTAGGACTTTTGCACAAGTTGTTCGCAGAGTTGACACTTTTCATTTAGACTCAGGCAGGCTTTGTAAACGCTTTGTGGGTGCAGCCTGAGCCGTAGTTCAGCGTTTTTAAAGAGCAGACTGGAGCGGACAACTCAGCCAAGAGTAGATGTGCGATTATATCTTAAAGGGAGGGGCTTGAACGGGTATTCAGTTTGGTTTTATCATTGAGTGTAGTGGAGGACCCACTGCAGACTAGCTCCCCTCTCCTCTCCTCTCCTCATACTCGACTCTACAGCTCTACTTTGTCCCGTTAAGATCCACAGGTAAGCGCAAAAACTTTGAAATCTCTCACAATTAAAACCTCAAAGACGTCCTTAGGAAGAAAGTTAATGACGCAGGGATGCTTTAGCGAATGATAAACGCGATGCATTATTTGACGATGGGAGATGATCACATTATGGGTCTGTGCTGTGCGCATGGGCTGCTGCCGATACTTTTCAGGATATCTTGGCTGTAAGCCGCTCCCTCTTTGTGCGCTTTTCACGCCAACAGTTCACCAGAGGCAAAGTAAACTCATGATTGCGAGCTGTAATACACTTTTCTATGAGCCGAGCAGTGAGGCTGTCATGTAAATGTTTTGTTAACCGCGGGACAACACAAAGAAAAGCATTTGTCCACTCCTGTAATGCGTGCTCAGTCCTTCAGGGCGGGGGGGGGGGGGGGTTGTCTCCAAACCCCCGGCCAGCCAAGTTTGTCATTGCCTCAGCAGCCGACATGGCACTGACTACAACCTGAAACAACTTATTAGTGCTGGGAAAAATGCAAATATGTTTGATGTTAACATCACATATTTTTGGCTGTAGTAATAGTCATAGCATCCTCCAAACCCTAAAAGGAAAGCTGTGTTCTTGACCCTTTACTGCAGAATGTGGATAAACTTGTTGAAATGTGGAAGGTGTACAAAGTTGGCTATAGGCAAGGATGGGCCACATATGATTACCAACACACCACATGCCCCTCAAAGGTCAAATCTGACCATAAGATCATGCTGCGATACAGAAGGCAATTGTCCTTTGGTGTATGAGCTTTAAACACATCCAGCATCCCCTGCAGACAAAGCCATAGGGCAGTTTTGCAAAAGTCAGGCCTGCTCACTCCCAGATGAATCCACTTCTCATCGTTTCAAGGTATCACATTCTTTACAATCCCACCACCCCCGAGGCAAAAGGCTCTCTTCAACTCTCATTGTACTTGAGTTGGCCAGCAAGTCTTTTGATCTCAGCTTTATTACATAGTAGTATCTGTGAAATGGAAGCAAGGAAAATGGGAGAGGGTGGAGGGGGGTAGCTGCAGAGGGTAGATCTGTATGCTTTCGGGGCAGAGACAGCATAGTAATTGCCCATGAAACTGTATCTGATAAGTTGTGCAGTGTTTGGAAAACACGTGGAGTATGCCCACCGCTCCTTATAAGGTGCAGGCCCAACCTGGTGACAGGTGAATGGAATAACCTCTGGAATGCAGTGCATTACCAGTCCTCTAGTGCAGTTGTCAACATTTTTTGTCTGATGTACCCCCACAGCCCTGTCAGATGAACTGAAGTACCTCTTTATGGACACCACCCGTCATGTTCAAAATGTGCTCATTTCAAATTAATTTTAAACTGGATGCTCCGTAACACTATTTATTATGTAAAAGTGGATATTGTTAAAACTATTTTTTCATACAGTTGAACTATTTCAACCGTTTATCCAGGACTTTTAGCTAACTATTTCAATTGTCTATTCATTACTTTTACCTAACTAGTTCAGCGGTTTATCCATTACTTTTAGGTAACTAGTTCAACTGTTTATTCATTACTTTTAGCTAACTCTTTCAGATGTTTATCCAGGACTTTTAGCTATTTCAGCTGTTTATCCATTATCCATTTCCACTACATTTAGCTTTTCACCATTTTGCCAATAGCTACTTTTAGCTAACTGTTAAGACTTCTCTGCTTGCTTGTAAACTACTTTTCACACACTCTCAATTGCACCATGTAATGTTCAGGTGTTACTGCTGACACAAAATGTGGATATATTTTTAAATCAAATCATAATTTCTTTAGTGAAATAAGTTGAGCTACTCTATCTTTCCATGTACCACATAGCAACTGCAGAAGTATTTCCTGGGATACAGGCACCCCTGGTGGGAATCACTACACTAGGAGCTTATTTCAGTTTTTGCTTGCATGTTCACATGCATACACTCTCACACAGCTATTTTTGGGCTGAAACACACACAGAAAACTGCAGGCTTTACACTAAAATGCATGTAGTACTTTGTAGTGTACTTAGAAGGGGATTTTATAATTGGCACAATATGATATGGGTACAGAAGAATCTGGAGGTAATTGCACAGAGTGATAACAGGGGTTTGGCAGTGTGGGGCGAGAGCCAGGGCCAGGGTTAGGGCTGGGCGGGCAGGATGTAGGGAACACTGCCATGCATTTCCGGAGTCTGGCTCTGGACTGCACAGTGCGGTGAAGGCTTCTAGTTACTGTACGCTGGCTCCCTCTCCTTCTCCCTCCCTTCTCCCATACACTTGATTAAAGTTAAATATTGGATCAGGTAATTATTGCGCCTCATTCTCATCATAATCAACATGTGCTAAAGCATGGGGCATTCATGAATCTGTCCGCGTGTTAACATGCATGCAGTATATGTGGGTGCTTTGTTACAGTTTGATCCTCGATACTCATAATCCACCACAGTATCAAGTTCCAAAGCAAGAATCCAGAGTTCCCTTGCAAGGCAATAGTTTCTTACCACCACTGAGCTAAGGCAGCCAACCAAGTGGCAAACTGAATTTGAATAGAATGGAAAACTGGCAGAGGCAAATTTCTAACACAAATGATCAGACCGTTCTGTTCTTTTTTTAATAGATGTTTACCTATACTGTGTCCAGTGTTAAGGTTTTCCAAATGTGGTTCAGTTTTCAGTGATCGCATGCTGACATGCGCGTCCAAACATGCATTGTTTCTGCACAGCAGGTGCCAGAGCTATTTTCTGGTTTCTTCTCACAACGGACCAGTGAGACTATGTCAAGCATGTTTCCTGTGTTATAGTCTTTTTGTCCCTTGGCTTAATATTATGCAGATTTGTTTATTCTAAGAATATGGTTTGAGATAGAGATGCTGCCCCACCATGCCTGCAGAACCACAAGCAAAATGAGTGCGTTCTGTTTTATCAGTGGCATCCTTGTCATCCTTGTCCACCAGTTGCCTCGAATAAAGTTGGTTTAAGGGTTTTAGGTTTGTGTCTTCTGGACAACAGCAGGAGTAGGACAGGGTTCAGTTCATTTGAAGTGATTGTGATTGACGTGCAGCTAGCGCTCATGGGACTCTGGCCCTGGACTGGAGCCCCACAACGTACTCGTTCTGTTCCCCCTCGCCTTTGAATTCGATAGCATGTAATTTGAATGCGCTGCATCCAGAACCGCACACTAAGTTGTATAATATGGTGAGCTTGGACGGACAGGCAGATCTCGAGTTGGAAAAGAATTGTTAACTCTTTCACCGGGTAACGACGGTCAGCAAGTGGTAGGCAGAAACTGGTTAATTGCTTGTGAAGTCACACGAGGGCATGAAACCTTAGATGATGTTTATTTAGGTCCTGGAAAATATGCAGTAAGAGTTTTGCAGATGTTTGTGATATAAATTCAAAATTCCTGTTATTTGCCATTTTAAAGAGAAAAACCTCGTCGTTGTTCCTCATTATGCAGCCAAGTTGACATGGAAAAGTCCTGTAGGGGAGTATCCACGGTGCTCTTGGATGTTCTGGCATTTGTTCACTGCACAATTAGACTCTGGTTGTCTCTTGGGTGATGGAGAATGCTTACTCTCATTTTTTCCCCCTCTTCTAGTCGACCCATACCCCGCCCTATAATAGATTCACCACCAAATTAAGTCTTATTTAATCAAACCACATTTACATAGCTATTTTAAAGTTACAGATTCAGTACACTATACATGCACAAAGAACTACCCAGCGATCTTCCCTCCCACGGTCTGTATCTTCACTTCCTTTCTTTTCAAATTATTTCCCAAACTTTGATTCTCCTGACTGAAGCAGTCATGTGGGCATGAAAGACCTGTGTTTGAATTCCTCTGGGCTTTAGTCACACTCTGATGAAGAGGGTTTGTTAGATCAGCCTCTCACTCGTGTCATTTTCTGACTTTAAAGTGCTATCACTCAAGGCCAGATTCCCTAATAGGCAGCATGGCATGTCGATGTTGGTAACTGGCATATTGGCCCGCCATCTGCTAGTTGCCAGATGCCGAGCTCTGCCAGAAGTTTCATAGCTATAAAAAAAGACTATTGTATTATTTTCCCTCTAACTAAATCTCTTGTTTTTGTAGTGGGTGATGATTTAATTCATGAGGCAGCTTTGCTTTATATCTTAAAAGGTAAAACCTCCTCTCTTACTCACGTGATCTACATTTCATGGGGTTTTTGTGGATGATTGATTGTGCGAGAGTGAGGTCAGTGCTCCTAAGCAGCGCTTCTGATGTCATCCTGCAAAGATGCATGTTCTCCCCTTCATTCCCCAAAGCGGGTTATTCGGAGAAGTGTACAACAATGTTAAGAGGGACATTTAGCCTTTGGGCTTCTTCTCATCTGATAAAACAAGCACAGGAAATGTCTCTGTTGGCTGATTGGCCTTGTGTTTCTCTTCGGCGTCCTCCCACTGGGACCTCAGACGTGCACATTGTGTCCCTGTGGCACAGAAACCACCTTACTTGTCTCTCTCCTAACAGCTACATTAACTTTCTCTTCGACTTTCTCCTTTTCTTTAACACCAATCTACTCTACCTCAGGCCTTTTCTCCAAAGAAGAAATGATTACTATAACGTTCATTCTCACTTCACCCTACTTCTTCTCTTTGCCAGCTTTCCGTTCTTTCCTCCCTGTCCTCTCTTCACCTCCCCTCTCCTCCCCCTCCTCCCTTCTCCTTTCAGCCTCTCGTCTTCCTCCCATAGCGTCCCAAAACTAAACAAACATGGCTAATCAAGAGCCTGTCAAATCACTTTTTAAAAGTCCCATATTTTAGGGTAATATGGGAATTAAAGGAACGTGGAGGTAATAAGGTGATGTAAATCCCAGCGGCGTGTGTGAAAAATACCATTGAGTGTAAACACATGACCACTGAGGTCATGTGTTGACACAGTTAGCGAGGTTAACCGCTCTATGAATCGCACAGGGGAAAACAGACTGGGCAGTGTGTAGGTCAGTTATAGGCCTGCTGGATTTATGCTTGTGGCTATAGAGGTGCTGTGTGTGCTGAAGTGTGTATGGCGAATGTGAAGGACAGCTTGGAGAGTCCACATTGGACGTCTTCCATCATGGGAGTGAGAACTGGCGAGAGCAAGATCAGGCTTGTATGTGGTAATGATGGAAGTGAGGACTTACCTCATACACATAAAACAATCACTGTGTCCTTACATGGGTATTCACATGAGTCAGACTTCTACTGCAATTCTGTATCATTCTTTGGAAGAGCTTCAAAGTTGAGAATATTTTTTATTCCCACCAACTGAGTATTTGAACATTTATTTTAAGTCTTGGTGTAAAATCTAAGGTGAATACAATGTTATCAGGTAGTCTCACAACTTATTAATATATTTAGGCCTGCAACTAATGATTATTCTTACCCTTGAATCAGCCAATTTTCTTGATAAATCACTTAATTGTCAAAAGAGGCAAAGGTGATATCTTCAAATTGTTCTGTCCAACAGTCCAAAACCCAAAGAAATCCAGTTTGCAATAGTAAAACACTGCTTTGAGAAGGTTGAACCAGTACATGTTTAGCATTTTTTGTAAGTGACTTTTTTTTGGCCACTTGGGGGCAGTGGAAACAAGCTGCACACACACTGACATATTATCACCATTTTAGTTGATATGGCAAACATGTTACCAATTTACACATCCTGCAGACACAGAGCAGTGTTAGCATTCATTCAGTAAGTCCAATATTCACCCTCCTTTTGTCTCTGATTTGGTCTCCACCAACTCCTGAGGGAAGTGTTTGGCTCTTTAGCTGCTAAATACTCCAATTTGTTCACTAGCTAGTCACTAGATTTGTCTGTCTGCTGTTTGGTGCTGTACTAGCAGTGTACAGTGGGTTTATCAGTATTTCTTCACTTTGTATAAGCTACCCGATGCATCTGAAAACGACAATGATGAGAGCGGTGAGAGTGAACTAAAACAGTAAAGTTGCAGCCCGGAAAACCAAAACAAAAAGCTGAAAGATGCTAAAACGCTCCATAGAGCTGAGGAACTGCAGAGTCGGGTTACAATGATTTGTGGGTTCGTTGCTATGAGCAACATCTTTCGCAAAACACATAGTTATTTGATCCATTGTTGATATAAAAATATTGATTATAGCAGCTTTAAGCCATTCATCAGCAATCAAAAGTGTGGGTGACTAATTTTCCTTTGGTCGGCTAATGATTTAATCAACTCGTTTCATCACTAAGTAAAATTTAATTCATTCATAATGTTTCTCAAACCTTTCTTGGTCTGGTACAAAGTCAGACTCTGCACGTGTCTCATAGCAAGGCACGTTGTTTGCAATGGTCCGCATCCATCTTTCCCACCCGAATAAGCCAGTCAGGCAGCAGCACAGTCTGAGGTCTGTGTCGGGGCTGCAGTCGGGAGCAGCAGTAATTGTTTAAGAGTGCATTTATAGAGTGTACTCTTTTGTGCCTCCTAATCAGAAGCATACTCAGGCATTTACATATGAGCCTCCGAGGATTGCTGAGGAATGTATTACAAGCAAGGCAAGAGGATGGGAGACTAAGAAAGCCGGCTCTCCACTCCACTTTGCTGTTTCTTTCCACTTCACATGTCACTGCCCTGTTAGGAGGGGGTAAGATAAGTGGAGGGGGGGTGAAAGTGATTAAGGCTGAAGATCAAAAGCACAGAATGGCTGATGCGAAGCCAGTCCTCCCTCAACACCAGTAACAAATGTAGGGTATGTCTACATTAGTGTCTTCCTGTGTCTTTGAAACATGGATACCATCGATTTCTCAGAAAAGTAGAAATCCAAAGTTCTCATCTGTCTACCTATCTGCGACCTTTATGGATTAGATCTGTTTTTGTGGATTCATTTCAGTATGCATTAGGTAATTTGTCAATTTTTCTCTCTGTACTCTTAACTCGGGTCTGGCAAGGGGACAAGGAGAACAAAAATATGGCTTCAGAAAACCATTTTAATCAGACAGTGCTCCGCGGGGACAGAGGCTGGCATAGGAGAGCTCTTTACCTCATCAGAGCTCTGCCAGTGGTGATTGGGAGAAACACTCAGTCAGGTTTTTATTGAATAACCCCAGCTCTGTACTGGAGGGGCTTTACTGTAATAGAGCAGCTCTACGGCCGCCGAGGTGACAGCCAAATGGTACTTATTAAACTAAGGGATGATTCATACTGTATGCCCTGCTGCAGTTTAACCTTGTTGAAGGCTTGCAGTTTGGCTTTAATGCCGAAGTCCAGTCACATTTTTTTTTTAGATACATATGCGTACGATTATCCTCTGATCAGACAGCAGAGTTCACAAATTTCCTATGTTACAAAAAACATAAATACAATTATTGAATATAGAAAGTAATTTCTTTCTTCTTTAAATTTAAGTTGTAAAATCCACTTGAACTACGTGTGTGCTGAGTGATTTAGATCAAATCTTTCTTGGAGATGCACGTTAGCACCTCCACAGGAATAATAGCTGTGTGGGTCCTGTCGTCTCTGCTTATTTACTCAGTACACAGCTCTCTGCACAAATTGAGCATGACGTCTAATGGAGTGTGAGCGCGTGGATTAATTACCCCGTATTTAGACTAATGGCTCCTTCTCTTCTGATTAATGATGACACATGTCACAAGGAGGAGGGCACAGCTAAAACATACGAACAGTTTTATGTTAAAATGAGGTATCGGCCACTTGAATGTTACAGTGTTTACTCTGGCAGTCTGCTGATATGAGAACACTCTTTGTTTTAAATATTATTAAAATCATCAGCCATTCAGTGCTCTTTACTGGAAAAATGGCATTACATAAAGAGAATGTAGGTAACCATCCTTGTATTAATCAAATTAAAAGCAATGAACATAAAGTGACAAGTTTGTATAAAGTTATAGCGCTCGTAGGAATCATTTGGTGGTGTGTGATGAGTTTGTAAGTATGATAGGTGGATCTGCCACAACTAATATATTTTGTATGTGGTATTTAGGAGCTAAAGTGAAACTAGCCTGACTGATACTGGATTTTTGAGGCTAATACTGATATTAAAATTAAGAGTTTAAAAATTGGATATATGGGCAGATAGTCACATTTTTCATAATTACATAAACATTTTTGATAATTATCTCTTGAATTAGTTTTAAAGAATAGGGACCAAGATATGTACTGAGCTGAACATTTTGATGGGACAGTATTAAACTTAGTTAACTCTAGTGGACAAATTATGTTATGGCAACACTGTTCCTAATGACCTAAAAAAATTGGCAATTCTGTAAGGCAATTCCTTATTACCGATATATCTGCCATAAGCTAATACCAGCTTGGCTGTCACTGCTAGGCTGGTTGGTGTATCAGCATGTTTTTTGGCCTGACTTGGCTTTATTCATAAGCGGTATACATAAAGCAGAAACCACAAGTAGGTGTTTGGGATGCTGTTGATTTTGGATGGTTTGCTTGAGCAAAGTGTTTTAGGTGAATTGTTGGTGGCTCATTGGATCAGATGTTGTAGAAGGTACGAATTCGGTAGAGTGCATAGGAGAGATGGGATGGAGTTCCCATTCTGGCTGGCCTCATTAAACCTGCCTTAATGAGAAACAAAACACCCAGACGCCCCCAGTAGAACAATGGGTTCTTGTTATCAAAGAGCCTGCGTCCCATGTATGATGGAGTCTGGCTCGCATCCCGGCAGATTTTTTCATGAGACTCAGTGTGCCTGAGTCAACCCCTGAGCCCCGCAGTGCCACTCACTTCTGTGACAGCCACCTGGGAGACCACCTTGGAAAATGGGCCCCTATTAGTTCAGGTTAGACTTAATGACCAGTAATGGTACACCGGCCAAGCCAAACTGTGCAAAAGGGCTCCGGGCAGGCCGAAATGAAATACCAGTCACTCAAGCTCTGAACATAAACACAAGGTGGGTGGTGGGTGGGGGTGAATAGGTATGTCTGTAGGTGCGTGCCTGTGTGTATGAGGGGGTTCAGACATGCATCTATGTGTTTGAGAGTAGAGTTGACCCAGATGGAGGAGACACTTTTCGAGTGCGAGGAGACGGGTGAACCCCCATGGACAGATTAGTGCCGGGGGTGGGGGCTGTGGTTTTGGATTTATTCCCATTTAGCTCTGCTGCTTTGTGAACCAAATCTCATTTCCAGTTTTGCCATCAGCTAAAAAAGGCTTGCAGCAACTTCAACGGAGCAACCAGAGAAGCCTCCTAAGAGCACCGCTCAATTATTTACAATTTCATGGCTGTCTGAGATGTGTTATTCTAATAAATTTAGGAATTAGGAGGCTTAAGTACTGCACATATATTAACCTCTAAAGCTGAATTTTATCCTCAATTTAGTGGTAAATGCCACATCATGCTAATGGCATTCAATGATGATTGCGTCTTCCATGGTCTAAATAGTCTGTGGTCTAGAATTAGCACAGGCATTAAAAGTAAGAAACTCCACCATTTAAAACGCAATGATATGACTCAATCAGCCGCTGAATAAAATTACTTTTAACTCCCAGGGAGAAGGAGCTGCACAGCTACCAGGCCTGCAAACGGCAGACAGCGAAACATAGTGTAATCTTCAATGAAAGAGACAAAGACAGAGGAAGAGAGAGAGCTTTGTTATGTCTCATGAAGCTCTAGGGTTTCCTGGAATTTCTGGCAATGGATTCCAAAGTCACATAACCACAGAAAGAGAGAAGAAATAGAGACAGTCAGGGGGTAACTTTCCTGAAGGACACAATTCAAGACGTTCTACTGACCATAGCCGCTCTGCCACTGTATACTGCAGATATGAAGATCTCTAGTGTTTGCACTGGTGGTCACTTTTGCTTCTAGACTTACACAAACAATGAACACAGTACAAACACATCAGTATAAGTCCAACAGTATAAGGTGACATACATTACCTACTGTATACCTACAGATTAAAGACCCTGACTTGGGCCTTTCACCTCGAGGGGGGACAGTAGAAATGTACCTGTCCAAGCTGGCTGGCTGCCACACTAATAATAACAGCCAGCACAACCATGCACGAAAATGAGATCTGGTAAAAGCTAGTGAACTTTAGCCCTATAGAGCCCTGAAAGGATTTGAGGTATGAGAAGAGTGGAATGTATTTTTTGGAAGGAGAGGTGAGCTCTCTGTCACTTAGAGAATTCTGCATCCGCTGATTCAAAAGCAATGCTAAGACTTTAATATCTTAAAATTTAAAACTACAAACCACTGAAAGATAGATGACAATGCCACGTTTTCCACAGGGGTATGATATTTGTTGGGATTTCATCTTTGTCTCCATGAAAGAGTTCCACATTTCTAGTTCCTGGCATATCTGTCAACCAGTGTAGGTGGACTGGGATTAGGACTGGTTTACTCCACTGAATTTTGTGCTGACTTCTGCAGTCCTTTGTCAAGAGCTTTTTCTATTACAGTTTCTTCTTCCGATAACTACAGTATTTTCTTTCCTGTGCTGGTTGCACGCTCGATATATACCAGCTTACACTTGGAAAGAAGTATTACTGTAAATTCATGAAGTTATGTATTGAATTTAATCTATTAGAAAGACCTAAATGTAGTATTGGACTTCAAAAATCAATTCCTACTCACCGTAGAGGGAGGTAGATTAATGCAAGTGTGTAGTGAATGCAAGACATAAAATGCAAAGAAGAAGACAAACAGGCAAAACAAGATGCAAAGGTTTCACGCCGTTCTACAGATCCACAGTTGGTGATGGTAACGTGCCAAAAGGCAGGGAATAAGAAGACCGCTAGTCCATGTTAAGAATATAGGTTTCCAAATATTCAAAAAGTCAGTTTTGAAAACGTTCTATTAGAAAGAAAATGCTTTCAACATGTTTGTTAGGCCTTAAAGCTGCACTTTTCAATATTTTTTAGATGAACAATGGTAGACTACATGTAATGTGAAACCCACAGTAAATTATCACTCGATTCTGCATTTCCCCATCAGCTCTACTGACCTTTTTAGTGTCTTTAAGCTCATTGTTTTGATTCGCTCTCATCACTCTCGCCGGCTTTGTTTCTGGCCAGAACAGGCAGCTGTTTTTCAGCGAAAAAGCTCAGATAAACGCAACATATGCCACCTGCCGAGTACGACGAAGAGACTTTTAGCATTTAGAGCCAGATATTTCCCTCAGGAATTGATGGAGATCAAAACAGAGCTAAAAGGAGAGTGAATATTGGAGTTACATTTGCCGGATGGCCAGAAACGTGACTCCAAATGAATGCTAATGTTGCTCCATATCTGCTGGATGTATAAATAGCTAGCTGTTTGCTAACACGTTTGCCATAACAACTTTGTAAGGTGACAACATGTCAGTGTTTTGTTTACAGCTTGTTACACTGCCATCAGGTGGCCAAAAAATCAATGAATGCTTATAAAGGTTTAAGGATACCCATTAAGGTAGTCTAACAATAATAGATGTAAGAGTGCAATGTAACTTGAACCTCTTGAATGCCCCTTACTATCTTAAAATATCAATTATCTTCTCTTGGTCACTGTCATGGCCACTGAAACCCATATATCAACTGTCTGCTGATTAGAGACATCTTTTAGTTTCCACACTTGGCTGAAGAGTCCCAGCACATTTACCATTAAGTGACTTGGGCCCGCATCAACTCACTGAGAACATGTCAGGGCCGCATGAATACCCAGAGAGAGAGAGTCGTAGGATTAAAACAAAACATCCCTGGGCTGTCTGCGCTGAAAGGCTCTCCATTGTCATTCCTTTTTTCTGACTTGTATATGCAGCGAGTGTCTTGTCTGTGCGTTCCCTTAAGAAACCCTCAGATTTCCCCCAGTGAGACTGAACTGAAGGCACTGTCAGTGGATGACTCCACCTCTCCACATCCACTGTGAGTAATAGACCCTCTCGGTCAGGTCATCTTGCTCGCCTGCCACCCCACCCACAACCTACCCGCTCCTTAATCTTCTCCTATCTCTCTCCAGGAATGCAGCCCCTTATTTTGAAAAATACCTTGTCATGTAATACCCTTGAAAAGCTTTGCAGCACACTTCAAAAAATTGGCATTCTGCTGCGTGATTTACTGACTTGTGTGTTAAAACAAGGAAAGAAAGATAAAGATTTATGACATTTTGGAGAGATTTAAATAAATATGTCCTCTGCGAAAGTGATTTTCTTTGTTTTCCAGATAGAGCTGTGATGCATGTGCAAAAAAGGCAAACGTGTGTCAGGGTTTGCACTCTGCTGTCACGCTTTCAACAGGCTCTCAGTATGTGGGGGCATTGCATCATGCTTTTTAGCCTCACTCTAACCTCATGTATGTTTCCATGTAAGGTATGATGGGAAGACGTTCTCTCTTAGTGTGGTTTGAGCCAGCCACATAAATCACCCCGCCGTTTATATTCCTTTTTTTATCCTTCCGATTTTCTCTCCTTCTTTCACCAAAGTGCAATTTCTCTCCGGCCACGGAGAGCCACACGTCCACCACGACCGAAACGTGGCTTTTATAGGAAGCATGTCACAAATGTTCAGCAGATCCATTTTCTTTCCATTTTTTTTGCCTTAGAGAAACACATCAGGAACCTCTCAAGCTTTATGAGAAATACATTTTTATGTTCCACTTAATGTTTCCAGCATGTCATGTTATTGCCCGTGTACCAGAGGCTGTGGGCTGCTGTGGATCATGCTAATCACGTATACTTTTACATTTTAGTCATTGAGCTTTGGTGCATATCCTGAGGGACTTACACTAAAAAAAGTACAAGTTCGGGATCTTGCCCGAGGGCCTTTCAGCCAGACACACTGGATTTTTGCAGTGATTGAAACTGTGATCTTTCAGATTCTGGTTATGAGAGCTGAACTTTTCCTCACAGATCTAAAAGAAAGTCAGTTTTTTAAGCATAGTAGAGGTCATTTCTGTTTTGTTCTGTCCCGTTTTTATCCTTTTCCGTTCGATTCTGCTTTATTGCCATCAGCTGGATAAACTGTTCTCTAGCTGCGGTGTCGGCAGTAGCAGTGCTTAAACCCCACCATATATCAGCACTCTGGTTCCACTAGTCTCCCTGGTCAGCTCACTAGTAGCAGATTAATGTCCTGTTGAGGAGACACAGACTCCAGCCCGGGCCTCATTTACTCTGACAGAAGGCAGGTGTCAAGACGTGCTGTCCTAAAGGAACAAGAGGAGACTGCTTTTCCCTCGGAAATGAACACGAGAGAAGGATGAGGAAGGGATTCATGACAAGTCACATGTTCTTGTGTTCAGTCTACAAATGCTATTTGTTTCTTAAAATGAGACTCTGCCAATGGTGCAAGAGGTTTCCAAAACCATTAAATGACTTGTTAAGATGGGTTTTTTTTTCTTCAGTGCATTGGGATAACATTCACCTCCTTTGTCTTTGGCTTCATTTAGCATCTGTCTATCATTATTTATTTACGATCCTATTTAATAGACTTAAAAGTTGTCACAGTGCGCCCTAAGGTACTGAGAAACTTGATGATGTTGTCCTTGTGTATTCATAATAACTCTGCTTTGTTATGACAGGAAAATTATGTGGGAAAATTGCATTTATTTATGCATTAGTCCTGGTGTGAAGTACTACTATAGTGTATTATAGTTGGCCCTTTATAGCATGTATGTTCTGACATGTGTCTTAAGTGACAAAAAGATGAAGGCTTGACTGTAATGTCCTTGTGAAATTACACAACAGACTGTTAATATCGCATGTCAAGTGCAGGGGTGCATATTTATTGAGATTATTTGACATTCTGGATATTTGCACCAGAATATCTGACGTTTTTTGTTTTTTTTCAAGGAAGTGCTTGCATAAGAGGCCAGCAGCGCTGAAAGCTAAAACCGCCTGGATCCTGAGCAAACAGGAGAAGAAAGAGCCGGAATGGGTTATTTATCACTTTGTTCTCCCCTGTTCATTGTTTGGCAGCAATGCAAAAGATGTTCATTTTAATATTTATATTTGAGTAGTTCATTATAAATACAACTCAATCAATTGTATCGTGATGCTAGTGGAACTCTTGTACCATCATTAGAAACAATCTATCAACAGATTATTTCACTTAAGGGGGTGCTGTTACAGTATGCTGTATGCTAATCTAAGGTAATTAGCTTAGTTTAGCATAAAGACTGGTAGCAGGGAGAAACAGTACTAACCTGTGTAATACCACAACTTTCTGTTTTTAATTTTGGTTTTTTTTTGTACGAACTAAGCAAACAAATTAAGCTTTTTACCTTTGTACAGAGCCAGGCTAGATGTTTTCCCCTGCTTCCAGTCTTTAAGCTATTTTCAATCTTTATGCTAGCTAAGCTAACCGCCTGCTAGCTGTAGCTTGGTATTCTGAATACAGTAATGAGAGTGCTATCGATCTTCTCATTTAACTTACATCAAGAAAGGTAATAAGCATATTTCCCAAAATGTCAAACCATTCCTTTGAGGTGGAATACAAAGGTTCAGTGACTTGTTAAACTGGACAGTTTTGTAAAAACAGAAGCACAAGTCCCTTTATTTATTGCTTTGTTCTGTGCTGAGTTCAGACTTTTTTTTTCTTCATCCCCCAGCAGTTTTCCTCCTTTGCTGGCAGTTAACACGCTCCAAAAAATGTCCCAGATAATTTGATAAGTTTCTTGTGAAATGACATACCCACATAGAAATTTTTTTGCAGTGCGGCAGTGGCAGGAGAATGTCAGAGCCTCTCCGTATAGCGATAGGGGGGGCAGATAAACAAACCGTTCCTAACTTAAGCAGAGGACTGTTGCGTTTGAGACGGCTGCTTTTTCACCAAGAGGAATGTTCCCTTCCAGGGGGCTCCGATTCAAAGTGCACTGCTGAGACTCCGGTATAGAGCTCATATGTGAAAGTGAAGAAAGCTTTTGTGTGTGTTTTAAAAATGAAATGTCAGCATAGTGAAAGGATCGGTGTGCCTCTCTTTCATGACTCCTGAGTCGTGCAGGTGTGTGTGTGTGTGTTCGCTGAGATGTCACGGCAGGTCCAACATCACCATCAGTCATGCTGTTTTGAGAGGGAGCCAACTCTGTGGCCACTGTGTAGTGAGTGTGAGAGCTCTATCTCGCTGTGCACACAGCATGCAAGAAAACCTTCCCCTTTTTTTTCTTTCTTTTTCCCAGTTTGGTTACGGGAAAAGGCAGCATTTTTTCCTTCCATATTTGGTCATATGGAGCACCGCCAGTGAGCAGTAGCCTTTTGATGCCGTACAAACATCCCTATTTTGTGTGGGATTTGTACTTTTTGGAATGCTTTTTCTCCAATTCTGCCTGATTGTGGGTGTAGCATCTGAAAGTGCACTTTTAAAAGGGACACAAGCCTTTTAAAAGTCAAAGACTGGAGAGGAATTGTGTTGGCTCTTGTTGCTGTTGCACAAAGAAGTTGCCTTTTTACAGTATTATTTATGATTTGGGCAGAAAGAATCCAGCCTCTAATGCAAATGTCCCTCTTAAAAGCAACATTTAAGACAGTGTTTTATAACCCTTCTTTTTCAGCCAGGTGCTACATCAACTCCTCTTGGGCAGTTATTTAATTTGGTAAATTGGATCAGCAGCTGACAAATAAGAATTTATCATCTCATTTCAGTGGTTAACTTTGAAGAGCTTCAAGTAAGATTTTGAAACCAGCTGAAGCTGGATTTAGTTAGATCTCCTCAAAAATGAGAAAGATATGTTTGCAGTTGAAATGGAGCATCTGTGTGCTAAAACCTGCTGTCGGAAAGCTGTGAGATTCAGATGATGGATGTGGCATGTTGGGGTAATGTTTTTATTGCAATTTATGTGTGACTTAGCTTCAGGCGTGAGGTTTAAGGACACATAAACACACCCTCAGCCTGAAGGGGAACGTTGGCTGGTGAAGCGCAGGTGTGTTCAGCTGTCTCTCCACAGAAGGGAAAGGCCATAATACCTGCAGATCTAATGCAGCTCTAAAGTGTGATGAGCAGTACGAAACTCCCATCCATGTGTGGGACCGGGAGAGGAGAAAATATTAAAAGAACATTGAGTCATAGTCTAAATATATGACAGATGACAGTGGGCCCAAAGTTTAGCGAGGATATCTCACTGACGGTGGAAAATAAAACACAGGAATGCTACATAGAGATTCATTTGTTTTTATCAGGGCAACACAAGAGTTTAGAAAGTATCAAACTACAGCTTCCTTTCCAAAAGGGATTTGTCAGTTTGAAAGATAATTGAAACAAATACTATTTATTATCATTAGCATATCACAGCATGATATGCAGTGCAGTATCAGTGCAATGAGGTTATAGCTGAGATACACAGTACTTAAAGGATAATTCCAGGTTTTAGGGTCTGACGTTTCGTAGTTTCGGCCGTCATTTTTATTGGCTGTGCTAAGTAATTACTAAGATCTGGGAACGTGGAGACATCACTCCAATAAAGTCTGATAGAGCAAGAAACACATGCGGTCTGACGATCGGAATGGTTGTAAACAAGCCAAGAGTCAAGCCAGGTCATCTAAACCATTTTATTTGGAGATAAAACTGAAAGCACACCCAGTATGTTGCTGATAATCTCTCATTGCACAGGAAAGTACAGCGGGTCAAATTTGAACCAGGAAGTTGGTCTTTAAAGTGAGGCTATTTACCTTTTTGAAAGAAGAAACAACACAACCTTACTCTTAATGATAAAACGTTTAATTCACAAGCAATAAAACTGACCGTTGCTACACCAGTGCAATCTTATTCCAATAACAATGATGGCCAAAATTACAAAAATAAGACCCACGTTGTAATAAACGGGAGTCCCTGAAAACCTATTTCCTCAATTTTTCTCTCATATGAGTGATGGGTCCCACATGAACATAACATTTTTTGCCAGCGTTCGAACTGTTTTGGTTATTTCACAAGAGTTTTTGTCTCGTCTTTTCCCACTGGGTTGAAGTGGGCGGGGCTCAGCTAGGATTAGGCAATGTCATATATTTCTGTGGGCAAATCAGAGTTTTGCAACATTTGAATCAGCATCTGTTGACAGCTAATCAGGGGCTGATCTAAAGCAGATTAGTTCGTTTTTGAGGGTTAATCTAAAATAGTAACTAAGAAAGTGAGTATGTTTTATTTCTCTCCTCTTACTTTGATTGTTGCTTATTTAGATTTGAATACTTAATGTTTCTGTTCACTGATTCTGTGATAAATTCAGTGGTTGGTTAATTTATATGCTAGTGTAGCCTGCTAGCACTCTGTGAAATATAATGCACCCAAAGTATTCCATTGAGGTTTTCTTGGTTGTGTGTGTGAACAGATAACCTCAGTCAGTCTGTCTCAGTGTGTATGATTCACAGGGCACAGAGAGGTGTTATGGAATGTGAACCATTGTCTGGGAATGCAGGAGTCTCCTTTTTCTTCAACAAATGGAAACTTAACAGCTTTAACCTTCAGGTCTTTTCCCTACGCCGATATGAAATTTTCCCCTCGCTGGTTCGTCTTCTATCCGAAAGCTAAAGTCAGCACAGAGGAGATCGTAGGGCGATTTGAGGGAGGATTGTGTGTCTGATCGCCAGATCTGAAGTCACTAATGACAATGCATATGAGGCATTCAAGGAGCCCATTTCTTGCCCTAACCCTCAAAACCATCGGCACGTTATTCCGCCGCATTTCACTTGCCACAGTGGCATTAGCTTCTCAGGTTTGCCTATGAATACCGTCTGCTCATGCTCAGTGAAAATTTTCCGCATTCGAGCTGAAGCCACACTTGCAAAAATTTGTTTTGGAGAAGATAGAGTGTGAGTGGAAAGCAGATGGAATTGAGATTGAGCTGAGGTCTGATGCAGTTGGCCACCTCGTATGTAGCCTAGAATATATAGTCACAGCTGAAGACCTCGGCTTTGACAACAGAAGCTATTGTGGTTGATATTCACACTGTGGCATGCAGAGGCAGACACTGACAAGCACAGAAAGAAGCTTGGCTGCTTGGACATGGTTAAATCCTATAAAATTAAGTACTAAACTTAATTCACAGCCAACCAACCGACTCCCCTCATATTGTAGCTGAACACACAGTCTGCAGCTGTTGGTTACGCTGCAGCATTGTGGTCCAAGAGGAGATAGAAACAGTGAGAAAAGGGTGAGAGTAAAAAAAAAAAAAAAATCTGCATGGGCAAAGACAGTACAGGCGACCGATACTGGACTTTTTAGGTCGATACCAATATTAAGTGTCACATAAACACATTAAAATCCCATAACACTAACAGCTAATATAAGTAGTATCAACAACTATAAACAACATATAATGAATCTGTGATAAGAAAAATAGAAAATGCAGCCTATAAAACTTGCAATCTATAATAAACAATAAAATGATAATAAAAATGAGATAAACACAGTCTTCAAATTACCACACACAAATATTTGGCATTTCTGTACTGCAATCTTTGTTACTTATATAATAAAGCTGTCACTTTTTACGTCACAAATTAGAACTAACGCATACATACAGCCCACGTAGCCTAAACCTAAACTACTCTGTAAAATTGGCACGCTTCCGTTCATTCACAGAGCCTCCGCGGCCTCACTTGAGTGACAAGCTAACGTGACACGCTAACATGATGAGCTAACGTTACTGTAAGGCAGCTGCCTTTTACAAAGTCAGCAAGCAGCCTTATCTTTATCCACAATTTTTCTGTGTGTGGTGTCGAATCCAAAATATGTCCTCACATTACTTCTAGATTGTTTGGTGCCATTATTATCCATTCAGTCTCGCTTTTGCTTTAGCCAAAAGAGCATGACAGGCCCCATGCTGGATTACAGAGCACCGCCTGTTGTGCTTATACACTGTGAATTTTGTATTTGAAAAGATCATTACAGATTGAATATTTAACAGTTTCCCAAGTTCAAACGGTAATTTGAATTTCAAATAAAAAGTGACAGCCCTATTATACCACTATACAGTATTAGTCAATAGTACTAGTCCACCAATGTATCGGTCGGGCTCTAAAAAGCAAGCAGAGAAAAAGACTCTAGATGACAGATGAAGCTGAGAGAGGGACGAGCGGAGATGGAAAGAAAGAGAGAAATTCTTGGCCCCGGTGCGGCAAAAACCTCCAGTGAATTTATGAATGCTCATCCGCAGCCGCTCTGCATCCTGGGACTGTAAACGTGTTAATGCTGCCGAAGCCTGGAAGTGTGAGAGGAGACACATAGCACAGAGAACCACAACCACAAGGCCAGCTTTCCAAACACAGCACTGTAGGTGGTGATGGATGTCACACATGCACACACATTTACTGTACCATAAACACACACGTACTGTATGTGCAGTGGCCTTGCGTATTTTCACTATTACAGTTTACAGTAAAAGCATGCGCTCTCTCTCATTTAAAGTGCTCACAAAATAAGCATGTGATCATTCATATGTACTTCCTCTGTACACATCTGCAGACGCTCTCCACACACACATTTACATTAATACACACACAAAACAGATTTACAAATATAACTCTTGTTTGTTAAATTCTGTTTATCATGATGCACACACCCTCACACACAGGCTGAACATATTTTAACTGCCCTGTCAGACTACTCTCAGGAGACTCCTTACCCCTGCAGAAAACGTTAGGTTTACCCAACTCAAACTGTCCCCAGAGCCTCAGCCAAAACAGCTGTTAGTGTGCACTACCTACAGGCATGCAGCATCTCTCTCTTTATTTCTCTATTCCTCCCTGTTTTACTGCAGAAGCTTTATCTGTGTGATAAAATAATCATAAAATGATCATTCTTACTTTGCCAAAATACTTACCAATATATCTTAGCTCAGACTGAACCAATAGTCTGTCTCTTCTCGTTTGGCCTCTGTACAAATAAGTATGCTCACCTCCTGTAAAGTCAGCATCCAACACTCCCATTAATGGACAATTTACAGTAGGTTGTCCTATAGCTACATGCTAATGGAGGAGCATGTCAGGGTTAGCGGTTAAATTCCCGCTGTCAGTTAACTTCTACGTACTCTCAATATGGATTCTTCAATGATGAGCTTTAGTGCAATACTATACCTCTCAGTGGGGTAAAAATGCGCAGCGTGGATGCTGTCTACAACGTTAAAGGCAAGCTTTTGGCCACTAGTGGTGCTATAGAGCAGCATCACTAGTAGATGATTTCATTCAGATGAAAGTTGCTCAAATTTCCTCTGCACAATTGGCATTAGCATCTCTCTCCCTGGCCCACTTTACATAACACACATAAAATGTGATTTTTCCATGCTATAAGAAAGTTTTAGAAATATTAAATCTTTTAAAAAAGAAACATTACAAAGAATAAAAATTGACTTTGTAGTTCAAAGTGTCCTACCAACAGTTTTACATGCGTGTCTCTATGTGGAAAATGCTTTTTGGGCTGCATTACCATGGTTAGCCACCGGGGCTAATTGGCAGCAAGGCTGACTGGTTAGCTCGTTTATCCAGCTTTTATTTTTTAATACATTCATGATGTAAATGCATGAGCATGTGGATGACACAATACACATTCTTGCCTACAGTTTCACGCTATTTCACTGATTGACAGTTGGTGGAGGTGACGCACCAAGAAAATGGAGCAAAACGGGCAAAAGCCAGGGAAGAAGAAGACCGCTAGCTAGCAAACATGGACACTAACAATCGGCTTTGCGAATGTTTTATGAAGCAGGAAGTGCTTTTTTTCTCAAGGATAAACACAATGCGAGAAACACTCAATGTAAACATAACTTTGTTTGTTTCCAAGAAAACTCCACAGAGTACCTTTTAAGCTAAGGTGGCTATTAGCAGAAACAGAGAGAGAGGTCATTTCTGTTGTGAATTCACGTGTCAAGCTAGTCTGGCAGACTGACGACAGTATTTGAAGAGAGGCAATCCGGCTGTCACAATAAAAGCTTCAAATTTGTCAGAATGAGGAGACAGTTGTATTTTCATCCTCTCCAGCTTTCGACTAGAAGCCCTAAATTTTTAGTCTGTCTGACTAAATATTGATAGGTGAAGACAGCTGATGTCAAAATACTGAAATCCTACTGCTTGTGAAAACCTTCTTCTCACAGTTAAGGGGCCATATTCTCCACAACATACCCTGATATATAACCTAATCATTATTATCTCGATAGTATTTGACATTGTTTATTTTTATATAGTCATTTTACAACAGTCACAGCATATTTCACTATAGCACTTGAAACCATCTCTTGTGTCATCTAGAGTCCAAGGTAGTTCATACTCGTATTACTTCTGAAAAATCAAATGGTACGTGGCTGGTAAAAGAGTAGAAGTGGTTCCTGAGTTCTCCCAACATACCAACCACTGTAGCAGGTGGACCAAATATTTTCCTCCATTGATTGAAAGACTAGGAAGGTCGGGCTTTGTGCCAGTGTTGCTTTCACATTCCAGATTACTGGAATACCTGTCCTCACCTGGATACCTGCACAGCTGTGACTCCAAAGCCGCTAAACATGTAACTCCTCTCCTCTGTCCAAAGAACAGTGTTTGCTTTTATGTCCTTACTCTGTAAACTCAGGCCAGTAATAATGCACCATTCCTTTATTTAGGGTATATGAACAGATATAGCGACTGCAGAATTTGGTTTGTGTTGGCACTGCTAGATGACCCCACTCTTTCACTTTTCATTTAAAAGAAAATTAAAGAGTACATAAACCAGATTTGCAATTTCCAATACTTTTGTTTATGACCAAATACCCGTAAAACTAATGGCATTCCATTTAGTGCTAATTAAAAAATAAGATTGTGAACATGGTAAACATTACCCCTGCTAAACATTAGCATGCTGTCATTCTCATTGTGAACATGTTATATCATGATGACGTTAGCATTTAGCTTAAAGCACTGCTGTGCCAACGTGTTTGATTTAAGTATGTAGCAGGTTATGTCAGCATGAAGGACTGGATTTTTTTTGACTGTCATAAAGGTAATTTTTCTAAAATCTGAAGCTGTGTGTGACTTGAGCCTGTTTCAGCCTTGTAACCACCAGCTGTAACAAGTCACCATTGTTCCTGTATTTGCCAACCTCACAGCTGGCAAGCACATAACTTGCGCTACGCTAGTTTTTACTTGTTTATCTTCACATTAATTGCCTTTATTCCACAACCAAAACAGTCACTGCACGGGAAAAAACGATCTAAAGGAGGAGGTTTCCTTTGACTGGCATGTGAATGAGTAATTTGGAGACTCTTTCAAGTCCCCTCTGCTAACATCAGAGGTTAAATAGGAGCATTCCTCGCATAGCTCCATAGCCATAATGTGGAGATTAATGTGTTTGTCTAAAGGTTGCGAGGGGATAGTTGCTCTGAGTATCACAGTAACAAATCTGACCAGAAAGCTGCAGTCTTCTCGTCTCACAGAATGCTAAGCCAGCAGGAACATTTCAACAAATCCAAAAATAGATGTGCTGCTGGCCCATACTTATTCTTCAGCCTTACTCCCAGACTGCTGCTTGATCTACTTTGTGCCTCATTTGGCCAATAGGGGCCCATTGTTTTGGTGCTTTTAACTCAAGACTTCGTGAGAAGATAGAGGCATTATAAGGTGGTGTAATCCCAGTGGCTGTCAGGATAATATCAACTTGGCTTTTAAGGCTTTTTAAGAGGCTGGCACTTAGACACTGGGTTCTGTGCCAGGGTCTGGCAGTCTCGACAGGTAGTAATTTGACTGGTAAATGTGTCATTATAGCCATTGTAGAAGGTTGGGGCAGACAGGGAAAGAGAAAGAGGGGGAGGAGGAGAGAAAAGAGAGAGACAGAATAAGAAGGGAGGGCGGGATGGATGGATGCAGGTTTCAGAGATAAAACGGTGGAATAAATGGACAGATGCAGCGAAGGAAGGAGGAAGAGGTTTAACAGTGGACAGGCTAAGCTTGTAAAAAGCCTGAAAATGTCACAAACTTGTGACTCCGGGTTGCTCAACTATAAGGAATGCTGTCTTTCTCTCGTTCTTCCTCTGTTAGCTTTTGCAAAGTGTGGGTGGTCCCTTCAGTGATATACACAACAGTTACATACACACATTCTACGTCGTACTGAGGGCCTTCTCTGCAAGCCACAGGCTTCCTCTTCTGTGCTACGCCTGGTGTTCTCCCATGTGGAGACGAGACAATGTGACTGTGCTGCATTCAGTCTTGCATTCATTCATTGAACAGCACTTTTCATACATCGTACATCAGCTTGAAAAATTTAATTATCTCAGGTTTATTATTCATGTAAGATCTTGTATATGTGATCATATTGTTGACAGACCTACTTTAAATTAATTTACCTAGTAAATGACGTGTTTATAAATGATCTATGACAAATCTTTGTACAAAACTGAACACCAAATGAAAACGCTGCCTTCTCTGCTGCATAAATCATGCATTATTTGCAACAATAACTCCAAATTTATATTCTTCCGGGCTTGCGTTACTAATAACTTTGTCTCCCTTGGCGTCGCCAGTTCTAGGAAGTATGTGATTAGACTGGTGATGTTTGGAGGCCTTGTCGGTTTTAGTTAATGCTCTCATTTTGTCTTAATTACAGTTGTATGAATAGCCCCACATCCACAGCCAATTGCCCCCCCACCACCACCACAACCACCACCTTTCACAAATGACACCAAGCGCGCATCTAAACATAGAGAGTGAATTCTTGCGGTATTTAAAATATCTCTCCCTCCTCCGAGCCACCGAGGCTTCTACAGTGTAATAGCGGGGAGACAAGGCTGTACAGGCTCACAGGGGGGAGGAGACTGGGTGAGAAGATGTAGTGGGGAGGGTGAAGGTTAGGAGGATCTCTTGGAGTCATAGTTTCTTTTAGCTTTTCTCTCCTGTCTGTCTTTCCTGTCCATGTGTACATCTGTGTGTGCTCATTTGTATGCTTAAGAGTGTGAATGCATGCGCCCAAATGCTGTAATGTTGTGCGCATGTACATTCATATACAGATGTCCACATAGAAAGAGGCCCTCTTTGACCCCTCCTGTGTGGGACTGCAAGATTAAAGAAAACGCAGGCGGAAAACATGCTTATAACACGCAGGAAGCTGGGCTCAAGTGCCGAGTCACGTCCTAGAAGAGAGTTTAGCCAAGCTCTGACATGTAGGTAAACAACACAGGAAAAGTTAGCAGTAGAGATAGGGAGAGACATGACAGAGGAGGGAGGGAGGGGGTGAGGCTGAGGGAAAGAAGGAAGGAGGTCACTGAGGGATGGAGGGAGGGACAACTAGCAGAGAGGGGAATGAACAGGCATTTGGCTTTTTCTGTCAGCTGAGGCCGGACTGTGGGAGTCTATTACCAGACGTTGTTGCATTGTGTGTCTGCTTGGAGAACGCTTGTGAAAAGCTGGTATGGTGTGAAGGAAAATACATTGTTTGAAGGCTAATTCAAGGTATGAACGTCATAGTTCTTCCTTTGTCCTACTGAACTTTAAAGCATCTTATATTCTGCCATAGTTGCTTTCCTACTCATGTTGTCTCACCACAAAGGAAAAAGTATTTAAACATGACTTTATTCAGTGCTGTCTTGTTATTCCGTGAACTGTCATGCACCTTTGTCTTTTCCCCTCAAGTGCTCAGCTAGCGTCTGTTTACTCTGCTCCAGTGTACAGTAGATGTTGCTGGTGATTTTAAGCGGAGATCGTAGATGTATGATGGGAGGCTCAGCAGCTCCTGGGTGGTCTCGGTCCTCACTGCACAGTCACGTACCCTAGAGGGGTATTTTTAGTGAGAGTTGCTCTTAACTGATTGAGTTAACATCCTGTGTTGGCTTCTCCTTTCTCTCTTTCTGCTCTCTGCTCTTCTTTCTTTCATTTTCTGCCTCATTCCTCTTGTTTTTCCACCAAAGTTTGTGGGCAGAGATCTCAGCCAAGCTGTTGTCACCTAAGGCGGATGCTTGCACACACAAAGATAAGACTACCACTTCTGGTCAGTACTGTGTGTGGAACGATGGATTGTACAGATTTCAGTCCTGGTTGATTTGGCGACAACAGTGCTTACAGGTGGTAACAGCAAGTTTAACTACAACAGCAAACACTGATTGAGCAGCTACTTTTGTTCTTTGCAAAAATTAAAAATGCTGAAACGCTGATGAAAACATTCCCAAAATGACCATCTAGTTTTGTGGTCACAGTTTTGATGAACGATCGCTGTGAGTGCTAACATCAAAACTATGTATGACCAAGTCATTGGCTTAGAACTGGAGTTGGTCCACTGCTCCTAACACTTAGGATGGGTCAAATGCAGAGAATGAATTTTTCCTATGGGGATCAATAAAGGATAACTTAACGTAAACTCGGTGAGCAATGCTTTGTGTTTCCTGTGGCTGCTTCACAATAAAAGCCACCATGTGTTTCGCCACATAAACGCTTTTAATGTGAAGCAGCAGAAGTAGGATGTTCTGATTGCATGTTGCTGATATCGATGAGATAAAACCAAAAACAGTAACATCTGTGAATCCCATGTGCGTTTGAAGGCAAATTGAATCTAGTATCAAAAACAGGGTCATAATGCAGTATTTTGATGACCAGATATCACAAAACTAAGGCTTTGTTTGACTGTTGAAACTGTATTTCTGGCCTCCCAGGACACTTAATTGAATGTCTTTCCGTCTGTCTTTCCTCTCTTCCTTCCTGAAATTGAGTAAATGAACGTGTCTGTGTTTGATGATGTCATCCCTCAGGGCACAATCATGGAGGAAATGGACTTTGAGCGGCGCCGGGAGCTGAGGAGGCAGAAGCGTGAGGAGATGCGCCTGGAGGCCGAACGGTAAGACCCATTTGGTTGTCTTTCATTCGCGTCTGCACTCCAGGATTTTCCAACTAATTCTCTTGCAAAGCAGAAAGTGTTTAAGAAGTCAGTCCTCCACAATGGCTTCATTTGTAGTTGCAGCTACAGAACACCTGCAGTCCACAGGGGGCAACGTTGCTGTCACTGAAGATCTTACTACTTAAGTTGTGTGAAGCTGAGGGAGCAGCCTGTGTTGTGTAATGAATCTCTGGTTGTCAATGCACAATCTCCTCTGATGTTTATGCCAAGTTGGAACGGGAAGAAGCCAGCTTTAATAGCTTAGACCCTCCTCTAGGTCTTCAAAAACATTGCTCAGCAAATATTGGCTTCCCCTAACTCAGGCTAGAAGAAAAAAAAGGTTGATAAGAAATCTGATAAGCAATGTGATGACCTTTAAGTGGGAATGTTCAATCATGCCCTCCCTCCCTCTTTCCAATTTTCTCTTCCAGATACTGTGGCCTTGTGAACTCCCTTTGATTCAATGGTAGAAATTGATTGAACTAAAGTTCATTTCAGCATATTGATTGAGTGGTAACACGCCAAGTGCAGTAATCAAAAATAGTAAAAAGGGGGCTTTATTGTGAGAAGTTGATACATAGTGTGCCAAGGAGACATTTTATAGGGCCTTTTCACAAAAGTCTCTTCATCTGTGCTGCAGCCCTACCAATTAAGGATGAGGCTTGATGTGGATGCAGATACTAGCCAAGGTCACTCGCCTGTTTGATGTATCTGTGAGAAGAGTTTTATTGGAGCCACTTACTCCATCACTGATGAAAAACAAGCTGACATAGGTCTGACCACGGCTGAATACATAGATGTTTCTCTCTGATAATTCTTTTTTATGACACAAAGAATACGTGAGCAGCATTTACCTTAAGTGATGAACAAGGCCCTTTGCTCAAGGTAAAATAACATTTCTTGTATAAAGGAAAATGCAGTCTGCAAAACAGTGCACATCATCCACAACAGTGAAGGACAAATACTAGGTAATAAAATTCAGGGTTAAGTTCATCCAGACATTGAAAATAAAGTGCCTGTCAGCTTGTGTGTGCCGTATGGATGGTGCTAAGTTTATTTTAAAGTGAACTTATTTATTTTGGGTAGTGAATAAAGCCCGACCTATACATCTACATGGCCAATATTATCGCTTATCAGAGATATATGGTATATATATATATATATATATATATATATATATATATAATGTCAGCCCATAAATAACAAGAAATTGCAATACAGAAATGCCAAATATACAGATTTTTTTGTGACAGTTTAAAACACTGCCACCATTACATAGTAGTACATATCTTGATCACAATTCTTTAAAGCTGCATTACTTGACTTTTCGGCCACTTGGGGGCAGTGGAACAAGCTAAAAACACAACACTGACATACAATATTATCACATTATAAACTTGACAAGGTAAAGTGTTAGCAGTAACAGTTGCCTATTTACACATTCAGTAGATAGAGAGCAACATTATCATTCATTTGGAGTCGTGTTTCTGGCAACCTGGCAAATGTAAGTCCAATATTCACTCTCCTTTTAGCTCTAAATTTGGCCTCCACCAACTCCTGAGGGAAATGTATGTCTCTTTAGCTGCTAAATGCTATTGCTATGTTATGCTATCTGCCTAGAAAACAAAATGTAATTCATTAGGAAGTGCGGTAAACAAATGAAATATGACCAACTTACTCATACACACCCACAGTTACTACTTCCATAGCTATTTTATCTACAGCCTTTGTAACCTGAGAATAATTTCTGGTGTCATTTTAGGGTAAAGATCCTGTACAATTTGATTTTGTGTAACAGTTATGCAGTGTTTCCCGACTTGGCATCTTTTCATTTTTACCTCTTTTAGACTTTTATGCCTCATTTCCCCAGATGCACTTTAAATAGCTGATTGAAGTGAAGGTTAATGCCGTTGTTATGTTTCATGGCTTAAAACCCCCATAAACCCTCTGCTGCTAGAATTATTTATGCAGTTTTGCAGTGTTTATGTTACACGGAGAAGATGGAATTTGGCAGAAAATGTAGACTAAGACGAGCAGACAGAGGGAAAAGATGAGGACTGACTGACTGAGAGAGAAATGCACCAAGAGTGAAAAAGAGTAAGAGTTGTAAGCGGCTTCGACATTTACATTTTCAGCTCGGCGGGGAGTTTTTTCATGACTGTTTATTTGGTCCGAGCAGCAATAATTTCAGCTGGCAGGCGACACGCCGCTCCTGTTATTGATAAAAGATTACATCTCTACATTGTTTCCATTTCTGCCAATATATTGAAACAATCAATATTTACATGGCCCTCTTGGTTGGACTAGTCAAAACCACATGTAGTCTCATTGGCCTGCTTCCATTCAACCATCACTGAGCACGCTGTGAGAAGACGGAGAGCGCAGGGAGAGTGTGGGGCCATATAATAACGGCTGTAGGAATGCCAAATTCCTGGCTATTATAAGTGTTTACTGGCCAGGTCTCCATGAGCTGTTTCCTACATGCTGGGACACTGAGATTGTCTGTGTGTGAGAGAGAGTGTGTGTGAGAGATTTCTTTTTTGTGTGTGTGTATGGTCCCGTAGTCTGTGTAACTGTGCTCATGCTTGGGTCGTGCGTGTGCTATGTGCGTGCATGTGAGTGTGCGTATGTGCAAAGGGGTTAGGATGACTGCATGCATTCAGTTAACCGTGAGGGTGTTTGCTTTAGTGTGCATGTGTGTTGGTGTGTTTGGATCAGCGTCAGGTGATGAAGGTTTGACAAGCTCCATTCACTTTTCTGAGCTACAACTGAGTGCATGTGTGCAAGCGTGTGTGTGTGTGGAGAACAGCCAAACCTTCCCTGTTCTGTCTTACATCAGCCTCAGTTACAGTTATAAGTTGACATAGAGGTGCACAATAGGCTTCAATTCACTTCTAGTTCTGTTCAGTAAAGCCACACACACACACACACAGTTTTCTGCTCTTCTGAGGTTTCTCACACTCTCTCATGCTCTTCACTTCCCCTGCTCATCGATGCTATAGGATGTTTCTGTTCAATGAAACTCACACAGGAATGTCTCGACTGCTTTTTTATTGTTTCATCTTTTCCGAAGAGAGCACACAGACGTGGAATTTTCCCAGTCAATTCAGTGACCAAAGGGTATCTGCTTCGGCTAAAATTAGTCTTCTTTTGTGACAGTGATAGTACGCGTAGTTCACAAAAAAGCTAATTGTCCCAGGCTTGGCCTTGACAGAATATTTACACATCGCACACAGATAGATAATCTGCACGGCCACAATGGTGAGTCATCACTGTTGTATGTTAGACCGTTAAAGGAATATTAACACATTTTGGAAACACGTTTATTCGCTTTCTTGCTGAGAGTTAGATAAAAAGATCAAGACGACTCAAGTCACTGTACACAACACGTTTTTGTGTGGTTTAGACCCCTTTATTTCAGTCTTTATGCTAAGCTAAGCTAACCGTCTCTTGGCTGTAGCTTCATATTTATTGCACAGACATGAGTGTGGTATCAATCTTCTCGGCAAGAAAGCAAATAAGCACATTTCCTTAAATGTCGAAACTGTTCCTTTTAACGTTGAATGTAACTTATTTAAGGCTTTACAGAATGTGCAATGTTGATTTTGGAAAAGACTTTGCATTTTCTTCTTTGATGTCCTTTTTGGGAAGTGTTTATTTTTGCCATTTCCCTCTTGTCTCCTCCTCCTCCTTCTCTTGTCATACTCCATCTCCTCCTCTCATTCCTTATGCATCCCCTCCTCCTCCTTCTTCTTCTGCTCCCCTGGGTGTCA
Source organism: Macquaria australasica (assembly GCA_005408345.1). Taxonomy (NCBI): domain Eukaryota; kingdom Metazoa; phylum Chordata; class Actinopteri; order Centrarchiformes; family Percichthyidae; genus Macquaria; species Macquaria australasica. The sequence goes on from SEMN01000011.1 coordinate 2,044,188, forward strand.
CTGTGTTTCTTCTCCTTCTTCCTATCTTCCTGCTCTTCCTCCTTGTGCTTTCTTGGCTTCCTCCCCCTCCTCTTCTTCCACTTTCATTTTCAACCCTCCGTTCTATTTATTCTTCTCACCTTACTTTCACATCTTCCTTCTTCTCATCTTGCCCTTGCTTCTCTCGTTTGATCTTGTTCTTCCACTTACATTTTCAAATCCACATCCTTATCCTTCTTCCTCTCCAATTCCTCTTTATCTCTCTCTCTCCACCATCATCCTCTTTCTTCTCTTCATTCTTGACATCTGCGCTGGCCCCTCCCCCCCGAGAGACCAGGAAGCGCCGAGGAAATAACACCCATCCTCCGTGAATGAGCCATGCCAAACAATCCCCGCCCTGGGTGAATGGACCGTTCCAAACATGACCCAGTCCTGCATCGTAAACCTTTGGTTCTGACAGGAAGAGAGAGGGAGACGAAGATAAAGCGGGATAGGGAGGGAGAGGTTGAGCCACGTATGTCATCTTCTAACTCACCACATCAGCTTGGAAAGGAGTTAAGATATTGTTGCAGATTTTTTTTAAAGCCTAATCTTACTTTTACTCTCTACAAGTACAAATGTACAATTTTATATGTCTGTTTTATATGCATGCTATACTGCCTCATTTATCTGTGAGCAAGATTAAATGCAGTCTAGGGGAATTCTATAAGACTAACGTGTATTCTTGGAGTCGGCCCAACAGAGCGCAGGGTGGGGAAGAGAGACAGACGGGGTACGTCGTGGTTCTTTGGGCCGGCAGTAGGAAGGGAAATAGTCCAGAGAGGCCAGCGTGGGAATGGGTCAGCATTTCTGACAGCATAAGCAGCTCCCCCACCCTCTTTCCCTCTTTCCCTCTCCATACCTTCCTCCTCTCCTCTCCTCTCCCCTCCCCTCTGTTCACAGCAGCCTTTTTTTTTCTTTCTATCTTCCTCTTTACTCCTCTCCCTCCCTTCCCTCCGTCCCTCTCCTCTTGAGGAGGGGTGAAGAAGTCTTTTCTCATGGGCTTTTCCGAAATTGTTTTCACTGACATTTCTGAGATATTTCGCTGTAAAGAAAATATTTGGACATATTTCTCCCTTCTCCCGCTGATGGCGATGCTTTGTGTGCCTGTGCGATCCACGCAGACGGTTGCTTTGTGAGTGCAGAATCCTGCTTCACTGTACTATGCAGCATGTGAAAAAAAAAAAAACTCATGCACTTGTGTAACAAGACTTTAAATTTCCTTTGCAGCTGCATATAGCTGCCACGTGTAAATCAAAGTGTGTAGGGTCCATATTAGCTGCCAGTCAATAGTGTGCTTTCCTTACATACTGTACTTGGCCACCCAAGAAAAGGGCATCTGTTGCATACTATATTCTGACAGACACTCATACCTGGACTTTATAACTGCGGCTACACATCATTATGTGCAGGAAGAGGTGTCGTCTATGATAAAATCTGCAGATCACTCCTCCTTCCATTATGGTGCACGCCCTTTCCTTTCCCGTTTTTCATTTCCCACTCTTTATCCTCACTCTCCATTTCACTTGCTCTTTCTTTTTCTCTCCTGTTTTTTTCTTTCTCTACCCCCCACCCTCCACTTCTCCCCATATTTCTGTGTGAGTATGCTGATAGAGTTTGGGGCCTAGGTAAGGAAAGGGATATTAAATCAGGCCTTTGGTTGTGTATGCATCTCTAGCCAAGGCTGTGATTGACAGGAATGCTAATTCAGCTTTTAGGAGTTTGTTTTTCTCTCCTACTGAGGAATCTTTAACCCTGAGATTGTCGTCGTCACCGCCACCAAGGACTGTTTTGTTCCATTTTTAGCTGTTGTCGTTTTCTCTTTCTCATGACATTTGGTGCTGTTTCTGGGATGGCGCAGTCCTTTGGGAGTTAAGGCAGTTTTTTTATTTATTTATTTTTTTTTTCAAAGAAACAACATATCACTCTGGCATTTTAAATACGAGTTAATATACTTTTAACTGCAGGGGAACTCAATTGAAGTTGGCTGAATATGAATGGAAGTGAAAAAAACTAAGATTTGTGGAGAAAAAAAGTATTTATTTAAAGCCAGACTATGAAACTTTTGAAAGACACATTCTTCCTCTTACAAATAAAAAGTTGAATTCTTCAGCAATAAAAAGCACCCTTGCTCACTTCAATACTCAGTTTAATTTTGCTATAGCTTTACTTGGTCTGACCAGTAGCTCATTGTGGCTAATGTTAGCTAATGTTTGCAAGGTTAAGATAGATATTGTTCTTAGTCAGTTTGCTGACTTTATGACTCTTCTCCTCTTGTGCTTTGTTATGCTACTGGATTGTAGCATTTGCCATTACATATTGTCATTGTAACTTGTGGCCACAGTGGCTGGTGTTCAGCAAAGGTTACATAGGCTAGCTTTAAGGCTGAGAGGAGTTTATCTGGATTAGACCAATCTTCTGCTCTTAAAGATGCACATGTGTAAAGCATTGCCTGACGTCACTGATGTCACCGTCCCATAGGTCCAGCTTGGGCGTTAACAGATTCATCTGTGCTGTTATGACAACATTCCTCATCTGAAAGAAAAGAAACGGGGGGGACAGCAGAGGGGAGGGAAAGGAAGAAGGAAAAGAAGGAAACTGTTGTTCACAAGCTGTAAAACCTAACATAAACCCAAGCAGCTTTAGCTCGGCTCACCACACATGTTGCAATTAACATGCAATAGCACGCTTCGCTGGCTGACCTCAAAGGCTGCGCTGTGATGTGAGGTAGCTGGGCATGTGGTAAGCAGTGGGAGTGTAAAGGTCAGTCGGGGCAACACAGATCAAGCATGGAGCTGAGTTCATAGATGTCAGGTGGCCAGAAACACAGCAGTTTGGGTGTAGCCTCTTTCCCTAAACCTGTCTGCTTCTTTTTCAGTTTGAATTCCCAGAGATGGGCCTCAACTTGTTGCTTTCAATCAAACATAAGCACATAAATATACAGTAGCTCACTAGCCAACTAAACTGTGAACAATGGAGTTGTGTTGATGATTGCATGCAGCCACACCCTTTACTTAACCCACTGCATTTAATAAAGACGTGCATAATCCACTGCATGTCTGCTATGAATTTTTCTCTATTAAGGATATGGGCGGTTTGTAGAGCTTGGCATTGTTTCGTTGGATTCATCCCTGTTAATGGCAGGGCAAGATGGAGAGGCTAGAAAGAAGCAGTTCTCAAATTCTTTGTGTCTAATGCAAAAAAACGATTTTTACATATCATATTTCAGACATGACCTGGCGCGACCTTGCTTCATCTACTGTATGCTTGACCAGTTATGCATAATAGTAAGAAATAAACACCACCAAAGGGGAACTGTTTCACGCTGTTCAAATATTAAAGGGTGGACTTTTCTTCTAATTAATTACATGCACGCATTCTTAGGTTGTGAAAAAAAACAGGGAAATTGATATTTGTGTTGTCATGGGTGTATCAGTAAAACTGAGCTCGTGGCTAGAATTTTATTAATACAAGAGCCAGTATCCAAGAAGCAATATCTTAAACCTCCCTCCACCTATTTTTATCATGAAAAGATCTCAGTTTGCTTACTTCTCTTGAAGGAAAAATACGACACTTTAGAAAATACACTTTTTCATTTTCTTGTTGAGAGTTAGATGAGAAGATCGATACCACTCTCATACCTGTCCGTTACATATACAGCTACAGCCAGCACCTGGTTAGCTTAGCTTAGCATAATGACTGGCAACAGGGGGAAACAGCTAGCCTGGCTCAATTAAAGTCTTAGTGCTAAGCTAAGCTAACACTCTGTAGCTTCATATTTAGCGTACAGATAAGAATTTGCAAGAAAGCGAATAAGTGTATTTTTGAAATTGTCAAAGTATGCCTTTTAACTAGGAAGGTGATATTTGCGTTAAAATGGGTGTATCAGCAAAACTAAGCTTGTCTAGGATTTTATTTAAACAAGAAGCGGTATCTTTAAAACAAAGTTAACTGCACCTACGTCAGCAGAAAATACTGCTAAGTTTTGACAGAAGAGATTTTTTAACTTGAGTTTGTTAACTCAAGAAATATGTGATTCCTAGGTTTAAAGTGGTGTTAAATTCCTTGTAGAAATATAAACTTTAAAGGCTAGTGGTTATTTTCAAGTGCACAAACACTCGTACGCACACACCTCTCCAGTTTGCTCTGTTCCAACACTGACCAGACCAGTACAAGCACCGTTTCTCTGGCTCTCTCTTATCCTCAGCCAAGCCATGTCTCCAGACTGAGTTTTTATCAGCTCATGAAAACTGCAGCCACGATAAGAAGTATTGCTTGTTGCACAGCTGACAGGTCAGCTTGATAGGGGGGGGGGGGACTCCAGGCAAATCCACCAAGTTTGGTCACTGTGATGGTTACAGTCCAATTTAAAGAATCGTTCACTTTGAAGTTTCTACCCGTGAAGCTAAATTGAGAGAATTGAGAAGGGTTGAAAGTTGGAAAAAAGAAAATGTCTCTCTTTGTCTCCTCACCCTTTCTTTCTCTCTTCTATTGTCTCCCTCAGGTTGGCGAGGAATGACGATGATGAGGAGGAGGCGGCCCGCGAGAGGAGGCGCAGGGCACGCCAGGAGAGGCTGATGAGCAGGGAGAGTGAGGAGCCCAGCGGACAACCAGACAGTCTGGTCATGACCAATAGCCACAGGTAACACACACAGATAGCAACACAGGTTCTGTCTGTGACAAATATAGTCAGCAGCCGACTGCTTAGCTCCCAATTTTTGGTCCAGCCGAAGAGGCAAAACAGCAAAAAAAACTGTCACTGTAATATCATCCTGCCCAGTCAAAAGGGTTGTACTTACTCTCGTTTCTGTGTGAAAAAATGTCAGGACAACTCAGAAGAATGCCACCAAAAATTCTTTCACAACCTCTGCTGTAAAAAGAATTCAGTATATTGTAGGGCTGGGGATTATTTGAAGACTTCTGGGAAGTGGGAACGGTCAATTGTTTTATTCTTTCAGAAAACAATTGAGTGTTCGCTAAGCTCTCAGTTAATGCTGCTATGTATGTCAAGCTTTTCGTTCTTGTACGATTTGCAATTTACACTGATAACAGTGTTAGACAGAAGTAGACAAAAACAGCCTTATAATTTCTAGCTGGCATTGTCAATTTTTTTGCTGGCTGATATAACAACTTTTTCTGACATTTGAATGTTTCTAACACTGTAAAAGGGGTTTTAAATATGCACTAAATATGGCTACACATGTAATATCGCGCTAAAAGCTAACTCAGACTTAGTTATTTTGTTCTACGATAACCCTGTTTGGCTTCTTATCTTACGTTCTTGTTCATTTTTTCAAACAGTATGTTTCACTTTTAACGTTACAATAGAAAAGGCTGTGGGTGAAGACTAACCGATGTGTTAGTAACATCTCAGGTAACATTGGCTGGGGCTGCTGGAGCGTAAACTTCGCCAAATCTAATAAAGAGCAGGATAGATGCAAACATTAATACCCCTAAAATCTGTTAGCATCCAGGACCGGCTTCCACACAGTGGGGAAATACTACACAGTGGATGTAGTAGTTGTGAACTGGGCTTTTTTTTTCTTTTTTTTATCCCAGAACCTTATGTAGTTAGTTAATGATGTGCTTATTGGCATTGGAAGTAATACTGGTTTACTGCAGTAGGTAATAAGGTAGTTAACCGGAACAAGCTAACATTTGCAGCTTACGTTAAAGCAGATAAACACTGTTCCTTTTGGGTTTTGGAAAGGCTAAAAAAAGACACCACCCTCCAAAATCTTTAGATACAGAGTATTTATCTTATTACAGCCCCATGTACATCACTTCAGCATGTGGAGAAATCCAAAGCTTGACAGGCCTGCTGTTCCTAGTTATGGTGGCTAAGCTGACATAATATTGTAATACTGTCAGGTGTTGGATGATGAAATTCAGTGAAGTGGCATTTCTTTTTGCATCCTTTAATACATTTTAGTCAACCAATGGAATAATTGAGCTCCACTTTCTACCCAGTCCCAGCTGTCGATATGACAACCAACTCATGATCTCATACCTATTCATCAGAAAGACTACCATAGGAACAAAGAGGCTAAATATCCATTTCTATGCAGTTTAGGGCTGTGAGATCAATCGTCTTGGCCACAGTGGAAGTGGTGGGTTGCTCTGACATCTAGCAACACAGACGCTGCTTTGTGGTCATGAATGTTTCCTCGCTATGAGCTCAGAGATACATCCTGGGCCAGTCGAACAACAAGGGGATTGTGCAGGAGGATGCTGAGACAGGACCTAGTGTTGACTAGCCATTGTTGATTGTGTAGATGCAAGGATAATGTTTGCCAGACTTTTAGGTCAGAATATTATGAGTCATGCTATTTGGAGCGAGGTGGATGGATGTACAGTTGGTATTTGGTGGATTAAAAGAGATATATAATAAATACATTGTTTTTAGCCATGCAGTCAGTTGGACAGTCGCACAGTTGGTCCATGACTTTGGTCCAGACTTAAATATATCAACTATTGGGCTATTGGATGGATTGTTATTTAATTTTGTACAGACATTCATGGTCCATGGTGGCGCTTTTCCTCTAGCGCCACCATGAGGTTCACATTTATGGTTTGTGTTGAAATGTCTCAACAGTTTGATAGATTGCCATGGAATTCGGCATATATATCAATGTTCCCCTCAGGATGAACTGTAATAACTTTGGTGATCCTCTGACCTTCCATGTAGCGCCATCAGATTTGTCATCAGATTTGTCCAGTGCTTTGGTTTATGACCAATTGCCTGCAAAATAATGACATTCCCATCAGCCTCAGCTGCTAATTAGCAGATGTTAGCATGCTAACATTTGCATGATGATGAACATAATAAACATTATACCTGCTGGTATAACATCAGCATGTTAACATTGTGAGCATGTTAGCATTTGCATTTAATTCAAAGCACCACTGTGCCTTAGTACAACCTCACAGAGGTGCTAGCATGGCTGTAGACTCTGTCTTGTTTACATAGTAGTACGTAGGTTTAGCTGCTATCTGAGTGGGTGTATACAAAAGAACTATTGAGTCAAGGATAAAAAATCCAGACCTGGAATCCAAGAGAAATTTACTGCTTTTCTGTTTATTTTAAGGCCTAACCAATAGTTTATTTCAAAGAATATCTGTGGTGTAGACCTGTCAATACAGCCAATAGTCTCCACATTCTCCACATACTGGCTAAAGAGCGACTATAATGTGGCAGACCCTCTCTGTAAACTTTGATCTCCTTTCATTTTGTCTTTTTTGCAATCCAGAGAGAGAGTTTGCTCAAGCATTCATGCTCTTTTAGCACATTTCCTTGGTATCAGTGGCCAGTGTAAGTCAGTTGATCAAGTCCCAAACATTTCAAGAAACTTTACAGGGCATATGTGTTGAGTTTTGTGAATTTTGTCTTTTCTGTCATTTTACATAGTGTGCCATGTCAGAGATCTGGTCTCAGGTGAGTCAATTTAGCACTGTTATCTTTAGTGTTTGGTTTTTTTTTTCGTCATGCTTACTCACTAAACCACTATGAAACTGTTAGGGATTATAGGCCCTGATCAAGGGCATCTCAGTGGTAACAGGAGATAATATTATGCATTCAGTTTCCCTGCCCACATTGTCTTAACAGCTGATGTCTGTTGCTCTGACCTCAAGGCTCCTTCATCATTAACGAAAGACCACACAGTGAAACGTTTGTCTCCTCTCTCTCCTCCTAGTGTGACAGAGACTGTGAGCAGCTCTTATGGAGGAGGCGGCGGAGACGACGATGAGCAAGCCCTGCAGGAGCGCATGGCCAAACGCGAGGAGAGACGGCAGAGACGCATGAAGGAGGCGCTGGAGAGACAGAGGCAGCTGGACCCCACCGCCACCGAGGACAACGACAGCGTCGCCATGGAGAAAAACAACGCAGAAGAGGAGAGGCCATCCTCCGGGCGTAGGGGCCGTTACCGTGACAATGAGGATGAAGAGGAGAAGACGGCGACGTACAGCTCTAGGAGAGAGGAGAAGGAAATAGAGGAGCCAAGGGAGGAAGAAGAGGCTGCTCCTGAGGGAGGAGAGGAAGCAGACGAGGGGGTAGATGAAGAGGAGGAGCAGAAAGTGGAAGTGGTGGAGGACAAACCGAGAAGGTCTTACATGAGAGAACAGGTGAGTCACCTGTTTGTACTTCATGTGTTTTAGTCATTTATTGTATTTTTAGTAGCTGACAGTCCCTGCAAATGTGATGCTTGTTTCTGTTGGAATCAACTGAAGAACCTAAAATTCGAAACAAGGTATGGTCATTGATTTACTGAATAATGCACATCTTCGAGTCACCCAATGATCTTTCTTTCAAAGAACTGCTGCAAACCTTTTGTCATAGGAACTCGCTGAAGAAGAAGCACATTCAGTAGTCAGTGAGAGTTCAAACCTGGCCAAGTCAACAAATTCAGAGGCTGAGGAGGATGCAGTAGCTGAAGAGGTACCCGAGGATGATTATGTAGCTTATGCATCAGAGAACAAGTCTATGACACTCAGACATGACACTGAAGAGGACAATGAGGTATCTGAGATACTGCACTCAAAGGATAATGAGGTATCATACATGTGGTAAGATTTTCAGTAGAGGTGTGATGCTCAGCACAGAAAATCTCTCTGGGTAACTTCAGTGTCTTCATGCATATTTGAAGAGATGTGTAAACAGAAATCTCAAGATTAAACCACTAAAAATTCTCTTAATAAGGCTTTTTGACTTTGTGATTTATGTTGGAGCCAGATGCTGAAATTACCCAGACACCTCGTGTCGTCACAGCGTGGTTTGCACCATTTCCAAACTGGTGGTAACAGAGCCTATGTTTTCTGAGGTGTGGTTGCAGCCATGCAGTCAGATTTTTGATTAGGTTAATGCTATGCCTCACAGAGTGGTCACTGTGTTTTTTCTGCATGTCTTCCACCTCAGCTATGAGAGCAGCATCACTTATTACACTGACTCCACTCCAAAAACTCACTGTAGCAGAGGAACATCATGTAATTTAAAATAATAAGTGTCTTTAGTGCAAGTGGCCATTATAAGGAGATCATTGAGCCATCACATCATGTGTGTACTTCCAGTCAAATGTTTTACACTTTACATTTTTTGTCATTTTAGAACCCCTGAAATGAGAAAACAGAAATTATGAAAATGTCTTAATAAAATGGGAATTGTTTATGACTTTTCTAGTGGCTTTTCAATGGCCTGATGAACTACAAATGCCAAACCTGTCCACAATACATGTTTCATCTGCAGCAGTCCACACAAGCCTATGAACTCTTTTAATGCATTAATAAGAGTTTCCATTTATCACGCAACCCATTAGCCGTGCCTCCCAAACTCTTCTCTACACAGTTTAAGGGAGCACTTTCCACCTTGATTTCTTGTGTAGGCTTCTCTTACACAAACAGAACACCCTTATGAACTAAGCATTTTATTTTGTTGTCAGTCTAGATCTGTCTGACCTCTTTTGCCCAGAGCTCTTTTCAGTTTCTAGATGCCCTTGATAGTGTAAACACCAGTGTTTAAAGACACTTCATGTTTCTTGGCACTTTCCCTGTTAAGATAAACACATTTCTTATTCCTCTGAGTAATAATAGTGTGATTTTTTTTTCTCTCTGTTTTTGAGCTGACATGTGCCTGCCAAATCTCAGATTGTTGCAAAGACATTATTACAGTAAATACATATTAATGGGCGAGCTTGCATGTCATAAAGAGAGTCTAAATGAGCGCTCTAGTAAAGACAGGTGTGCTGAAAACGTCCACCAGCTCATCCTGTGTTATGTTAAAAATGCATTGACTGTGCTAGACAGCATTAAGAGTAAGACAAAGGTACTCTGCTCTGTGCTACTGCTTAATAATATACAGTGCTTTGACTGGCAGTGTACATATTGGGCTTAGACACAATGATTATAATTTATGAAACTTGAATCGTGTTTTTGATGATGGCTAACAGTCAGAGACAGAAAATATGCAGCTGGAGACACTCCCCTGGTGATCACATGTTAGATAATCCTGTCTCAGGAGTAATTCTGGAGTGGACGCTGTGTTGTGACGTTCTGTGTTATTTTGTTTGGGGTGTGCTCTCCGTCTCTTTTTCTGGTTGCCATCCCGTGATGTCACAAGACAGGCTCTGCCCACTCGGCATCTTTGTTCACTCGTCCCTGTGGTTGTTTCCGTGCAGGTGAATGAGAGAGGCGGGGCCAGGGAGGAGCAGGGGAAGCAGAACGGAGGGCTGTATGAGGAGGCGGCGCCCAAACAGCACAGGAAACCTGAGAGGACCCTCAGGTACACAGACACAACAACACACATCAAGTGACCTGCTGGCTTCCACTGAGGCAAAACTGGGGATAGCCAGCTCTGATGAATCATTCAAGAAACACTTTTTTCAACAAAACCCATCAAAATACATGTTACCAGTTAAGAATATCAAAAAAATGGCCTGAATGCGATTAGTCTGTGCAGTGTTGCTAAAATATTAAGAATCCAGATAGTATCTTTCATCTCATTTTACATATTATCTCCTTTTTACTAGTGATGCACCAATATGGATGTTTTAAGCCAATAGACAATATTTTCCCACATGCATTTTCAATATTTTCCCACCTGGCAGATACTCATTTCTAGTGCAAATCCTAGTGAGTCCTAGTCCTAGAGTCCTAGTGCAAATGTACATGAAAAACAAGTTACATTTTTCAGACATCAAACATGCTTAAAATGTAGTTTGTTTTTAAAAAGGCCTGATGCTTTTATTTTGAAGCTAAATGAACTATAATGGAGAAATCGCAATACTGCTTTATGAAGCTGATACTGGGCAATTACGACAACATGCTGATTTACCAGTGCCTGTCTACACTTGGTCAGTTGTGGAAAAGTACTGCAGTAACTTAATATTCTTGACACAAAGGTCAGTTGAGAAGATCAAGCTACCTAACAACCAAAGCTCACCGTTTCTTTCCAAAATAAGATATCCAGAAGTGAGAGGAAACACACACATTCCTCTGATTAAAAAAAAAAGATTGATATTATGAATTGAAAACAAAATGTAGTGCATTTTAAAGGATACTAAACAAGTCCTGCATTTACTGAATTATACTATTGCAGACTGGGTCTTATTCTGAAAATGATGGAGGAGAAATTTGTCGTAACACTTCACAGTGTTTGCATATGCTGAGCAGGGGCAGTTTAATCAGACAGGAACTTATTGATGTTGCAGGCTGACGTTTATTGTTTGTGGCTCAGGCTGGTTTAAAAGCATGGAAGTATTGCCTGAGGCATCTGAGAAATAATTGAAGAGCATATCTGAATCAGATTTTCAAGCAAACAAGCTGTTTTTGTTCGGCAGTCAGCCGTAGCAGAGCAGCAGTGTGTTTTGGACATGGGTCACCTCCTGTTAGTCCCCAGGGTGAAACACTGGGTGAAACATGAGATGTGCTGTAACATTATCTCTGCAAAAGTGATTGTTGGTATTTGCATGTGTGCACATGTGTTTTTGTCCGTCTGTGTGTGTTTGCTTGTCCATGAAAGATAGAAATCCTTGCAGTGTATGTTTAAATATTCAGTTTGTATCAAATGTCAAGTGTTAACCTGTATGTCAACCAGCTTTGCGTCCTACTTACACAGTTGTTGTTCCTGCGGTGACCTGCATGTGTGCTCTGACCCGTGTTTGTGTGTGTGTGTCCCAGTCGTGGCAGCGTACGTTCCCCCGAGGTGTCCGCGGGTGACGACCAGGACGACGCCGCCCGCCTGGAGGCCGAGCGCAAGCTGGAGGAGCTGAAGCGTCGCCGCGACGACGCGGAGAGCGAGGAGTTCGAGAGGATGAGGCAGAAGCAGCAGGAGGCCGAAGCCGAGCTGGAGGAGCTGAAGAGGAAGAGGGAGGATAGGAGGAAGGTGCTGGAGGAGGAGGAGAGGCAGAGGAAGCAGGAGGAGGCGGAGAAGAAAGCCAGAGAGGAGGTAGGGAAGAGAGAGGGATGTTTGTGTCAGCCACTTTATGGATGGTCTATCTTTCTATTCTACCTTTTATCCAATTTCTTCTTGATGATTTGTTAAAATCAAACTGAAATTGTGGTTCTCCTCATTCTTTGTGTAAGGAAATATAAACTATAATGTTGCTGCAGGTATTGTGCACACTTTGACTCATTTATTCCTCTCATTTCTTCCAGTTATATCTTTAAAGTTCACAACCCGCGTCCCCATTTTCTTTTTTTTTTTACTCCGCCATTTTCATGTTGATTTAGCCTTTACACCTGTGTGCGCTGAAGCCCATGCATCACACTCATACTAGCGCCGCGGAGACGTTATCTTGCCATACGTCACTGTTATCATGACTCAACCTACAGTATTTGGGTCCCCACTCGTAACTCATGTATGTCACTCCTTTTTCCTCCTCTTATACCGACCTCATCCGTATGTACCTCACATGTGATAACCTCCTCCTTCCTATGTGATCACATCTGTATTCAGCCGCGCAATGTCATTCATTTTCCCCTTTCATCCGCTCGCTCTGAGGCCCTTGCAGTCTCGCTATTACCCTGACTTGTCTTCTTTGTTGATCTTGGCTCCAAATGTGGCGGCCCCGTCTCTCGCTATCTGCCCCTGTTCTTCTTCTCTTGTGGGATGTTAATGAGGCCTTTTGGTTTATAATTAAAAGATGGCCCAGAGATACAGAGAGACTAATTAACCAAGACAAGGCTGCTGGAGAGGGCTGATATACTGCCAAGCACCAGCCCTCTTCTGAATACAGTACAAATGGTTCATACATTAATTGTTTAAAAAAAAACTGTTGATAGTCTGCATGTCTCAAGCTTTCTAAAATGGCTTTTTTTTTCCTGAGGCAGGCGATCACTGTAAATAAGAATTTGCTCTCTAATTGAATTTGTTCCTGACCTGCTTCATAAGTAAATCAATTACAAAGTGGCACATATCTATTGTCTGGCTCTGCTGCATTCCTGATTGTTGGCTGCCTGTCATGTTGGTGATGCTATTGAATACAATACTCAAGATAATATAAGTACATTTCCATTTTCTCTGTTACATGAAAGTCATTCAACTTATACCCAGTTCTTGAAAGATTTTGCATTTGCTGCTCCAAACACTCTGGGTCCGTTAGCTCGTTCCCAGGCAAAATCCACCGTCGCACAGGAAGTGTATTTTAGGTTTCCAGCAGCAACAGTGGTTTGTTTAGAGTAAATACAAGAGAAATGGGCAGTTAGCATGAGCAGCAATATCCGGCATGGCTGAGCTGGCAAAGAACAGAGCGCCACCTACATAATGCTACAGTTGAATTAACGGAAAGTTCCCTGTCAAAATAAAAAAAATCTGCCTCAGCTCTAAACACGTCTGTCTTTCTCAGGAGGAGAAGAGGAAGATGAAGGAGGAGATTGAAAGGAGGAGAGCGGAGGCAGCTGAGAAGAGACAGAAGGTGGAGGACACTATGGACGGGGAGGACAGACCCTTCAAATGTGTCAGCCCTCGAGGCTCCTCTCTGAAGGTCAGTCCGCCATTTTTAACCTCCCACCTCTGCTCCGCGTCCAACAGGAGAGTGTCAGTCCAGTTTTTTTGCCAATTGACCGTTTGCTTCATAGTTATTGTTGCTCTATATATATATATATATATATATATATATATATATATATATATAGGTTTACCACTCAAATTCTTAGTAATTCTTCAAACAGTAGTCCTTGATTTTAGGGAGGGGTTTTAGCTAATGGTCAGTCAATCAGCCAGTTCTTCATAAATACAGATAATTCAATTCAATACTTAAACAATTGTAACTGTAAAACACTTTGCCTGTGTTGTATTTTTCCATCCATCCAGCGCAGTCGTCAGCATAATGGAGTCAATATAATACTTCCCCAAAACCTGCAAATCCCACTCATCCGGCAGTGCAGCAAAGCTCAAGCTAAACATTCAAAATATTTGGAGAGATTAAGTGCCAGATGACCCGCATCTGCCCCTATCACCTCTTTTAGCTCTCTGCATGAAGTGTTATCTGACTGAGATGAAGGTGTTTATAAATGGAAATAGCCTCGATGAACTAGGGGAGAAATGTGAGAAAGTCGGCTGCTGACACATTTTTCTGTGTTTTATTTCACTGTTTGCTTTGAAATTCTGCTGACATGTTAACCTGTTTGTCACAAGAAACACTGCAGTAGGAAAAGCAACCTTCATCAACCCTGTGCGTGCCCCTCCCCACCCCATCCAAAGATGAACGGTTGTCACGGCGAAGGAACGTTTAATCAACTCAAATGTGAATAAATGTTTCCAGTGTTGCCAAAAGCCAACTCCCACACACTCAGAATCGAGGGGGATTTTCAGCCAGTGGAGAAAATCTAATTAGTGACAGTTAGCAGTAATATCCATCTGGCCCGTCCCGGTGAGACTCCAGACTGGAGGCTTGGCTCTAATGGTGTGTGAGCTCTGATCATAGTGGAGTCAAGTACTTTGTTTGTTTGTGGTCAGTTTTTTTTTAATAATGCAGAACTGTAATTCTCACCTCACAGACACAGCTTTACTTTGTGGTCATGTTCACTGTAGGTACAGCTGTGTTCGTGTATGTTATGTGTGTGTGTGTGTGTGTGTGTGTGTGTGTGTGTGTGTGTGTGTCATCTGGCTGTTTTATATTTCATACACTACACACTGTGTTGTGTATGAACTGTTGTTTTGCAGTGTTATACGTTTTGTTTATGTGACACTGTATTACCAGGTCACAACACAGTTGCAATGTATGTTTTCTCTTAATCGATTTTTCGGTCACTTGGTGGCAGCAGAACAAGCTATAAACACAACATTGATATATTCACCTGATAAAGCTGATATGGCTAATGCATTAGCAAACAGTTCATTTACACATCCAGCAGATACAGAGCAACATTTTGAGTCGTGTTTCTGGTCACTTGGTGAATGTAAATCCATTATTCACTCTCCTTTTAGCTCTGTTTTGGTCTTTACCAACTTCTGAGTTAAACATCTGGCTCTTTAGCTTATTAATGCTCCACTATGTTCACCAGCTACTCGCTGACTTTGTCTATCTGCTTGGTTTGGTGCTAGACAGGTAGCATACAGCTTTTTTGTTGAAAACAGCTGACTGCTGCAGCTGGAAACACAAGTTAATGAAAGTTGCGGTTCTGTAAAAACCAAAACAATGAGCTGAAAGATGCTACAAAAAAACTCCATAGAGCTGAGGGAAACTGCAGAGTTGGGTGATAATTCTATGTGGGTTCATTACTACGAGTGATACCTTTCATACTATACATGGTCATTTGATCCATTGTTGATGTAAAAATATTGATTAGTGCAGCTTTAAAAATATTTTGGTTATCACAGAACACAATATGGGATGTTGTAATCATAGACTGTATATAAAGCTGGATGACATGATAGCTCCCCAAAAGTGAAGCCAAAACATCTCGATCGCCCCCTGGTGGCTGGCTGCAATATAGGTCATAAGCCCCTCCTCCTCCATGTTAGCGGATGGGACATGGGCCAAACTGAAAAGTCAAAGTACACTTCAAATAAATGTTTCCCAAAGATGGTTTCCGTCATTTTAGGTAGTTCTTATTACGCTGATGTTTGTTCAAGTGTTCGTTTTTCTAATCAGTTTGGTTTTTAATTAGTTATTTGATGCTACAAAATCGGGGTTTCACGTCATGATTGGCAACTGTGAGTGTACTTGCGATTGGTTCAGGCGGCTGTATAGGCGGGACCTCAACACCCCAGCTCCACCGCGGATCACTACTGCGCAGACTCTGGCTCCAAATCACATCACCAGCGCAAGATGGCAGCTCCCGTAACCGGGGTATTTTGGCTTCATTTTTTACAATGGGAGGAAGTGGAGACGCGTCGTCCATCTTTACATACAGTCTATGGTCGTAATAGTCACATAAGTGGAAAGAACACACGCAAATAGACTCACATGTTGCCAAATAAAGACTGAACAACAGCAGATAGATCAGTTTTTCCTATTTGTTACATAAATTTTGCTTTTCTTTGAAACCTGCCTACAGTCTATTTCAAAATTGCATGCATGCCATTGAGAACATACATTGTTTTCTTCGTTGCCTTTTTCCTTTTTTTTGCCCAACAACTGCCATATTGTGGCTCCTGTTACACTAAAACAGCCTCCCTATCAGCAGTCACCTCCCAGTGGAACACAGTTCCAGGAGCTCGCCTAAATGTTATCAGTAAACCAGCATAACCCTGCTCCATACTGTAAATAAAGGACAGTGTTCTCTGGGAGAGAAGGATGGGACAGAATGAAGGACAGGCTGCGGGGATGCAGGAATGTGATTAGGGTTAACAGGATTACTGTAACTGCGTTCGGATGGCTACAGCTCTTTAAAACGCATCTGAGAATGGGGAATTTCCTGTCGAGGAGTATTTTGGGAACTCCCACATTCGGTAGCAGCCGAGTGCAAGGTCCTTTTTCACAGGGAGAGGAGGAGAGAGCTTTTTCTGCAGCTTCTTCTTTTGTCCATTTAAAGGGTTTTTTTTGTGAGTGCCTAAGGAACACAAGTGTTGCCCCCTCATTTAGCCTTTTTTTTTTTTTTTCGTATATCATAAACAATCCTCTGAGAATTCCCACAGTCCAACGGCAGAGATAGGAAAAGATAGAAAGAGATAGGAAAAAAACCTGCTGTGTTTTTTCTGTGAGTGTGTGTTTGCATGTGTGTGCATGTCGTTCAGAGCATTCTGCACACGGAGGGAACAATCAGTTACATTGTGTGTTGCTGGTCAGGAAAATTCAGTTTATTGAGCATATGAAGAAATCAGACAAAATGAGACACACATACTGTTTTAGTCCAGTGATTATTGGCATGAAAGTACATAATGCTGTTTAAGTTGTGAAAAATAGCAGCAGTAATTACTTACAGAATCACGTGTGTGTCTACATATTGACTCATGAACTCAAGTCAGCAATGGCATTTACAATGAAACTACTCATACAAACAATAACGATAGAAGTGTGGAAATCAAGGGGAGGGCTGGGTTTAACATCTGTTTTAAGGCTACTGAAGAGTGAAGGAAAACATTGTGTTGCAGTGATGTATGCATGCGTGGAATATCACTGCAATATTTATTAACCTAGAGCTCTAATTAACCTTTCTCAACAGATTGGAGAGAGGGCAGAGTTCCTGAACAAGTCGGCACAGAAAAGGTAAAAACATACAAACGCTGAGCATGTAGGACTTGCAGTCCTGTTCTGCTGGAAAAATGTAGCCCAGAGTGGAAGTTTTAATTCCCACTTGGGGTTGCAAGTGTCGTCTCTCAAGGCACTAAAGATGAAATGCTCAGCCACACTGTGTGTAATATTCAAAGAGGACTCATGCTGTGTGTGCTAACTATTTGCTTCTGCCCAGCAGCACGGTGAAGATGTCCCATTCTCCTGTGGTGTCCAAGATAGACAACAGGCTGGAGCAGTACACCTCAGCTGCTCAGGTTAGCAGTTTTCCGACAGTAAAATGTTGTAGCAAAAAGGCAGCAGTGTGGCATTGACATTGGTGACACAATGTTGACACTGTAGTTACTTATTTAGTTTTTATTTCCGTGTAATGTAAAACATTTGGCCTATCCCACTTGGGAGAGACACAGCTATATATCAAACATCATAAAATACAAAACCAAAATAAAAACATCAGTTTTAACATTATTATACACTTCTATATACTTTAAAGTGACATACATTTATGTGCAAATCTCAAAAATATTGTATACCAAATAGCAGAAGATAAAAAAGAATGGCTACAAGCCTAGTTTAAGTTTATCTTCCTCATGAAAGGTGTTTTTCCTCATCTCCCATACTTTTTTTAAGTGGCTAGCTTAAATATTTCATGTGACTCGCCAACTCAGTCTTTGTGCATCTTCCATGTTTAAAAATCTATTTCTTGTTTAATTATCTTACTACAAGGATTGCGTGGTTCCCAGTCAAAAAGATGATAGAAAACAAAATGAGGCTTCCATTCTGGGCCTAAAACGTACCCAAATGTAACCATCCTGTGTCCTATCGAAGTGTCCTAAACTGGAAACACATTAGTGTGGCGTGTCGCTCCCTTATGCTAATTCTTTTTTAAGTCATACCCAGCATGTTTCTCTTTTGATTTGAATACAACACAAAGCAACACAATAATATTTCTCAGTGCACTTTGCACTGTAGGAATTTGTAACTGTTATTATTAGTCAGCTCGTGTGGGTTTAAAAAAAATAAAACGACAGGTATCTGAGCTTTGATCAGAGCATCCATCCCTGCTATTCACCACCTTAAACCCACCACTTTGCTTCAGCAGAGGGAGAACAAGGAGTCTCGATCCCCTCGTTCTGGTGCGGTGGATCTGCCCATGGTTGGCACCGACAGCATACGAAACATCAAGAGCATGTGGGAGAAAGGCAACGTGTTCACCCCGCCTGGAGGCGGCGGGACCACGTTCAAGGTAAAAGACGAGGTGGTGGAGGATGAGACAAAGTTAATGAAACTTGTGTGTTCCTGTGTGACTGGAGCAGAGAGAGAGAGAGAGGAAAGAGCCCAATTCACTGGCACTTCCTGCTCTGCCCCGTTGCCGATGACGACCAGGCTTAGCTGACCTTTGACCCTATCCAAACAGGAAGCAGCTGTGATGAAGACAGGCGTGGCTGGCCGCATCAACGACTGGCTGAATAAAACCCCAGAGAGGGCCAAAGCGTCAGGAGAAAGGCCAGTGGTAGGTCGTCGCCGTAGCAACCCCTGTTGCTGCTGCAAGGAAGTACAGTACATGTAGTGTATAGCTCTGGGCCCTATAGAGAAATGCTTAAGAAAACAGCAACATAGCAGATGCAGCTGTGTTGACTGACCTGCATTATGGTTCAGAGATCTTTATATACGTGTAGATTTATATCGGTATGTTTTAACTTATCAGAGACTGAAAAACACATTTTTTCATCACCTTCTTACTGCGAGCGATGGGGTCCTACATGAACACACGAACAGTTTTGGTTATTTCACATGAGATATTTCTGTATTTCTTTTTTTTTTTTCCTTTTCTGCACTCGTCGAACTGGGCGGGGCTATGATGGAACACTATGATGTCACATTCTTCCACGCACCAATCAGGATTTAGCAATATTTAAATCAGAATCTGATGACAGTTGGTGGTCACTGTCAATCAAATCTGGTCAAACCACACCCACACAGTCCCGAAGAAGCAGATTAGCTGAGTTTTGGAGTGTTGAACTCTTTATAAATAATACATAACAATGTATTTTCATTTATTATTAGCTTATTTAGTGAATGTTAAATGTTACAGAGAAAAACTTGCGGTCTGAAACCAAGTTTTTAGGGTGTGTCTGCTTGTAGTTGGGTTAAAGACAGAACTTGACACATTAATGCAACATTTACTTTGTTCAAAACTTTTTAAAAGCTCACTTGTATGGATTCACTAGTCAGTTGTTCATGAGGGAACAGTGATCCTGTAACATCTGAGCTGCATTCATTCCAGCAAACACTGGTCAACCTCATAATAAACTGCAGTACTCTCACTCTGCACTGCAGTATTGTTATTATTATGATGATACTGTCACAATTACTGCTGGTCATGTTCTGTACGGTAGCTGTTTTATAATCATTTTCAAATGATGCAGTGGAGCAAGTCGGGGTGAGATATTATCTGTCTGGCACCACCTGGTGGCCGCAAAGAAAAATAACTTATGAAGCATCTGAGCTTGCTACAGTCCACTCTTACATCTGCCATAATATATGGATAGAGTACATGTGGAAATTGTAGACTTGGCATCAGTTTGGTAAACAGTGTCACTTAAGCATTTTATCTTAAGCTTATCATAAGCTTTGCTAGCAGACGGACAACAAGCTTGAGTGTTTTTGTTTCAGTCCTGCTCATGTGGAGCATGCCTCTCTTCACTCCTACCTATATATTCACCCAAATATTTATGTTAGAGCTTTACATGTCGCGGATTATGGCTTGTGCTCAAATAGGTAACACACAGCAGGAGAGAGTATGAGGGCATAAGAGGAAACTATTAATACAGACATTTCCAAAATAAAGTGTCTAACAAAAAGTTGATAAACTGGAACTCTTTTGCCACAGAAGGATGATATCCAGTGTTAAAACATTAATAACTGGATTTTACTTTGCATTGTGATGGAGTGTCTTGCAAGAGGATTGCCTCAGACTCCCAGTGAGAGTGCTATTTTCCACTTTCTCAAGACAAGCACCTCTCTGCTTGATAGTGTCTGTCAACCTTTGCTCTGGTTCCTCAAGCTCTCCCCTACATCTCAGCTACTCTGCCATTTGCCACAATATGACCACTATTTTCAAATTGACCTACAAATGCAGAGCACTCTGAGCACCACTGATATGATGCTTTGTCTCTGCCTCTTGTTTTCTGTCTCTCTCTGAAAGGACCTGAAGCCTGTTGACGTCACCAACAAGAGGAGTCTATGGGAAAACAAAGGTGCCTCTCCAACCAAGGTAGCTGTTATTCATTTCAAACTATTCACTAGCCTAGTCTAGTATCAGGAAGAAAGAGAGAGTACCAGTCTCCACCCATCGGGGAAAATCCAAGTGGAGTATGTCCAGATGAAGTTTTAACTATGCCAAATTGGTTTGTGGTCTTGGAAGGATTTCCCATGGTTTTTCATAGTTTACCAGTTGTTGTCAATCAAGAGAATGTTTCCTTAAAGAGACAAAGTAGGAATATTAAAATAAACTCACAATGTTGTGACCCTGGTGTCGCAGCAATGGGAATAACAATGACTTCTGTTTGTTTTTGTTTTAAAGAACTCTCATAGCTAGTTGACCTCACCGTTAAATCTGGAATAAGCCTGGAGAGGTAACGCAGTAATTGTGATGAGTGCTCTCTTCAAAGCACTCATCACAGAATGACCTCACACTGTGCTGTCACACTGTTGACTTTTTCGCTCTGTGTTGTTGGCAAAGCTATGCTCTGTTCTGCTGTGGTTGGACACTGCTGCTTCTTCTATCCAAAGTTAGATATTTTAATTTGACAAATGTGTCATAAGTTCACATGATTTCTCTGTTGAATATTATTCAAGTCGCTTCACACCACAAACTCATAACATTTCAGAGGATGTAATTATCTGCGTTTTGTAAATGTTGAGCATTAAACATCAGTTGCTTTCCAAAATGCACATAGGGCATTTAGGAAAAACTCTTAACTTTGCAAAGCATGTCTGCCAGATGTTCTAAGTGCTGTGAAATAAAAGAAACAAAGCGAACATATCAACAGAGCCATAGTAAAGCCAATTTAAAAGGATTACGCCGTTGACTCCATTAACACCCATAACTTGTTAAAGCCGACTCAACAAAATCCAGAAGATTACAGTTTAGTGTAAATTCTGTGTCATAAAAAACCTTTAACAGTGCGCCTGTTGTCCAACTGCGGGCTGAATGCTTTTCACAAATGGCTGTATCACATCACCGCTCCTTCTTCTGACAACCACAAATCACTACGCTCAGTCCAACTTCACTTGACTTTATATTGCACTAATGGAGAAACTGTTTACAGCAGTCTTTACAAGTAAGACGCCTTGCTGAGTTTGGCAGTTTGACAGTATTGAATCACTGTTATCGCCTCACATTTTCAAACAAGTCTGACTAAACCTGACATGAATAAATTGTCTTATCAGTTTTATTTCTATACATAGATAAAGCTGTGTTTGTAGAGCTGCTTAGCAGAAGTGAAACCCCACATTTAAAACAGAGTACGACAAGGATGTCCTACCTACCACACTTACTTTAACATAAACTTAACTTACCTCCCTTCCTTCCTTCCTACCCTGGTAGTGCTGTGTTCCTGCAGCCAACAGCTGCAGTGCAGGCCGGAGGCTGTGGTCCGCCACAGTGAGTAGTGGGGTTGGAGGGCACTAGGCGGTGGTCTGCACTGACGTAAAAAGGGCCCTGGACAGGAAAGGTAGCGGTTAGTGACCTTGTCATTAGCTAACCGTGCTATGCTGTGATGTCAGGGAAGGCAAGATGAGCAGGATAACGACTGGCGAGAGAGATCTGGATAGGTCCCAAGAGTCTGTATAGGTGGAAGTGTAAGATCAGAAGTGGTTGTAAGCACTTGCTGCTTTGACTGGAAGCTTTGCAGGTATGTTTTGCTAACTTTCTGCATCTGTCTGCATCTATGCTGCCTTTATTACCTTTCTGTCTTCATGTCTTGCAGGTGGCAGGCAGAGGGGAGACCAAATCAGTCGCCAACGGTGAGTTTTTACAAGCCAGCAAAAGTGGCTCATAACTGCAGAGCTTGTGAATGAGTGTGCAAGAAAACACACAAATGGGTGGGCAGGCATGTGGGCAGGCAAACTGCAGTCATCGGGTGAACTTGTGGCTCCAAAATGTCAACTTTTGAAAACCTAAGAAACGCCACCTTATTCTTAGCTGGGCCACAGTGTTATTTTTTTTTTTTGTGTTTTTTTTTTTCATTTTTCTAATTGCTGTCAGAAACCAAAAGAGCACTTAATCTTTTAGTTGAAGTAAAAACATGGAAATGACCAAAATGAATTGCAAGGTTTTTACCCAACAGTGACAGTATGTTTTTAAAAGTAAGTTGGCAGCAATACATGGTTGTAAAGATAAAAGGGAAGCTAGACACTGTAAAAAAAAAAGAGATTTTCTCTTTGTCTAGTATCCCCGTCCAACTGTTTGTCGTGCCAGCTAACAGCTACAGTGGGAGGGCATAGAGGTTCAAGGTATTCACCCAAAATCCCACCCACATCAATTCAGGCATCTCAACCCACCAGTAGAAGTAGCCAGTGCAGCGAAAAACACTGATCCCTCACTGGCTTCCCACCAGCGAACATTTCCAATTGTGTTTGTTAGGACAAATGTCCCAGCACTTTGGCTGGAAGGTAATTTTTGCAGAGATTGGAGGTGTGGCCTTCTGGTTAAGTGAGTCATCTTGTCACTGGCTCTTTGATTTATACGACACCATGTGTCTCAAAACTAATAACTGACCCTATCATAGCCTACCCTGCTGTCTTTGTCAATTTGCCTTTTGGCCTTTTGCTCCACAGCGTTTTAGGATGCCACTTAAACATTGCTTGCTATTTTAAAATCAGATCTGAGTGCAGCCTCCTCCTCCTTTTGTTCCCCCCAGCGGGCAGAAGAGGGGTTTTGGCCTTGAGGGATTCTGTACATATATGTGTAATGTGTTGCTTGTTCAGTGCACAGGATCACACACACATACACACACCAGTTTCACCTCTATAAACCCACTCAACAGCCATCTCAACGCCACTCAAACCTTTCAGCTTTTCCACTCATGTCACTCATTAGCACGCCATCACAGTGTGACTCTGTGGATGACTTTGTAGGCTTTGTATAGATTTTGTATTTCTTGCTAGTAGTCGGCTGCAGGGCCTTACAGACATTTGACACCACACTGGACCACATGCAAGTTAGCAGCCTCACGTTCTCCACATGCCTGGCTCTGATAGAGAGCTTCTAAATAATGTTCACCATCTTGGTAATAGTGAAGTTGGAAATTGACCTGATGATGCCGCTATATGGAAACTTAAGACATCACCAAAATGTTTACAATTCATCCTAAGGCGGACATTGCCAGGCTGCTAGCATGGCTAAAACGCACATGTAGATATACAGTAGTATCTGTGATGTCCCCCATAGTTTTCAGAAGGGATATTTACAAGTCTGATTTTGTGTTCATGTTTGCCGCCATTTTGTCAGTCTCTTGGAGCCAGCAAATCTAAATTTGAGCAAGTTTTGAGTGGAGTCTGGGTGATGCTAAAGTGGGGCAAGCAAGCAGCAACCAACACAGTCTAATAGTCCCGTCAATCAAGCAAACACCCCCCAAAACATCCCTCTGAAAGGCAGTCTTGTTAATAACAATAAGATTCTTTGTGTGGTGGGGGTCTTTTCCATTAAGTTCAACACAGCAAGCATCAAATGACCTTTAAACTGCGTGTTAGCTGCATGACTTCAACACTTCACTGTGGTGTTTGACCTTGTGACACAGAGGGTTAAACCAAGCGACAGAGTCATGAAGCCACACCTGTCTGCAGACTTGTAGCAAAGCCGCTGATGGACTCGTTTTGTGTCTTTCACCAGGTATGGGACACTAATGTCTTGAAGGAGCCACTAAAGCTGGGGACCACGACAATCCAAGACTCTTCCTTTGACTTTGTCTTAAGAACCAAATAAATGATCACACTCCCGGGGGGGGGGGGGCAAGAAAACGGAGGGACAGGAGAGACGCTGTCCAAGCACTGTACCGAAACAGCATCATATTTCTGTACGGTTGCCACGTATAGTGCCTTTGCACAATGATTTTTGCTTTCTAAAAGAAACAAAATGCTGTGAAATTTGGACATTTACTATTACTAATTACTTTATACAATCCTGCCAGGAAGAAAAAAAAACAAATTAAATTTAGATTTATCTGTTGTACTCCTGCCGACAGTTTTGATAGAGACAGAGTAGATGAGTTAAAGGTTTCCACATTCCAAAGAGATGGGTG
The DNA here is from genome assembly GCA_005408345.1 of Macquaria australasica. Taxonomy (NCBI): domain Eukaryota; kingdom Metazoa; phylum Chordata; class Actinopteri; order Centrarchiformes; family Percichthyidae; genus Macquaria; species Macquaria australasica. The sequence continues at coordinate 2,068,681 of SEMN01000011.1, forward strand.
AAATTAGTTCCCTCCCTCATACAGTACATTTTCCATCTCTTTTTTTATTTATATTTAAAGCAAAAGCTTCACACATTGCTATTTTATTCAATGTTCACCAGTTCAGGATAGAAATATAAGCACTTCTAGAATTTAGCTGATTTCACTTTTATTATGTCTTACCAATAGTGCAGCAATGGTCTGAGTAATATATGTTAGCACATGTGATGTTTTGAATATGACCTATCATACTGTATCTTATATAACATCTTTATACTCATAACAAAAGGTATTTTTGCTTTTTTTTTTTGTATCCAGAAACTATTCACCAACAGGCAGTTAATTTCGGTGGTGATAGGAGTGTTGAATATTCAGAAGGCCATTATGACTTTTATTATCCATTTTGACATTTTATTTATGTTTTAATGTGTTTTGTTCTTTTCTATTTCTAGCTGTTTTTGTAGCTTTTGTACCTGTTTGATCACTTTAATATCTTCAGACATTCCTCTTAAAAAGCAGGTGCACAAGGTGCCTTCGCTGCTTAAAAGCGGTAGGTTTTATAACTAAATCGGCAAACCAACCTTCTTTTTTAAGTCTACCTTTAACTTCTTTATTGCCTCTATGCACAGTCTTATGCTCAGCGATACTTTTCTAATAAAGGGCATACAAAGTAAAATCAGGGTGCCTAAGCATATAGCAAGATACTAGTACAATACAAGGATATTTACCACTATGTAATTCTTCTGGCCTTATGATTGCAATGATAACATTTATGACAGCTGAGGTACAGTACATGATAGCCTCAAAGCAACTCAGTATGATATTAAGACTTGTGATTTTCATGTTTATTTTTCACCAACATGGTCTTAGGTAGCACATTCCCTTTCATAGTTTTTGCGTAACACAAGCTCTGATAATATTAACGGTTTGCCGGGGCATTAAATTGATCTTTGTTACTGCTCAAAAGTCTGACAATCACATTCCATGGCTCCTGAAAAGAGCAGGGGAGCTTGACCAAAATACTTTTAAGCGTGATTTAATGTGACATTTATGTATTTTTTAATACAGTGGTTTCATAAAGCCGTATTGTTTTGTTTTTTTGTTTTTTTACAACCTTGTGTCCATGTTATGTTTTTTAAAGTTCTTTTATTTCCATGTTTAACCAGACACCTGTTGTTTGTGTAGCGCTAAGCCTATGCAATACACTATCTGTAGTCTCTCTAAACACTCCCAATGTCATACAAGTGGGCAGTTTGCAACTGGATGAATGTTTTAAACATTGTACCCTTGACTCAACAACAGCAATAAAGACATTGAGGTATTCCACATTTGTTAAGTTTCCTTCCATATCTCCACCACTCTACTACGGACCACATATACTGTATATGCCCGCTGTGGCACAGAGTGTTGAAACACTTATTCAGTTATGGAGCCATGAAACTAACAACCTGAATACACCAATAAACAATATTGTTAGCTAAATCTAGCAAGATTTAAGAATAAGAATAAAAAATGAAAAATAAGCAAAAACACTTTTTTGTGAATTAAAACAATTTATTTCACTCTAATTTCTATCTTTCTCTAGCTCATTTTAGTTTTCAACCCTTTCATTTTCCTATTTTTGAGGGTCTTGGCATTCATTTTACGATTAATTTACACATTTCCAGTTTTCCTCCTGCTAGCTTAAAGAGCAACTTGCAAGTTGATTTTTTTTTTTTTTAATTAAATTTAGACTTAAGCTTTCCTGAAAATGACCATTTGAAAAGTTTATGCAGAATTTCATATGTTTTAAAAGACACAAGGGCAAACATTCAGAGGAAAAAGTGGCGCGTCATATGACGTGAGTCCCTGACTGCCTCAGCCCCACGTGGTAATTTAGTGAATCTGTCGTTTTTCGGTAGTTTTACGTCGCATTTCTCATTTTCTCATCATGGTGAATTGTGCTTGTGCAGGTTGCGCAAACTCCAGCCTGTCAGGACAAAGAGTCCACAGTTTTGCTAACCGGGAAAAAAGCACAGGCGCTACCGTTAGCTCATGCCCAGGTGTGTGTTGTGCAGGTGAAGAGACGGGTCTGTAACGGGAAAAACGCGGTGTGTGACGCTTATTATACACCGGAGGATTGTTTTCCCGGCGATATGACGGAGTTCAGGATGAGACATCAAGCCAGGACCGTGTGAGGCTCCTTCAGTACACACAGCTGCTTCATCAGCTCGACCAAAATGTGGCCTGTGCACCAAGTAAGTCTTGTTTTTTAACGTTTGCTAACTTCCAAATTAGGGTTAGGTAATGCCACATAAGACGATTCAAACTGATACTTGTGCATTAGTTTGTGTAAATAGCAATACTCCTGCCAGTAAGACAACCAATACTAGTTTTGTTATAGTCTGATATGTGATGGCAAACTTAACAATAGCTATCATTAGATATCGTTAGCCACTGGTCACTCAGCAGGACACCTGCCCAGTTCTCCACTGGTTCTCACACCACTACTCAGTTTCTCTCCTGTGGCCCTTATTTCTTCTAATCCAGTGATTTCCAACCACTGGCTCTTGTACCCCAACGTGTACTTCTCTGCTGTTGAAAAAAATGATAAAGAAATTAGGAATTGACTAAATCTATCCACATATTTGTGTCTGGGAGAAAAATCAACCCAAAAGTAAGATTTACAAATTTGTGTGATGCTGATCTTTATTGTTATGGTCACAATAACTTACCGACCATGGTAGTCTGGCTGCCTCAGTTTTCCACCAACCTCAGTCAATTGTAAGTTAAGACAGCAGAAAGACTAGTTGGAAAAAAGACAACAAAAAGCTAAAAGTGAAGATACTGTAAATGGTTGAAACAACCAGTTTGTCACTCCAAATGTTAGTACAGTAGTACAAATACAAATTTGGCCAAAACTGCTAAAAAAACATACCTTTGAACAATACCATAAAGCCATCAAAGGGCTGTGGGGACACGTCGGACATAAAAGGTTGGGACCCACTGCTCTAATCCTTGTCTGTTCCTGGTCTCTTGGCTCTTTCTAGTCGATTGACAGAAAAACACGTAATTACTACCATGATAAGTTTGATAAGTTTGGACCGTTGGTTGGAGAAAACTTTTAATTTGATTACATCGCCATGGGCTTTGGGAAATTGTGAGGGGCATTTTACGCTATTTTCTGACATTTTAGACACTAAAAGATTAATAATTTAATCAGAAAAATAATCAACAGGTTAACCAATAGTAAGAACAATAGCCAGTTGCAGCCCTAACAGCACACACCTTGTCCTGCAACATCAAGTGTGGTTTTTAAAAGGACAGACTAAGGACCCAGTCCTTGCCAAGTCCTCTGCTGCCTTCAAGTGCTGTCAGAAATATTGTAATAGTTGGAGCCCTTGTAACACAGAACATGTCATGTTTTGCTTCAAGCATAGGTATTACTGTTAAAAGGACCCGGTCCTTGACGGGTCCTCTGCTGCCTTCAAGTGTTGCCAGAAATATTGCAATAATGAACTGTGTCGTCAACTTGAATGAAGGGTTTTATCATAATCAAGTGACCAAGATGTGGTAGAAGGTTGATGGTAGAAGTCAGGCATTAGTTCATGGTTTAAAAACTTGCCTTTTCTAATTACATCCTCCGACTCCGAGCAGCTCTTTGCTGTATCAATTCTCAAAAGGAATAACAGCAACAACAAAAAAAACAAGTTGTATTTCCAATTTCTGGCCTCGAATGTGGCAGATTGCGAGGATCACTTGAAGGCAGCATTCCTCTCCAGGTATAACTCATCTTTTGCTTCCAACAATAGAACTGACAACCCTAACCAGTCATACAAAAGATATGTGGTCACATGATGGACAGGGCTGTATTAAGTGTGCTTTTTGGTTGGGGAGGATGATTGAACTTGTCTCTGTCTGGATGTGAAAGAATAAGACCTGAACGTGCTGGTAATCCCAACTCTTCCTCGGTGATATACAGGAGGTAAGATCTGAGCGTGACCTCTGGGTGCGTGACAGCAGAAAGATCAGTAACATCATCACTGCGTTGTGTTTGAATCGGCATTGAAGTACAGTTCATATTTGCCGGGGTTTTTTGAGTGTTTAGTTAAGTCTTGATAAATTTGACCAAAAACTTAAGTGAGTTTTGCTGGATTAAATACATAAACCTCCTCAGCATGATCTGACAAGTAGCTGTTGCTTATACAAAGTCATGGATGCTGAATGAAATTGGCTCAGACATTGCCTAAGTAGGCTCTTAAAGATTTTATGATGGCTTTCCTTTGATGCATTCTGATCTGAGCAGTGCGTGTACTGGTGATGAAGGTGCTAAGCTCGCCCCTGAGGCTGCCGTGTTGTGAGCATGCTTTGGGCTTTGACTTAATGCTGCCTAATGCCGAAACCAGCACCCGCAACATTCCTGCCGCTGTCAGACTGTGTGTTATTCCACAGTTTCAGCCAGACGGAGACTGACCGCATGCATTAAAGCAAATACACGTTTAATACCCCAGCCATGACAGCCCTCATACACTGAATTCTCTCTGGGTTTCCAGTCAGTGCTTTTCTTCGACCAGATGTTTATTCTTCTGTTTCTCTTCTTCTATCTTTTCTCACGTTCTCTTCCCTTTTCTCCTCTTCACATTTCTCTTTCCGTGTCATTTGACGTCAGCCGCTCAATCTGATGACACAAGCAACAACCGCGCAGCGACTCCAGGCACCGCAATGTTTGAATTTGAGCAGATATGTAACAGAATTTAAACAGAAGCATGACTGCGGACAGTAACCTTATACGGGGGAAGGTGTAAATATGGCATGCAGAGATTGAATGTGCAGCTGGCCCTTTATGAAACAACTTGGAAAGAAAGAACAGGACCGCAGCCAGGCAGGAGGAGGAGGAGGAGGAGGAGGGAGGGAGGGAGGGAGGGTGGTAGGAACTGTGGATGTGGAGCTAATTTTCTTTATCCCAACATCACCCATTCAACATGTATATCAAGTAAGGCACTATTATTACCAAAAACTTGGAACAAACTTGTTTTTAGCATGAGGAATATGTTTAAGAAGCAAGACAAACTCCTGAGAGGCATCGTTATAAAAATGTTCCGCAAGGAGCAGCTGACCAAACCGCAACGACAGAAATAGCCTGTCTGAATGTGGGTCCCAGCTCATTGATTTACTGTGAGTACGCTGAGGTGAGCCAAACCCATTGTCTGGAGGAGTAGCTCCACACCTGTTCAAAAGCACGCTCTATTATTCTTAAAAATAGACCCTCGCTCTCCCCTGCTGTTCAGCCTACTGACACCGGTTTTTATGATCTGGTGATTTATAAGGCCGTGGAAACAACGTGGTCCAAGAGACTGTGCACAAGGGACTTAATGATACCATAACCTTGTTGAATCCATCCCTGTAACCTTGACCTCGAAAACCCCAATGTCTTCTTCAAGTTAAGGAGGCTGGATCTTGTGTCGTAACACTCCTTTAAAATAAGTTATACTCAAGAAAGATACTGTATCTGCATGCATATGAACTTACCGTGTTTTCTTTATTTTCTTGATTTAAGTGTCAGTTTCTGATACTCAAGCGATTTAGCATTGCACTTTCATTAAGTTGGCAGACTTAGTTGACAGAAATAGTTTGACATTTTGGGAAATTTGCTTTTTTGCCGAGAGTTTAATGAGAAGATTGATGCTGCTCTCATGCCTGTCTGTTAAATAGTAATTGGAGGTTAGCTTAGCATAAAGACTGGACGCAGGCAGAAGCAGCTAGCCTGGCTCTGTCCAAACGTACAGATTCATCTACCAGCACCTCTAAATCTCACTAATTAACATATCTTCTTTGTCTAATCTGTGCAAAAATCAAAGTATAAAAACGACAAGTGGTGGTTTTACAGGGGTTTATGTGCTGGACATATTTCTCTGCAAGAAATAAGCAAATTTCCCACAATATCAAGAATAGTCAAAAACAGAGCAGCAGAGGCTGAGAAATCATGACTTGTAGTCCCTAGCATGGCTCGAGCTCCAAAAATGCTGGTTCCTGCATTTCCCATGATGCAACTCAATAAGTTCTTTCATTAGACTATCCTACCTGGTAAAGACCCACGTCTTTCAAACTCCTCGTCTCGGGTTTGTAACACAGGATTTCTGTTAAAAATTTGAAATTCAAGCACAATACAAGACAACCCTGAAGACATCATCATGACATCATCAGGGTCATTATAGTTTTCAGGCTTTAGAGAGCTCCTCCAGGGCCACAGAGGACATTATACACCGTTTTCACAGGCTGAGTGGGGCTCCTCGTGGCAACTAAGCTGAGCTTCATGTGTAAAATTGGTGCTGATGTGTTTCTAGAGGATTTCTGAAACATTGAAATCAGATTGAAATGTTTAGCTTTTGACAGAACAACAAGCTGTTACTCATGAATATCAGACTAAATCACACTTGTTATGATGGACATTTTCTGCAGCGTACCACTTCAAAGTCTTTTGAGCACCTGGAAAATAGTTTTCCAAGTGCACATATCTGAGCCGATATGATGTGTGTAGCTTCAGATGCGTCAGTTCGTCCCTGAAGGACTCGTGCAGTCTTGATAGTTTCAGTGCTGCTCAGACTCCGGTCGGCTGCCTGCAGCCTTGATCAGTGCCAAGAGGAAATGGCTGAGGATTAGGCCTGGAGCTGCTTAAAGCCCTGGGCCTCTGCTTGCAGTGCCCATGGTGGAATCATTTCAAATTCTACAATTGCTCCAATCTCACAGCATGTAGCCAGTGTTTATTATTTATTTTTTTTGTAGGTTTTGGTTTAGTTGTTTGCACAAATGATAAAAGCACTGAGAGGAGAAGAAAAGAAGATACAAACCATCTGTCCGAGGGAAAGAAATCTCAAGGGCTTGTAAAACATTACAGTCGATAAGATAAAGAGGAAAATATCAGGGAGACAAACAATACAAATCACAAGAAGAAAAACATTAAAATACAAAAATGAATACAAGCCCTAATTATATTGAGCCCAAGAGAATTCAGAGTCTGGTTATGTGTGTGTCAGTTCGACAGCTGCATTAAAACTCCTTCATTATCTCAAAACAAGGAAATTCATTTAAAACAAGCATCTTGGCTTCTGTGTGGTGAATTGAAGTGGTGATTCTTGATGTTTTGATGCATAGTCTGCTTCCCTCTTGATGCAGATAATTGGAATCCAGGATGTCTGGAGAAGAAGCAGTCGAGGAGATGCTGTGAGTACCTTCATTACATTATAGTAGCGCTTCTAGTGTTCTGAGTTAACTCGACAGACAAACAGCTGATTTCGAATGATTGCCCCGGAAGCTCACATGTTCAATTCTTTTCTTTTCAGGGAGGAAGGTGAGTAAGAGTTTGAGAGCATTCACTTTTTGAAAGCAAAATGTCCCTTTCAAGGTTCTGTTGCCTGACGTAGCTGACCTGATTATGTCTCGTCAGAGGTAGAAACCCAGGAAGAGGAAGGTAAAGGCTTCTGCATGACTTCACGTGTGTGTAGCGTCTTGTTTCCAGTGTGTCTGCTGCTGTAACAGTGTCTGCTGTCAGTGATAAAAGCCATAGCGAGCCTACAGTTTGTCTTTTTTTTATCATTGGTGCAATATAACAAAACAAAAGACATAAGACAGAGTCGTGTGATGTGTCAGAACGTACAAACATTAAGACAAGACGGCGAACACTGTAGTTACAGTGAAGGTGTGGGAGGCTAAGTTCATCAAGTGCAAGATAAATTGTGCTGGTGTATGTGAGGTGTCGTGTGTGGTTGGGTATGTATACAACTTATTTATTAGTGTTACGACAAAGAAAAGAAGAAAAAAGTATGTTAAAACATACTTCTTCCACCACTGATTAGCACTGGATAAAAATAATTTGAATGACACAAAGTAAACCGAAAAGACATTTTTTCCCGTTCTGTTGTGTGTGGAGACTGGGCTTTGATTTGTGACAGGTTACAAACAGCTCACGGGCTCGGTTTGTGATCCCGCCGGATCATTCGCTGTTTTTAGCTTTGTTCAGAATGTCAGACACCAGCATTGGTTTCAGTACATCCCGAGAGACAATATCACAGTGCTCAGAGTTTGACCAAATCCCAGCCTCGAGCTGTTTGCCAGAGCCTAATTGATCCACTAATCCTTATTTAGTTCACTCAGACATGGAGGCACTAAAAGCAGAAGGTTTGTATGACTTGTTTTTTCTGTTTTTAATTTATTTCTTACACACTTCTGACATATTATTATTATTATTGTAGTGCTGTGTGTGGTGTCACATCTTCTGTCATGTGTTTGGCACACAATAACAAGAATTTGGCTTCACTCATTCTTGTTTTGTTCTTGTTATACAGAAGAAGCTGCACCCGAAGTAGAAGGTAATTCTCCTCTTTAAATATTTTTCTGTGTGCCATTATAATTCCATCTGTGTTTTTATAGAACATAACAATGTTTATATAGAAAAAGGCTCAGATTAAACGTGTCACTTTATTATAATAGTTGTATGTGTAGTGCCGCTCATAGAATTGCTTATACCATCATAAATATTGCATACACACCCATTTTATGTTAATAACACACAGACCTGCACATTACAATATAAATAATTGTCTTTTCTTTTTACCTCGCATTTACTTCACCATTCATTTACCTATATCAACATTAGCTTTTTTTATGCGTATTTATTCACTGCTATGTTTGGCTGCCAAGGAGCCGCCTGCTGAGTTACTATTTGATGAATTCATTCCAAAATGAGAAATGACTGTGAAAATTGTGACATCCACTCAGACAAAATTAATGTTTGCATGCGAGTAAAACTCAGCACTGCTTATTGTTGAGATTGTAGCTCTTCTCGTCTATTTACTGACATAATATTGACACTTCAGAGGTTTAAACATCTAAAATATTTAATTTAATATGACAATTTTCTGAAATGTTAAACTATTCATCATATATACTGTTATGTCTTGCTTATTTTATGATTGCAAAGAAAAGTTATTTAATGTAATCGCCTGACCTTATGTCATTTCTCTGGACAATTGTAAACATATTGTTTCGTTGCATTTTCTGATGACATTGAGACACATTTAATCATATTTTCATTATTTCCCACCACCTTAGAACCTCTTACAGCAGTAGGTAATGACTTTTTTGTACCGTTATATTCTATTCTGATATAATAGCCTAGTGTTCAATGGTCCAGCGTTAACAAATATAAAGTATATGTGAATAAAACATAATTTTGCTTTGAAATACGACACCTCTTATACGGCACATGCTTTATTTAACTAAGTATATTTTGGTTAAAGTAACATTAACTCTACTGATGAGCTCTTCTGTTTCTTTCATTCATTATGATCGCTGGCGCTGATCAACTGCCTGTTCACATTACCTTTACAAAGAGCCTGCAGAAGAAGGTAACACATGCATGGTGTGACTAAATAACACTATCACACCGTGTTTTACAGTCATTTAGTCGGGGCAAGAAGGCTGTAGAGCTGAGATACTTTCAGGCTTTTCAATTCTCTGTTGCGGATGAATTCATATGTGGTGTAAATGTCTTCCTATTTTAATATTTATTATAATATTTATTCTGAAAACAACACACTTTTATAAAACAGCTGTCTCCACTGTCTGAAAGCAAAACTCAGCTCTCGTGGCTTGAAGCCCCTAGAGCACTCACACCAACCCAGGATGACGAGGCAAACAGAAACTGTTCAGACTTTCTATTTTCTCCCTTTGACAAGCAACACCGTTTTTCATATCAAAATATATAAAGTGTATATCTTACCTCAGTGAAACTGTATTTGCAAACAAAAAAGTAAACCTATTAGTGTTCAGCCAGCTAATGCACTAACATGTCCTTTGCTGTAGGGTCTCCAGCTGCTGATGAAGTTACTGTAACTTACTGATCATTACTGTAGTTCAGTGCTGGAAAGTACATTTTCTCAAGTACTGTACTTAAGTACAATTTTGATGTACTTTACTTGAGTATTTCCATTTTCTGCTACTTTACACTTCTTCTCCATTACATTTCAGAGGCAAATGTACTCCACTGCATTTATTTGATACTTTTAGGCACTTTGCAGATTCAGATTCATAGTAGAAAATATTACCAACAAATACATTATTATATATTATTATTATTATAATATTATGGATAAAGATAAGAGCTTGTCAATCCCTTGCTGAAATTCACAAGCTATCCAGCAGTATATACAATAAAAAAAATAAGCCCCACCTTTACCAGCTGCAACATTAAAGTGATGAACACATTAATGCATCAATAAATATAGTATGTATATGAGTATCTTTACTTTTTGTCCTTTATGTATATTTTGATACTAATACTTCTGTACTTTTACGCAAATAAGATATTGAACACAGGACTTTTACTTGTAACAGTATTTGTACACTGTGGTACTGCTACTTTTACTTAAGTAAATAATATGAGTACGTCTTTAACCACTGCTGTAGTTTAACATGGTGTCTTCACTTGTCCACTGGATAACTGCTGCCCAAAAATAAAGCATGTTGTATTTTAAATACAGCTTCTGGGAGACTATATGAAGAAACCCCCTTCATATTGAGTTTAATGGCTACAGACAACAGACAAGACTATTGTATGTCAGAATATTGACTTGGTGGTATGAAATTTATTGTTCCAGTACTTATTCACCTACACAGTACATTTGTCATCGTGTGTGTTGAGTGTGGTTGTATGCTATTGTTCCATTAGTGAGGGTCATTAATTAATTAATTATCTTTCACTTCGATGTTCTCGGCCTACAGGAGAGAGTTAGGGTGAGTGAGCACTGTCATTTTATCTTCTAAAGATCAAACTGTTTGACACATTAGTTGTTAATTTTATACCACACATATAGTTTTGTTGAGCTTCATGTTTTAGTCTTGATGTAAAACTAAATAGATGACATAAAGGCAATAACTTGTATCGATGATTATAAAATATACGTCAGTGCTACATAGTAACTGTGATAATCCCTTTTTTTTATTATAACAGATGACTCCAAACCCAAACCAAAGTAAGTCTTTTGTCATGTGAATTTTAATCTGTATACATCAACCAACCAGTGATTAACTGGTCATTTAAAGTTCTTATTCTAACCCAGAAATGTTATTTTAGGGCATTTGCTCCAGCTATAGCTGTGCCAAAGCTGCCAGAGGGAGACAAAGTCGACTTTGATGTAAGTGACTGATTGCTTTTCAAGCAACATGGAGACACAGACACAATTGTAAACTTATAATAATTTGTCTGCTGCAGTTGTTTAGGGTCAAGACTTTGTTTAGGACTTGATTAGGGTTTTGCTTACTGGAAATACAGTCACTGAAGGGCCTCATAAGTGTATTAAAATACAAGTGTGTGTGTGTAACTGCAGGACATCCACAGGAAGCGTCAGGAGAAGGATCTGACTGAGCTGCAGTCTCTGATCGAGGCCCACTTCATTCAGAGGAAGAAAGACGAGGAGGAGCTCATCGCTCTTGTTAACCGGATTGTAAGTCTTCCAGGAGGAAACTGTGCCAGATCGCTGGAGTGATGCACCACCCAGCAGACAATTACACTGTGTGTGTGTGTGTGTGTGTGTGTGTGTGTGTGGACATGGATGTGCAGGAGAAGCGTCGGGCTGAGAGGGCTGAACAGCACAGGGTCCGTGCTGAGCAGGAGAAGGAGAGGCAGGCTCGTGTTGCTGTGAGTTCCCTCCAATCGTCATACAATCACATACGATAAATAAATCCACACCTATGACAAATAACTGACACTCTGTGGTTTCACCTTGCTTCCCAAATACAATTAGGGTGTCAGGCACATGTGTATCCTGCTGGAGAATCTTCTCTGACAATATAAACTCCTAAACAACAGTCTTTCCCATTTCTGCTTTGTTATACTCTAAAGCACCACAGGCCAGGCTTTTAAATAGTTAGTGTCCTTGGTGCAGTTTACTGATGTCGCATTATAAACTTGCCTTGTGCAGCTTTAATTTCAGCATTTCACATAGATTTGGATCACTCATTGCCTTTGAGGGACTCTCTTCTCTGTTTGTTAGAAATAATTCAGTATTATATTTTTCTTTAAAGCAGCTACAGTCAATATTTTTTATAATAACAATGGATCAAATTACTATGTGTAATGTGAGGGGAGTTGCTCGTAGTGATGAATCTACAGATAATTATCACCCATCTCTGCAGTTCCCATCAGCTCCACGGAGCTTTATAGCATCTGTTAGCTTATTGTTTAGGTTTTCCGGCTCACAGCTTTAACGTTACTGTTTTGGTCTACTGTCATACCATTTTTTTTTTTTATTATTATTTCTGCAAAAAGGCTCAAAACCCACTGTATCCTACCTGCTCAACCCCAACTTAAGACGGACAAAGTTAGCGATTAGCTGGTGAACATAGTGCAGCATTTAGCAGCTCAGATATTTCCCCCAGGAGTTGGTGGAGACCAAAAACAGAGCTAAAAGGAGAGTGAATATTGGACTTACATTTGCCAGGTGGTCAGAGACATGACTCCAAATGAATGATAATGTTGCTCTGTATCAGCTAGATGTGTAATTAGGCAACTGTTTGCTAATAAGTTCACTATATGAACTGTGATAAAATGCTTGTGTTGTGTTTGCAGCTTGTTTCCGCTTCCCCAAAGTGACCAAAATATCAGTTATTGCAGGTTTAACTTGAAATTCACCTGAAACCCTGTGCCATTTTCTAACATGGGAAACAGTAAGAACTTTTTTTTATTTTATTTTTTTTTACGAGAAATGGATCTTCTTGCAGATATCGTAAATGTTATGTAAGTGACGACGGCGGATTTTGCCAGCAGTTGGAGAGACGAGGTGGTGTGTTTCTTTCTCCCATGACCGTCTTGTACAATCTGTACCGCAGGAAGAAAAGGAGAGGAAGGAGCAAGAGGAGGCACGCAAGAAGCAGGATGAAGACGCCAAGAAGAAGAAGGCTCTGACAAACATGACTCAGCAGTATGGTGGTGTCCAACAGAGGGTCAGTCATCACACACAGATAAACATGAAAACTGTTAACCGAATTCTCACTGATTTACAAGCTGTCATACAAATGTGAAGGATTGGCACTGTAGGTAGCCACAGTAGACAGAAGATGAAGAATGTTACCATGATCAGAAATACATGTTTGTACTTGAATTAACAGGAAATGGGTTCAGTCTTCTGTGGCCTCTTTGATTTTTTTTTTCTTTCTTTCTTGCGTTCTGTCAACAACATCCTCTTGGATTGATTCTCCTATCCAGCAAGACGGAAAGAGGGGAGCGAAGAAGCAGACAGAGAGAGAAAAGAAAAAGAAGATCCTGGCGGAGAGGAGGAAGCCTCTCAACATCGACCATCTCAATGAGGACAAAGTGAAGTAAGGATACTTTGCTTTTACTAGCAGTCCTTGTTCACAGCTCTGTAGACAGGCTAATATCCACATTTACGGTCTGATGCAGGCGATGTGTTTGTGAATAAACTCCCATCTACTTTCCATTCCTTGTATCATAGAGTTTAACCGTTCTGACATGGCCTTTTAGTTTCCTGTTTCTGAAATACTCCTGGTTTTTGCTCAAAAGGGAGAAGGCCAATGAGCTGTGGCAGTGGCTGATGACACTGGAGGCTGAGAAATTTGACCTCAGCGAGAAACTGAAGAGACAGAAATATGACGTAAGTACTTTGCCTCGGGGTGTTCCTGTTCCAATTCCTCCATGAAATGACTAAGTGAAAACCTCTTTTTTATTGAAACTTTTATACACACCTGTAAAAGTTCAATCAGTCTGGTTTGGAAGGTTAGGGCATTTTTTTTAAAGGAATACTTTGACGTTTTGGGAAAAACGCTTATTCGCTTTTCTTGGAAGTTAGATGTCTGTAAGTTAAATATGAAGCTACAGCCAGCAGCCAGTTAGCTTATCTTAGCACAAAGACTGGCTCTGTAGCTTCATATTTACCGTACAGACATGAGAGTGGTATCAATCTTCTTTTCTAACACTTTTTCAAGAAAATTAACATATTTCCCAAAATGTCTTACTATTCCTTTTAAGGTCTTTGCTTACAAAATATAAGAATTGTATGTTTTTTCTAAATAGATTTTAATTAAAAGCCTCAGATTAGCTCGAATATATTTACTACTTAACCTGATTTATGTACTATATCAATTTAGATTGTGGGATAAAATGATAAAGACAAACACTGCAAATTGATGGTATACAGCCTACAGCCCTGAAAAAGCTACAGAATTTGAAAGTTGAAATGGTTTGTACTGTACTTTGAAGTGCAAGGCTGTCCTGAGGGCACCTGTCTGAAATGAATGTGGCTTGACTTCCAGATTAATGTACTCCAGACCCGAATCAATGAGCAGCAGAAGTTGTGAGTAACTGTTAACGAGGAGTGTGAGCCTCTTGGTTGTTGTGCAGTTTTGCTGTCCGTGTGTTGAAGGGCCACAGACCGAGTCTCAGACAGTGGAGCAGGAACAAAGCTGGGCGACCACTGACTGACTGAGTCTCAAACAGAAGGTGAGACTGGTAGTGTGTGTGTGTGTGTGGACGAAGAAGCCTGCAGAAGCTGCCATGTGGTTGTATTTAATGTACCAAAAGTCAGGTATGCTATTGCTACAGCTAGTCAGTATTTATGTATCATTTACAGAAACTAGAAACATAAGACTCTGAAGGAAAAGTTCAATATTTTGAGATTATTTGCTTTCTTGCCGAGAGTTAGATGAGAAGATCGATCCCACTCTCATATCTGTCTGGTAAATGTAAGTTATGGCTTTGTACAGCAGCCGCGGTTAGTTTAGTTACGCATAAAGACTGGAAACGGGGAAACGGCTAGCCTGACATTATTCCAAGATGGTAGGCAGGTTTTATTACCTTTGGACAGAGTTAGGCTAGCTGTTTCCCCCAGTGCGCAGTCTTTATGTTAAGTTAAGCTAACCGGCTGTAACTTCATATTTACCGGACTAATATGAGAGTGGTATCAATCTACTCATTTAACACAACAATTCTTTTAATGTGTCTGCAGGTGTTAGTCCACAAATGAACGACCACAATCATATTCATGAAAAATAATCTGCAAAATACTTTGTTTGCAGTTTAAAATCAGATTTAAAACAAAGATCCCTGTGTCTCCAGAACATAATTTCATCTGTCACACTTGACCGCTATAATTTGATCTGAAGTCACATTTTGCTGTCAGAGCAGCATCTCATGCCTCATTTCTAGCTGCATCTGCAGATGAAATTCTTGGACGTCAGGTGAACATGTTGTCCTGCTGAGCTCTTCTTTAGGACCACAAGGTCCGCTCTTTGGCTGGTGTCCGCGTGTGTCTGCTGCTGCTCCTGTGCTTAGCCAGTCCTCCATGTTTGTCCCCCGCAGATCAATCAGCTCCTGGCTCGCGTTCAGGACCACCAGAGGTAAGTAGTATCCACCTTTGAACCTCGCCTGAAGGAAATCTCAGATGTGGCTCATATCGGCGCTGAGAGTAACTTTCGTAGTACTGAGGTGGCTTTGGTCCTCATTTAAAGAGCCTTGGGAAATATTGAGTCAGATCGTATATTTCTGACAAACGTTGAGAATGCAAAGTGTTTTATTTAAAACTAAATTTGGTATTTGATACATGGCTTTCGCTGCCCTAGTCCATGCTGAAACACTATCTTTGCCAAACTCCTTTACATATAAATACAATTGTAGATGTGACCCCCCAACCCCCCCCCCCCCCATACAGATCTTCAATGTGTTACATTCTCTTGTACCCCAAGGCCTTTTAAACTCGCATCATCCCACTTGATATAAAGTGGGAACATGTGACGCAGTCTTCACTGAGTGAGTAGTGAGCACAGAAATAGTTCTAACTTTGTGCAGCGCAGATCTCACCTTGCTATGGCTGTAAACATGTAAAATATAGATTCAGATTTTACCTGTTTCAGACAGTCATGGAAAAAGACTAACTCAGTAGTAGAAAGTCAGCCATTTTAAGGCATGCATGCAGTATTTGATTACCTTTTTTTTAAATTATTTTTACACCATAGTGTACTGGTTCCTCACGCTGCTTTATATTCTTTAAACTTCTCCATTCATCTTACTCAACATACCTCTTTACATCTTCATCCAGGCAGTCCGAAAACATTGTGTTCCTGAGCCTCAGCTACATTTGAAGTTGGTAAAATAGACAAGCAGTGTGGTGGTTTAAGCGAACATCCCCGCATATTCACTACTTTTTTTTTTTTAAACTGCTTTGTGTAACACTATTGGTTACACATTTTGAAACGTAAACCGATCAAAGTATTTTAAGAAGTTATGTATGTCACCGTTTTAAGGCAGAAAGCGAGGCGTCTGTGTTGAATCAGCTGGTAAGTGTCTACACTCAAATATGTGCTAGATTAAACTGTGGATGTGTCAGATCTTATGGGCGAAGGAGCCAAAAGGGAACAAAGGCAGCGTATCAAAGGTAAGTGCTGCTGAGGACACAATCACCATTTGCCAGCTGTGTGAAATTGTATGCTTTACCCTTTTCTAATAGCATGATGCTTTGGTGTCTTCTTCACCTCCACTCCAGTTCACTCTTCTATACCTGATTTAATTTTCTTAATGGGGGACCTACAGAGCATATGCACTGACAAAATGTTGCACTTAATGGCTGGCATCAAACGTTTGTTTAGAATTGTAATCTTATTCTTTGATCACTTGGGTTAATTTAAATCAATTTGGAGACCATTTTATTTAGGCAACGTTCTTGTATAGCAGCCTTTTAACTTGGCTTCTTTTGTTTAATGAAAAATATTTGGTAGAAAAACACCTATATCCAAGAAAAACTTTCTCCAACAGAGATTCGCTTCTGATGAGAAACAATACTTTTGATTTCTTAATTTGAGGAATATAGGTATGTTTTTCTACAAACTGTTTATTCATTTATTAAAAGAAGGCAAAGTCCCAAAAAAACACACCTGCTGTACAAGAACCTTGTCTAAATAAAATAGATTTAAATTGAATGGAGACTGTTAGAACACACTTAAACAACCAAATGAAACGTCAGCGACTGACTGAATATTAATTTCTGCATGAAACAGTAAGCTGTTAAATGATTTGTTTGTGACCCCACAGCGCCAAAGGAAGAGGCAAGGCCAAGGGCAGGCTGAGATAGACACAAACAGCAGCAGGAGTTCTCCAAGAAAACGTCTGAAAATGAGCAGCAGCATTGACTTCAATGACATTAATGTACGCGTAAACAATAAAATAGCACTGCACCAGCTGGTTTTAGACAAACAATAAAAACACTTGTGCTTTTGACCCAGCCTGTCTGTGTGGTTAAAGTTTGAAACTAGTGGATATTTTGTCTCACTGTCAGTCAGTTTAAAACCAAATTAATCCAAATCATTCAACTGGCAATAAAATAGCTCTATTTATTCTTTTGGGAACCATACAGACAGAACCACAGTGCACCATAAATTTCACATGTAGGCAGCGATATGTAAACATAATTAAATGACTTACTGCAGCAAGCTGCAATAGTGCAAATTACATTATCCACATACTTAAACACATTAATAGATTCTGGTGGCAATACAGTGTCAGGTTGGTGGACTTTCTATACAGTACAGTGTGGCAACAAGAGTGCAAAATATAAAGTGATGGGAGTATGTACACAGGTAAGAGGACTAACATTTGCTGCAAATCGGGAGCAACTTATCTATTTTAATTCAATGTATGTATTTGAACCAATCCCTGCTATGACTTCTGAGGTTCCACGGTTAGACACATGACAGCTACTCCTAAATGAAAAGGTTGCAGATGAGGAGATGAATGATATTTGATTTTTTTTTTTATATCCTAGAGCCAAATCATTTGCAAGAATGCTTTGTGGAGCTGCCAAAATGGCATCAAAACTTTCATTTCCACTTCACACAAAAGTCCATTTCCATTCTGGTTAACCACAGTCTGTCAAAAATGAAAAGTACTTTGCCTTTGGCTGCACTCTCGATTCCTCCGGGAGCCGTGGGTGGCAGCTACAGTTTCTTAACTCTTACCTTGAACATTAGCTAACAGAGGCAGTGCATTTTCATAAACTCTAGACAACACCAAGTATTTTAAATAAACAACTTCAATTAACTTACATTTCTTTCAGGTAGTTTGTGAGCCAATATACCCACTGTACATTTGAGCAGTGATCAGAACAGTGCATTATCATGGTTCCAAACCTTCATGTTGAGACATGATGAGTGGCATGAGTAGGCATGATGATGAGATAACAGATCAGGTTTGGCTCCCTTTGTTGAGTTTTTTTCACCACAGATGTGTTTCCCTGATCTCAGCGATCACCTGGCTGGCTTTTTGCAACGCCTGTGGACAAAACAAAATAATAAAAAACAATGAAATGACTGATGAAGGAACGCGAATTCATCTAGGAAAACTAGGCACTACAAGGTGGGAGTCTGTTACCTGTAGCATGTCGGCGGCCTCCTTGCGCCGCTGGGCCATGTCCTCCGATTCAGTCAGCAGATCGTTGAGGAGGCCAGATTTATACAGCTGGCCAACGAGCTCGCTCTGGAGGCTGTCCTTCACATGGTTGACCAGGAAGTGCATCACTGCCTTCGGCACACTGCGATGGAGAGAAGAAACAGGCCGAACAGATGGTTGAGAACAGGAGGAGGCAAGATGGCCTGGTGATTGTGTCGTCCCCCAGATGGAGGAGCTCGAGTTTGACCCACCTGGTGGGCGTTCCTGTTGAAGTATTGAGCTGTTGAAGTACGAGTTAAATACAATATGTTCAACCCTATTGAGCTCTAGGGGGCCACTACACTCCAACAACAGAGCAAAAGATCCACTTAGGATGGGAACGAGGATCAAATAAAGTCAAATCACATAAAAACAATTGATTACATCACACCAGGTAGCACTCAAAGATTCTTGGTTTTCGGCCATGGTTGTTAACAGCTGGTTGGTAACTTGTGAGTATTTGTTATGGTGGGGTTAGGTTTTAGCTGCAAAACCTAGTGAGAAAACATTTTCAAGAGGAAAAGGAGACAATTTGAAAGGAGAAGGCTGGCTATGTTCCATGTTTTTCTTATGTAAATAAATCTCATTAAAAGATGAAATTGAGATGTATTTGTCTTTAGTGAACTCTTTTGCAAACGTCAACGCACTGTGCACCATTAATATTTCAGACAGGAAGCATGGTTTTCCATTTGTGTGGTTCTATAACCAGGACATAAATTAATATTGATTATATGTGAACTATTACATACAAACTGCAGCCGTACTCCACAGAATACAACAGCATCATCTACATAATTTCCACATATAACTAATATTACTAATATATACTGTATTTCTTAATACTCTTACATGGTGCTGGCAAAGAACATGGTAAACAACATTATAACTAATAAGAATAACATTCAATACCTCTTACGTATTATATGAATGTACAGAACACATGGCTCTACCGGGCACCTGCCCTCCTCACCAGCGCCCTCTAAACATCTAGAAACAATCACATTTCACTCCATAATACTAAGTACAGCATTGCTACACATTGCATAAAATATAGTTGTTGTTGCTTGCTTATCATCGCCATATAACTACTGGTATGCATCAGCTCATAAACCCAGTAAATGCCGAACTAACCGCCTAGCCAACATGAGCATGAATTAGCAATTTAGACTCATATCTGCAAACAGAAAAGGAAACTTACTTCTCAATGGACACACACATGATCTTACTGTCCAAAATAGGCAGTGCTAACTAAGTTTCACTTAACAACAGCTAGCTTATTGAAAAGGACTACAACTTAGGTCTGCTACGAAGGATTGATTGACAGGCTATTACACCAATAGAAATGCACAGTAAGCGGGACTTAGCAAAATGATAGGCAAAGATAAAAAACTAAGGAATAGATAGTGAAGCAACATGAAACACGTAAAAATACATGAAAGGGTATGAAATCTTCATTTCCTAAAACAACTGGGCAATGTAGTTTTAAGCAAACGTAACTCAAACAGGAGTAAAAAGTGTATTCGTTGGGGACTATTTTCAGCCACGGATTAATACGCATTTGGTGCTCTAGTGAGGACTTACTCAAAATAAACTACAGTACCTACAGTGTGGCTCATTGATGTGTTTTCAATAGGTTTTGGTCAACAATGGAGCTCTGTGGCACAGAGGAATAAGATCTATCAGGCTTTGTTTACACAGACTATACTTGTTAGTGGGATCAGTTCATCAGTGGTTTTTGTCTTTTCACGGGATTTGTTGACAATACAAAATATAGCAACAAAAAAAAAAAAACAGACTTATCCTTTAAAGAGGTGCTAGCTCGCCTACCTGTCCTGAATATTCTTGCGAACGATGAGGAAGTACGACTTGATGAGGCGTTCAATGACCTCACAGTCCCGCTGCTCACGTGATGACAGCTTCCTGGCAACTGGCACAGGCTTCAGGGAAAAGGGAGACGATGTTTTTAATCACTGAAAAATACTGTAATCTTCATAATGGGGCATGCTGGTAGGCTTATGTTTGGTTACCACATCAAGCAGGTTGACAGCTCCTTTCAGGGGGCTTCCAGGTCCAGAGCCGGGGGCTTCATCTCCTTTCCTCAACATCCCCCTCCAGTTCCCAGTGCCGTCCTGCTCGCCCTGGGTCCCTGCTACTGGGGCCTGAGGAGCCAGAAGACAAGAAAAATTAAGAAAGATTAACTGTCATTTTCACCTGATAATGGTGGTAGATGAAAAGTTAAGGGACTTCAAAGTTATTACAATTCATCCTGAGGGGAACATGAATGGCTGTACCAAATGTCATGGCAATCCATCCAATTGTTGTTGAGACATTACACAAAAACATCAACCTCATGGTGGCACTAGAGGAAAAGTCAGGGGATCAACAAAGTAAGTAGGGTTCATCTTCTGTGGACCATGAATGTCTGCACACAATTTCATGGAAATCTATTCAATAGTTGTTGAGATATTTCAGTCTGGACCAAAGTGGTGGACTGACTGACTGACACTGGCATCCCATTTTAGCATGGCTAAAAAAAACATTGTCATTCTCCTAAAATATGTACTTACAGACCAAACATGCGTGAGTGCAAAGTGGTAGAACTTCCACTATCACACAATTCCTATAAACTGAGTACAACAAACAGGGCAACCAAAGTGTTAAGAGGTTGGAAAAGGAAATAGAGGGAGAGGAAGGCATTTTCTGTGAGACAGGTGGACCAAGTTTAGGGACACAGACTCTGCAGAAAACAAAATGGTTGTTAGGGCAAGTCCACACAGGCTGAGGGAGAGCGAAACAAGAGCATGGCATCAGCAGACAAAGATCAGAGTGCATGCCAGCAGCCCATGCCCATCCATCCATACATCCATTCATGCCCAACCACCAGCCTCGCAGCCAGCCCCACACAGAGCCAGCGAGCTGCGTACGTGCCCACCTTGGCACCATCCATGTCTGCTCCAGACGCAAGGGGCTCGCCAGAAACCACAGTTGGGCCAGCTGGGCCTTTGCCAACAGACTAGCAGGAATATGAGAGCAGGAATGGAGAAAGAGAGAAAAAAAAAAAGCACTGAGAAGAAATGTGGAAAGACAGAGGAAAAGAGGTTGGCAGTCGAAAGTCATTTGAGGGGAGGAGAGGAGACTTTCTGAGAAGGAGAGAGGAGATGTGGGATAAAATTCCTCGATGGAAACTATCCGAGGCATTTGGTTCACAGATCCTCATCCTGGAGTGCTATGAGTGATTAACATAAAGTCCCCTTTATATTCAGGTCGCTGCAGACTGCAACCAAATACTGTTACTATATTTCAAAATAAGGTTGTTTCTTTTACCTTATCCCTGGGCACAGCAGTGGGCAGCTCTCTCATCCTGTTTCTCCTCTGCTCCTACAAATACACAAGAACACATGTTGGCACAAATAATGGTTTGGGCAAAATTACAAAAACTTCAACACAACCTATTAAAGTGTGTGAGGTCTGCTAATTAAAAATACATTTTATCATGTGACAGTAAATTATTTTTTGGGAGTAATATATACAAATCCCGCTTACATTTTTTTTTAACAGACTCTGATAACAGACTAATGATTTCCTAAATAATGAAAATGCAATTACCTAAAATAAAGTTTCTGACATTTTTATGGAAGCAAAAAAAAGCTGTAATAATTTGAATCTAACAACAACCTGAATACATAATAGTGAAATTTAAATCACTGCTTAATACTTGTTGAAATTTAAATGCCACTGAATCTGTAACATTGAAATATTTTACTATTTCAATTTATGGGGTTTAAAATCCAATTTTTAAGATAACTTCTGGAGTCCAATATTTGAAAAACTATGTTTAAGTTGCTCAAATTGGATTGGTGAAATTCAGACACCAAAATATAAGATGAAACATTCAAATTTGAACATTCAGGCTACAAAGGATAATCAATCGATCAAACCTCTGTCCTATCGGGTTACATTATGTCAGTCACATGATCCAAGTGTGCCTTGAATACAAGAGGAAGAAGTATCTTTAATAACTTGGATGTTTTAGTTTGAATTCTTCAAAGTGAAAATCCAAAAGTGAGCAACTTGAATACAGTTTTTTTTAAATATTGGACACATTTTTTTCACATTTTCTACCTACATTTGTGAGGCACATAAAAATACTTTCAAAGAAACTTAAGTTTTTGAAATTGTAAAAGTGCCCTGAGATAACTTTGTTATGATATGGCGCTATATAAATAAAACTGAATTGAATTGAATTAAAACTTGAAATTATTTACAAAGAACACATGGTTTTCAAAGTAAAATATTTCACAATTAGGTATTCAGATTCAAAATATTGCAGCTTTTATTTGCTTCCATACATTCTGATTGAATGCTGTTTTATACTTTTCATATACCTAAAAAATATGAATACATAATCCCAGGCCTACAAATAAGCAATGTCAGGTTTGCACCTCTTCTCTCTTTATTCTGCCAGAAAACAAATTTGTATTCTAGGGTATTTTGTTATGACTACAGACCTCTATATTGTTATTCAAGACCCCACAGGCATCTGCAAAGTCTGGATGTTTAGTGTTGATGTAGGCCAGCTCTATTGCAACCAAGTTATGCACCTATGACAAGAAGAGAGGACAACTTCAGTTATCAGTCAAATGTTCTGATTCAGCTTCTCATTAAACACTGCAGCCTGAAAGATAATGACTGCAGGTGATGAAACCGCAGATGCAAGAAGAGGTGAATGTGATGGTACCATGTCATTGGTGATCGGCAGTCTCTTCCTCAGGAGGGAGGTGACGACTTCCACAATGGCCTCGTGTAGTTTAGGGAATCTCTGCAGCTCCTGCAGGACAAAACATTCTGCATATGAATGTCTGTGTGGGAAGTTAAAAGATGAATACATGCGATCCCCTTCTTTGACAGAGCGGATCACCTGTGTGCTGTAGTTGCTGCAGTGCTGGATGATCCTCTGCATCTCCTCGTGGACCAGCTCCACGCAGCGCAAACTGGGCTCCTCCAGGCGTTTCACCTGCTTCTTCACCAACAGCTCGAAGGAAACCTCAGGCACAAACAGGGACGGACGCGGGCCCTGATGGGGCTGCAGGTTAACAACTATTACCCAGAGCAACTTGTGTTAAGTGAGCAAACAACAAAAGCAACAGACTAGAGTCTGTAGCTTACAGAAAGAGATGTTTCTGTTGTTTTTTTTACGATAGCTAATGATACCAGGAGAAACTCCAATGCCTCTAATGATGTCACATTTATGGGATAATGCAGCAGCACTCACTGTTGCGTTCCTTATGGCTGTTAGGATGTCTATGGTGCTGAGTCCTCCCAGAGGATCCACAGACTCCAATGTTCTGCCAAAAGTCTCATGGAATATGTAGCAAATTCTGGCTCCACCACACCTGAAAAATAGCAGCGGAGGGATATTAGCTGTGATGTGGAGCCCGTGGCCTACTCTCCTGTCAGCTCTTCCTTCACAGAGGCTGTGCGTGCCTCAACTTACAAGTTGTATCACATGAAATGATGAAACCAATGCAGTTGTTTTGCACATTTTCACTGCGCTGGAGCAACAGCATCACCGTGTGGTGGAGCGGAGGAGAGGCACCGGTACTCACAGTTCTGCCGTCTCGATGTATTTGGCCGTGCCCTCTATGGTGTTGCAGTATTCAGTGGCGAACTTAGTGATGAGCTGGAGCAAGGTGGCACTTTGGTCTTCAACGGGCTCGCCGTAGCTGCTGAGCAGGGACTGGTACTGGGCTGCCAGGACGTTGATCCGTGTCTTCAGCTCAGGGAGACAGTCTCGAATGTGATGCATCAGTAACCTGACATTACGGCAGGAAAGGGCAGAGGGTGTAGTTTTTATACAGATATGTAAAATATATTCTGAGCTGTGATTTGTCAAGCTAAACATCTATTGTCTAAATGACAATAGCAATTTCTCTCATGGCTATTAATAATAACAGGACTGCTGATGCTGACATAACGTTATGTGTCCTGGTAACATGTATACGTCCATACCACTACCTGTCCTGGAAAAATGAAGAATTATATATATATTTTCACAAAGAAAGGCTGTGGGTATCTGGTGCACAGAGGGAATACTACCTAGCAAAGGAAAATGAACGTTGCCACAATGAAAACATTCTGACGTTAACAGGCTGCAGAACCATTCATTCAATTCCCCCCCGTTTTGTACATTATCTTGCCTGAAAATGACGTTACTATTCTTGAACCCCTTTTGATTGCAGTCCTGATCTTGAAAGTTACAGAAGCACAAACATGGTGAAAAGGCGTCTTTTTCTGGTCTGTTTTTTAAAGTGTTCATTTCCCTCTTTTAATTCAATTTTTCTGTTTTTCTGTCTGCAACCCTGCTGCAAAATGAGCAACCGCGGTCGCGATGATATTCGGTTCTTAACATGAAGCACGAGGGTTTGTGTTTTTAAAAGTATGTATATAATAATATTCATGATCACATTCACCTGTTAAGGGTTCTGGCCAGGTATTTAGTTCCGTTTCTGTTGGCGAGAGATGGGTATTTCTTCTGCAGGAAAGCATGTTCGTCCCGAATGGCATCAGCCACAGACTTTTTATTGTTGATGTCCAGCTGGCTCCTAAAAGTTTAAATACAATAATACATAAATAATTAGTCCTGGGCAATAAAGGAAATTAAAAATAAATGTCAGGATATATGGATGACAATCTAATATCTATCTATATATCATGATATCTTATATTCTTATGGAATAAAGGCTTGTAATAATGGTTATTGATGTTCATTAAACTAAACTGAATGCTAATGGATTTATAGCTGACAGTTTATATTAGATTTTATAATGTTAAAATATCCTACAATGTGATTACAGTAATAAAGGAATACAAACAATAGATATTGATGTATCTGCCTTTGATACCAGCATTAAAAATGTATTATAATACACTCATCTCTGTTTTCTACATCACTATTGAGCCTCTCGTCTCCATTATTACACACTCATCTTTATTATGAGTGATGGATTCTTTCATAGTATATTCAGTACAGTAAATGTACTTATCCAGACCTGTTGACTACTCCAATGAGGCCCAGTTTGACAGGAATGACTCTGCCCATCAGTACATCCATAGCATCAGTGCCGGCGTCCATCAGGTCCAGCTTGGTCACCACAGCCAGCGTCCTCCTGCCTGGTGAGTCACAGTCATTCACAAAGGTCAATATCACAAAAATAGCTACCAACACACACCTTCTGTTATTCATCTTTTTACAATTCACCATTTTTATCACAATTAATGGTGAAAAGTCAGCCAATAAAAGGTTGATTTACACACACAAAAAAATCTGTCTTTCAGTTTTTCTTACCGTCAGTGTCGACCTCCCGGGCCACCTTGAGGGCCTCCGAGGTGGCCATGTCTGTGTTAGCCGCAGTGACAGCCAGGATGATGGAGTTTGGGTTGGAGATGTGCTTCAGGATTAGATCTCTTATCTGAACCTCAATGTCCTTAGGCTGATCACCCACAGGCACCTGAAGGGGACAATACCAAATAAAAGAAAGGACACAGTTTTATTCGTCTCAATTTGATTCATTAGAAACTACAGCGGGGGATTTCTCACATGTTCAACCAGAGGGGAGGAACTAATGAGGCTGGAATCAAAGCCTGCACACACTTGGGCTTTGACAGCAGATTTAGAAGCATTGAGAATGAGAGTTACTAATTCCCTGCAGTCTACAAAGATACACAAAAGCATCGACCAGACAGGGAAATTAACACCAGTGACCAGGCATATCTGGTAAATCTTGGGGGGTTTTTTTAGGCGTTTTAGTGTCGCATAACAAATTTCCCCAGGGGTACGAGATGATCAAAGCCTTGTCTTGGGGAGTAGGAAGCAGGAAGTACAGCATGTGTTACCTTAGTGATTCCTGGCAGATCCACCAGTGTGAGGTTGACAACGTGAGGAGAAAATATCTTCAGATGAATGGGTTCATCACTGATCCCCTGCAGAGGGACAAGAAAAGAAAAGACGTGTACTGTGTTTCTAACAGCTTAGCACTGTTTCACAGTGTTAAAAATATGTTTTAAAAAATGCTTTTTGACAGAGTACAATCTTTGTTTTTTCCTACTGGCTGTCAATCCTCATGGTAATAATATTATAAGTAATATTTCAACTCTCATGGAGCAGTTTTGGACACTGCTGGGTGTCCACTGTAGCCCGTTTGTGCCTATTGTGTATTAGTGTTACTTTCGAGCGACAGAGCTGAGCATCCGGTTCTCTGAAAAATAAACACCTGGCGATGTTTGAAACACCCAGAAGAACGTTTAATGACATTTACAGCTGTTCTGAAGGTATTTCCAGAAACACCTGGATGAAAAAAATGTCATCCCTCAGCACGGTAAAAAGGATTTTTAAACCATTTCCCAAGCTGTGACTCTGGCTCCTTTCTAGGTAGCCACCGGCTTCATCTTTGCTTGGATTAGGATAAGAAGTTGTAACTTGAGAAACAGATTAAAAATCGTTTTTATCGTGCAGCTGAAATAATATTGTTTCATCTGGATGATTAGAAGAGTCTGTTGGGGTTACTTTCAGAACAGCTGTAGGGTTAGGGTTGACTCAAATGTAACGCAAATACATAAGAGGCACCAACTGGGGATAGGTGTCCGCTATGGCTAGCCTGGCGTGGCCTTCTGGGAGTGTTGAAACTTCCTGGTAGGTAGCTAACACAGTGGGAGTATCGCCACTCTGTATCACTAGCCAGGGGAAGCAGCCCTAAGCCACATGCCAAAAAATGTTGGTGAAATCCAGTTTCCTCGGCTCAGGGCTGCATCCAAAATCAAGCCTTTACTCACATTCTCAGGTTTGGGGGAAAAAAGTTATGTACTGTATGCTTTCATCGCATTGTGTCTGGATTATTTTAATTCTCTAGTCACTAATCCCCGGTTCGCCTGCAGCTAGCCCCGAATGTACACCTAGTTTTCTAACTGGCAAAAGAAAGAAGGAATACATTTCCCATCATTTGCTGCTACAGTAGTTGGCAATGAGTTGCTCTTAAAGTTTTGCTGTTTATTCATACATGTATCTTTGAATATGTTCTTATTATTTAAGATCCTCTTATTACTTCAAATCTACTCCACCGCTAAATCCTTCTGTCTATCCCACGCTCTCATCTGAAGATCAAAGGTAATGGCACCTTTGTTGAAAATCAGGACAGCTCTACTACTACTGAGACCTGAAGTATCATCTGTGCTCTGCAGCTTTTGATTGTGCATAAGGTCCTTGAGGGTCATATGTATTTTTAACAGCGTCTTAAACACAATTTCTAGAACTCTTTTGTTTGAAAATGTACAGGACTTTGCTTAACATCTCTTAATGGGCTTTATTAGAAGTTGACTTGTTCCTCCTCACTTAACAGTACAAATGTAAGCTACACCTGGCACAGTAAATCTGGTACGTCTGGATTAGTAAACATACAGAATGACCCCTCCATCCATCCATGTCTCACCTTATTATTCCCTGACACTCGCTCCGTTTCATTCTCAATTTCTTGCCTGATTTCATCAAAATCTGTGTAGATCTGAAAAAAGAGAAATAAAAAAATATAGACAAGCAAGGAAGGGTCAAGAGTATTAATTTAACATTTTGTATCATAAAATTCATACCTTATTTTTTGTGTGCAGAAACTTGCCCCACTCTTCACCCTCTCGGCCTGTGAAACATAATAAAACAGTATGAGCTACAGTTTACGGCTTAGCATTCTCAATGTAGGCTTTAACTATTACCACTAGAAAGACAACTACTCTGTGCAGGAGGCTAAGCAAGAACAGCTACATAAGGATAGATGCCTAATGACTAGTTACTGGTCCGGTGAATAAAGCAGCTGGAATTACAGGTGTAGCTTTGAGGAGGAGGGAGCAGGACTAAGCTAATCCAGGGTATTAAATGTGAAGACACCTGTACAATGCACCTTTGTGAAGCACAGTGCTTTTTCACACCCTGGCATCTGCAAGTGATTAGAAAGACAGTGACAGAGACAGATGTTTAAAACTGGTGTTTTTATACTGAGCACCAGCAAATTATACAACCTTTTTTCATGCTGGGCACATAAAATGATAGGCTTGTTCCCTGCACGTGTGTTTATTAGCCTAAAATAATGTTTGTACTGTATGCAAGAATCCCGACACAACATGCAGAGGACTGAAGCAAAATCCAAACACTACAGTGGACTAATTCACGGAGTCCTTGGTCTGAAACACTGCTGAGATTACAGAGATTTTGGTGCTTACCACTTTCATCAATTTTCCTTGCATCTCCAGGATCTACATGGACCAGTTGGAGGATGAGAGGCCGCCTGGTTACAACACCAGTCCCACGGGGCAACAGGTCCCTGCCCACCAGGCTCTCCAGCACTGAGCTCTTCCCACTGCTCTGGAGACACAAAACGCAGAGAGAGACACGAGTAAGATGAGGGATAAACCAAGGACTACATCTACTTTCTGATTTAACACACCAGATCCTCGTACGGGACCATGCTGGATCAGGGCTGCAGCCAACACAGCTAATTGCACCTGTCTTTTCCTCAAGCTATGACCTGGTTTTGGCTAACAGAGGTCAGTGTTGAAATAGCACAGATTGAAGCTCATCAAAACAGATTTCACTGCCACTGCAGACTTTGCTAATTAGATTTGCAGTGGGTCTTTAGCAGACCTGCCTGGGTCTACAAAGGCCTCTATGTAGCCTCAATTCATTTTGCTATCTGAATATTTATTATTGCTCTAAATGTAGCTACATTTCGTCAAATAATGTTATCTCTATCTGTGTATGCATTACGGCGAAGCAAGGTTACCTAGCTAACATACCAACCACAGTATTTTACCTGAGTCCCCACTACTGCTATCTGCGGCAGCTGTATGATATCCGCACCCACTGTGTTGAATACATCTTGGAGCTTGTTTATTACGGGAATAAGAGCCTCCATGCTCGCGGTTTATGAATAAAATGAATAAACCAGCTATCTTCGTGATGGAGCCAAAGTCATTCAATGTCCCACCGACACCACCATCGCAACAACACCCGCTGGATGGACGAAAGGTTTTGTGCGGCGTTGGGAGTTGTAGTTCTCTAATAGGGAACAACTACAGCTCAGACTGACGAAAAGACTACAGTACACGTGCTCCAAACAAATAACGCGATAGTCTATTTTCTCGCGCATGCGTATACGTATTGTTGATGACGGACTAGCTTCGTTAGCCAAGTAGATTGGTTGATTTCCTCCCTCTAACCTTTAACTTACTGTCTGATTTTAAGTCAGTAACTTAGTTAGCTGTTGCCAGTCCTTCGTTACTCCACCATGCTACAGTTCCTGGTGAGTTTAACTGACGTTATCGTGCCTGACATCGACGTTTGCGATGATGCTGAGCGATGCGAAACTAGCCTGGCTAACGTGTTAGTACAACGATAACTTGCTGTCAAAAGTCTCTGCTTTAACGTTTGTAAACGAGGCTTAAACGTAGGTGTCAGCCGCTATACCGCTAACAGTTAAACGTGTCACTTAAATTAACGTTAACAGTAAACTTTAGGAGATGTTACTGTATCAGTAAGGCAGATCTTTCGGCCTTGAACGACGTCTGTTGTTTGTCTTCCAGGCTGGCTTTACCCTGGGAAATGTTGTGGGGATGTACCTGGCTCAAAACTATGATGTAAGTTTGATGAAAGTATACCTTCAGTTATCTGGACCCGTCTCTATTCACGCCCTCTGGTCTGGTCAGGTGCTGCAGGAGCTGTTTATTGCCCCCAATGACTTGCATTCAACTCTGTGATCAATAATAAGGCCATCCTTATTGATATAAATAGGGTGGACACAATATTTTTTAAACACCTAATAAACTGGCAACTGTATATGTGTATCAGATTGTATTGACTGTACTGCTTTTTCCCTTTCCAGGTTCCCAACATAGCCAAGAAAATCGATGCCTTTAAGAAAGACGTGGAGGCCAAGAAGAAGCCCCCAGAGTGAGCAAAGCGGGACCATGCCTCAAGCAAGAACAGATGGACTCTGGAGAGAAACTATTTATTTTACATGGTTATGGTATAATGAGCGTACATTTGAGAAAAGGACTGATAATGTAAAATATGTATGAGAAAATGAACAGTGCCTGGAACCACATTTGTTTCTTACTTTAGTTTTATAGGCATGTTCACATTGTAGCCTATGTTTGTAGGATAAATATTGCAAAGACTGGATTTAAAGAATATAACGAACTAGTGGGATCACTTCAAATCCAGTATCATGGCACTTTTTGACTGGCCTTTTGTGTTAACTTCCACATGACGTTCATTATCTCCACATCAGATGTATATAATGTTCTCCAAAGTGAATATTAATAGAGCATGCAATTGCTCTTCTGTGTTGTATTCCACAGTGTTTAAAGATTTTCATTCACAAGCTTCCAACTTCTCAATAACAACTGCCAAACTTTTTACGGCATTAGTGCGAATATAATTCTGAATCATTCAGCTTACAATAAAGTTGTTTATAATGCATTTTAAAGGCTTTGCTTCGTGAATGAAGTTCAGTTTTACTGGCACAATTTTGCAGTCCTGTATGAATTTGTGTAAGAAAAACAAAACGTATCCATTGTGCTTGCGTTGCACTGGTACCAGCAGTCAAAACATAGTTTACTTGGGTTGTGTCATTACAAACGTGTCCACCAGATGGTGCCATTAGCAAGGTATTTCAATTTAATTATAACATAAACTAAAAAGGGGAAACATTCACTTAGGTTTGGCTGAAATCATGATCTACTTTTTCTTCTTCCGTTTTGTTCCCTTCTTCTTTTTCTTCTTTTTATTTGACTGTGGCCACCCAAAGCCTCTGAACTCCAGACAGTCCACCGCATTGTGAGAAATGTAGTAGACATTCTCCATGGCTGCTGGGCTGAGGATGTCCACTTCCGTCTTGCTGGATTTGGCACTTGAAGACCTCTTTTTGGGTGTTTTTGGGCTCCCAGTCTTCTTGGTGGGCCTAGAACTGTGGGACCTTGATTTCCTGGATTTGGTGGGCTTTGAAGAAAGTACAAGTGGTTTACTGCATTTAGGTTTGGTTCCCCTGCTTTGACTATATTGAATAGTTTGGATAGTCCTGGCAGTTTATAATGTTACGTATACTTTACCATAGTGAAAGATGTCAAGGTCACGTCCAATATGACGAGAGATTATTTACCCATCTGTTAAATGAGACACGAATACAGAACTCTTTAATAAACATGTTTTTTTTAGATAAACAAGATGATTTCACAGCTAGGTAGTACACAAAGTGCTTTCTCAAAACCGCTTCAGTGCTTGAAATTGTCACAAATTAAAAGTATATAGTTATAGCTTACCAGTTCTGGACTTGGCACTTGTACGTGGCAACTGAATGGCATGGACTGGGACAGTGATACCCCATTTGTTTATGTCCTGTTGTCATAGAGACAGAGCAGACTCACTCATGAATGAAGGGGTTGGCCCCTTCCACAAGCCTGTGAATTCCTTTGTTTGCATCCAAGACGCAGCTAGGCTTCGAATACAAACACAAAGCTTAACAAGATAAGTGCAAAAGGCAAGAGCTCAACGTCTGTTATAATTCAAATAAAAGCCAACAGCCAGCTATATCTTTGCTTTATTTTATTTTTAGTGCAGTGGTATTTGTCACTTGTTACGACAATAAGCTTTCAAATTCTTTGGCAATTCTCACCAAATTCTCCTGATTTAAAAAGCCCTTGCATTCACATTGTGAAAATGTAATTTTGACATCACTAACATTTAAATACATTCAGTAAATATAAAACAACCAAATACCATGCAGAAGCTCCTGGATCTCTCAATCATGCAAAATAAATTAATATTCACAACCATAACAAGTGTGCAGTCACTGTGAGAAGGAGAAATCCAATATGGACCCAAGGAACTTCTCAGTTGTGAGCAAGACGCACACAACCCAAAATAAAAATGCACTGTATGCAAATGATATCTGACATCAAATTCAACAATCAATTGTGTGCCAATTTCCTGCACATAGAGTAGTCTGGAATCTAAAAATATGTAGCATTTCAAAATAAGACTTGTGAAAATAGCGAGCAGAGCTTTTATTCCAGCAATAACAATGATGGAGGTTTGTGGATCAGCTGCATAGAGCCATATTTTTCTTTAAAGGCAGAATTTGCTTTAAAAAGCCTCTAATGCAGCAACACAACAATAGCTTTGTTTTTCGTATAAACTGATACGTGTCAAGTGTCAGGTGGCAGCAGGGTGGTGTGGTGGCCTGTACTTCCACCAGAGGACCTCACTTCAAGTACATTATCTGCCCTACTGATTTGTCTGAGAGATACAATACAAATTTTAACCACTTTCAAGGTTGTTGTCCCTGACTTCTTTAATTAATGGACTAACATGTTGTTAAAATCACTTTGTGGCAGTGATGCAGGAGCAGAAAGACGTGTTTACTGCAGAGCTCCATGCACTTAAGCCCTTGAGGGTGACAAAAAGGGTCGGGGGGCTCTACTGTGTAGAGATGAGGTGGACTATCATGCGGATGATGCGGGAGCCGCGGGGGCAGCTGCACAGGTCCATGCTTGGGTTCCTGATTTTGTCCTCCAGCAGCTGGTCCAACTCCCAGCGCAGCTCCTTCACCAGCTCAGCCACCTGGGTATAACACACACACACACAGCAAAGTTCATTTGTGTATTTTCATTTGCCTTACACAGTAATTTTGTGCATTTTTAACTCTTAATATGTTCTTTTATTGCTCATAAAAGGGGGATTTTTTTAACAGCATAAATAATAATTTCTCATAATGGGATTGAGATTTTTTCTACTTTACCTTTCTGTTTATTAATTTCAATACAGACAACGTAACAGTACACAAAGAATGTATAATGCTATTTTGATTATTTTAATGCTTATTGCTATGATTGTTAAATCTGTTGTGTTAATTCTTTTAAGCATATTAAACAACTTTACATATTTACAACAGCTTAACCTTTTACCTCATCCCTCACTGAGGTTTGGGCCATGCTTATTTATCATCAAAATATCAGTTTTACTAAATTTTAAAGTAAAAAAAAAAAAACATTTTTAGGGAGATGTGCAAAGACATTCATGTGATTCTAAACTCTTAAATCTCAGTTATCTCTTATCCCTGACCTGATGAGAAGCAGCAGCAAATCGGATCCATCCATCGTCCAGGGAGATGACAAACTCTCCCTTGTGCAGTTCCACGTTGACCTGGCCGCCTCCAAACAGCACCAGCGGGTACACGGACACCATGCTGCAGTCCCTGATGAAGACGCGGCTCGTTTTCACCTTCTCGTGATAAACCAGGTAGGGGCTGTTATAGTGGCGAACCTGGGGCACAAAGAAGAGTCACGAGGCTTGTCACTCTCAGTAGCTGGTGAATACAAGGCCACGTCTTTTCTCTTTTATCTCACTGTGTAGTTGACAGACGAGGGATGCACGTGGACGCAGCCGTCGTTCTTGGTCATGAAGCGGAGTTCGTTGGCTTTGGGCTGCATCTTCATCGCTCCTTTGCTGGTCATCTTGTAATTCCCCTGAGGAGCTCGCACCTGCAACAAACAGTCAAAACACAGGATAACGAGTGTGAAGCCATGAAGAAACAGAAGGCATGAGTTTTATACTCATCGCTGGCTTCAGTTGCTTATTCTGATGACGGAGAGAATGATCATGCACCTGGACCACATTGGGATAGAGGGCAGCGCAAAGCATGGCGGACATCAGCCGGATGTTTTCGGAGTTCAAGTTAGCCTGAAAAGGAATGACATTATCATTATTATCAGATTCTCTTTAAGACTAAAGTTAGATTGTTGAGTCAAAAAAACAACAACATACAATTGAAAGAAATTCTCTATATAATAAGCCAGATAGAGGTAGCAATGTAGTACAACTTATATATTAACATGTATTGGAACAACAAATAAATAAACTTCCAGCATTACAATGCACGTGTGTGTGTGTGTGTGCGTGTGCGTGTGCGTGTGTGTGTGTGTGTGTGTGTGTGAGTGTGTGTGTGTCTGTCTGTCTGTGTGTGTGTGTTACCTCGGAGCCCGTAGCCTCCAGAACACCATCGGTGCCTTTAGAGCACATACGCTCTATAATCCTGGCCCTCAGTCCCTCTTTGATGAAGCCAATGTCAGACAGCAGCTCAGCAAACTGTCTCTTCAAACTGGCGATCTCCTGCAAACATCACAACAGATGTTTGTTTTTTAAAGAAATGTATAAAATCATCTTTTGCTGGGACCAGTTGAATAATTTCAAACAAAACGAGAACACAAAAGAACACAATTAACCTGAAGTAATACATTCATGCCAGTTGTTTCTGTGTGAAGCTGAACTAAAAAATAAAGTGGTCCTACT
This sequence comes from Macquaria australasica, assembly GCA_005408345.1. Classification (NCBI taxonomy): domain Eukaryota; kingdom Metazoa; phylum Chordata; class Actinopteri; order Centrarchiformes; family Percichthyidae; genus Macquaria; species Macquaria australasica. Next base: position 2,103,513 of record SEMN01000011.1, read on the forward strand.
GAAGAAGTGGTGAACTTAAAAGAAAGCACAAAAACTAAACACTGCCATACTCCCTGGCCCGCTGCTCAGGAACTCTACATGTACAGCATTACACACATTGTACAAGAGGATGGATTAGGTGCATCAGACAGCACCGCCTGACCTGTAAGCCTCGCCAAGACAGAAAGTTCTCCCTGCAGTAAAGGAAGCCGGCCTGGTTGCCATTCTTTGCAGCACAGCACCATCCCTGCAAGAGAGGGAACATCCGTCACATCCATCATAATGAAAAGCTACCTCAACATTTATACATACAAATACTGTTTTTGCGTTATTTTCCCACAAAGATACGTCCAGTCAGTACCTTGTATGCCTGTAACAAAGCTAGATGGTCACTACTGGCCAAGGCAAAGGCCAGTTTCTTCTCATTGGCTTCTTCCCGCTTATCCCATGGAGACACCTGGAAAACAGACAGAGAAAAGAAAACTTAAAAATAAACACAAAGATCAAGTAGCTGGGCAAGGATCCTAAAATCAGCATTGCAGTACATATGGTCTCTCAACAGAGGCAAGCGGTTTCTTACAAATGGTGATTTGAAGGCCAGACTGGCGGCGATGGTGAGTGCTGGGTCGAGGCAGCGAAAGATGGCACCGAACAGCATGAGTTTGCCAATGCGCACGTCAACGGGCAGGCAGGCCAGGTGGTAGCCCAGCGGGGTCAGCTTCTCATCTGCAGTTAGAGCTCCCAGGTCCCGCAGGCGCTGCTTGGCTGCATCCAAGCTTCCCATAGCTGGGGGCTCGATGAGCCGGGAGAAGACAGACTCCAGCATTCGCTCGGCAAACACATCCAGGATCTTGATTCTGTCGGAGGGAGGGGGGGAATGGTAAATACTAGCATATGCTAAAATCTGACATTGTGTTACAGGTAAGGCCTGTCTGGAGAGAAGACCCTCTATTGGCCCAACCCGATATGTCCTAGCCATTTTTCCTCAGGTGGTAAACCAGTTTCCCCTCCATTCATTTCCAAGCATAAATCCCAATAGCCATGTCACACATGAACCTCTCTTATTTGCATTTACAGAGACAGCAGAGCAGGTTGGCATTGTGCAAAGAGCAAATAGATGGATCTACCGGAGGCAAAGCTGCTCTAGAGGCACTCTCTGGATCTCAGGCAGCTGCTGCTCAGCCAGCTGGTGTTGGAAGCAGTGGCTGGTGAAGAGGTGGAAGCAGACCCCCGAGGCCACGCGACCCGCTCGACCCTTCCTCTGCAGCGCGTTGGCCCGAGAAACCCACGAGTCCTCCAGGCTCTCCATGCTTTTAGATGCGTCGTACCTGAAAATATAACCGAGGAAAAAAATGAGAAATGTCAATTTTAAAATAAGTTCTACAACACTCTATCCACCTCAAATCGGAAAATATAGGCAGCTTTTAAAACTACTATGTGTTTGGTGGTGTGTGGTGACAAAAATGTGGTACAATTCACAACCATTGTTCTGTAAAATGCACAAATTTACAGACAGTTTGTCCAAAGATCAACATAATATCTGTTCACTTCAGCTGAACATGAGGTTACCTTTTCTCCTTCATCTTGCCGGAGTCAATGACATATACCACGTCGTCAATGGTTACAGAGGTCTCTGCGATGTTGGTGGAGATGATAATCTTTGTGACACCCTCTGGTGGCCGGCTGAAAACTGCCTGCTGCTCCTCATTGGACAAGGTTGAGTGGAGTGGGTACACCTCACACCTAACAGGGGGGAAGGCACATCCACCTTAGTTAGCATTTGTCTAGGAGCCAGTGTTCGAAAATTTAAAAAGTGACACGAGACTTCTTCCTCTGACCTTTTTTTAGACCAACATAAAAATAGAGTGCCTGTTTAGATTTCAAGCACAGCCAAAAATCTCCCGTGACTGTGACATGTTTTCCTTTCATTTTATTATGAACTGGGTCTCTCTCACTAGGCGCTAATTACAGTTATTTAACTTTTTTTGATTTCCTACACCATGTCTCGTAATGGTTTCTACTTCTGTCACCCTGTAATGATATGGTTTTCTTGCTGCCATGTACCAACCCTTTAAAAAAATAAAATGAAAGTAGACAAGTATATGGATGAAACAGAGCGCTCATTAAAAGTGCATTTGTGAAACTCCTGTAGGGAACTAAGGATTGTATGTCTACATTTTTTGGTTTTAAAAAGGCATCAGGATATTCACGTTTGTCCCAGAAAGGAGAAAATAAGAAAATACCACAGAGCATAAACTTTCTACCCTCATGAACACTAACAATAACAGGAACTGAAGTTGCTGCAACCACACACGACTTTGGACACAGACCTGCTGGCGCCCCTGTTGTTGAACATTCTGTTGGACTTGAGCTGCTCGTAGAGCATCTTGATCTCGGCCAGGCCTGGCAAAAACACCAGCACTGCGCCTGGATACAGAAACCAAAAAAGGTTACACCAACACAGTGAGAGTTCACACCGAAACTTCCAAAGAGTCTTGAATTCACCTCGACTAGACTGAGCACACATGGGTGATTCTTACCTGGAGGGTAGTTGTGTTTTCCATCTACAATCCACTCCAGCAGGCTCTCCACCAGGTCCATGTTGATCTTGTCTAGGTCCATTGCAGAAATTGTCTTCAGCACAGACTTCTTAGTATCTGCATCAACAGCAAAACAAAATGTAACATGTATGCATAAACAGGCAGCAACAAATTATTTGGATATGACCAAGGAGGAACAGTTTAAGAACCCATAAAACAGATCAGTTCAGTTTATGATACTCATTCTAAACTCACCTTTGTATCGGACTGTCAGCTCCTGAAGGCTGAGCTGCTGGTCTGGAACGGAGTCTTTGACAAAGTCCTTCTTAGAGAAAGACATGAAGTTCCACATGTCATCACCTAAGTCGTCCACCATGCCCCTTGGATCTGCTTTGCTTCCTCGTCCACTTGTGGAAGACGAATTCTGTTTGCCTGAGCGCATGTAAGGGCTGCCATCCTCAATGACATAGCTGGGAAAATAAAAAAAAATCGTGATGTTTTGGATCTGGACCTTTCTTTCACTCTCTCTCCCTTGTGTTCATGTTGTCCTTATCTCTCTCTCTCCCTTTGTGTTTGCTTCCTTTCTCCTGTCTGTGTAAATGGTGTGCTTGAATTTTGCCGCTTGTGTGTTTGTGTAGTCTGTCCTCTTTCCAGGTGTCTGTGGTGAAGAGGAGGTTGTGTGGCTCAGGTCTGTTTGGCGACACCTGGGAGTCATTTGTTGAGTTTGATGAATTTGTTTAAATATTTCTTGGAGTGAAGGAGGATGTACTTACCGGCATTTAGCGATGGCATCTTCAAGAAAAAACTGGTCAACGGGGAAAGTACGTCCTGAAATGAGAGAAATTCACTAAGAGGGGAAAAATAAAATAAAAAATCTATGGAAAGAGGCACCTGAGTTGAACATGCGATATATGCATATCATGTCTAAAACAGATACAAGTGGCTAACTACCTGGGATGTGGACAGCAGGACAGTTGTAAAAGTACTCAGAGAAGAGGTTGGCATTAAGTGTGGCACTCATTAGAATTATCTTCAGGTCCGGCCTCTGCACAATCAGGTCTTTTAATACCAACAGCAGGAAGTCACTGACAAAGAAAAGACGAAACAGAGAGATGGACAGTGACCAAAAAAACCCAGCTACAAATAAGAAATATTTGCCCGTTTGAGACTAAATTACCAAAGCTGTTAAGCGACAGCTCAAAAGGCATGAAGAAGAGCGCAAATGCACACTCTCTGTACCATATGCGAGCGATCTGCATAATCTCACCTCTCCTCCGTGCGCTCGTGCACCTCATCCACAATGACGTGTGTGATGCCTTTAAGGTCTGCCTCGCCCTCCAGCCTCCTCAGTAACACGCCTGTGGTGCAGTACAGCAGTCTGGTGGCAGACGTCTGACAGAAGAGAGAGGTCAGTGATAAGAGAGGTAGAAAGAATCATTTTATACTTTAAAAGCTTGGCTACGTATACTTAGGATAGGACTCAGAATATGTTGCACTTTGGACCCAGTGACTAAAAGCTCATGGCTTAACATCCTGCATACTAGATGCCCGTACCCTGACGCTCTCCAGGCGTATCTGATAGCCCACTGAGTTGCCCAGACACTCTGCTCGCTCCTGTGCCACTCTCTGGGCCACAGAGATGGCAGAGATGCGGCGAGGCTGAGTACAAATGATGTTGGCCACCTGCTCCGCTCGACCACTTAACGAGGCGTCCAGAATGAACTGAGGGATCTGAGTGGTCTTACCACACCTGCAGAGAAGTAACAGAAAATAAAGATTAAAGAGAAGCATATCTGTTAAAAGAGAGGCATGAATAGGCTGAGCAAAAAAAATGCAGGCATTGTTGTGTCTTTTTTTTTTTTTTTAATCCTCATCTTCTTTATATCTAACAGATACTTCACATCAGTAGGGTATAATATGTGGATTTAGTCACTTAATAATCACATAGTAGGAGAGTACTGAGGACCAGAATGTAGCACCACAGTCAGGTTACATACACCCTTGTCTGTACAAAACATTGTGCTACTGAGCAGCAGTATCAATTTCTGTCCTTGTTTCAGTTTCATCTTTCCTTCAATCAAACTACATCCAGTTTGTATGAATAGCATTTCCCCCCATTTGAGTCTTTGTGAATGCACAACATGAACACTTCATGCTGCCCTGTGTGACCCACCCAGTCATCCCGCTGACCACCAGCACCTGACACCGGTCTAACAGGTCGAGGATGTTTTCCTTTTCTTGCCAGGCCGGCAGCTTCCTCCTCTGCTCCAACATGGACCTGAAACGCTTGGATGACTGAGTGAACAGAAGGATGGAGGGAACAGCAATGCATTAAAAATCCATGCATCATGTTGGAGAGGATGTAGAGTGAGACCAAATATAAAGACAAGATTATTATTTTCTAGTCAATTACAGTCTCCTTTTACCCGTTTCTTCTGAAACTCTCGGCACAGCTTGCCATTTTCTTGCAGTAGGTTGTCTATCTTCAGGTTGTGCTTATTCACCATCTTCTTCCTCAGATTGACGTAACTCTCACTCTCGACTGGAACGGCCTCATCCTCTTCTTCCTCATCCCTCTCGTCCAGCTCCTCTGCCTCTCCTGTCTCTTTCACTTGAAAGACAGAAGTGATAGGATTTCAACTCATATACTCACAAATACAGTGCCGAGCTCTACTTGATGTATAATATACAGTAAATAATCTTGTTGACTCACGATCTGTGGGTCTCTGGTTGTTAGGAGGAACAGTCCTTCTGCTGTTGGTATGATTACTGCAGCTGGTACTACTGCTACTCTTGCTTTCCTCAGAAGCACTGCTCCTCACACTCTTACTCTTTGCTATGGCAAGAGAGGGGGGAGGAACTACCACAACAGGCGGTGGCGTGCTATATTTGTGATGACCAGCAGCCAGCAGTTCATTCATGGTAGTTTCATCCTCACATATGGTGATCAGCGTGTAAACGACAGGCTCGCTGCTCTTCGCTGCAGCTAACGCTTCTCCAAACAATCTTTCGGTCACGCTGAGACGCCCTGCAGCCCCGACAGACTCGTCGGTGGTGCTGAAGGCGACTATTGGTGCCTGAAATGGGTAACGGTTTCCTTTGGGGAAACGGACCTGTAGTTCATATTCAGGAGGAGAACAGCTGCTGAAGCCAGGCTGGCTTGGCCCGTTCAGATCTGGGGAACCAGCCCCAGATCTCCCTTTAGTGGGGAGCTGGTGCTTAAACTTGCATTTGTCCCCAAACCGACAGCCTTGCCCTTTCATGTAGAATCGGCAGACCTCGCGGATGTTAATAGCTCCTCCACCACCCCGACTCCCAACTCTCCCACCACCCCTGGCAGCATTGTCTGAGAGGAATGAGAGGTCCAGGGTCACTGTCCAGACTGCGTTGGCGATGCGCTCACTGAAGCGCTCACCATAAATGGCAGTGAGAGCCAGAGATTCTTCCTGCCTCTGGCTCAAACACTCATCCATAGGCACCCCTTCAAGACCTTCAGGGGAAACTGCTTTCTGGCCGTAGCGCTCACTGAAAACCTGGTGGAGGAGCTGTTCCAAAGTGGTCCCGAATTCCCCTCCAAAAGACTCCAATGCCTGCTTGCTGCGCTCCCTGTCAAATCCATACCTACACAAAGGAAAGATGAGAAAACAAAGGGTTAGAAGACAAGGTAAATATTCACCAAACACCAAAACAAAAATCTTCACTAAAAGAAATAAACAAATCTGTACATCACCTGCAGAGTTTTCCTATGGCAAATAAGGAGATGACAGGTTCAGGGGTGGGCCGTTCATCATCATCAGACTCTGGCTCATATGCTGGGCTCTCTGCTCTCTCCACAGGCTCGTCGTTAGTGGCCCAAAACTGGCCTTCCTCACGGTGGTCCAACTCATCAAAATCCTCCTCATTCTCTTCTCCCCCCGAATAATCTGAACCAGATTCACTGAGGCAGAGAGGATGATACGAGTTCATGTTGACTTGTAGTGGAAAGACATCACTTAATCGAAACAATGCCATTTTCTAGTGTTCCAATTAGTCTCTTTTAACGTATAAAAAGGAATGCAGCAAACTTGATGTATATTTAGCAGGACTGTACTTACTCATATGGCTCATCAAAGTCATGGGTCTGCAGATCCCGCAGCAGCTCCTTGAGTTGTTCTTGGTTCTCATTAGTCATGAAGATCCTCTGCAAGGGCATGGTGCTCACCTCCGGCCTGATGCCGTCACCTGGCTTTGGGCACGTTCTGGTCCTTGCCAGGGACCTTGGGAGAGCTTTGCCAATGTTTTTCCCATCGCCTCTGCCGTCCCTGTCTCGGTCTCTCCCTCCCCTTCCTCGACCTCCATCCCTGCCACCTGCACGGCCGCCGCCACCACCGCCGCCAACACCTCGTCCTTTGCCAGGTCTGAAGGCAAAGCCAGGTAAACAAGGTGAAAAATAGGGATTAGGGTAAAAGGGGAAATCAGAAGGAAATGAGCACACTGTGATACATTTTAAATCTGATAATTATTTCCTTCCCTATAAATGTATACCTGCTGGAACGAGAGGGTCCAAAGTCAAGGCAGAAATCATCGTCATCATCCCAGAGATGAGCTCCTCCTTTCCTACTTCCACCTCCACCTCCTCCTCCACCACCTCCACCTCCTCCTCCTCCTCCTCCTCCTCCACCTCCACCTCTATTTGGCTTGTTAAATCTCCCCCCTCCTCTGTTTGGCTTCCCACCTCGCTTCCTTGCATTCATTTCTCTGTTAAAAGATAAATGAACATTTTCATCACAGACAATATATTTTTAGGCAGTCTACCTTCAAAGTATCACCAACTTTGCATGAAGCACACTGCTGTCAGACCAAAGTACACTCACCTTCAATCAGTGTCCTTTCATAGCAGCAAACAATCTGTGAAGAGAGACATACAACGCATAGCTTGAATAAATCTTCTCAGCCCTGGGAGTATGCAATATTCCTGGATACACCAGAGAGAGCTGCTAGTTGCGGACCCGAGCAGCTACTGTACATCCACTGCAGCGCACAGAGTCGCACATAGCTGTGGGGTGGCTCGTTGTGGCACTTCAGTTCAAGTGCGAGCAATGAGATGGTGGCTGACACACAGCGCTGCTGGCTACAATTATGTAATCAAACTGGGCACGCACACTAACAACCCAACCAGCGCGATGACCGCTTAAAGTCCACGTCTGGCTGACTGACAGTGTGTTTTAGTAGCTAGTGCCAGAGGAACAGGACATAGCTCGTATCAGAAATAACGTGGTATTGTGTATAGTCCGGCGCGTCAGTCAGCAAAGTCTATCAAGCTTCGGCTAGCTAACAAGCTAACAGCTAGCAAGCTCACGCCTTACTTCTGATTTAACAAGCTAGCTGAGAGACGCTTTAAATGCTTACGAATGCCATGAAAATATGGAAACGCATTATAAGCGACAAAGTATAAAAGTAGTTTAAAGTAGTTTAAAACTTAACTTTCATAACAAGCATGAACCAACCTGAGACAGCTGTTCCGGCCACCGGTAGCCTGCATCTCTTTCATTGGTCGAAACTCGGAGTTCAAAGTTTCTTTTCCGGTGTCCGGTAACGTTTGAGATAGGGAGTGCGCAATACTTGGCAAATGTGTTATTTAAGTAATACCCGTAGGTTGTTGGCCTGAATTAAATGCGACATATGTTGAGCTAAACTGCATTTTTATGAAAAGAGTAACGCTATTTAAAGAAAGCACTTCTTTTTTTTTTTTTTTTTTAAACTAGGTCTGCGCCAAGCCTGTAACCATGGTAACAGCAGTTTGCGTCGAACTGCCAGAGAGCGGACTGCCTATTTTTAGAGCAAGTCCGGACTGGCTGTTTTTAAGGGTGATTTGGTGAACAAATATAGCATGAACTTTGCTTGTGTCACTTTCACAACTTTTTAATCAGTCGTTTGACTTTTCACTTCACTGAAATTGGCCGGTAAACACAGCGTTTCCTGTCGGTTCTGACGGCCATCTGACAGCCATCTGCCAGCTGGGGGAAGCTGTCACGGATGTCTGGTAGGGTGGGATTGTGAAGATCTCATTTCTAGCACACACACACACACACACACACACACACTTCTTTTGTCTTTCCGATCTGCTGTCTAATTTTGTATCAGTTTCACTTTCAGACAAGAAGGAAAGTGATTATTTAAAAACTCAAGGTAAATATCCAAGTTTCACACCTGCACATTTTGCATATTCATCTGAGAGCTGAGGTGCATAAGGTAAATATGTCTATTTGTTTGCAGGGGAAGGACCTATAAAGGTATCCTACATTTTCCCAAATGGGGACAGATATGGTGAGTGATAACTGATGATACACATTTACATTACAGTTACATACTGTGGGTCTGTGTCAACTTCTCTTCTCCACAGAGGGGGAGTGCAGCAGGTCTGCATCAGGGGTGATGATGAGGAGCGGTGCTGGTAAACACACCTCAGCAGGTGGTATCATATACACTGGAGAGTGGCATGAAGACAAAGTATGGATTTACTGTGTGTGTGTGTACCTTCTGATGTCTGGTGTATTTTCTCTGTGGTTAGTCATGCATGCTCTCTCTCTCTCTCTCTTAGATGCATGGCAGAGGGACCATGCAGCATCCCTCTGGAGCACTATATGAAGGAGAATTCAAAGACAACATGTACCATGGCACGGGAACATATACCTTCCCAGACGGCTCTACGTACAAAGGTCACTTTCACAATAACAGGTGAAAAGCAATCACTTTTTGGCACCTACTGTGTCATTCCCTTAAGTCATGTCCTTTAGGAGTTCCCAAATGATTACACTGTAGGGCTGTGGTCTAATTGATGTGCAGTGGTTCTGGATAACCCTCTTTTATTACCAGAGTAAAGCTGCAAGGCCCCAGCTGTACCTTTCCAAAGCAATGAGTGGTTTAGGGCACCTTAATATGACATTTCCCCCATTTATTGTGGCATGGGTGAGAGACAAGACTATGTTTGTGATAATAAATGTGCCTTTAAATTTCCCCTTAAGCTGTTTCAAAATTGGATAAAACATTTTATTCAATATGAGTTATTGTGAGGGGAAATATTCAGATCCAAGACCTGATGTTTTTATTTTATTTTGTTGTACTTTTTGACCATACAATTATATCAAATGTAAGATTTTTGATGTCTTAACTGTGTTCTAGGTTGGAGGGAGACGGGGCGTTCACTAACACACAGGGACTGGTTTGGATGGGGGAGTTCCACGGCAAAGCAGCGCTGGGCCTGAAAATGGAGCACAACATTTAGGCAAAAACAAGCATTATTTTGCTGCAGAGTATAAAATACCGTATGATATATTTCTAGTGTATTAGAAAAGACTGATCATCTGAAAATGTACATGTATTGCCATTCTGCCCAGGTCCAAAGATCACACATGTATTCCTGTGTATTGGTGGTTAAACGTCAATGCAATCAGTGAGTTGTGTCTCTTGCCTGGAGTCACTCTCGCCACTGTATCTCCTGCTTTACTGGTCAGTAAGTGTCTCTTGGTGTAAGCTTCATATCACTCAGAAAATGTCACATTGGGGTTATTTTTTTCTGACCCTATGTCACTCTGCTTTTATGTAGAAGCGAAAGGAGAGGTCAAATAAATCCAGGATTACTTGTGGCAAGTTTGCTGCAGTTATTTCATTACACACTTTGTGTTACTTGCTTAGACTTTAGTTTTGTTGGTTCTGTGAAAAAAATTATTTACCACTCAAATAGAAAGAAAACCTGAACAAAACACCCCAGCATTTTTCAGTTCTCCCTGGTTGTACCATATCTCAACTCTATCAGGGTGAAGGATGAGTACAGGGCACTTTTACATCATTACACCACCAGCCAATCACAGAGGGGCATATGCTCACGTCCCCGTCCACAACAGCTGTACCCGAACTGTTGGAACATTGGCCCAAGGAGCTGTGTGATGTGATGTGAGTGTGTGGTCAGTTTGACCTTCAGTGTTGGTGTGTGTGTGTGTGTGTGTGTGTGTGTGTGTGTGTGTGTGTGTGTGTGTGTGTGTGTGTGTGTGTGTGTGTGTGTGTGTGTGTGTGTGTGTGTGTGTGTGTGTGTGTGTGTGTGAGAACCAGCTTTCCACCCTCTGTAACACTGCACGACTCCCTCAGCTAATGAATAATTACTTCACAAACAATCGCAACTCTTCAACATTGTTTAATAAGCATCTCTGATATTGTAATTTGTCATTCTATTGAATAATGCCTCTATGGATCTGTAATTGCACATACCCCTGAACAAATTCAGTATTGAGTATTTATGTAGACTAATACAGATATGGAAATGTGTGTAACAAAAAAACACATAGGCCCTATATACTGTAGTAACATCCATAAAATGCTAATCACTTCTGGTCAAATACTGTACCAGATACAAGAAACAGCTATTTTCATTGATTGTACAATTTCCAGGTAGAAAACAACATTTTTGTATTGCAAACCTTCAACGCTGATTTGAATGAAAAACCTTAAATATGATCACGAAGGCAACAACAATGAAATAAAGATAGAAAATGGTACTCAAATTTGGCACGAGATACAAAAAAATACATCTGAACTTGAAATATAACTGACACATACAAACTCACAATGAGTTATTGTGTTTAGTGAAAATGTACAGCCTAGGCAGTAAATGTTTAGTGCGTCAGGTGTTTTTTAAGTACAAGAATGTGACGATAAATGTGTATTCATCACTACAGGTAGTGAGCTAGATGATGGCATGGAAGCTTTTAAAACCTTTGCAATATACTATCTCCATAAACCTGAGAATCTATAACGTATACAATATTATTTTATAAGATTTCACCTTCCTGAAGAAGAACAAATCCCTTGTAATGCAGAACAATGTGACTGTCAGAGAAAAAAAGTTGACTTCTAATTGTGCTGGAAACATCATTAGACAAAAAAAAAAAAAAAGCCATGCGAACAGGTACTCAAAACATGCACGACTGCTCTTGACCCCTTGAGGCAAATAGATAACAATCTGAACCAAGCAAGAATGATTTGAAAAAAGGCGACCATGCTTTTTGTTTTTCTGTGCTTCAGTTTCAGACATTCCCAGGAAACACTTCAGAGCTCTCAACTCTGGAGCCCCACTTAGGTAGTTGGACGTGGAGGAACGACGAGGTACAGTGAAGACTTAACTAGAAGAAGAAAAACAGCACCATTTTTGTGACAGCTGGGTTCTTCCAAGCAAGGGTGGCAAAGTGCTCACCAAGGCCACCACCGAGGGGCTCAGTGGTTTACGTATTGTGCTGTTGTCGGGCAGCGGGTTGAAGCAGGGAGTCACAGCTAACCTTTTAATAGAATTCCCGCTATTCTGATCGTTGCTGAGGGTCAACCAGCCCCGGATGATTCCATAGAAAAGCTGGTGGGGTGGTCAACAGAGACGTAGGTTTGCCAAAACAACCATTAGTCTTCATTCTAAAAGTCTTCTCTTGAAAAATACCACAAAAAAAAAAGACAAATGCTGTTTGAACTCTTACAGAAGATCTTTCAAAATGATTACAAGCAAACTACGGGTCATTATCTTCTAAGATAAAATCAGATATGCTCAAAATGAACATTCTTCCTCGACTACTTTACATTTTCTGGACTCTACCAGTAGAGGCAAATGAGAATTGATTTAGGGAATGGGACAAATGGATTTCTCGGATTTTTCTGTCAAGGAAAAGAAACCAAGAGTCCGATTTAATATCTTACAATTAGGAAAAGAAAGAGGAGGAATGGCACCTCCTTGCTTCTTTGCTATATTGGTGTAATTGCGAGTAGAAGGCCAAATGGAAGGAATTTGAATTTGGAACGACTACTGAAAAAGAAGTATGCATAGGCATGTAGGTTGTATACATGTGGGTAAGCGGGTGAATATAGATGTGTTAAAGCTGTATATGTGGAAGGGTATACATGGATATATATTCCTGGAAATGAAGATGGAGGACTGAGTTACGGCCCACAAGTACTGCGGCTTTTAAATACCTCTTTCTGTGCATATGCATACATAATGGAAAAAAATGGAAAAGGGTTTTATGTAAAAATTTTGAAAAGGTTTTGTACACTGCGATATTTCCTTTTCCAAAAAAAAATAAATAAATCAAATGTAAAAATAAGAAAGAAAAGAAACACTTCTGACTTCAAGGATGGAGATTTAACTGGTTTTTTTGACAAATGTACGTCTGGTTATCCATCCCACCTCTTAAAAAGCAGCGCACAGCCGCTTTCCCGCGCTTTTCTATCGAACCTATGACCCATGACTTTAGGATCGATATGTGAACATGAACAAATCCTGGATGACTTCAGTGGTTACAGATGTGGTTCTGTGATTTCTTGAATTGAAATTTCAAAGATACCAAAGTTTCTAAGATACCTGGAATAGCAAGGATTCTATTAAAAGGTATAAAGTTTCTATTTAAGAAACAGAACAAATAGAACAATAAATTCGTATTGTTTCTTACTCCAAACCATCCTCTCCACATCTGCCCATTTTCATTTACTGTTTTTTTTTTCTCTTTCTGTACACACATACTTTTTACAGCTGGTATTTGTCTTTCTTTTTTTTTTTTTTTTTTGGTGACATATTTCGTGAGATCACTATGCCATTAGTGGAAATAGTTCCCACTTATACATTTGGACTATCAAAAAAGGACCCTGTGGTTTGCTTCCAAAATGCTTTTTTTTCCTTCTTCTTCTAGAAAATACATAAGAAAAAGTTTCAAATCCATCATCAACAAACTACAACCCGGTACCTAGGCTTTGTGTAAAAAAATAAAATAAAATAAAGATAGACAAACTGATTAGAAATCATTTAAATTTACATCATAAAATCTTTACCCACACACATTGATACAAATAAATAGGAAAACATCACTAAGGAGTCAAAAAAGCACCAACATTTTATAAAGGGGGACATATAAATTGACAAAGTGGTGAAGATATTTTTGTTGTGTAAAACTGGAGGGGTGGGGAAGTGTGGGGAGGGGGCAGTATAACTGGCCAAAACTGTCTCCTGCTACAGCGGTTTCTTATTAACTGCTACCTCTGTTCTTGCCCGTCACGTCCATGTGTGTTCACAGTAGTCATAGGCACATGTTAGAGTCAATTAATTGTGTGTGTGTGTGTGTGTGTGTGTGGCATCTATTTGTGCCGAGCTCACAGTAGGAAACTCCATTTGTTGCTCCATTTTACCCTTCATCTTCCATCTTCTCCCATCCCTGGATAGCCTGGGAGGTGGTTCCTCCTTCTCCAGCTTCTTTTTCTTCACCCTCCCCCATCCCTCCATCACTGACAGGCGGTATAACCCCCATTCCTCCCTCCCTCCTCCTCTCCTCGGACTCCATTTTTGCAGTGAGAACACACCCTAAAACAACGCCAACAGGCTTGTACGTGACCTCTCCACTGCCACGTTCCCCCCCTCAACTCTCTCTCTGACCCCCCCCCTCCCCTTCACGGATTCTGCAGCAGCCCCTCCCACTGGATCGGCTGGGAGAAGACCTCTCTCTCCAGCCACATCTCGTAGCTGTAGTGGAAGTCCTCGGGCAGCTCCACGCGCTGGCCCAGCACGCTCTGCAGGCAGTTGTCCACGGGTGCGAAGTCTCCGTTCTTGTTCTTGTCATAGCGGCGGCTGTTGAACTTCTCGATGCTCTCCCGCAGGGCGCACTCCTCCGCCTGGAAGTCCCAGGGCCGTGCATCAATATCTGGGGAGAGAGGAGGGCACATTTAATCAATCTCAAGGATCCCTTCTTTTAATATATGTTAAAATGTTCACACTAAGCATTTCACCTTGTATTTCTTCCTCTTTTTCTTAGTGATGACACAGTAGAGAACTCACATGTGCCTGCATTGAATATTGATCTTTTCTTCGATTTCTCCACCTTATTCTCTCCCTCTTTTTCCTTCTAACACATGGTGACAGATCACTTGCTCACCCACGAGGGTTGGTGACCCTGAAAAGTCCCCCTTTCTCTGTTGCTATGGCAACGCAACCCAGACTGTTCGCCTATGGCTGGTGGAGCATTGTATTTTACACACGCACAGTAATAATAAAGACGGATACATAAACGCACATCTATACACATCTACCATTATTATACAATTAGAATGTATTAACCTGAAACGTGATGTTTGGGTAAATGCATGTGTCTGTTCTATTCATCAGCTATGTTTGAGGGCAGGAGAGGACTGCTGGGACTCATTATCTCCACGACCACTTCATTTATGAAGATGTGAGAGGCCAAACTGAGTGCCAGTGTGTGTGCTGAGCACCGCAGATTATCCCCAAATCTAATCTGAGAGTCTTTGACACTCTAATCAAAGCTGCGCTTGATCATTTTTTGATGATATAATGCACTTGTTTTATCACCATGAATCGTGAATTGGAGCTGTAACAAAAAAAGAGCATCCCATCTGGACTAACTGAGATGCTGTTTGAAAAAAGGTAGAAGTTGGTTGATGGAAAAAAGAATAAAAAGAAAGGTTGCTAACCAGCTTTCCCCCTCTCTTTAAATTATCAGAATCCTACAAAGAAAACCACTGTATTTTCCTGTTTGTTTCCTTTGCTGTGGTCTCTTTTTAATTGACTTTCAATTGACTTAATTGATCATAGAAACATACTATATTTATTGTTATTTATTTTATTTTATTATGTTCCTTTTTCCTTTCTTAGTTATTTAATTAGTCATTGTTTAGATTGTCTGTACTATTAGTTAATGGCTGTATGAATGGCTAAAAATCCTGTTGGAGGGGGGAAGGGGGGGATTCATAAAGGAAAGCATTCAAAAAAAAACATAGTTGTTGCTGCAAATATTTAATAGGTTGTTGTCCTTAGTGCACAAAAAGTCCCAAATTTAAACTTAAAGATCAAAAATGAAACTGAAGCACATCATTTGTAATAAACTGCGGCCAGCTTGGCACTTAGATGACTCATCTGGGATGTGAACCATCATCGTTAAAGTGCTTGATCTGTTATTTACCAGCTCAGCTAAACTAAACAGTTTAAACACTTCATGAATCAGGTTCCGCATACTGCTATTTACCATTTCCGTAGGCCCAGTCATCATTGAGCCTGTGGCGGACCTTCTGGTAGATGGCCGACATGGTCTTCATGTTGCTCTTCCTCCACTGGCGGCCCAGGTACTTGGTCTGGATCTTAAGCAGCTTGAGAACATAGAGCTGCATCATGGCCTGCTTAACCTTCAGAGCTCTCTTCAGGATGGGGGCGGACTTGAACACCACCAGCATCTGAAAAGGGAATGAAACGGACTAGAGGAGCATGTTTGAGCATGCTGGGGTCTACCAGAGGCATACTGCAGACAAAATGCTCATCCATGGCCCCCTGGCTGTTAAATCTCAAAACTTGTTACAGGTGATGTGTGTTTAGCAGCCCTGCTTCACATCCTATAAAAAACATCCATCCTGACTGCAAGAGACAAACTACTGACCATGATCTGGATTTGTGTAAAAAAGCCCTATTAGACATTTGCTCTTCATGTGGCCTATATCGATAAATAAACTGTTTTTGTGCAATATACCAATGAAAACGTACATGGGATGGCTGTTCTGTCCTGATGGATTTGTACCAGTTCGACAATTTATTTTTATTTTCTCTTTGCACATCCAAGGGCCCACTGCCCTGCTGGGCCCCTGGGTATGCACTCAGATGCTGATGGGGACACACAGATGGCAGATCTAGTCATGTATCCAGTTTAACAAGACTTTCAGTCTAGCTTTAAGTATTATAAGCTTGAAATATTTAATACAAATGCAAAAAAAATCTGCTTTTTTTCCCTGAATTGTGTTTTCAAAATTCTACATTACTGTCAAGATAAAGACGCTGAATCTAGTTGTTTTTTGCTGATTTGCAATGGACACAAACACTGCCAGATTTCTGTTTAAAAAACACAAGGCTTTAAGACTCCAAACTTGATAATATGATTTATCAGATACATTAGAGTGGAGCCAGTGGAAAGTTCCACCCTAAGGTTACAGTATAAGGCTCTGCAGTGGTGCAGAATTACTCACCATTGTCCTGGAGTGTTTCCACTTGGTCAGCTTGTTCAGTATTCTCAGCAGATTGATGCAAGAAAACAGATTTCTCCAACAGAACTGGTTGCTGTCTCCTGCTTCCTAAAAAACACATTCACAGAACACACCAAGGTCACAATGACACATGGAGGGCTACTTTACTAGCTGACCTTCATCCAGTGAGGATTGTGTGTTTTGACTCACCAGGCTCTCAGCAGTGAGCTCAGGCATCTCATGGACCACACAGTGGGGAAAGTCCAGCACACATATACTGCAATGAAAATGAATGAAAACTTCATGTACGCTCATAGTTTCTACAGTCCAGTTTACTTTTCTACAGAACTGCAGTCTGCACCTGAGCTAAAGCAGACCGGCCTGGTCCTCTCACCTAATTTGTGGCTTAATGTTTATTTTTTTCTTTCACACCTGAGTCTCCTGTCATTGCATTGCTGCTGTGATGCCATCTGCGCTACCTCCTGGAAGCCTGCTGATGTACATTCATGCAAGACTGCAGCCATGCCCATAATACTTGGTTACCTGTCTTACCAGCAGGTCCTCAAACTCAAACCCTGTGTGTCCATCGAGTACATTTTTAAAAAGGTACAGTAATAACACTAAGGTAGAAGCCACTGGAAATGGTTAGAACTGTTGCGAATACTGAAACTGGAGGAACATTTATACATTTTTCCTGTGTCTCCTGCACCAAACCAAGCCTGTCTTTTGTTAGACAGCGAGACGAGAAGTGCAGTGCGTAGAGAAAAGGTTCCTACCTGTTTTTGGCACTGATATAGGACATGATGTTCTGATTGAAGAACTTGAGGATGAGTGGGATACAGTTGGCAAACACTAGGTGCTGGGAGACGATCTCGAACTGCAGGAAAAGAGGAGGCGGCAGTGTGGAATAGTTAAGACAGTCTGGAAAAGAGCAAAGGCTAAAAATGCAACTCACCTTCATTTGAATTGTTACATTTGGCCTAATAAAGAAGAAATAAGTTTTACACCTTTCATAGTTAGGCTTCTTCTTTTGTGGCCATTTGTGGTCTGCTGAATCTATCACAAGCTCATATTTCAGCATTTTATTGACTGTGGTTGTTTAAAACGTGCCATATTTTGCCATGTTTTCCGTATGTAATGATTCCTTGATGAAGTTTATTGAGGATTTATCTAATAAATGTATCTGTAAAAGCAGTACTTATAATACTGTGTTTATGCGGTTGTCAAATAATGTACAAGACTAATCGATTTGACTTCCCACTGCAGCTGCATTTTGCCGATGTGTCTGCATGTAATCTGCTTTTGTGGCAGCAGAGGGCGCTACCACACCAACTCTGTAGAGCAGCTAATTGAAAGCGTGCAAAGGAATGTCTCTTCCTAGCTACAGAAAATATCCCCATCCCAACTGATAGTGGAAATAAAAGAAGATATAAGCACTTGAAATGGGGCCAAATCCTCTTTTTAAAAAAAGCAGATTTTAGACCAGATGCTCTCTTTCAATCTGTTCCCCTCTTCTACTGATGCAGGAGGCTGTGAGGTGTGTGGGGGGGTGTCCAAAGGTGGGGGTGGAGAGGTGAATGAAAGTAGTGGCACGCTTGACCGGATAATCAGGTGGAGGGTAGTGGAGGTAGCATAAGGGGGAGGTGCATGGATATTAGTGTACTGTATGTGTGTGCGGAGGGAGGGCGAGATGCAGAAAGACAAGTATAATGTATGAGGAGAGGAAGATGGTAATGTGAGGTGCCTGGAGGAGAGGAGGAGAGGAGGGGTGTGTGTGCGTGTGTAACCTGATAAATATGGTTGAGTTTGAAGTGTTTGAGGAGCAGCAGCAGCAGAGCAGAGATGGCCTTGACGATGATTTCCTTGTGACGATTCACGTCAATTCCCAGCTTCATGCTCTGAAGGACTGTGATACTGGAGGACACACACACACACACACACACACACACACACACACACACACACACACACACACACACACACACACACACACACACACACACACACACACCACACACACACACACACACACACACACACACACACACACACAGTAAGGCCTTCACGTCTCTAATAATAATACAGCTTTGTCTAAAAAAAGAAAAACATAACCATTAAGAGAGAGCCTGTTCACTCTCTTCTGAAAACAAACAGATATTCTGATTAGTCTGCTGATGATGAATCTGAGGTTTTTCCAGCTACAACTGGCAGGCTAAATAGTGTACAGCGTCAAACCAAGAAGAGAAAGGACGGATTTCAGCCATGAAAATGTCAGACAGGGTCGCAATTTTTTTGAGTTGATGGTTTTCCTCTGTGTTTCAGCTCTCTGGTTGAGTGTCAGCTAGTCTAAAAGTAGGCAATACTGCAAAGACAACAGTATTTCATTAGCCCACAAATGACAGAAAAAGTAGACTTAACGAAATAGAAAATTAGCCTGTTCATTTTTCACTTTACATGCGTTTATTAATGAACTACTGATCAACAAACAGCAGTTGTAAAAAGTATATTTTATCAAACAAAACAGCACTATTAGAAAAAGATTCAAATAGTCAAACTGCAGCAGTCCTCCTACAGTACTTACGGCATCTCCTCAGGCAGCACATCAGCCAAGATGTTGATGGAGTCAGTTTTGGCTTTGGAGGTTGGAGCTGCAGCCAGCAGCAGCTTCAGGAGGGCAATCTGACACAGGTAACAAAATATTAGACCCAGGCCCTGTTTGAGATCTATATTTTGTTGTGCAACAGGTAAAATGCACTGTGTGTTCACATAATTGTTACACTACAAAATTTCAAGCTAAATGAAAACACATTTGGTAGCAAGATGGAAATATGAGGAGGGATTATGTATAAAGTGGTGGAGAGTGACCATATGAAAACAATAATGGCATTCAGAGGTACATTATGAGCCACTCACCACATACTGGGAGAGGTTAGGAAGCATGCCCAGGTACAGCATCTCTGCTGGTGTCTCCTCCACCTCCTCCTCGCCCTACACAACACACACATAAAGTCAGGCGCACAAACGGTGTACTTTATAAATTCAACACTCACATTTCAGGAACCAAGAACACAGCCTCGTTTCTATCCTGATTACAAATTCACCACATTAAATATTCTGTTTATCTATAAAAGTGGCTATAAAACATTAAAAAAGTAGATTAACACATTGTCACATTACGGCGTCATGATTGGGAAAATTATACAAAAAGTACAAAAATGTCATGGTGACATTACTGACCAGAGTCAGTGGACACTGTTGCAGCTCCTCCTCCCTCTTCATCTGGACTTCAGCGATGGACACATATTTGTGCTGGAGAAGACAAGAAATCAATATAACACAAATTATATAGATATATATAAATGTATAGAAAGGTGTTAGAAGAAGTGTTAATTAGCATTGCTAACTGACACCCAGAGGGGTATTCCTCTGTGTAACTACACTTGTCAGTTTGTTCAAACAGAAAGTATGGATTTTTAAGCAGGATGTCAATGTCAGGGAATTCAGCAGCGAGGGAGTATTGATTAGGAAACACTCTGGCCATAATGAGCCAAAGCAGAAGGAGAAAAAAGAAGAAGGAGAAGGACATTTGGAAATGTGAATCTGTGTATTAGTGACTGAATGATTGAAAAAAGCCTGAGAGGGAGAAATATGGAGAGAATAAGATGATTTCCCCACTCACCTGTTTAAGAGTCTTGACGCTCTCATGGATGGGTCGGGGCAAGCCCACCAGGGTCTCTATGTCACTACAAAACATCAACAGTTACATCAGACTGAAAGTGGAAAAAGTTTAAAAGATATTTTATTGTCTCAGATGAAATACCTACTTTCCCAGAGTAAAGCCGATGAACTTGTTTCTACTGGTCTCAAGGAAGTGCTCGATGTCTTTCTCCCTGTGCAAACACAGACAGGCTGCAGTCAGATTTTGGATTCATTTGAGAACACCTGCTGTCACAATTCTGCATATGTACAAGCCATTTTTTCCAAGGGAGCAGTCATGTGTGCGCACACCCACACTAACAAGTACAGGAGCACAGCACACTGCATTAGCTTTCTCAAATCTCATCAGTCACACTGTGTGCTGCTCTGCGTGTGAAGGGTTCAGAGCCTCCTGCTTAATCAGCCCTGTATGTTGCAGCACTCTGATCCAAAGACAGAGAAATAAACAAACTTAATGATAAGATTCACTAAAGGATAGACAGAATATAGGTTTTCTGATAATTAATGCATGATAAACACAGTGCTATAAAGTGTTTGTGTCCTCTCTCAGATGCATTATTCATGTCGCTAGAGCAGAGGCAGCACCCCGGGAAGACACACATGCTACTGCCTGGAATAGACAGATGGAGAGCATATTGCTAGATGATGGTGAGGAGAGAAAACTGAGAGAGAGTTTTCTAATTTTGTTTTAACTCCTCAAACGGTGGCACCAAATCAGGGTGGGAAATTGACACCAGCTGCCAGCCAAATGGTGTTAAGTCCTGGCTGTGGCTGGGAGGTTTTCTCTACTCTAGTGGTCAAAATGGCAGGTGGCCAAGCATCATTTGGAGGTTTTATTCAGTGGAATAAGAGCTAAGTGCTTTTAAACTAATAAAAAAATCTATTAGGGATTATTTTTAGCAGCTAAAGTAGTGAGTATTTGTATTATTTTCCATAGAAAGTTTTCACTTAAGCTGTTTTTAATGCCATTTTGTGTGCAGGATCTGTGTTAACGCTTCCTTTCTGACTCATAGGATTGTGTATGGATATAATCAGTGTTATTTATGCTGATGTAAGGCAGAATCAAAACTGTAAGAAGGCACTCTAAAGTCCAAATATGTTAACTAGTATTTTACAGTAAATGGGTGTTTATTTTAGACTCTTTAAGTGCTGTTAAAAAACAAAAGCAGAAATGAAAACTGTGCCATTAACCTGACTTTAGGGGCCCAGGGAAGGCCCTTGGGGAAGTTGACCCTTTCTGTGGGGGGTCTGAGAGGAGGCGGAGGAGGCGGGGGCTGGATGATGACATCACGGTCCAAGGGGTCCACCTCGCCTTCGATGCCGCTGTCCGTGTCCTCAGGGTCCTCCTCCTCGTCCCGGGCGTCGTCGTTCTTGAAGGGGTCCCGCTCGTTGTACGTGTCCAGGCTGTCCTGCTTGACCAGGGGCTGGGAGAGAGAGAGCGAAGACAGGTGGTCAACTGCACTGGGGAGGACTGCTTATGTCAAGGGTCACATGACCTATAAACACACACCGAGGAGTAACTGGCCCATCCCATTTTTAAGATGTAGTAAATTCCAGCTGTAGAAACTGCAAAACTGAGAAAAGACCCAAACTTTACCTGGTAGCATATATTACCTTTAACCCCTTAACAAGCAAACTCATGCTGTAAAAAACATGAAGTCTTGAATTTAAATATTTCACTCACTCTTCAATTAAGAGTTGGGACACGCTGATACAGAATAGATACTGTGTGAGACTGTCAAGTAGTGTGGAATAAAATTATTTTAATAACTTAAAACCTACCAAAATGGAAACTCTATGTTAGGGGTTAACACTTCACTATCCTGAGACAAGCGATTTCATTTTGAGTTATGGCCAACACACTGGTGTCTACATCTAGTTTGCATTGTTCCCATTTATTTTGCAATGCATTATATATACAGCAGGATTTGATATCTCCCGATAGCACAGTACACAGACACAATAGGCTACATTCAGACTGCAGCTATAGTCTAAGGGGAACAGATAAGGTGAGTTTCTTGCAGACAAAGCATTACAGAAAGCTGATGACAGCATATTGGCCACATTGAAAACATACTGGGAGCAGCCTAACAAATAATACCATTAAATTCCCATTTAGGGGAATATATCAAAATTAAGCATTAAGGTTCGCAGTGTGAATGTATCCTAAAGGACTGTTACACAGATATTATCTTTTTTTTTTTAAATGGTTAAACATTTTGGGAAATATGAGAAAATCGATACCACACTCATATTTGTCCGTTAAACATGAAGCAGGCCAGGAGACGGTTAGCTTAGCTTAGCTTAGCTTAGCATAGCATAAAAACTGGAAACAGGGACAAACAGCTACCCTGGCTTGTTCCAAAGATAAAAAATCCACCTACCACCTCCTCTAAAGCTTACTTATAAACCCGTTATGAGTCATTTGTTTAATAAGTTGTGGTTTTATGCTATGTGCTAACTGTTGGCCGGGTGCAGTTACTTCCTGGAGTCTCCGCTGGGTGCCTGGTTGTCATTGCGCCTAGCCAAGATATAGAAACCGTCTCCAGGCTCTAGCCTCATTTTTAGCATACAGATATTAGAGTGGTATTGATCGTATCGTCTAACTCTAGGCAAGAAAGCGAATAAGCGTATTTCCCTCTGTTTTTAACTCTTTTCTTGTAAACACGTGTGTTTTTAAGTTGAAAACCTTAGAATTACCAAAATCCTGAAAGCGCAACTAAAATCAAGGTGACATTTTCAGTGGCAGGAAAAGGACAGCTTTCCACAGCAACCGCAAGCAACATTTCTGACTGAGCTTACCACACATCTGCACTTCAACAGATACAGGAAAATGCAAGCGAGGCCCAAGAAGGCTACGACTTTCTATTGAGCTCTCATCTACAAACAAACCCATTTCAGTTCAAGTGCGTGACACACATCCGCACACACACACACACACACACACACACAGCATCACAGTTCAAACAGTTTCTCAGATGAATGACTGTGGCAAGAGTGCAAGCATCAGGCATGAGTCAGCGTTCTGGACATTAGTTGAGCTAGTGCAGTCAATGTATGGTGCGCCAGAGGTAGTACTAACGCTGGACTGTGTGAAGTGAGGAGTGTAGTGAGTGTATGGTGGGGAGGAGGGAGGGAGGAAGAGGTGAAACCGTGTCGTGAGCCATTCTCTATGGAGAAGCCATTCACTAAAGCTAGTGTTTTTTCTATCAGGGTTAGGGGACAACCACTTTAATGACATCCATTTAAGAGAGAGATCAACTGAAAAACCAAATACAACACCTACAGAAGAGAGAATATGTGAACATGACGATCTCAGTTCACCTCCTCAATGAATGCATTTTAAGGACATTGACCCCTAGTCCAGAGTCTACAGTGCAAGGTGATTTTTTGAGGCCAAACCTGGTAGCGATGTGATGAAAACTACAGGGGGATGCCTGAAGACGTGACTGTCTTTATGGGACAGTGGATAGTGACCGCTCCAGCGCCAATGACAACAGCCAGCAAGTCAGCCCTGTCTCTCAAACCCAGCCCCACATCCCCGTACTGAGCAGGCGACAGAGGAGGAGGAGGAGGAGGAGGGGAGAGGAGGAAGAAATGGAGTGAGTAGGAGAGGGGAGGGACAGTATGAGGTGCTAGTGGATGGTGAGGAAGGAGAAGGAGATGAAAATGGTGGAATAAGCATGGGAAGGATGGAGGAAAGGAGAGTGGGAGGACAGGGAGGAAGATGAGGAGCAGGAGAATAAAAGCATGAAAAAAAAACAAGAAATAGAAAAAAGGAGGGAAAGGAACAAGTGGAAAACATTAGGAAGAATTAAGGGCATAAGAAGAATGGAAATAAGGTTTTTAAAAAATGACAGATAAGCATGTAAAGCAAGTACAGGGAGAAAAACAGGAGAGACAAAAGAAAAGGTGATAAAACTAAATGGAAGAAAACATGCAGGCGGCGATGATTAGATTAAACAAATAGTTTGACATTTTGGAAAATACGGTTAGTCGCCTTCTTACTGACTCTTCGAGAGAGAGAGAGAGAGTTAGATGAGAAGATCAATATCAATCTCATGTCTGTACGCTAAAGGTACATTTAAGTCTTATCGTCACTGTGACGTTGCCAGGCAACCAGCTGACAAGAAATAGCTCCAGCACGTAACTTCCCGTAAAATCTCAAACTGTTGTTTTCACACTTCAGTTTTTGTGTGGATTAAACAAACAAGATATAAGCGTGTCAATTAGTGAGCTGTAGAGGTACTGGTAGGCAGATTTTTGCTGTTTCCCCATTTTCAGTCTTTATGCTAAGCTAAGCTAACCAGCTGCTGGCTGTAGCCTTGTATTCAGCATTCAGACACAAAAGTGGTATCTATCTTCTCGTCTAACTCTCGGCAAAAATGCGAATAAGTGTGTTTCCCAACATGTCAAACTATTTCTTTAAGTACTGGAAATGTGGCAGAGAGTAGGATTGCACCAAAACCACTTAGAGCATTAAACTTTGGTTTTCTGATTTATTTATTTCATAAACACTACAGATGTAGTCCAGTAGTTTGAAGTGTCTAGACAACATGCTTTATATACAGTGTAATTCAACTGCCTTTGCCAGAATCATTAAAATTTGTTTAGTGATTTCTGAATTTCTAAATATTGCTTTCTCAGTTTTGGTGCATCCTGATATGATTGTACTAGGTTGAATGACAGGAAGAGGAGGAGGAGGAGGAGGAGGAGAAGAGGAGGACGAAAAGAAGAGAGAGAAAAGGTGGTGGCGGGGATGTGGGAGAGTAGTGCTAAAAGTCAAGCTCAATGCAGAGAGAAAATGCAGAAGGAAAAAGAGGGAATTTGTGGGTAAAGACCTGCTTCTTGGGAAAGGGACTGTCTCCTTCCAAGCTATCAACAAAGGCACTCTGTGGGAACACAAGGAAGAGGGGCAATGAGAAACCAGAGGGCAATTAGAGAGAGAGAGAGCCTGTCCAGTCAAAGCTCTACTAAAAACAACGGGCCTGGAATTCTCAAAGCCGTCCCAGCACCAATATCACCTCTGGCATCGCTGACTTACGACAGAGAAGCAGTGATGTTGGCACTAAAGAACTTTTGGAAAACCTGACCCAGCAAAGAGTTAAAGGGTGAGTTACAGAAGGAATTGTCTAGGATCACTTTACTACAAACAGATGAAGCTGTTCAACAATAAAAAGGCAAATAATGGAAACATTTGTCTGAGGTAGCATCTATATAATGCCATGTCAGTAAGTTCACTTATACTGTAGGGTTAAAGGTACCAAACACACTGAGATAGATAAACAGCTGGCACAACACTGGGACTATGTGTAAATTTGCATGGGTAGGAGTGTGTTTGACTACTTAACAGATGTTTGTGTTTCGGCTACAAAAATACAGTGAAGACACCAAACCCCTGATATTTGTACTTCTTGTTTTTAGCTACATGTAATTTTCAATGAATGCATATTCAAATGTTGCATGTATGTCCCCTTTTGTCTAAATATGTTGAAGTTAAATGTGTATTTGAAGTGAAATTTTGTGTGTGAATTTGAAGAGAAGCACTCGTATGTGAGCAATCAAATATAATGTGTGACTGTAAAGTAATTCGTGTTTTTTATTATGAATGTGTGTGGGGTGGGGGGGTCTGTACCCTGCGGCTGCGGCGGCCTCTCTTCTGCTGCTGCTGTTGCTCAATGAGCTCCATGGCAGAGGCCGGTGGCGAGGCTGCTCTCATGGCCCTGACCACCTTGATGCTGTCCTCCGGCAGCGGAGGCAGGTTCAGACGCTCACGGCCCCGCACCTTCATCTCCTGGAGTTCCTCGAAACCCCCCAAGGTGAACTGCAAGGTAAGGATAGGGGACAGAAACACGGTGATTCACAGGCTTATGTACAGTGAATCAAGGAGAGTCGGGAGGAGCAAGTGGATATATCCTCATCAGCCAACAGTTAATTCTGTAGAAGCTTTGAAGACATTCAAAACATTATGTAATTGTAATGCAAGGTAAAGTATGTAAAAAAAAAAGTTCATACATGTGGTCTTTTCAGGGTTAAATATACAATATACATTACCTATCACAAGCACGTTTTAAGTCATTTTCATAGCATAGTGAAATGAATGGAAGCTGCCTTTGGTGGTCACTGCTTAAAATATGTGCAATTTGTGGACAATAACATGCGTAACTCTCATTATGGCCCTAAAGGTCAATAGCAAACAGGAACGTACTAACAAATGCTCACAAACAAAGATGCTGAAATGCACAGAAATATATTTATGTGTCAGTGTTTGAGTGGTTATAATGTTCTAACCAGTTTTGTCTTCCAGAGCAGCAGCAGTACTTTCTTCATGGGGAAGTGCGGGGCATTCATGCTGCAGAACTTGGTCACCATGGTGAAGAGGAGCAGGGCGAAGGGCTCTCCGTTGTACAGAGGTGAACCTGAGGGGTCAGAGGTATATGGATATATGAAAGCACCCATTAAGACATACCCCACTGTGGTTTCAAGATACTAAACCTGGTTGTGTGCAAAGTTAGATCAAAGGAATATACATTTATAAAAGTATACTAGCACTGCAATCATACATATTTCAGCAAAGCAGCCCTGTATTTGTTCTACACACACACACAAACACACTTAGCTCATTCTTGAAGGCCTCTCTGGCTGCTCTCCACTCAGGTCTGTCGTCCTCTGTTTGAACTCTAATGGTCTCCACCATCAGGTACATGATACTCAGTAGCACCCTGCAAGGAAAAGAAACACACAGGGCTCAGCTTGACCATATGTGACAGTGTGTGTGTGTGTGTGTGTGTGTGTGTGTGTGTGTGTGTGGCATTTAACTGGTGCCTAAAACAATAATAATGGGCCTAAAAGGTCTCTAAGTACAATAGACAATAATATGATGGAGGAAATGATGAGTAACAATGAAAATATAGATTATGCAATCTGCTTGTGCATATACAGTAAGTATGAGAGGAAATGACTCCTGTGCTCTGCCAGGGTAATGCACCATCCATTCACAATTACCTGATGTAAGTCAGGCGGTGTTTTGTGCATTAAATGCTTTGTTCACTCAACACAGCCTCTCACTGTTTAAAATAACTATAATGGTTTTCAATTTTGTAGCAGTAATTAGGTGCAAATCTACTCCTCTAGCCTGTAATTATTTGTAAGTGTTCAACTGGGGAGCTTTGTGTATGTGTGAACATATGAGTGTGTATATGTGTGTGCAGAGGGGTGTTCAAAAAATCAATTCCATTAAGCAGAAGCAGAGAATGAATGTGAGGGAAAGGGACAAAGAGTATAATTACATTTTACAGATTAGGTGTGTGTGCGTGTATGCATGTGTAAATATGTGTGCTTGTGGCCGGATGACAGCAAGGTAAACACGAGAAACACTGAGGTGAATTGAACATATTTTGAGAAAAAGAGCAAGATAGGAGACATAAAACTGAAGAACTGGAAGATATTTTTGGACATTACTTTTTCCTTCTTATGTGAAGTGAGAAGCATGCGGAGTAGGCTGTGAGTGCTGTGCTTACCTGAGCTCTGTGCTGTCTGCAAGAGAGATGGCAGGCTTCCTCACTGCACTGCTGCACGCCTGGTTGTTACTGCAGACACAAACACACACGTATATACAGTAAGTGCATAATTTTAGTGGTTTATCTGAAAAACAAGAGCCAGTCTGTGCATACATAGAATCAAATAAAACACAGCTGAGAATATAAAAATCTACATGACCAAAATATAGATAACAAACACAACCAGACCCTCATTCTTAATGTGATGCCTTTTTCGTGCTTTTTGTATAACCAAGCCATGACCTGCAAAACACCATGTGTGTGTTTGCCTGATTGGCTTGCTTACACTGCTTTGCTGTGCAGCATGGTGATAAGCCAGGCTATGCCATGATGCCTCAGAGCAGCTTATGTAACAACAAAGAAGCGCTCAATCCCAACGGAGGCTGACACCAGCAGCAACAAAGCTGACTTGAAGGAGCCGCTGTCGCACCGTGTCCTCAACAGAGCGTATGAAGTGTGCATCACAGGTGGTGTGTTTCCTGTATTCCTGCATCTCAGTCTCTCTCTCTCTTTCAATGTCTTTTTATCCCCACAAACCTCCTCTCACTCGAGTGAGCGCCTCCTACCGTACAGAGGAGATGGAGGATTTGGGAGGAAACAAGTGGACGTGTTGAAGGACCAGAGCTTCAAACATGGGAGGATTCTGAGAGAATTTTGATCTTGTATGCAAGAAAGAAACTTTGACTCTTTCAGGGCTTGAACCTATGACCTTTCAGTACCATGTCAACCATCAGGCCATCCTGCTGCCTATGAAAGATTTCAGGGTAAAGATTTCCTTTATCTGAGAAACATAATAGCACTTTTGCCCTGTATTACAGCCCCCTCCCTTCCTTTATTGCCACAGGCATTCGCCCAAAGAGGAATCGAATTTAAAAAAAGATTTGAAGAACTATTTTGCACCTCTCTGAGGGGTTGACTGCCCTGTCTATTCCTCTGGCTTTTCTTGCCCTTCGTGTCCCTTTCTTTTACCCTCTATTGTAAACACATGAGCAGCAGCAAGTCTGTAGTCTTATCAAGATAATCCAAGGTGAAAGTGACATTGCAGCATTGTTGTTTGTATTAAAAAAGAGGTTGTTTTGATTTTCTTACAACCTGGCGGTTTTTTTATCCACTGTAAAGAAAAGTTTTTAACGATACATCCCCAGCATATTCGGTGTGTCCTACTCACTCTATCTCCATGCTAAGCAGCTCCAGCAGTGCTGTGAAGATGCCCATGTCGTAGAGCAGAAAGACATTGTGTCTGGACCAGTGGAGCACATCCACCTCTGTGTCACACTCATCAAACACTCCTGGAGAAAAAGAGAGCACAGTACACAAGAGGTGTGTTAGATTGTTTTTTGTGCTATTTTTCATGCGTCCAATTTGTTTATTTTGGGGTTTTTCCAGGTGATTGACAAACTGAATGCTTTTAAATCAATATAAATTATATTCTCTCTCTCACAGAATAGGTGTTATGACACTGTATAAATGATACATTATACTATATGTGAAATGTGTTCTATTCCTCGCACTAGTATACATTAGTTAATATAATTTTACAAAGTGCAGGTGGAAATAATAAGATTAATGATGGCTGAATTCCTTTTAGTTATGGTGTTGCGCATGCTGGCTCACTGTCACACTGTCATGGCTTATTAGGACACTGGAATAGAATGGAGCCATCGTTAATTATATAAGTAACACCTGTGCTTTTCCTACTATGATAAGACAAAATGTATTGGGCCTACGCACCCTGAGCCAGGTAGAGGATGGCCCTGGCCACCTTCAGCCTCTTGTCTCTGTCCGTCACCTCCAGTGCATCCAGCAGCCTCATCACATACGCCCTCTGCTCCTCCACCGCCAGCTCGATCCACCTCCTGCCTCGAGCTGCAGGAAGGACAAGACAACGCAGTGCACAAGGTTATTTTCAGAAGCACTTTTGTCCATTACACAGCAATATTTACCTAAAGTTTGCTATCATTACCAAACTTTAGCCACCATAAGCTGGTCATACCAGACCAAGAATGGTTGTAGCAGCTAAACCCAAGTGTATTGAATTGAGCAATTGTCATTTTGGGATTTTATAATCGTTACTGCTTACATTTTTTTGTTGTGTATGATGCAGTTAATTGACAATATGACAAGAAAATAGAACATAAAATTCTGTAATTTAGGGCCAGTTGACCACCTGACAGTCACACTAGTTATCTTATTTGCTATCATACTCGTTAGTTTACTGTATTCATACTTTTTAGCTTACTATATTATCATATTTGTTAGCTTACTGTAGTAGTCTTTTAATACATTATTTATGCCACAGTGTATCATGTACTGCAGTATTATTGAGAACAACACTTCAATGCATAAAGACAACTTTCCAAGCTAACTGCAAGTCTGCATGTTCTACAGTGTGGGGATCAATTAAATTCAGCCATTTTGGGGGATAGCCCAAGTGCTTTTATGCGCTAATTTTTCCTCCGTATTTCCTGTAATGTTTTCCCTCCCTCTTTACTTTCTGTATGTCATGTCATACCTCCCATCTCTCCTGCCTTCCTCCCCCATGTCTCACATGTAAATTAAATGAAATCTGGTGACTGCAAATCATTTCAGTCATACTGTTACCTTGATCTGGATATTGACAGTAATCATGTTATAGTGTTTGTGTAAATATAGAGACTGACTGCTGCTTTGATGGTCTGTCATTAGTTTTTAACATTATGTTCAGGCCCACTGCATCAGCTCTGGAAATAGCTGAAAGCTAGAAAGTGTTGAAGCATACAGAGCTGTAATTAACAGAGTGGCGTCATGAGGAGAGACCAGAAGTTCACAATAAAACAAGATTATCAACACTAGCACAAACTAAGCCTGACATAAAGTAGATCTCAAACTACTACAAAAAATACAGGGTTAAAAGAAAAGCACGCCTTTCCTGGCAAGGATTCAAGTCTATTTTTTTTTCACAGTTTAAGTCCTCTATTTTAAACCCTTCATTTGATTATGCGGACAGTATTAGACATTAAGCAGCGCACTGTCTCCTTAAATCAGGAAAACAAAAATGCTTTCTGATTTCAGCACTGTCCCCCCAAAAAATCCTTTTCCTTAGTGAAGAGCTTAAATTAGACATGTCGTGATAATCACAGTGATTTAGACTGATTGGGAATTTATGGGTAGTGGTGGAAAACACTGATGAGCACGCACACAAAGAGCATAAGTCAAACAGGAAAACCACCCTCTGTCAACGAACATACAGTGCTCACTGAACACACACACACAAATACACACACACTAATAAAAAAGCTGTGATGCAAAGAGGCAGCTCTGTGCTCTATCTCTGTAAAACAGCAGCCAGAGAAGCTCTCATCTAATCCTGCTATTCATTACCACTCAGCTTGGAGAGGAGGTGACAGATACAGAGGACGAAGCTCATCTCTAGACCAAATGGAGAGATGCTCTTTTGTCTACAATGTGTGCCACAGAGACTTGAGACCTTTATGGCCTGTTGCTTTTTCTCAGAGTGATCTTTCTGGTAGGTTAGACAAAATCATCACCCCAAAAACCTGCCTCCGATGCAGCCGAACGCCCCAAATAGTGGAAGATTACACCAAATTGAGATTTTTTTATTTTCTCTTTTTGGGAATATTTTACTTAGAATCAGCAATATTCAGACAAAAGCATGAAAACTTGATCATTTCTACACAATGCGAGACTATGATTCTAAATATCAGGTAAAGAAACATTGTATTTAAGCATGATGACTTGTAAGACTGGCAATAATTCATGTTGAAAAAGCCGCTTTGTTCTCAGTAATCAAACATGAATCACATGGTTAGGAAAGGCCCTCCCATCTGCATCTGTGGGGATATTCATTCTTTGAACAGCTTAAAAGAGCAGAGCTTTGATGTGCCTGGTCACCCTCGCCTCACAGGTCGGCTTAAAAGAACACAGCAGCACACTGAAGAACAACACTGGCTTGTGTTGCACTTCAGAGGTGAGACAACTGCGCTGAATGGAGTTTCAACACATCCCTTTTACAGTTTTTAGTGTGAAGTTGAGAGGTGAAATGGTTTCATGACTACGCTTACAACTCGGGAGATTTGGAGGAGTACAGAAACTCCATATACACACTCTGGAGAGCTATTAGCAGTGCTGAGACACAATACAGTGACAAAGAGTCTAACAATCAGGGCTACAACACCAGAAACATGTGGGATGGACTAAGAACTATTACAGACTACAAAAGGAAAACCAGCAGTGTCTGCATCTCTCCCAGGTGAACTGAACACCTTTATGCACGCTTTGAGAACAACTTCCTGGCTGAGGAGGTACCAAAGGCCCAGGACCCCTGCCCACTGGCAATATCCAGGGCAGATGTGGGTAGATCCTTCAAAAGGACTAATTCACGCAAAGCACCTGGACCTGATGGCGTCCCTGGCCGAGCTCTCAAGGTGTGTGCAGATCAACCGGGGGTTCCTGAGTGGTAAATGCTGCGCCGACCATAGCTGACCGCTGTAATGCGAGTACGCCTTTATTTATTTATTAATTCCACTTGCAATTCCCTTCAACACACTTTTTATCACGTGTGTACTCTGTTGTGAACATTTTGTTTAGTTAACCTTCACCATCTTACTTATGGACGCTGTTATCAAGCACTGGAGCCAGCAGGGACATTCAGAGCTACACAAAAGGACTCCTCTGTTCGGTCAGTCAACAGCAGTCACACTGTTGGAGGAGCCATCAAGGTCTCTGTGATAAACAGCAACAAAAGGCGGCAGCTCCAGTCTACTGGCTGTACACCTCTTAGTGTTTGATATGGCACAGCAAAGAGTATTTGTGACCCCATTTTGTGTCTCAAACACACTGCAGACAGCTCAGTTTTTTCTCTCTCTTCCCGGGCCACTGACAGCGAGTTCAACGACACACCTGGTATCCTACAGGTAATCTAAACACATTAAGGGATGTGCAAAAAGCTTATCCACCTCCATTTAACAGACCTTATAATCTCACACACACATACACACACACACACATACACACAGTACCATGGCTCCTGAAGTCCTCCTCAAAGTAGTCTCTGTTCAGGGCAAACTCTGGCTCCTCTGTGTAACTGTAGAGTTCTGTGGACAGAAAACAATACAGTAGAATTAGAGCAGAAACAATTAGTTAATTAATCGATTAGTCGATAGACAGACAATTATTCAACTATTTAGCAACTATTTTGCTAATCCATTAATCATTTAAGCCATTCGCTCACTGGTCGCAGCTTCTCCAATAGGAAGATTTGCTGCTTTTCTTGGTATTTAAAAAAAAAAATTGGACGTTTTATAGATAAAATGATAAATAAATTAATCAAAAATTAATCAACAGGTTAATCAATAATGAAAATAATGGTTAGGAGCAGCCCTAAACAGAATAAAACAGTTGGAATAGAAAACAATAGAACAGTTACAATAGAATAGAACAGTTGGACTAGAACAAAATAGAGCAGTTAGAATAGAATAGAACAGTTGGAATAGAAAACAATAGAACAGTTAGAATAGAATAGAACAGTTGGAATAGAATAAAACAGTAAGAACAGAATATAATAGAATAGAACATTTGGAACAGAATAGAACAGAGCAGATAGAATAGAAACAGGAGACAGGTAACCTCCTGCGCTACCCTACAAAAACAAAACAGACGAACTTAGAGCTCCTGTCTCCTCAGTGGTGATCTCATCTGTTTCATGCACTGTCTAACGATTCGTCACGTTGCCATGCATCTCCACCTGTTCTGGGAGCAGTCGTCATTCCTTGACCCCGAGGTGCTGTCGCTAGAAAGCCACTGTGACTGTCTGTCTGTTTGTGTGTGTTTGCCAGTGTGACTAACACTCTTGGCGAATCAGCTGCCGCTTGCCATCTACCAGGAGGACAATCATTTTGACTTTAAATCACTGTTGTTATTCAACGCTTCTCTCTGCACAACATCTGGCTCTGAGAAAAAAGTTGTGTAGTGCTGGAGAAGAGGGGAATCTGAATTAAACACTTGAAAGTACTAAAAGTACAATCAGAAACATCTATCAGCATAGTTGAATTCTGTTCTTCTATCATTTATGCGTCTTTTGGCATCTATAAACCAAGCTCCAAGTCACACAGGAGCTGTTACCAGATGCACAGATGCCGGAACAATTCGTCACTTTTGAATGTATAATCACAGTGCTTGAGATTATTCATAACATTAGTCATACAATGTGTCCTATGTCTGGAAAACATGTCAGGACCAGAAGATTTTGTTCTGTGCCTTCAGCAGCGTGTCAGCTTATTGTCTTGGTTTTATGAATAACACTGTAACATAAAACAGCTGAAGAAAACCTGAGGAATGCAGATGCAGAATTATTTTTTCCCAATCAATTGCACATTGTAGCCTGGATGCTAAGTAGAAACAGAGAGAAACAAGTCTGACTCAGTTTGACACGAAAGGACAATTGGATAAAAGCTACTGAAAGCGCAAAAAGGACAAATTCAAGCAAGTAACCAGGCCAGACGTGTGTGCACAAGAGTCTACAGCCATGCTAGCCATAAGCACAGCGGAGCTTTGAGCTACATGCTAACGTCAGCATCCTAGCATGCTCGCACAAACAATGCTAACATGCTGATGCTGAGCAGGTATAATCTTTATGTTATAGTTAAGTTTAGCATGTTATCGTGCTAACATTTGCTAGGCTGATGGGAATGTCATCTGTTTTGCAGATATTGGTCATAAACTAAAACATAGGGTTCATCCTCTGGGGACCATGTCTGTACAAAACGTCATGGCAATCCATCCAGTAGTTGTTGAGATATTTCAGTCTGGACCAAAGTGGTGGAGCGACCAACAGACCAACACTGCCGTCACTAGAGCCATGCTGCTAGCAAGGCAAAAAAAATGACATCCACCCATCATGAGAAAACCAGATTTCAGTAAACAATATGCAGCAGAATCACAGAAAATGATCTTAGCCTACATAAATGTAACCAGATCAAAGCGTTTGTGCATCAATTGCATTCAGTAAAATCACGTCATTCTAACAAAGAGTAAGTACACTGAACGCAGCGACTGCTGTATGAGAGAATCAAGCTTTTGTTGCAATTATCAGGGACGTAAAGGTTCATTTTCTAATCAGTTTGAAGAGAAGTCTTGTGAGTTAATAGCTGGTCAGTGAGTCTTACCTGAAAGCTCAGCAGTCAGTGTGTCTGTGTCTCCGTACTCAAACTCCAGGTTGGGAGACTCCATGGAGCTCTGTGAAGAACAAAACACACAGGAGCATATACATTATAGTTCGACACTGAACTCAGATAATAGCAGATGTCCTGACACCCACATGCAAACAGATACTCAAACATACTGCAGGCTATTCACGTTCTGCAACACCCACCACTACGCTCTGCTCCATTTGCGGTCACACGCGTACACACTTCAACTCCACACATCACCCACACACACACACTCTTCAGACTCGTTCACAGTTTTGCCTCATTGTGTGTATTTTCGAGTTTTGATTGGCTGCTGAATCTCCAGGCAGCGCTGATTAGTTATTTACATTTTTTCTCTCAGCTCTTATCCAGAGCCAGTCACAATTATATAAGCTCTCTATGGGGACACACACAGCTACTGCTTTAAATCAGTCTGATTGAACAGTTAAAAGGATGCTCTCCCTAACAAAGTAGTTCATCCAGCTGCTCGGGTGGAGCAATAAACTGTAGTGAGGAAGAAATGAGGAAAGAGTCAACATGGCCCCTGTTTCACAGCAGATTAGCTGCTGTATCCAGCCGGGGGTCTCTCTTGGCTTTGACTTTACTCTCACCCTGTGATTAGCACGTGCCCACGACACAGACTGCACACATTAAGTTTCTATGAACGCCCTCATTGGCTACATGCGATTGCACACATTTTTGCTGCAACCTTGTTAAGTCTAAAATATCAACTCTTATTTTTTAGCTTGATGACAAAATGGTATCTAATGGATTTTGAATGGGTTTCAAAACTTTCTCAACCCACCGAAGAGCATGTGATCCATATACACGTGCACACACACAGTAGGTACATAACCTTAAAGCGAGACAGGCAGACACGCTCACACAGAGGCTCAGATTCTCAATGCTGTGAAACAACATAGCTAAAAAGAAGACAGCACTGCACAATGAAAAGGCCTTAAGGTTAGAAAAAGGTCTTGATGGTCTATATTTCTAGACAAATAGTCTGGGAAACATAAAACAGGTTTCATTTACAGCTCTGCTTAGTGGTAACTAGTTAATGTATGATAATAACATACACTATCGTGATATCCAGAACCTTGAAAATACGCATTGCAGCAGT
Organism: Macquaria australasica; assembly: GCA_005408345.1. Lineage (NCBI taxonomy): Eukaryota > Metazoa > Chordata > Actinopteri > Centrarchiformes > Percichthyidae > Macquaria > Macquaria australasica. The sequence goes on from SEMN01000011.1 coordinate 2,139,640, forward strand.
ATGAGATTAAGCCTGATGACAGAAAGATTCTTGGTTTTTAAGGATGGCAACGTCAGACAGACTGAAATATCTCAACAACTACTGGATGGATTGCCGTGAAATCTCGTACAGACATTTATGGTCCCCAGAGGATAAATCCTACTGACTTTGTCGTCTCCTGACATTTCCTCCAGCACCGCCCATGAGCTTGACATTTGTGGTTTGGAGTGAAATGTCTTGACAACTACATTCACGCCCTCCTCAGGATGAAATGTAATAACTTTGGTGTGTTAGCATGTTACCATTGTCATTGTGAGCATGCTGACATTAGCATTTAGCTCAAAGCACTGCAGACAAGCTCACTTAGAGACTCACATTCTCAGTACTGTGAAACAGGCAGTATAGAAGGAGTTACAATAAGACCTTGATAGTCTAATATGTAACATCTTACCAGAGTGGTAAAAGGTTCATAAATGACAATAACATACACTATCATGATATTCAAAACCAAAGTAAGAGAATTAGCCTGGTAACTGGAACATTCTTGGTTTTTATCTCTTTATCTTTTGGGTGGGGGATGTGGACTGATGAAATTTCCCTACAGGGTGATTAAAGATTCATTTTAAGTTAATGAGAATAAAGATTAAAAAAACTCCTGGCAGCACTGGAAGTCTCCAAGCTGCGAGTGTTAGATGTGTTTAACCCTGTGAAAACTGCCCCAGGGCCAGGACTGTAAATAAGGATGTGCTCCTCTGAGTCAGCTATCCTGGTTAAACAACTCTGTGTGCTGTCATGTAACTGTCTCCTATAAATACCTGCTGCAACACAGTCAGCATGAACTGAAATACACGGGACGTCAGCCGGCAGTTTGTTTATGACACTGGGCCAAAGCAATGAGATTTGATATCATTACTGCACTTGTAAACCAGGAAATGAGAACCACTTGGGAGCACAGATGATTCAACAAAATTACCCATAACTCTTGAGCACGAGTGAAGAAAGCCTGTGGGTCTTTGTGACCAGGTGCTGCTTCACTTTCACTTTTATAATCTGCAACAAGCTCTGAAAATCATCATGAAATCCATTTAAGGATTTCAATTTTATTTTGGAGGCATCCAACTTGAAATACTTGTGTTTTTTTTACACTATTTCTGCACCCCTAAAAATCCAGTGCATTGGGAATATCGAAGTATAGGGCAGCCTTGCACCATGATGTCACTTACAATCATGATCACTGCAGCCAATGGATCCATGGAACATCTATCTGCTGCAAAAAAGATCCTTGATGAAGTTCCCTTTTGACTAGCTGAAACTATCAATGCACATTTAATTGATGTATCTTAATCTTTAGTCTCCTCTTCAGTCCCTTAAGCTTCCTACACTACACATAAATGTGGAAATTGTAATATCACCATTATGTTATGCTGTCTGTGTCATGTGTATTACTGTTCATTATTGATCCAGCTGCAAGAGGCCAATTAGGGACACTAGGCTCAGTACTAGCTGTCATAAAATGATGTGTTGAAATCATTACTCCATTTAGGAGATACAGTAAAAAGCTTGGTCACACCTTCAGATATACAAAGAGTTGCTTGCTTTTTGTATCAGCAGAAAATAATAATTTTGGGGATCTTGTGGTCAAATTATAAACTGTTTATAATCGCATGAAGTACATTATTTTCAGTCAATCAATGCCAATTAAGAATCAGTAATGTAGAGTTTGAACAACACGCTCTATTAAAAAGGCCCACTTTCATCAAGTGAACTCTGCCACTGCGCCTTCCTATGAGGAACAGCCTGAGATACACAGTAGCTCTTACAGACTTGTCGTATGATATCATCTGTGCAGCAGGCAGCTATTCCAACGCCAACATTCATCCACTGCTGCCAATGTACAATCCCTTCCCATTCATCCTGCTGTCTGATGGTTTAGTTTGTTGAAGAAAATAGAGCTGTCATGGGCATTTACCAGGCAGAGAGGGTCTAATGAAAAGACGCTAATGGTTGCATTGTGGGAAATGTAGGATCTAGCATTTTTGGAGCTTGACCCATACTAAGGACTGTAAGTTACAATAGCTCAACTGAATTACATCTTTTTTCTCAAAGCAGTCTTGTTATTTGAAAGAGAAACTGTCCGACCAACAGTATAATAATACATGAGGCTGGAACTTTTTTTGATTCATTGATTAACTATGTATTCTATTATATGCCAGATAATTGTGAAAATTGCCCATCACAATTTGTCAGAGGGGGCGTCTTCAAATGGATTAATTTGTCCAACCAACAGATCACAAATGAAAGATATTCAATTTCTAATTATATAAAACAGAAAAAAGCAGCAAATCCTCACATTTGATCAAATGGAACCCACTATATATATATATATATATATATATATATATATATATATATATGCTCGAAAAACGACTTAAATGACTAATTGATGATCAAAATAGTTTTCTGTCCCTGGCTCATCCATTAACCAGCTAATAGTTTCAGCAGTAATGATATACAGGCAAGAACCAGAGAACAATTTTGCTTGATTTATCAACTTAAACATGATTACAAAGGTTATCAAAGTTCAATTACTTATTACTTATGTTAATTGATTAATCGAAAACGCAGCCTCATGCACCATCCATCTGGTGAAGAGCCCACTGTCACCCAGGGACACACCGAAGTGGCCGCTCCTTCCAAACCCAAAGGAGATGTTTCTTTAAGTCCCGTGAGCATCAACACAGACAACCTCGCCTGTCTATCTCTCTGTGCTTCTACTGTTCCATCTCTTCTTCATTCTCTCACCGTCTCTCGCTCCAGTCTCCCCTCTCTGCCGCCTGCTGATACCGAAAGCCGTCCTCGCTCCAAACTGGCACAGTGTCTGCGCTCCCACACTCTGCACCACGTCGGTGTGCAAACACTGGGCACAATGTCAAGGCAGGCCACCCCCACTCCTACCAACATATGCCACATAGACAAGAGATGGCTGCTCTGCCCAGCACAAACGACAGACAATTTACATACATGATTGAATCAGATGTGAGGTTAACGCAACAGACAGACACTGGAGCCCAGTTCTAGTGCAGTGAACAGGGAGCATCAACACATGGCTTTGATGTTAAGTGCGTTCAATGTCCATGTCATTCACCCCCCCCCCACACACACACACACACCATCAACAAGCCCTCGTCCCAGAATCCAACGGCTGTGAGATGAATATGCTCTAATTCCCTCAAAACCATTCACTGTGCTCACACAGAAACACACACACACGTCGAGGGTGTTATTGGCTGCATTTTGGCCTGGACGACAGCTTTGACTGCTTAACTTTCTCTGATGTATCTGCGGCTGAGCAACCCAGGAATGAAAACCCATCTTCTTCTAATCTTTACATGAGGGGATGAATTATAGCTGCGTGGCACTAGAAGAAGAAGCACCATCAGGCTGAACACCAGCCATGCTGCTTTCAATGTTTAGAAAGGCAGAGTAGACTTACTGGTTAAACTGGATCTGTAGGTATGTCTCAGCCTCTTTAGTCTATAAAATGTCAGAAAGTAGTCAAAATGAGCCCAAAGTTACATCTTCAAATTGTTTGATTTGTCCGACCAACAGTCCAAATCCCAAAGATATTCAGTTTACAATGATATAAAATGAAGAAAAGCAGCAAATCCTCACATTTGAGAAGCTGGAACCAGCAATTGTTTGGCATTTTTACTTGAAAAATGACTTAAACAATAATATTAATAATCAAAATCGTTGCCCATTAATTTTCTTTCAACTGACTAAATCCATAAGTCATTTCAGCTCCAAAATATTGTCAATTGAGCATTTCACAAAGGCATTAATAGCAATCAATTAGTCCTTCAACAGAAAATGGTTAGTATTCCAGGTTCTAAAATGTGAGGATTTGATGCTTTAGTTTGTCATATAAAATGTTAAATTGGATCTTTTGGGTTTGGGACTGCTGGTCTTATAAAATGAGCAATGTGAATCAGTCGCTGGGCTCTTAATAAAATAATAATGGGCATTTTTCACTATTTTCCGTCATGTTATAGACAAAATGATTAATTGATGAATTGAGAAAAACAGTTTGCAGGTTAATCAATAATGAAAATAATTGTTAGTTGCTGCCCAAAGTCAAGTACAGTAATTCATTTTTTAAAGAAACAAATAACCCTTAAAAATATAAATGTAGGTGTAGGGCTATAGCTTGTCGTTATAACTTAATGTTACACTTTTTGAATGATTCATTTACTGTGTTAGCTATAAAATGATTGAAATAATGACAAATGCCCATCACATGTTACCATGGGCCAAAGTAAAGTCTTAAAGTGTCACTTAAACCCATTCATAATGATATGAAATAATATCTGGTGTGCCTTTATGAAGCCTTAACCTGCAAACGTTTACTATTGGTAGGTCACTTGATGAATTACTTTAAAGACTAGCAGACTATCAAAATGATAGGATGACATTGATTTTAGCCAACAAATCAATGAACTGAAGGAGACAAGCCAATGTCAACTATGGGGGATAAGGATGTTGTACTTTATGGGATAACTACCAAAAGAGAATGAAAATCCATAACTATTAAATCAACATTATATTCAGATATGTTTGGCAGTGGTGATGTGGTCCTGACAGCAGCAGTCACATTTCACCACCTGCTTTCTCCACGTTGAGCACCGCTGTAGGATTACTGCTGGGTTATTTATAGGAGCCGGTTGCCAAAATAACACCTCGGTGTCTGCCTGCCTGCCTGCCTGCCTGTCTGTCTGTCTGTCTGCATGCATTCATGCTTTCGAGCCAAGACAGCGACTGACTGCATGGAAAGGACATTCAGAAAGCTCCCCAGCAACAACACACACCCGGACACACACACACACACACAACCTCCAGTGCGCTCCTATGCCATAGGCTGTAGTAGCCGACTGTACACAAACACCTCTCGGATTTACCTCCGACTCCTTCTGCTGATCCTTGAACACATCTTTCCCTTTCGGCTTCTGTCTGTCGCCGTTATCGTTAAGGTTATTAATGATAGGTACCTCCATGTCCTCCGCCTGCATCTTTCTCGGTCGGCTCACTTCCTCCTCCGCGGATAGTGCATACCGGTCCGGTGGTAGAGCTGAGAATGCACCGCACCAGGAGGAGCACCGGCTCCGGAGCACAAGTTAAAGATCTCCTCCTCCTCCTCCTCCTGCTCCTCCTCCTGCTGCTGCTGCTGGTTCGCTGTCCCTGTGCGCCCCGAGAGGGCGGGGTTAGAGGAGCGGCATCAGCTGACCACATGAAAGTAATGGATGATGATGTTAAAGGTCTAATACACCTCATATCCAAATTAAATACTCGTAACTCCAAAGGTGTCAGCTTGGAGATACGAGGATTTGGCCTGACAGTAGCCTTAACTAGCCGGAGTGCAGTCGCTGTGGTTTGGTTTTTACCTCTGTTTTGTAGCTCTTGCTAATTTACATGTTGTCCCCCCCCCCCCCAAAATGGCCCTTTTCTATGACTACTTTTCATTCACTAAAACAGATGTGTAATAGTCTGGTCTTAACTCAGTTTTGACCAAAGTGCTACTGTGTTTTGGCTTTGTAGGGCAAATGTTAGATGGTAGATGCTGGTAGAAAAATACCAACCACCAAAATGTACCAGCTTTGGCTGATGGATGATGTTTCCCAGCAGCTGTGTCAAACTGAATTAACATAAAACAAGATTTTCTCCGTGGTAATAAAATGTCTGGTAACCCAATCTGCTGTCAGGGGTCCAGATCAGTTCATGTGTCTGCTTCTGAATTTGTGCAACTCCTCCAGTTTAAATGTTAGATGGAGGTGAAGGTGGGGGTCCCCCCCTGCAGTCACTTCACCTCCTGTCACCCTCCCTTAAGTGAATTATTGATATGTGGAGGTGGGGGTTGGTGTGTAGGTTGCCAAACACTCCTACCTACCAACACACACAACAACTGTGACTGTGAAAACCACTTAAAATGACATGATTGGATCGTACAGTTGAACGTAGGTATGAGCTTCTGGTGGCACGTGACCACATGGCAGCAGGGCAGCAGAGGATGTGTGCGAGGGGGCAAGTGCATGATTAAATTAAATGATTCACTGCTGGGTTGAATCAATTTAGACTCAAGTCTGACAAAGCTATACAATCCAATAAAACAGACCATTTACAAAGACATCATTGATATGCTGTGGATGAACTGCACTGGCAGCTACAATGAAAAATGAAAATGAAAAAAAAAAAAAAAAAAAAAGGTGCACTACAAGGTAACCATTAACAATACGAGAAGATAAAGGGATTTTGCAAGAAAAACAATATATTATCCAACTACTCCTACATGATAAAGATGGCAAATAAATCAGAAAGTTTATATATTTTTTTTACTTTAAAGCGATTTAGTAGCGCACTTCCAAAAAGTTGGGGGTGGTCAAAATCAAAGCAGCAGGAGCCAAGATATCCTGACGTTTATAGTCCCATATGGGTCAAGTTTCAAAAACGTTGGATCCTACAATTCCCATGATGCTATTTGATAGCTTTCCATTATACATTTTTATTCTCCAAGCCCCAGCTGAAATAACCCTGGTGACATTATCAGGGTTATTTTCTTAGACTTAAGATAGCTCCTCCAGATCTACAGAAGACATTATGTAATTATTTTCATAGGATCAGTAGTACTTGACATGATGAAGAAATAGACCTTGTGTATTATTGGTGGAGTGCCCTTTAAAAAAGTATGTTTTAATGAAGCCTCTGAAGCTTTAGATAAGCGATAAGATTATTTAAATGGAGGAAATCACATTTTCCAAAACTGAAAATACTTTTATCTATACCTCAAAATGTTTCTGTCAAGCTGCTTCTTACGTTTTAAAATTTTGAGTTTTTAAAAGGGGAAGAAACAGAAACACGTCGAGAGAGAACAACTGCTGACATTTGTAAATCTTTGAATCCTACTTTGGATTGTTGTAAATGACACGATGACATCTTATTCTGTATCTGTCAATCTACCCATTTAATCCTGTGATGCCGATTTGTGTGTCAAGAATAAATAAGGGCTCACAGCCAGCTGAACTCTGTCAGAGACGTCCCTGTCTGATCGCTGCTGGCTCAGATGAGATCACTGTGGCTCTGACAGACCTCAGCAGCTGCACACATGGGCTCCACTTCCCCCAACACACATAAACACAACCACTCCGAAATCAATCCACCATGAATACTGGAACAACACACATCAAACAGATAAGGTGATTATGTGTTGAAAAGGTTTGTTTGTTTGCAGAAATCAAGGCGATGCACACAAAATGGTTACAATTTTTACAGCTTTATTCATTAAGATTACAGATTTTTTTTAAATTATTGCTCATCTACCATTATAACTTGAAATATTTAAACATAGGTTTTTTTTTCTTTATTAGACAACTTAAAACATGTTTGAGAATTTTGCCAGTTTGCACTGTATGAGGATTTACAACAATAAATACAGGAGTCGATTCTTCTTTTACCTTCCTATACTTTTAAAGGTTGTCATATCTGTATATAGTATGTATATATACATATACGATGCTGGTGTTGTCCCCCGCCCACCCATGTGTTGGTCAGCTTATGGCTGACAAAACAAACAAAAAAAAAAAACAAAACAAAAAAAAAAAAAGGTTTCTCCCCCTAACGCACAGGCTAGGATCCTGAGGCAGCTGTTATCGAAGCAACCATGACCTACGAAAAAGGATGTGTACAAACACAGAAAGACACACACACGTCATCATCTATAAATCACCTCAGCTTGCCCTGAAAAGGTCACATACTCTTCAACACACATTTACACTTACAAAAGGGAAAAAATAAGACTCGAGACAACAGGGTTAAGAACTACACTGACAACAGGTCACACTACTTTAAGAGGGGATATTCTCAACAGCACAAGGAGACAGAAATGCACACACATTGGCAGGGAACAATGCGAGGTCGCATGGGCTGTGACACAGTGTAGGATCTTGTCATTACATAGCGGCATATGGGCGGACACTAGGTTTATCCCAGAGGTTCCTACCTTTAAAATGGTAATTTCTTAAAACTTTAATTTTATACCAAATTTAACAGGAATAGTTAGACATTTTGGGAAATAGCTTTATATTCGCTTTCTTGTCGAGAGTTAGATGAGAAGATTGACACCACTCTTAGGTCTGTACAGTAACCACGTAGCTGGGGCCAGCCACCGGTTAGCTTAGCTTAGCATAAAGACTGGAAGCAGGGGGAAACAGCTAGCCTGGCTTCCTCAAAAAGGTAACAAAATCCACCTACCAGCACCTTTAAAGCTCACTAATTAACACGTTAAGTCTGGAGTAATTTGTACAAAAACTGAGCTTCAGAGGTGCTGGTACTTGTAATGGATTTTGTTACCTTTTTACCTTTATGCTAACCGGCTGCTGGCTCCAGCAACATATTTATAGTGTAGACATGACAGTGATATCAATTTTCTCAACTCTCAGCAAGTTATCGTACTTCCCAAAGTGTCAAACTATTCCTGTAAAGACTTCAGCTGGTATTAAATAGTATGTACAGTGATGAGATTACTCATGTCACACAAAAACAGAATTGCATGTAATATGTAGGCATATTTGTATTTATTCAACTGGTAAACAAAGCTGTTTGTGCCATTTCCTCCTGTTGAAAAGCTGTTAAAATGATCACATTTACTTTCCAAATGAAGTACAGTAAATTTTCAGACCTGCATTTGATCCCCCTCTGTGAGAGTAGAGCTGGCAGCATCACTCGGCACGTTAGCAGAGAATCTGATTGGATCAGGTGCAGAGCCGGTATAGCGGCGGGGGTGCACTTGGCTGTCAGGTGAAATGACTGTCAGGACTTTCTAATTTCCACCGTCGGGTCAGCTGGGGATGAGCTGCTGAGGATGACGACTGTGCAGCTCATTATCTTAGAAGAATCTAAGCCTTTCGGGTGGGGAAGAAGAAACTAAAATATATCAGGGATAGCACGCCAAGTTTGGATCTTTAAAAAAGGTGAAAAATCCCATGAATATGCAGAGAAGGTAAATGTGTTTCTTGGATGGAAAGAAAATCCCAGATTTTTTTTTACGCTGAACCCCTTGAGTATATCTGTGAGTACCAAAGAGTTGTGGTGTGTATGGTAAGTACAGTAAATCTTAACAGCACCATACTTGTTAATAAGGACCTGACTGAACATATCTGCTTAAGTACCGGCCTAGCAGCAACTTGCTGCACATTTGGTTTCTCTGTAAATATTTTCTGTCACAGTATTCAAAATGAGGGTTTAAGTACATTTATTACACTTATCATTAGAACATTTAATTGCTTATCTTTATGACATGTTGATTTTTTTCCAAAAAGTAATGATCTTAGATGGCGCAGGAGAGAAAAGGATAGAAAATCTTAATTTCAATATAAATATCTAAATATACAGTATACCCCTTGTAATGATCCAACAACCTGCCATGCTTCTAATACAATATAGTCATTCTTGGTAAAGGGAAAGACAAAATGAAAAGGTTAGCTCTCACTAGCTTGAAATACTTTTCATTACTTCAACACTGGCGCCATGTGAGCAGCTGGAAGCCAAAAAAGAAGCAGCCAATGAGATGGTTTCACTGTGGCTTTGAGCGACAGGTGGGGAGAACCGGTCACCATCCAGTCATACTAAAAAAATCAGAAACTACAGGCTGATCCGAAGGGACAGAACGCATAAAAAATGTTTAAAAACAGACAACGGTGTATCTCAATGAAACAATCAAATAAAAGACATGATATGATTGGACCCTGAGATCCCGCCAACCCCCTCCCACTAGGTCTAACCCCGCCCACGCAATATTACACAAGAGAAAAACAAAAAACATGATCACAAGTAGAAAAGAAAAGACAACAAAAAAAAAGCACAGGAAAAAAGATGTCTGTCACTAAATCTTCAAAAGGTCATCTTCATTCACACATCTTTTTTTTTATCAAGTTTTTTTTATATAGTATATATCTTTTTAGCATCAATAGTTTCATCTTTAATAGTTAAACAATAAAATATCTGGCAATGGGAAGGGAGGATGGAGGATGTACATACAACTCGACACACAAATGAGCGCCTAAAGAGAAAGAGATAATGGTGGTGAAATGACGAGTGGAAGGGAAGTAAAACATCTTCCAGGAGATGGCGTCGGGGAGCTAGCTAATGGCAGAGTTAGAGTTAACGTTATTGTTGTCGAGCGTGAATAAATAAAACGACTGCCTTAAGCGCAGGGAAAGCCACACCCCTCTTCCCCCAAATATAAAGCAGGTGTGTTGACTATTCTGTCTGCCCTTCCTTCTGTCCTCCTCCTCCTCTCCCTCCACGAGTCTGTGCGATGCATGGAGTTATTTGTATCTCTTCAGTCCAACTCCAACACTGGTTTAATACCTAAAGGAGAAAAGAAGAAAGTTAGGATGATAGTTGCAGTAAACATGAAGAGTTAGGCAGAGCAACAAGACGCTCCACTCTTCACGACTTCATGGAAAAAGACCAAGAGTCTACAGCCACGCCAGCAGCTCTGTGAGGCTGTACAGCTAAATGCTAACATGCTGATGTTTAGCAGATATAATGTTCACCATCTTAGTTTAGCGTGTTAGCATGCTAACATCTGCCGACCAGCATTAAACACAAAGTACAGCTGAGGCTTATGGGAAGGTCATACGTTTAGCAGCTAAATCGAAGTATTGGACAAACTGAAATGATTTTCCGTCTAATAGTTGTGGAGACATTTCACTCAAAACCACAAATGTGAACCTCATGGTTGATTCAGTACTCCAAAGCTGGAGTGCTTCAGCCTTCTCAACCAACAAAAGCTCATTACAGATCTCAGTTGAATCTTAGATTTTTAGCTGTTCTTTACTTTACTTACTTACTTGCAAGCATTTAAAACTGAACCTGAATGGTTCAGTTCAACTCGGTTAGGGGATTTTAAAGGATTCAAATTAAACAAATTAGATAAAAATAAAATAAAATGCAACAAATCCCAATCATTTACGTAGAGAACTCACACTTGACTGTTTCTTTTACTGGATTATCTCTTGAACCACCCACAGGCCTACCAAAATAAAAGTGCTTTCATACCTATAGTAGTTTGGCTTAAAGGGCCCGTTCTTGTTCAAGCCCAGATACTTGGCCTGCTCATCACTCAGCTCTGTAAGATGTGCGTCAAACGTAGGGAGATGTAGGCTGGCCACATACTCATCTGGAGGGCAGAGAGAGAGAGGAAGAACATGTTAACATTCACCAGGCGTCTGTGGTTGATTAATCATTCAAATGAGAGAAGGAAGGGAAGTAGCAGGGAGGCTTCTAGGAATTACCATCTCTCTTTTTTTCCACTGCACTATCTTCCATCTTCCTCCCCATCTGCTTTCCTCTCCTCACCCTTCTTTGTGTCTCTACTTCCTTCTGTCCTCATCTCAGCCCTTCCTCTCATTCCTCTCCATCATCTTTCCGTCAGTGTGTGCTGTGGCAGCAGCAGCCGCCGTCACTGGCATGGTGACCTACATTTGGCTCCCTGTTTTTCTTTACTACGTACACGCTCCTGCTCTCACGCACCGAGGGGAAGCTAAGAAATGTGACGGGGCAAAGCTGCAGACATGCTGTGGGCTGTATGCACGCACACATGTGTGCACAGACACACAGGACTCATTCTAGTGTGAATGATATGCTTCTATAGCGAGACGACTCTGGACTAAACAGATGAGACTGACTATGTTGTCTATGGAGATAAATGCAATATGCCTGCAGGCTCTCTGCTGGGCCAAAAACAAACTCTTTGTAATCACTTCCTGTCCGTCTCTTTGCTTGGTGGCTACTTACGTACCAAACAGGGTTATTTTTACTGCGTTTGTGTTATCCAATAGGCATTTCTACTTCTGTTTTGTGTATTTTTGTATTCTTGAATTTGTTCCAAGTTTTATTCAATTAACAAATTCTGAACCGACAAAAATCTTACCCATCTTCTTGGGCAGCAGGTAAACATCCTGTTTGTAGCGTCCCTCTGGGGCATTGTACAGCTCTATCAGAGCCAGAGCCTGGGCAGAGACACACAAGCGTTACTCTCACTCACTCACACACACACACTCACACACAACGTTTCGACATCTTTATTAGTGATAAACAGAAACAAAGTGAGAGCAGTGCCCAAAACCTAAAATACAAAACAAAACGAAGCATGCACAACAGTGTAAATACCTGGGTAGTGGCGGTGATGGAGAGCACGAAAGTGGGCACAGTGGAACAGCTGAGGTTCAGCAGGCGACCCTGTGGAGGAAGATAAACCCATACAAGCTTAGAGCACACAAGGCAAAAACATACACAAGTTCTTAAAAAAGCGAAATATATTTTAGGGATAACTTAACTCCATACGATGAAATTTAAATATTTAAAACTGCTAAAAAAAAATCCCATCTGCGACTGTTTGTTTTCTCTGATCTTCATTCTGACAGTAAATTGAGATGCTGCACTGCAGTGAGTGAATTTGTGAGATCCCAAGTGTTGCAGAAAATTAGGTTGTTAGTATGTAAAACTGAAACACTCTGCGGCTAAGAGGAGGGGGAACAGAGAAAGGTTGTGTTGTTGACGCAAGAAAAAAAAGCAGAATAAAAACCGTTAATACGGCTTTAATGTCCAGCGCACACTGAAAGGAAATCACATATGACTCATTGAAACACAAACCTTTAATTATTGCCATCACTCCCATACTCTTAAGATGATGTGTTTTCAATTGTGGAATATTTTAGAGATACTGAATGATTTGTTCTTTAAATAAATACCATTTTTGGAACACAACTCTATTTTGGATCAGAACTGCTTGAACAGAGAGCGAGGGTGGAGGCGGGAGAGGTGAGGGTGGAGGCTGAAACCTGCTGAAGATCAAACGGCAGCAGAGACACAGGCATCGATGGGCTGGCGGGCTGTCTGTCTGTCTGGCCCCGTCACACTGCTCTCATTCTGTCGCAGCTTATAACACACACCTCGTCTTAACCTGCAATGTGCATATGCAGGTGTGCGTGTGTGTGTGTGTGTGTGTGTGTGTATCTGCATGATCCCTCACATTTTCTACAACTTAATTTGTTGACGAAATTTGAGGCTTTTTAAAAGGTGTTCAATTAGATATTTATTAAATGTGACTCAACAATGTCACTGCAAGTAATGGCTGAAAAATATATGCTTCACAAATACATTAATAAAGTGACTGAGACTCTACAACAGATAGTGTCTCATGTCTGTGTAACTAAATAATACTCTCAATATCCAATTTAAAGTTAGACTGATATGTTCTTTCAAAGTCCTCTGGGTAAGAGTGTGTGCCTGTGTGTGTGTGTGTGTGTGTGTGTGTACCTCAGCCAGCAGCACTATCCTCTTGCCATCAGGCCAGATGACGTGATCCACCTGAGAGCGCACTCTCTCCCAGGTCAGTTCAGGAGTCCGCAGGCTTGCCTACAGAGTGAGAACATCATCAGCAGCCATCATTTGTTTTTGGTGGTATTTTTTTTTCTTGTCTTCTTCCACTCCTTATTTCTGTTGGGCTGAGCTGTCACCCATCTATCATCATGGGCCATAACTCGGTACACGTGGTCTTTTCCAGGACTGAAGTACTTTAAGAAGCGAGTCACAACTTCCTCTAGTGTCTGAACTACTTCCTTCTTCTACTACTCATTCTGATTGCTGTCTCTTTAAAACAAAATCCATCCATTCGTCTCATATTTCTTCTGTTCCAAGCACTTCTGTCTCACCGTTTTATGGTCAGGAGAATACAATCCGTGCACCATGACCCTGACCTTTGGTTGCTATGAATTTCTCTGATTTAACTGCATCTTAATGCTGCACTGTAAGACACTCTGCATGGGCACACAAGTTAATAGCCTAAAATGTAAGTATAATTTTTCTACTTCAGAACTAAGTTGTTCTGCTGCACTACTACAACATTTTATGAACGGGGCCTTTAACTGCAACCCCACAAACTCAAGCTAAGTCAGTTACCATGACAACACTGAACAATCGCTGCCCAAGGTCAGGCTTTTCAGACAGTAGCACACTCAACATGCTGTCACACGTTATCGAGAATTGCCATGCTTTTGTCTCTTGGTTTGTTCAGTAATTTCCTCTTAAAGAAGGACATTTGCCATCTGAGTCAGGCCTGTGACCTCTGCTGTTTTAACATTATCCCTGTTACGTCACAAGTTTGTTCAAATTGGTTACTGACCACATCGATCTCAGTGTTGGAGTGTCCCATGTTGCAGACAATGCAGCCATTCTTCATGCGGTCGAGGTACTCTCTCACCACCACGTTCTTATTGCCTGGGGGGGGGGGAGATGAGGACAAATGAAGAAAGAAAATTACAGACAAGGAAAGTCTGTATCCATTTCTGTGAAACCAGATTTTTACTGTACTCAATTTAATTACTTCTTATCTCACCATTTAGTGCAGTTAATTAAGTCTGACAATGTGATTTAGTCCGAGTGCATCTTTAACGATCTGCACATGTCTCTAATAGGACTCTGCTATGCTTATATATAGGTAAGGTTACACTTTTGCAAACTGGGAACATGCTGAAGGATGACTCGAATTTAGCTGCAAACGGATACAAATAATTTCATGCACAATTTCTCAGCAGAGAAATGTTTTTTTTTAACCAACTGATAACTTACTTCGCCCTTTTTTCACTGCAGCAGCATTATTCACCAGGAATCCAACAAGCTTTCTGAATTTTGCTGCAAGGCCTCTAATGAGTCGACCTTAGAGCTACCAGTGCATGACCTTATTAGTCCTGTTTTATTTACTTTACAGCACTTTGTAACTTCATTAGGAAAATCTTACACATATGCCATGTGTCTTCTTCTACCTTATTATCCTCTTATCTTTTCTGTTCAATTGCAATCTCCATTAAGAGAGCCCTCTGCTTTAGGCCTGCCAGCAACAACATCAGGTAATGAAGCTGAGACACAAGTAATTCTCTGCTCCAATTAAATGTTCAGTACAACTCTGTGGCTGCTGAGCCGAGAACTTGATTAGTAACTGTCACACACTGATGATGGTGACTGAATGTGTGTCCAGTTGTCCTGAACAAACAGTGATGATTAGTCTGCAATCTAGTGATTATGATGCAGAGCTCCTTATAACTTTGCCAGCCGAAAGGGAATGAGAACCGAGGGACGGTGGCTGAGCCGACCTGTGCAGGTGATGACGATGTCCACTTGTCTGATGACTTCGTTCAGTTTCACCAGCCTGAAGCCGTCCATGCTGTGATTGGGAGAAAGACAATAAAAGAGCGTGAGGACTAATGCGATGTGAAACGCAGCAGCGAGCCGTGAGAGGCCTCAACAAGCCGAGCCTTACCACGCCTGCAAGGCACAGATGGGGTCGATCTCTGTGACGTAGACGATGGAGCCCATTGCTTTGAGGGCAGCACAGCAGCCTTTTCCCACCTGAGGATGACAGACATGGGACATTATCACACAGTACAACAGACAGACAAGCTATAGCATTGTGTAGGTCAGTGGGTAGAGACGCTGCCACTGTTTTGGGGTTCTTGTACAATATATATTTATTATACTGTGTGGTAGTAGTTCCCAAACTTTTTGTTTGTCTCACATACCCCCACAGCCTTGTCAGATGAACTACAGTACCCCTTCATCAACACCACCCATCATGCTCCAGATGTGTTCATTTGAACAGATTTTAAATTGGATGTTATTTCACACTATTAAGTACATTAAAGTAGCTGTTGTGGTATTTATGTAACTGTCGATCTTTAAAGTTTCGGTCAAGTTTGCATTTGTACTACATCTGATAGACTGGCAGAAGCTGGAGGTTTCAACCATCATTTGTAGCTATTGTGACGTACTGTAGGGGGGGAAACGATTATCTTACCCGTCTTCTAAACTACATCTAAATCTCCATTTTCACAAGTGGGTTTATTATAGTTTTAATGTACTTTCACCTGACTTGTATTTCAGGAGAGAGGAAATCTAAGGAGACTTAACATTTAGGTCTCTCAGTGAAGAAGCATCATGAGTCAGTATGAGAATGAGAAAAACGTCCGCCTTACCTCTCCGTATCCACACACCACCACCTGTTTGCCTCCAAACATGACATCAGTGGTCCTCTTCAGGCTAAGGACAGAAATACAATTATTTCAGCGGCAGCCTATTATTTATTCTGACTGTTTGGAGCAGAGCGGAGCGGAGAGGAGGTGGGTGGGTGTAATTGCCCTGCAACACTAAATGTTCAAACAACAAACATGTTCTGTTTCATAATAATCCCTAATGAGGTTAAACAGGAGACTGTTTCATACCCGTCTAAGATGGACTCCCTGCAGCAGTAGAGGTTGTCAAACTTCTGCTTGGTCACAGAGTCGTTGACGTTCATGGCCGGAACACACAGCTTCCCTGCCTTGGACAGCTGGTACAACCTACACACACACACACACACACACACATTAAATCAGATTAAAAATTAAACTATGCTCAGTGACAGAATAAAATATAACTAAATAAATCATTTTTTATGCTTAGTGTTTAAGACAGACTTGGTTTTATCATGTATTAATGTTCTACTTAACATTCTACTCTTATATACACACAGCAATGCTGCAATGGTATAATCACAGTACATACACTGTTAATGGTGGTAACATTTTCACCACTAGATGGCGATGTTACCACACCATAAACTAGAAGCTGTGTGAGAGTGTGTCTTTGTGTGTTAGTGTGTGACTTTGTGTACACATTTACTTGTACATTCTCTCATTTAAAACACAGAGAACTGGTTTTATCTGAAGCAATGTAATATTTTCAACCTTCACCAAAATCATTGCTCAAGACAACGACAAAGGCAAAGATGTGCGCATGTTGCCACCTGACGCACCTGTGCACACCGGTGACACTCTCCTCTACAATGCCCTTGATTTTCTTGAACATGTTGGGGTATTTTTTATAGATCCAGTGAGTCAGGTCTCCACCGTCATCCAAGATCTGACAGACAAGCAGAGATGAAGACGAGCAGAGTGGAAGAGAGAAGAAGGAGAGAGAGAGAGAGGAAAAATAAAAAAAAGTATGGGTGAAAAAGACAGACAAGTTTAACAACTTATTTCTGCAGTTCAGCCCTGAATGTCAAAAAAATGTTATAGTGAAAATAGCAGATGTGTGTACCACCAACAGGGCCTGTAGGATGGAAATATTAAGAAAAGATATGTTTCCCATGCTTAAGTAAGCTTTATTTAGAATGTAGGTCTGCTACCATGTTGGGTTGCCAGCCTTCCACGTTGACGCAGCGATCGATGCACCACCAGAAGTCGTCCTCTGACTCACCCTTCCATGCAAATACACTGAAACCTAGAGAAAGAAGACAGGAAGCGTTTTATGCATAGCAGACAGAAACAGAAAAATAATGAGTCTGCAGGAGGAGATGTGAGAGAGAGAGCGTCTGAATATTTAAGACGGGAGAGAAGAAAAGGGCAGGGGTCACACACAGGAAACTCCCAGGACACACACACACACAGTCTCACCTCCCTCTGCCAGGGCAGCTGCCACTTCATTCTGGGTGGAGTAGATGTTGCAGGCTGCCCATCTGCACTGAGCCCCCAAAGCTGACAGAGTCTCCATCAGCACCTGAGGTCAAGAGGAGAGACTTCTTGTTGTAGCTGTTGGAGTAAAACTGTATTATGTTTGGTGCGTGTGTGTGTGTTTTGCATTCCTACTCACAGCAGTCTGGGCAGTGATGTGGGTGCAGCCCACCACCTTGGCACCGGCGAGGGGTTTCTCCCCCTGGGCTCGCTTCCTGAGAGCCATCAGGGCTGGCATCTCTGAAAGAGGAGGAAACACACCAACGAACACATAAGTGGATAGAGGAATCAGCTGGATGGTTAAGGGATTCCCATCATTTAATCCTTCTAATACTTCATCACTAATCCATCGACTCATCCAGCTGAAAGAGTTACTAATGATAAGAGGTGTGTGTGTGTGTGTGTGTGTGTGTGTGTGTGTGTGTGTGTGTGTTGTGTGTGTGTGTGTTGTGTGTATAGCCTGCAGGGTTCAGCTGAGGCTCTCTGTATGTTCTGTGAAATAATTAGGGAATGATGTGAGTAATGTGTGTTTATGTGTTGGTTTTTAAATGTTCTCACTTCAGTGGCAGATGACATATGGCCACCCAGCAGTGTGGAGGAGGCAGCACCACACACACACACCCCCACGTTGACACCCCCACACACACGCATAAAAACACTCTTTGAATGTAGTATTCCCTCATGTTTGTATAAGTGCGTTCCCATCCACCTGTTTGTGTGTACATTTTTTGATTAATGCGTAAAAAATTTTTTTTAAAAAAAGTCAAAATATCACAAAAAAGTTGTTATGCTTGGCTGAGGTGGAAAAGTTGGTCTATCATTAAAAAAATCTGATCTGTGTGGAGCGATGAGGAGAATGCAACGTTGCTCAAATTAATACATGATACAAACAGAAACACCATCTTTTCTACATTATTTCCATTGTTTGAGGTTTGACTTGCACTAAAACGTATGTCATCCTGTTGCATCCTCTTCTTCTGCAATGGTTTAATGGCACCCGGCTGGAGAGTTAGTGCCACCAACTGTTTATCTCCATGAGCCCAACTTCTAATATTCGCATAACGGCAGTGGATGGAAACATGCATTTCATTCTTTTGCGGATTTTCTGAAAATTCAGTCACAGTCCTTTGGGTTACCTTGCTCGGCAATCTCGATCTCTCTGCGTCCAAAGTCGGCCTGTTTGATGTTTTTGATGCAGAAGTCCCCGTTGCCCTTGGAGTTCTTCTGCTGTTTGTCCCGAGGAGACGTCTCATCGTCCGAGCTGTCCGTGTATGACGCCGCTGAAAAAAAACCCACACACATAGACAACGGTATTGTAAGTACACATAAAAAAGGTACAATATTGTAAAATCTAAACGTTATTTTGTTTGTCACAGGATTCTTTAAACAAAAAAAGTTTTATTTACTCTTCTCACTCTCTGCTTTGCTGTTTTGCTACTACTTTGAACTGCCTTCTGCTACCCACAATGTTAATGCGACCCAAAATAACTTGACTGCCGTACTCGAAACAAGGATATTTGCGCAGGAGAAGTCTTCTGAACTCCAAGACACTCTTGTTGAGTTCTGATGAGCTAACTCACCATCAGAAGACATTGGCAGATTTAAATGGACAGCTCCCTCTAAATGACACCATAACTTTCCCAAGACCCACTGAAACAAAACCAGTGAAGTCATGGGCTGTGAACAGGATTTCTACCTGCTGGGATAACCTGGGTGCTAAACCTAAAAGACAGAGGGCAAAATGGCAGACAGCCAGAGGTGGGCATAAAGACCACAGTCAACCCTGACATTACAACTGGAAAACAGGTTCGAACCACTAATAAATCTCCATGAGACAGAAGTAAAGGACAGCTGCTGATAAGGTTGGACAAGAGTGCCAGCCGACA
This sequence comes from Macquaria australasica, assembly GCA_005408345.1. NCBI lineage: Eukaryota > Metazoa > Chordata > Actinopteri > Centrarchiformes > Percichthyidae > Macquaria > Macquaria australasica. The sequence goes on from SEMN01000011.1 coordinate 2,159,102, forward strand.
GAAAAAAAAAAAGGCAAAAAGTCTCATGTGGAACAAAAGAGCAAAAAAACCATCTAAAGAGACGATTCAGCCTTTACCTGTGACAAGTACATGATAACATTAATCTGTTCTGGGGACGTGCGCATCTTTTCAGGGCAGATGGCCTCCACCCAAACACATCTGGAGTTACAGTACTGATTTTTGGTTGAGCCTGCGACACCCATCAGCCAGGCCTGGGATGATGCACCCTGACACACAGCAGCCTCGGCCACACAAAGACAAAACACAGCAGCCTCAATGTCAGCATGTTGACAACCAACTCATGGATCAGTCTCCTGATTCCTCCTCCCTTCACTCTCCCCTGCCTCACCCCTTTTGGGATTTACTTATAAAATGGAAATGTCGGCATTAAATTCACCCCCCCTACTGTTGGCAGGCTGAGTAACCCTTGCCAAAGAACTGATTTTAAGATACTACTGTTGGTTTATAAAGCACTGAATGGTTGAGGGCCAAAAGACATTTCTGATCTGCTGCTCCGTTATGAACCGTGCAGACCCCTCAGATCATCTGGGACACGTCTGCTTACTGCCCCCAGAGTCAAAACTAAACATGGAGAAGACGCATTCAGCTTTTATGGACCACACATCTGGAATAAACTTTGTTTTAATCATTTTTAATCCTATTTTTGTGTGTCTTTTTATATGGCCTTGTGTTTCTTTCATATCTTGCCTTTATGCCTTTTATGTCTTATGTAAAGCACTTTGAATTGCCTTGTTGTTGAAAGGTGCAATATCAATACTTGCTTTGCCTTGCCTCAGCCAGGGCTTTAAGGTTTCAAAGTGGAGAACAAACACAATGTGCCTTTGGTTTCTTCTCTGTGAATAAAGCCTGTACTTTCCCCAACCCTGCAATTTGACTTTGGTAGGCCATAGATTCTGCACAGCACCACATTCAACTGATTATAAAGCTGTCTGCAAAACCCCTTCCAACAACTGAGCAACACCAGCCTCTTTCTTTCCAATATAAGAATGCAGCAGGACATAAACACAGTACAAACGTGTTTTAACACTTGTACAAAAAAAAAAAAGAAACGTGTCATAGAGAGGCATCAGTGCAACTCTGTGAGATATAAACAGTAGTGCCCACAGCATACAGCATCATGCTCAGTAAGGAGAAGACTCCGTGTCTGGCACCAGCACTGTGTGGTTCCTGTGCTTCAGGCTGACTCACTCCACAGGTGCAGTGTGTAGAGCAGGTACACGATGCCAATATCACTCCTAGCACCCTTTCAAAATGACCATGGACCAGTATCAGATAAGACTAGGTACCTTGCCAGTAACTTAAAGAACATGCTGTACTGTGCCATGAGGGGAGAGGCTTTAACAAAAAAAAAAAAAAGTAATAATCCATGAATGCATGAGTTTACCATTTTCTTTGGAAATCTTCCATCCGTACTGACAGGAGGAAAGGGTGGGAGAGTCTGGGCTGATGAGATCTTAGGGGTCATGAGGGTGGATGTACCGATACTTGCAAAGGATACTGGGACAAAGCCAAAGACAGTGTGCTGGTTCATTAAAAGTCTTCTACATTCCTCTTGGGAATCATCCAAAACCAAGAGGCTTCAGTATGTGTCTTACTTAAACACAGTGAATGCAGTAGTACTCCAAGACCTGTAAACAGACTCTGATGTGTAAAATCTATGGAGTTCCCCTTTAAGTGTGATGTGATGACTTGACAATGATTTCTTTAAGTCATATAAATGTACAACTCTTTACATCTACATATTTAACATGTTAGAATCAATGAGCTACATAAAAATGTCATAACTTCAACAATTACCATAAAGACTTATATTTCTTTTTTTTTTTAAAACTCATTATTTCCTCTGAAAATGCTGAGATGATAAACTTATTACCAGGTGATTCATGAATTTATCTGCTATGCTTTTATAGAGACTTGGACCACCACCTTAAGAGGAACCTTTATTAAACAAAATCTATACCAAAGTGGTGTTAGGAAAAGTACTACTGGTGTGTTCAGTGTGTCCTCTGCACTGTGGGAACCATCAGAGAAATAAGAAGCACTCTAGTGAGGGAATAATGGGAGAAGACAGGTAATCAGCAGAGCCGAGCAGAGGAAAAAAAGAGCGTAAAACAGAGGGTTGAAACGGGGAGATAATAGGGCTGCACAAGTTTCTGAAGATAACCTTAATATTGGCAGCACGGACACATTTCACTTAATTTGCAATTGCTGTTGTTAACAGTTAATGATTTGACAAGCTCATTTTTGTCTGCCCTGCAGATGATGAAGTGCTCTCATCACCATCTCAATATCTAGAAAAAAAAGCCAGATAATTATTTTAGCCCTGACCTGACAGCCTCAGGCTGGAGGGAAAGGTATGGTGATTTAATGAGCCCTGATCTGGCTGCAGGAGGGAGGTGAATCAGAGCTGATGTGAGGAGCAAAGAAAAGTGAGGAGAAAGAAAAGAGAACTCAAGATGTGTCTTATAGGGGAATTGGAATAAAACCAACTCTCACCTCTCAAAGACAGGGACTCCCACATCGAGTGTGCCAATTTTGATCTTAGAGCTGCAAACCGAATACAGGGCTGAATTTAAGAATTAAAATATTAAAACTATACTTGTTGCCTTCTGGTTAAGATACAGTCTCTTGTAGACTACCTGCTCTATCCATCAGATGTAATAATCCAAAGGGGGACGACAGCTGTCTAGAACATTTTTCTAAACCCGGGTGACCACAGGGATGATACGACAGCCAACACTAGCAAATACCTTCCCTCTGTAATTTATGTACATTATATTTTAGGCATTAGCTAAGAAACAGTATCCAAGAAACAGTATTAGGGTTTATCCATGGACCCGGGTCAGTCCGCTTTAGAGTTTTATTTTGCTGTTTACTGATCGCTTTCAGCTGTATTTGAGCTGCTGCTTCACATTAAAAGCTTTCCACTGGCAAACCAGAGGGAAGCTTTTATTGTGAAGAAGTTGTAGGAAATGCAACCAGATATGGACATATTCTGTGCTATTTGGTCAGCGGATCTGCTCGCGGCCGTTCTCGGCATGGCTCGGTGTGACTAACTATACGTTAAGCAGTTAAGGGTCAAGTGTTTTGACCGTTTTGACTTTTCTCAGCTGACCCCGATCAGTGATGCTTGGCCTACAAAAACATGTGGCGGCCTGAAAATGTTTTCTCAGTAAGAGTACCGAATACTCACTAGGCTTGTTTAGCACCGCTGACCTAAGGGGTCCATTATGGCCATCCACTAATACTGACTGAAAGTCCATTGTCCATCTGCCATCCATCTGTTTGTCCAGCACATTTCTGCCACTAGAAGCGACACTGTCCAAGCAGCATCTCACACACAGATTAATTCATCATGTTAATGATGTCATAGGAAGGTCTGAGCTCTGTGAATGACCCTGACGCACAGCAGGAACTCAGAGAGCCGTCATACTCGAAGCAGCTTAAACAGTATATAAACATTTCCGAGAACTCTGCTTTTAGAGTGGAGATGACAAGAGGAGGCAAAAGGTTAAAAGAGGAGGGGAAGGGCAGAAAAGGAGGACAGGATTATTCATATCAGCTGCTACTCTCTCATATTTATGCTGCGCTACCATTTCTCAATACTCTTCTCTCTGGTCTTTGCCTTATGTTAACAGAATAATTTGACATTTTGGAAAATACAGTATGCCTATTCGCTGTCCTGTAGTCAGTGGGAGCTCCGCTGATTGCCTGGCAACCTCACGGTGACGACAAGACTCCAGAAGAAAAATACATCAAATGAAGGCGTTTCTGTGTGAACGTCTGTGACTGGTTCTGCTGCCTTGTGAAAATGCTTCCTCTTTCCTCTTCATCATATCAGTTCATCACAATTGGAGCTGAAACGATTAGTCGATTAATCGATGAGTCAATCGTCAGAAAATAAATCTGCAACTATTTTGATCACTGATCAACCCTTTCGGTCCAAACATCTGATGGTTCCAGCCTCTCAAATTTGATGATTTGATACTTTTCCTTGCCATATATGAAGTGTCTGGGTTTTGAACTGATGGTCAAATAAAACTATTTGAATAAATCACCTTGGGAATTTTCCCACTATCTTCTTACAATTTATATTTCAAACGATTATTCAGTTTTCAGCACTGGATAAAGTAAAAACTTCCTCTAAAGCCCTTTTCCCTTTTCAGACATGGACTACGTAACTTTGCTGGTGTGATGAAGCTGTTAAAGTAATGGATTTTTGTCATTCAGACATAGATGACTTATACGTAAATGTTGGTGGGACTCTCATTTAATTCCTATTTGTTGACATGCTGTAGTATGTAAAGTGTTTGGCTGGATATTCATTTATGGTGGAGGTGGAAAAGGGGTCACTACTAATTTCCACATTTCTCTCGAACTGTATCTCTAACCACTATAGCCATGACTGGGGATTCAATTCAGTTTCAACCACACCCACTATTTCCCAGCTCTCCCCCTTTCTTTCTCCCCCTCTCCAGTAGACCACCAGCAGCTAATCCTCTGACGCACAGCCCACAGTTTCACATGAACCGCAGAGTCAGAGAGTGTGAGAATTGGAGCCAGAGAGACGAGGACAGAGTTGAGCTAGACAGAACGTACAATCCAGCAAAGTTGGCCAACTTCCAGGTGAAATACTTTCTATATCTTTGGTGTCGTAAAAGAAAAGAAACGTAATGGAAACATGTCATATCCACCGGCATGTCTGATAAGTAGTGGGCTACTGAGGTTGAGCAACAGGAAGAGTGTGTGTGAGTGAGTGTGTTTGTGTGCGTTTACCTGAGCTGTAGCTGTCTGTGGAGGACTGGGAGATGGAGCGGGACAGAGAGCGCCGGCCGATCTTGGAGGGGCGCTTGTTGAACTCCTGTTTCTGGTCCGCAAACTGGATCTGCTGGTGGAGAGGGAGCAGAGGGGGACAGAGATCAGAACTCGATTTCACAACTGCGTTAATGTAGAGCGCATGAACATTTTAACAACTTCTTTTTGTCATAATGAATTTTCAAGTGGTCAAGATATCTCTTGAGATATCCCACCAGGCTTCCAACACATACACAGTTCTTGTATAAGCACACACACGGTCATGATCATAGACTGAATATAAAGATGGATGACATCACAGCTCCCCAAACATGAAGCTAAAACATCTCGATTGCCCCCTTGTGGCTGGCTGTAGTATAGCTCATAAACCCCCCCCTTAATGTTAGCGGATAGGACATGGGCCAAACTGAAAAATCCAAGTACACTTCAAATAAATTTTTCCCAAAGATGGTTTCTGTCATTTTAGGTAGTTCTTATCACGCTGATGTTTGTTCAAGCGCTCATTCTTCTGCTAAGTTTGGTTTTAATTAGTTATTTGATGCTATAAAAAGGGGGTGAGACATCATGATTGACAACTGTGAGTGTGCTTGCAATTGGTTCTGGTGGGTGTATGGGCGGGACCTTGATACTGCTGCTCTACTGCGCTGACTCTAGCTCCAAATGACGTCACCAGCGCAAGACGGCAGCGCCCTTATAGTGGAGACGCGTCGTCCGTCTTTATATTCAGTCTATGGTAGTAATACATTAACCAGGGTTACGATGACACTCAAAAGACAACCATTAAAGAGGAAACTTGGACTGCATCTTTAATGACTCCCATTTCTTTTTAAGTCAGGTCATGTTGGGTTTATGTGAAGGACGTTTCTTGTTTAAATAAACTACGATACGATATATTTTTAGAGATAAAAAACACAAAACACAGATAAACAAGGCTGATAATTAAGTACAGTGCTGTCTCTAAAGGAAGGAGACTAGCATTGACTTCATTCTGACTTTAAAAGATAATTGAGACAATGAGGCTATTGTCAACCAGCGACAAGGCCACACAGCTGACACGAGGTACACGATTCTATGGCTTTGTTAATCTTACCCCTATTACATCAATAGCTTGGTGCATCATAATTCATGTACTGATAACACTGCAGAGTATGAATAGCTGACTTATTCCTACCATAAAACCACGCGACAACAACAAAACATGGTAGTAGTGGGGGATTGTGAATGATGAAGCATGAAAACAGCATGAAATTGTGTGTTTTTTCCATCTCTAACTGAGAAAAGTTGTTGAACAAACGCCCACAAATCAGAGCACATCATTCTGTCACGACATGCATTAGCAAGGGAGATATTTTGCCAATGCCACACTCCTCTGACGGAGGTGGTGATTTGATAAAAAGGAGTGTCATTCCTCATTCATTTCCATTCTTTATCGGCCTCCTTGTTGACAAAAAGACATCGTTGAGCACAACACAAGCTAACATAATTTTTTGTTTGTTTTTTGTTTGTTTTTTTAAATCGGAGAGAAATTACAAAACAAACATTCTGACATTCAGACACATCCTGTGTGTGTTGGGTGTATGCACGTCAGATACCAGGAAACCGTGTGTGTGGGTGTCTTCATTCACTCATTCATTCATTCCCACAATGTGCAAGGCGTTCGGTGAATGACACAGGGCAGAGCTGCTGTCCAATCACAAAGAACATTTGAGTCACCGTTACCAGAAGTCTTACATCAACACATGAAATCATCAGCAGTATAAATCTTTTTTCTCATTTCTATGTCTTGTCTTTTCTCTCGGTTCAGCGATCTCCTGGCCATTTCTTAAGTAGTGCCCCGCGGCTGTGATTATCAGCACCTTTCCAAAAAGGCATGGAGAGGTCGTTAATGAGACATTACAGCTCTCAGAGAACAAAACAATCAACCATATCACATAAGGAAACAATTTCCTGGTGCTGAAATAGTTAAAATCCAATGCAAACTAATGTACTATTTGCTGACTTTCACTTCCAACATCAGCCATATCAGCTTCATCCAGAACATGATGAGCCTCCAGAAACTGATGTCAGGGCATCACCTTCCTACGACCCACTGTAAAGCCAGACTGATCCATCCTCTCCTTCCCTCTTACCTTTTTCACACTGAGCTCACTGCTCTCCCCATTCTTTTTCTTCTTCAGCATTGCCACATGTGTGTGATGAAGTTGCAAGTATGGTGCGTGTCTGACTGAAGGCCTCGTGCACTGAGGGAGACCTCGTCTTTCGAGGTCTGATCATTTCATTCTACCTCCTCTCCCTCTGCCTCTTTTTAGCCTCTGTTTTCCTGCAATCCAGCCCAAACTGGTCCAACCATGTGCCGGCAAACACAATGCAATGAATTGTTTCCCCTTCCTTTCACTTCTTCCCTCCCTCTCTCCCTCTCTCCCACCTCTGTATTCTTGTTTAATTGTCGATTGTTCAAGAGATTGGGGTCCACGAATTACTGGTATCAGAACCGAAGCTTAACATTGCCCCTGCTCACACAAGATTGTTATGATGTGTAGTATTTGGACTGGGTATTGAAAAAGTGACGGAAAACTACTGAATACTAAATGTATTGCTCAAAATCTAGGACGGGACTCTAAGGAATTATTCAAATGTATCCCAAATTGGAGCACAAAAGAACAACTTGTTATCTAAACAACTTTCTATCCAAAAGCTTCCCGAGTCCTTGCCAATGACAAACACAGTAATTAATCAAGCCAAGACTAAGAGTATTCAGCAACGCTAGCAGCTCTGTGAGGCTGTACTTAGGCACAGTGGTACTTTGAGCTAAATGCTAACGTCAGCGTGCCAACATGTTCACAATGACAACGCTAAACATGCTGATGTAGCTGATGCTTACCATCTATTTATACACAGTTTGTGTGTACACCATCTTAGCGTGTTAGCATGCTAACATGCTTACAATGACGACGCTAATATGCCGATATAGCGGATTGTTTACCATGTACACAATCTTAGTTTAGCGTGTTAGCATGCTAACATTTGCTAATTAGCACTAAACACAAGTACAGCTGGTTGAAGGGAATGTCATTCGTTTTGCAGGTATTTGCTCACAAACCAAAGTATTGGACAAACTGAACCAAAGTCCCAACAAAAAAAAAAAAATCTAAAACGGCAGCATTATATCACTACACAGATTTTACTACATACAAATTAGATTATGAAGAATAAATTGTTGCCACATTATTGCAAGACAAAACTACTGCTGTACATCATTTAGGAGGGCAGCTGATAGTGAAAATAACCCTGAACCCTATAAACCGGCTATAAAATAGGGTTATTGGTCTCTTCAGGTTTATCGGATGGAGGTTAGATGAGGAGCTTTAGGAGCTCAGAGTTGCAGTGAAGGATCGAGGGTCATTTTGGGAGCTCAGGAGGAGGAGATACAGGGGCTTATGACATGTTTTTGGGACAAGATTACCACATGTTAGCTGAGGCCTCAGAACAGGGGGTACTGCCAGAGAACATGACACAGTGGTTTGTGTAGTGCTGTGCAAATCGAGAGCGAGTGAGTGAAGGACAGAAAAGGTAACCCATTCTGTTCTCAGCCTTTAGGCCTCTCTCACAGTACTGCTCTGTACATGTCACAAACAAATCTATATGTACTCGTGATAACATAGGATTGGATTTCTCCTCTGTAGCTGGTCCTTTGCAAGCAAAAACATGCCATACAATCTTAACTTTTGTCAGTATTTTTGGCAACTCAAACAGCCAAAAAGGATTCTCTATTTTAACTTCCTGCAATGAGATTTTACGATTTATTTCCATGCAGCAAATGAGCTGATGCTCTTATCCACAGCCGCTTACAATAACCCGGCAGCCAAATGCTGGTCAGCTGTTCCTGCAGCTTACTACCCTGCACTGGGTCTTTCTGTATTTATGAATGAAGTGTGTGGTATTAATGAGCCGTCACATGCTGGTATGATAACAAAAAGATAGTTACTAGACAGACATTAATCAAATCTGGATGGCCTGAGCCACAAACATGACATGACAGAGCCTCACAGAGAGGCTTATGATGTCTTATGTAACAAAGGCACTGAGGACAACTAATGGCGACAGCAACACTCTGCTCCTGTACTAGTACATTAGAATAGGTCTACATGACTCAGCAACACGAAAAACCATAATGTGGAGTTCATTCAATCTGCCTAAATTTAGAGAGCAGCTCAGGGCAGAAATGTCAAACCAAATACCTCCTAATATTTACAACAGACCTGTAAAACTAGACTTTTTCTCTCTGTCAGTCTCTTTCCTACGTCTCTGTCCCTTTTCACTTCTGTGACATTTACGATCTTCCACCTTCTCTCGGCCCCTCTAACCTTGCACTGCACTCCTTTACATTATGGATGGTGAGTGATTGGGAGGCTAATGACGTGAATAATGAATGTTAACCCAATACTGGGACACATGGGAGCTCGCCCAAGACTGCCACCTTCCACTCAGCTGTGTATGTGTGTGTTCCACAATTAAATTGGATTTCAGGGAACCAAGGGGTAGAGTTGCTAAAACTTGGTTTTCTCCTGGTGAAAAACACAGTAGTAGTGGCCAGGATCCACTTGCCACATAGCAGAGGGGATGTGGGATACTGGGAGGGAAGCCAGGTGTAGGCAATCCCACTGAGGTGGATGGTGTTGGTTAGCAAGCAAGACTGGGACAGCATGTTCAAACTTGTTTCCGACGTCTAGTCCTATACAGATGCATGTGCACAACGGCCATAATAGCTCCTAATGTTGCTAAGCAACTATTACAAATCTGTTTCAATCGTTGTGAACTTTTGCCACACACTAGCACTCTAAGTGCAAAAAACAAAAACACAAAACTACCAAGCATTTCCTTTCCTTGTGTGTTTTCATTGAAATAAAACCACAAACACACAGACTTGGCAATTAGATGACATAATTAATAAAGCTATTTCTCTATTCAATCAATGTGCTTATTCGTTTCAATAAAAGATATTGATGCTACCAAGCTGAAGGAGCAATATAGAAATGACTGTGTGCTGGAGGTTGGGTAGAGTTGGAGGCTGATAACAAGAGCATGCAAGAGCAAATGCATACCTGACCTCAGAGATCTCACACACAGGCTATTCCATCTGCTTATTTAAATCAGTGATACTTTACAGGGATATCCTAAATACCACCATAAATACCAGAAAATCTAAAATCCTAACCCCTGCCGTGACCAGCATGGGCTCTTCTGTTCCCCCGGAAGGGTTAGGGTTAACTCTGTGGTGAGCAGTAAGGTTTCAGGACAGGGCAGGGGATCTCTAAAACAGTCAACAAGCTAGCCGAGCGCCATGGGATCCCCGGCAGAGGGCAGGGAGGACGTCTGGGCCGGCCTGGTGAAACAACAGAAACCCCCTCTGGGCGAGAGAAAAGGAAAACAAACAGGCACAGATGTACTGTAGCAGCAAATGTGATGAGATATGACACTGTACGGTTTCCCCACAGCCATTTAGTGCAGAGGCAGCTCGTCCTGCTGAACTGCCAACTCCCTCTAGTAAAACCATCAGAAATGAATTAAGTATAACGTTTTATTAAATTAAACCTTACGAGACCTTCGGTGAATTTAGCATTAGCATATATGTGCTACATAATGATTTATAAACACATTATAATGTAGTTGTAGGTAAATATAAAAGGACATTTTCAAGTGTTTATTAATGTATAGTTTTTTGTCAACAATTTTAACTTCTCCTATGAAGGCATTTTATATTATTACAACTGTGTTTTACTATATAGTCATTCATTATCTTTTTTATACACCAGCCTCCACTTATGGGTGTCCACAGTAGGAGTTATAGTTGACAAAGACATTATTAATTACCGAACAGTAGAAACAGAAAACCATTAGCCAAATAAATAAATAAATAAATATATAGCATACTACTAATAACGGCAATAACTACCATGAACACTCAGCTTTACCTTGGTGTGCTTAGGTTCTCTGCTGCTCTCCATCTTGAGACCCACTCTCATCCCCTTCTCAGACAAATTCAATCCCAACCTCTGATTCAAAATTCACAGGGAAGCAACGCTTTAGTGACATCCTTCTGGTTACATCAGAAACAAAAAGGGAAAGAAAGTCCCTCTTGCTTGTACAGACTGAACCCTCACTAAGAGGCAGACAGAACAAAATATTAACTACAGACGCTGTAGCAAAAACAACGCAAGGAGGGTGGATTTGGTTACAGGTAGGGTTGTGTTTGTGTATGAAACTTGAATCTTGTGTGGTAAAGAGGCAGCACGTAGCCTTTTGTAATAAAATTACTGCAGATCTACCTAAAACACAGCATTAGATAAAAATTAAAAAAAACACACAAATATGCCAAGGTGAGAAATCAACAATAACGACAAGCAGCTGCAAGCCAACTTTAGGTTAAAAGCGTGGCTGTGGTTTCAAGGTTGTCATTCTTTATTTTTTCCAATCGAACAAACACTCAATAGTTTTCTGCACCAGAACAATGCACATATTAAGCACAAAATACCAAGCTCCCGCTGCATTTCAGCTGCACTCAATCCTTTGGCATGACTTCAAGAGGAAAAAAAATGTCTTCCCCCAAAAATTAATATTTAGCTCAAATGTTTCCAAGATGAAATCCAGAGGCTGTCTAAAACCTTTGGAAGATTAGTTTGCCGTTTGGCCAAACATCACCAGTGAATGACGTCTTCGTGCACGTCTTGAACAGCAGTTTGACATCCTCGGGTGATGTCACTGATTGATTAGCCAACAGGAAAGCTCACTAACAAAATACATTTATAACTTAATGCGCACAGGCCTGACGTGGTTGACTTGTGTTTAACCAGGGGTGGGGGAGTGAATAAGCATGCCCGCTCTTTCCCCAGCAAAATCTGACAAACACCTGTGAAGTTATGACGATTTTTCCTACTGGCCAATGGAACTTGCCGGTCATTGAGGATAAAGTCGATGGTAATTTCTGAGCAAAATTTGGTAATTAGTAGTAGCAGTTAACTTGATTTTGGAGTGAGATACTTGGATGTACTTGGGGGGTTTTGGCTGTTGAACACAAAATTGTGTTATCTTTATTTATTTTAGGATTAGACCTGAAACTATTCTGATAATCCATTAGTCATTTTTAAGCCAAAATGCCAAAAATTCTCTGGTTCCAGCTTCCCGATTGTAATCATTTGCTGGTTTTCTTCATCTTTTATGATAGAAAACTGAATATCTTTTGGTTTTTTGACTGTTGGTCGGGCAAAACAAGCAATTTGAAAAGATGCCTTGGACTCAGGGGCAATGGGATGTTAGTTGCAGTGCTATATAGGATAATTAATAACTTAATAATTTGAGGGAATGAGTTAATAATTATTGTGCACTAATTATCATTCTATCCTGTCTTTGTTTTCCTCCTGTTAGCATGTATTGCAGGGGAAGGAGCTTGTTGTTTTCCAGAAAAAGGGAAGAATATGCGACCAAATATTTTACAATTAAAGACGGCTTCATCGTGATGCTGGAATTTCTTGCCATACTACGCTGTGTGTGTGCGCGACGTGTGTACTCAGCTGTAACTATAGGGATACAAGCTGGTATGTGATGCTAAAGACATACAGCAATGTCTTCGCAGCTGTGTTGTCACACGTGAAACTCCCTTCAAGTTTCTGCAGAGGACCAGATACAGTACCCGACTCCACAAATATAAAAAGACATTCATATCGCTGTATATGAGCTTTTCCTGTGCTTACACAGCTTGCTTTCCTCAAGTCGTTCCAGACCAGAAGAGATTCATCTTCTGTATGTTTCCACACCTGTGTCGGAAGGAACCCGATCCTAATCAAACACAATGAGGTCGTGGGATGAGCCAGAGACCCCTGCAGCAACCCAACACTGGGCCTCTTGAGCCATCAGCTGGGTCTGAGGTCCACTCTCAAGCCCCCAACATGGAAACATGTCACTACTGACATTTGGCAACACTTGTCAACACTTTCTGCTGTTCAACGAGAAACACCACATTTGGTTGCGAAATGTTCTTCGATCTGTGTGACTTAAGCCTACATGACTATAATGTTTAGTGGCCAATGGGCATCACTGATTACAAATTCAAAGGGGGCAGCCAATTATGACACTTGTTATTAGAACGGTACATAGATAAGCTTATCAACTTGTCCAAAATTCACCTCTTTCATTAATATACACGAATGTTCCACAGGCCAGCAGCCTCGGGGCAGAGAGTATCTGTGTGGCTCGTTCACAGGTTGCCACGTTTACAGAGTTGAGAAACCTTAAGGGAGAGAGAGAGGAAGCAGCGCACTTAGGGTAAGAGAATCACTCAGAGGAGGTTTCTGCTGACAAGCGCTTGTGAAGCGGTAATGTAGTAGAAAGAAAAGCGAAATTTGATGATCTTCATTTAGGCAAAATGGCCAGCTTGCTTTGGCTTCATTTGCTGCGATGCACACAGACTAAACTCAGTTTTACACTGCCTTGCCTTGTTCAGCTCCCCACAATCCACCATCACTTTGAACTGGTCAACTGGGCCATGTGCTTGGTTGCGTTTTCCTGTGGGTTTATATGTTTCTGATTCATTTCTTTGTTTACATCATGCTCTGTGCTCATTTTCAAGCTCGAGGCTGAAGTTGTGTTCTTGCATGACTATATAAGCAGGGGCTGAAAAGAGCCATTCCTCCGGTCTCACAGGAGACTCATTTGTCAGCTGTTCCATTTGGTGCCAAATGTCATTATATTAACACACCTCAGATTGCACTGATATACAGATATTTGTATGCAGTGTCATGTTCTACAGCAGTTTGAATTTTTGAGTGTTTAATCGCAAGCACAACAGAAATGAGGGAGGAATGTCTCTGGTGAAGTGAGGACACCAGAGAAGACTGAATGGGGAAACAGAGTGTCAATATAATGAGGACAAAAGAAGACTCAAGCCCTGTCTCTCATCATGAAATCATATTTAAAACACTCCCACATCATTTTATCGCCTCAAGGCAGCCTTTCAAGCTGCAGAACATCTATAATTACTGCACTAAAGAGACAAAACGCCAACCAAAGAATCACACATCAACTTAGACAGTTGTCTACTGTTTTTAGACCTCCACCTCAAAGAGCTGCCACAGACCATCGAATGCCAGGTCATTCAACCCCCCGCCCCCCTCCTCCATCACAAAGCAAAGAGCCATTGTCCACAGAGACAAAACTGAATGTGAGAAACTCTGTGTTTGTCTTTGTGTCAGAGATACCGAGACCCCATGTGCAGCGAAACTCATCTGACTGACATCTGATTGTGCGCGTGCTTCCCTGAGAGAGAAAACTCTGCAAACTGCTCTGGTTTCTGGTGCATTCCATTATGGCAGGGAAGCCTTTTTTTTTTCTATTGAGATCAACAGGAACAAACAAGGATATCCAACAGAAAGAAGTGTAAAGCGCTTTGGGAACCGTTAAGGTTGAAAAGCGCTATATAAGTAAAGTCCATTTACCATTTTGGAGTTTCTATGCTTTAACAAATATTGGAGCCTTGGACAGCAAGGTAAGGTTTTTTTGTTGATGGTAGGCTAGTTAAGTGGTTACAGACCATTATTTGGTGACTTAACAAGTCCATCAACATATTTCAGCCAGCCCCTGTATGTCTATCTGAACCAGGAAAGAGAGATGCACCAGGCCAGCAGAGACCTGTCGTGAGGTCCTCTGTGAGGAAACCCAACAGGAAAAGAGGGAAGGAAGTGTTCTCTGTCAGGACCAGTGGGAAGCTGGCTGTTTATATCCTCCTCACTGCTGCTCCCCTCTGGGGGAACCCAGCCTCCATCGCTGGCAACGCACCCTGAGCTCCAGCCAAAGAACACACACCAAATGGGTATATGTGCCAGGACTGGGCATTAAAAAAAACAAAACCTATTTATCAGTCTGGCTTGTCTATTTTCTGTATTGTTATTAATCTTGACAGAAATCTCAGCCTGATGTTTCAACAAGTTAAACTTTATAACCACAGGAGCAGATGGTTGCAGAGAATGGTCATGTTCTCTTGGCATTCATTTCAAAGCAGCAAACAGTGTGAAAAAGATACACGAGTGCTTTATCAAGACTGAATCAGACCACAAACAGTCAGGTGCATTGGAACTGAACCAAACACAATGTACCAGTGACCCATTTCAATGTCACCCATTTGAATGTTAACTTAAAACATGAATTGCTACTACAGTATTATTATATGTTGTGTCAACACTTGCTCCGTTCTGGGAAGCTAGCTCTGGTCAGGAAATCTCATATTACCGCAGACACAAAGTCTGTATCTCTGATGGAAGGATGACTGTGTTGGCACCAAGTAGATCAGTCAGGCTTGTGATATGCTTTCCATCCAGATATATAGGGGTGACCACTAATAGACAGCCGTCAAAGTTCCTGGTAGACAAACTTTGCAGCCACAGCTAACTTTCACCAGCATATAGCCAGTGGGTATCCGGTCAAGTGTCCATGTGATGATAGCAACATAAAAGATGATGACTAAACAAAGTTAAAAGGAGAACACACAGGCAGAGAAGATAAGACAGGCTAAGTGCAAGGATGGGTACTCTCAAATCAGTGCCAATGGGCTTTTAATAGCTTTATGTTTGGATGTGGTCTGCCAAAAGGCCTGGAATAGTGAGTGATGGCATGAAAAAAGACTGCCGGGAGAGGAAAGGAGGAACATGTCCTGTTAATGGCTTAACGCTACAAACAAATGTCTGGAAATATCCTCAAAGCTAAAGCCTAAAAGTGCTTCTGCCAGACTGTACCAAATCTGGGAGTAATTTAGGGAAGAAAAAAACAAAAAAACAAAGAAACAGGCCTACGACTCTACAAAATCCTCTAAAAGAGACGTAAAAAAAAATAAGAAGCCTGTATGCCAAGAACTGTAAAAACTAAATGATCACGCACATAAAATACTATAAAACCAATATTAAAAAAAATCAAACAAAACATGACTTGTCTCAATTAAAGTCTCCAAGAAGGAGAAGAAGTAAGGAAATATCAAAACAAATAACGAAATATCCTGGACTTTTTAGTACTTTGTATGGGTCAAGCTCCAAAAACACTGGATCCTACATTTCCTATAATGCACTGAGTTAACTTGGCAACCCTTTTACCAAAGCAGGGCATGTGTTTTTTTTTCTGAATGATCAATATATTGTGTTGGAATGAAACTCCTAGTCACACGTACATGTACACACTAATACACATACACACACACAGAGGCTTGTTGGCAGTCACAACAAAGTGTCTCCGTCCAAGTCAGTCCATCAAATTACATATTGCTGATATTTATTTGTGCCCCGGGGTCATTCCATTATCAGAAGGGTAGTACAAAGAGTCCAGTGGCAGCAAAGAGCAGTTAAGACACCTTGATAGAAAAGCATATTGTTGTGACACTCTTGTTACCTGTACATTTGGGTACTTTGGCTCTTAAATCAGCGGAAGTCCTTTTATTCAGCTGTCTTTTAGGCCTACATGAGAGGCTCCTGGACAAAGCAACGGATGTCTTGTTTTTCAGATCTCCTACGCACAGCGCTCTGTGCAGGACGTGCACTTGTTAATGCTTTCTTCTCCCCGCATTTTAGTCACTTCACTCGTGTTTTCCATCCTCCTTTCCTTCTTTCCTACCGCCACAACACTCTTCCTTATACAACTTGACAGACTGGAGAGTAGACGGCAGTTCATTATGTGCATGTTTTTAGGAAGCCCTTGGATGGCACATCAAAGAGTTGCAGACTGTGGACATGTTTCTCAATGCTTTCAACTGCTATTCCTAGATTACTATTGTGCTTGTGTACAAGAAAAACTAAAATAGACTGTAGCAGACAGAGAGGTGCCCTATGTTTTTCTCCTCTGTCTTTCTTACCACCACT
The DNA here is from genome assembly GCA_005408345.1 of Macquaria australasica. Classification (NCBI taxonomy): domain Eukaryota; kingdom Metazoa; phylum Chordata; class Actinopteri; order Centrarchiformes; family Percichthyidae; genus Macquaria; species Macquaria australasica. Next base: position 2,175,829 of record SEMN01000011.1, read on the forward strand.
CCACACACTTTCCCTTTTCACAACTTCCCCTGCCTCCCTAACTGAAGCTAGATCAAACACAATCCCAGCCAGCCTGGGATACACTGCCCTCTGATTCAACTCGCACGGCATCGATGTCCGAGGATGAAAAAAGCACAGCCTGTGCCGAACACTGCCTCAGACTGGTGGCAACAGGGGAAAAAATTGTTCTGTTTTCTTTATATCTTTCATTCTTTTTGATTGGCACCTTTTCACAGCAGGGTCAAAATACAGGTCAGCTTCCAAGCCTTTACATTATTCCTTCACGATCTATACATCCAGGCGGCATTGTTATCTGGTGCAGCTCACAGCTGACAGGCTTCCTAGTCTTGACAGAGCACACTGCTGTAGATTGGCACATTGGCTGACAATCGTTGTTGCCTGTCAAGTATTAGGACAGCCTGTCACACCGCGGGCCATGCTGCCCCTAGTCGACTGCTGGCTTCAGTTAGACACAAGAGCAGCACTTTGAATTCTTGTTTGTGTGACTTTTATTTAAACTTAGCCATACTTACCAAGTTGTATGACTAGTTTCAACCTCTATAATGTGTTACCAAAGGAGCCAGTGGGAGGAAAGCAGTGTTCATTTCATTAATACCAGTGATATTCATGAAACAAACCCTGTGAGAGCATCTGCATGCACTGTGGCACCTGAATTCCATCCAAAATGTATGCTTTCACTGTGTTCACTTTAGATACTGCTTTATTTTCCTGTTCATTTCTGTGTTAGTGTTGAGAACTGAGCACTGCTTTGTAGTGGAATAAAATGCTTGAATAACAGCTATCATGATGACTATAAAATGTATAGAGCTACGGAAAAATGACAGTCTATTTTGGTATTTTAATTAATTTATCCACATACTTGGGCAGACAGGGAACCACTACAGTTTCAATATACCTCTACTGTTGTGCAGTTCATGGCAGTTTTCAGCAAAAGTCCATTAAATCAAACTGGCCAGCCGGGGGGCAATGTTCATGTTTAAGAGTGTCAAGTTTATCTGAGTAATGTACAACTTTGCACATCACAGGCACTTTCTGAGTCACAAGTCAAGTTAATGTCTTAGACATGCGAGCAGTAGAGTAACCTTTGTTTTCATAATGAGAAGCTGCCGTCAGATTGAAATTAGAAGCAACAGCAGCAGGAAAAAACTCTTTTATCCTGCACTGACACAGCATTGAGAAAGAATCCAACAGTGGGTTCATATTTCAGATTGTTCTATCTAAATGGCTCATAACAAATATGGAGAAGAATATCCTGCTTTATGAAAAAAAAAAAAAAAAAACATATACTAGTATCCATTTGAAAAACAAAGCTGCTATATAGCTATATGCGTGGCAACAACTGCTCCTGGAAAAAGCCAGCATCATAGACCATGTCCTCAAGACAAACCACAGGAAAGACCAGACCACTTTGCTGGACAGACACAAACAGGCGTACAACTCTGGCAGAGAGGCCTGCTGGCTTTTAGTGGAAAAGGCTGTGAAGTTGTTAATCTCTGGCAGCCACGCAGACGGAGGGATGGAAAAGCAAGTAAAAGCAGAGAGGAGGTCAGACTAGCAGAGAGCAGCACAGAAAAGAAACAGAGTAAAAGACACACGCATGCACATCTTCACAAGTGCATGCACAGATTACTAATGCATGCCTCTGTGTAATGTTCATGAGTACAGATGGGAGGTATGAGCCTGCTGTTATGACCTTGATGTGCCAGCTTGAATATGGCGTGTGTCCCACTACAGGACTACTCCTACATGCAATCATCCATAGGAGAAAGTGTTTTTATGCAACATATGAGATACAACAGGCTGCTAGCAAGTCTGTGTGCACAGTGAGACTGAAAGAGGGACAGGAAATGAAAAGGTAGAGCAACAGAGCGTACAAGAGCACAAGAAATCCTATTATGTATATAGAAAATCCAGAAAGGGAAGGTGGCTGCTCCAATCGTGGCTCAATTACCTTCCTGTCATCCAATAGTAAAGAATTTCTGACCGCTCTGACCAATAGAAGGAAGAAAAGGAAGGAGGAAGCAGCTAGCGTGAGGTAGTGTGCGAGAGTGTGCGTATCAGAGCGCAGCATGTTGCCCTGAGGGTGGTTGTGACGCAAGAATGGGTCCTGCTGTAAATAATGGCGCACATACACACACACTGGCAGTCACGAGTCAAATGTGCTCACACACCCCTGTTACCGTGCATACACTTGGCAATTACTGAGCCCATACGCATTTACACGTATATATCACCAGAGGCTTCGTGCCAACATGTTGCTTCACTACACTCAGTGCAGCCACGCCACCAGCAGCACCAGAGGAAGTCATGCTCTGCAATTTCACTCTGAACCCTATATACAGCGTCAGCAGATACCATGTGAAAGAACACAGGGACATTATATAGATGAAGGGATAACAGCACAAGTACCTTCTGCTTGGCAAACTGGTGGTCTAACAAATGTCTGTTATAGGGAAGAGTAGAATAAATTCTGCACCAGTTGCATTTAGACAACCCATATTTAAAATATGTCCCAATAAATGACTTTGTGCTACATTAATACAAGCAACAAATAAGACTATTGTAAGGCTGTACTGAGCTAAATACTAATGTCAGCATGCTAACATGCTCACAGTGACAATGCTAACATGCTGATGTTTAGCAGGTATAATGTTTAACATGTTCACCATCTTATTTCAGTGTGTTAGCATGCTAACATTAGCTAATTAAACACAAAGTACAACCGAGGCTGATGGGAATGTCTAGTTTAGCAGTTATTAGTAGTAGTGTTAGATATATTAAAATTTTGACCTGATGATGGCACAATATGGAAAGCTAAGGGATCACCATAGTTGTTGCAATTCATCCTGAGGGGAACATGAATGGCTGTACCAAATTGTAAGGTAATCCATCCAATAGTCGTCGGAATATTTCACTAAAAAAACAACATCAAACGTGAACCTCAGGGGGATTCATCCTCTGGGGAATCATGAATGTCATTGTTGACATATTTCAGTCTGGACCAAAGTGGCTAAAATGTTTAACTCTAGCTTACAAATAAGAACCCTAAATGCTCTAGCAAAGACATCTTTCTGGCATGTCTAAGAATTGTAGATGGATTTCCAATTAATCTAGCTTCCCTTTGGATGGGTCTAACTGACTGCTAAAACACTGAATAATCCCAGTGCTGCTATAAAACTATGGAAAGTACGCGCTGCCCACTAGAACAATCCTTGTCCTTCTGATATGGTCTGATAGTCACTGTAAAAGCCAGGGACACTGATACTAGAGGAGAAAAGGCAATGAATGATGGGGCTTAGTGACAGATTAAACCCTACCTGCTTCTTAACAGAGAGGAGGGAGAGGAGAAAAGCCAACACACTCAGGGCTCTCTCTAATAACTTTTTTCCCTTCTCGTTCTCATGCCTTTCCCTTCTTATCTGCCACTGAACGGAGGAAGAGTTCCAAGACCGCAGGCTTCACGTCATTCAAGGACAAGTTAAAGCTTCCATTACGCTTCTGATTTTCTTATAAGCACTTTTATTTTTGTTAAACAATTGAGAATTTTTTGCAACTACTAATAATTACATTATCCTCAACTAACAGCACACTTCAGTTGTGTAACAGGGTCTTGTTGCCCATGCAGACCAAACTAGGGCACAGTTTGGAGCCAAAAGGCCTAGTGATCACATCCAATAACTGGTCAAATGACCTCCAGATTTCTTTTTTCTTTTTTTTTTTTTTTAAATCCTCTTGACAAAAGCTCTACATCACTGGATGCTGGCAAACAATGTGCAATGTGAGGAAACGCATTGTTTAAAGCTGCTCTTAGCTATATTTTTATATAAACAACAGGTCAAATAACTATGTGTAATGTGAAAAGTGTCGCTCGTAGTGATGAACCCACATACTTATCAACCAACTCTGCGGTTTCCCTCAGCTCTATCTCTTTAGCCAGTTTCAGGTTAGTGTTTTGGTTTTACAGCCTGCAACTTTACCGTTTTGGTTCACTGTAAATGCTCTCATCAGTAGCTTGAGCTCCGCCAAACCCACAGTACACTACCCTACACTACACAACTCTTAATGAATGATACTTTTGCTCTGGTTTTGCTAGATGTGTAAATAAGCAACTGTTTGCTAACAGGTTTGCAATAACAATTTTATCAACTATAAAAGGTGATAATGTCAGTGGTGTGTTTAAAAGCTGGTTTCCGTTGCCCCAAGTGGCCAAAAAAAACAACAATTATCAAGTTTAAAGAATATGCAAATAAGTATAAGTAGCCAAATTATTACCATGCTACCTTGTTACCTTTTTATCTACAACAATTCTTTATTATTAATAATGGTGTGGCTGCTGAACTTACTTTGCTAACACTTTGTCCGAAGGAACGCTGATCTTTTCCGTCTATCTGACTTTTGATAACAAAAAAATAGCATGTGGTGCATTTATTGAACTCTACCGTGAACCCTACTGTGCATGCTGTTATGTCATTCCAGTGCAGGGTCAATATATGATTGGTTAGCAATAGCATTGTTTCATGATGTGTTTGGGTATTTGTGAATTGTAAAGCAATGTACCCTACTGATAGTATACCGAAGTTTCTCAATTTCATATCATGGAATCTCAGTAATAGTATACATATATTTCCCAGCCCTATGTGTTTCAGGCCTCAACAGCTATCGCCTGTGTGCCAGGGGTTGGTGGTTTGGCCTGACTAATAGGAAGCAGGGCAGACAGATGGGTGTGGGGGGGGGGGGTTCATTTCAGGCTTTGTGAGGGCCCTTTTGTGAGGCAGCACTTTTTGAACACAATGTTGGCCCTTTGTTCGCATGCAATGCTCGAGTATGGAGCTGCATTCCTCGTCATGCTGCATAGCCAGTTCAATGTTAATGTCCACTACTGTCTACTGATCCTCATGTAGACTCAACACTGTGGGCTAGTACACGCACGCACACAGAGGGTTGGCACTCACTCACTTGTTCAACAGTAACTAACCAAGGGGTTTAAAATTTCACACTTTGCTGGCTTCTTGCGAGCACACATGTTCCAGGAAAAGTGAGCGCTCTCCTTTTCCCTTCATTCTGCTCACTTCACTGTTCCAAGAACCTGAGCCTTGTAAAAAGCCTTTTGATGGAAAGATGTGTAACTCAATGAGCTGTACACGCTCAGTGATAGCAAGCTGTGATGATGAAGCAGGAAATGAATTGCAACCAGGGAGTCACAGACGCAGATATGTGTGGGTGGAACAGGGAAGCACAGACACAGAATTCATACACAAGAGCAAGCAGGTCAAGTACAGGTGTTTTTTTTCTCTCAATGCCACAGAGGACAGCTACACCACCTTAATGCCAAGGTAACCCTAATTAACTATTGTTTTGAAATGTCACAAAAAGGTCTGCTATGATCATTACAAGAGCTACTGGCCAAAAAACTAATTTCACTGACATTTAGGAGATTGCATTAACATTTGAACATTGGTTTATTTCAATAGAATTAATTAAAGCTAATATAACAGTTTTGCTTGATATTGACTTGATTTTACATCTCAGGAAGGGTACAGCTGAACGCTCATTGGTTCTCATGCATGTACATCAGCACTGACACAGATGCAGCTGGTAGTAGGAGTTGCATACTTAACCAAATTACACAATAAAAGCAGCCACTTTTAATAACTGGACACAACTTTGGGCACAGGCTACATCTGGCTGTAGGTTAGTTTTGTTTTACAAATCCCCATTTAGAATCTGTGGCATTTAACTAGCTTTTTAACCATATGTATTTGCATGTTTTTATTACTATAGTTATACTCGTATACTGTGTCATAAAGGTGTTTTGAGGCTGACAAATGTGATTGAAATGAATATTTGTTTTTGTTTTTTAAATGTTTTCCTAAGAATTGGAGTTCAAGAGAAAATTGTGATTTCAAATATTGTACAAGAAAATTCTCTTTTTTTTCCCCATTCAATCATACAGCCCTACAGCAACGTAGCTGCTACAACATCCCGTCTGGACCGTGATGAAGAGATCACTATCTGGCAACCTGGGGGCGAGAGAAACTCAAACTGGTGTAAAGTACCAACAGTCCGTTTCCTGAGTCGGCCTCTGTGGCACAGATGAAGATGGTTAGGGAGGTGTGATCTCACACATGCCTTTGCTGAGTGGTGAGATTTACGCTGTGAGAAGGCAGACGGAGAATGCACCGTGCATAAACACAATGGGACTGTGAGAAAGCCTAGACAGCGGCTCACAAACAAAACACTAAAAACAACAGAGGGAGTGGTGTCCTGGGCTGGGTGTATTTTGCGCCTCAGACAGAGATGTACATGCTGAGTTTTGGTTTATTTTAAGTAGTCTGTCAATCCACTTTATGATGGGTACCAAGTATTGTTGAGAAGTGTGACATGAGGCAAACAGGACCCACAGAAACAGAGAGGAGATGAAGCAAAAATAAAAGTGTTGCGACATGGTAATGTGAGGAAGAAGAGAGTGAGAGCACCAGAGTAAGATCAGATAAGTCAGGGTTTCACTCATAGGTCATTAAAAACAGCAATAAACCTTGGCTAAGTGCACCGAGGGCAAAGCCAGCCAAATATACACCCTGATCCCATGAGCGGCAGAAGCAGCTAAGACATGACAAATTACACAACAGCACCACTGACTTCCTATTAGAATTTATTTTGAGACACATTTCTTGTTCTGCTGCCTGGTAGTTTCACTTAAAACAACACTGCCTACACCGATTGATGATGAAAACCTCTTCTTACTGCTAGACACCGTCATTCATTTGCAGGGCTTCAGGTGCTAAAGCCTATATATCAACAAACAGTCACTCGGATCAAGCACACAATGATGGGGCGCACCAAAAACAGAATTTCCCCAGCCTATAATCTAGTAGCTACAGCATTTACTGTAACGGGTGCAAATCTTCAGCTATTTCTTCATTAATCATTAATATCCACGGTCAAACAAACATAAAAACTCTACCCACTCCCCACCCCCATTTCTCAACACAGCCCAAACCAGGCGTGCAAAACTTCATTAGCAAGTGCATCATATGCAGGCCTGGCTGGGGCTCTCCTGCAAGCCTTACAATTGGGTTCTCTCTTTCTCAGACAGTCCTCTCTGATCAGGCCAGGGACTCCACCTCCTGCTTATTAAGGCAAACCTGCATCCTCTCTCTCCCACCTTTGCTGTGTTCATCACCATGGTCTGTCAACCATCCTCCCCGCTTCCCTCGATGACCCTGCCAGTGACCTCTGACAATGATCAAACTTACTCGCCGTCCTCCATGATGACTCAATATCCGATGAAAGCTCGTCAGCGCAACAAGGAGCACAGCAGTTTTTAATCTAATACAGGGCTGCACAGAGATAGCAAAGAAGCTTTAAGGAAAACTCCTGTCACTCAGTTTCCAAGACAATATTAATGTTGCTCTTAAAGAAGAAAGGCCCTCTTCAAGCTGGCCATGTAGTTTTAAAGACACCAAGATCACAGAAATTCTGTATTTATGGTGAGTATGCTGTGAACGACAGGTTAGTCTAGCAAAAAGGGGCAAAATTAAAAACAGTTTTACATAAATCCATTTGAAAGATACGGGTATATTCAAATTATATTTGAAAAGGAGAAGTTTAAGTGGGTCAGGTCAATGTTACATTAACTTCTGAGGCTCTTTTAAGTGCTTTCTAGTCAACCTTGAGCATACTTTCCTTCCCAGTGTGTGCAGTGACTCATTAAATAACATGTTTTAACTGCATCAATCTTTTGATTCCTCGTTCAAAAATGTACTGTTTGGAAAGGTGACATGAGAGTGAGTGAGAAACCTACTGTCAGTTTGTCCAAGAACAAAGTGGATATTTGGTGTGCAAAGCTTTCACCAAAACCCTCTGTGACCTGTGAAGTAAGGGGTCAGAGTTTGGGATTAGATTAGGACACTAACAGGCACACATAAACCAGGCCAAGTCCATTTTTCCTTTGAGCTCAACATCCATGGAAAAATGGCGAGGAAGACTGAGGGACGACTGGATTTGGATCCAATGCTCCCTTTCTCAGAGCATTTGTCAGACTTCACACCATGGTTCCACATTTCCCCTGTCAACGCAGCAAAACGATGTGTGCATGTGTGTTTGCATGCCTTAAAAGACACACTATCTGTATAATGTGGTAAAGTGTCTAAGGCTGGCAGTACACTCCAAATGAAATCACATTTGGTGTGTTTTTATGTTGCCGCCGAAGACAGCGCAGCTGGCAAATGGAAGTAAACTCACTGTGACTCGAGATGTGTTTTTTTAAAGTCGTGTATTGCTATTGGCCTTCCACCCACATTAAGATGGCATTTTAGCACCTCTAAAAACAACATGTCTCTAAAATGTATACATTTTAAAAAGACACCTGTGTTGTAGTGTGGGCAGGGGAAACTGACATGTCAACCTCTCCTCTCCTCTCCAATAGCTGCAATGTTAAAAAGCCTGTAGCTTTCTCTTCTGGTCTCTGTTCTGGTGTAAACAAATACAGCCAATCAGACTGTTAATTACTATAGGACCAGTTACACAAGTAACACAAGTTTGTGTGCAAGAGGGGACTGATTTCACTCAGGTGATTTATGGGAATAACTCAAGTAGTTATTCTCGAAATTCATTTGTTAAAAAGATATAAGCAGGATTTGGTTATGACAACATTTTGACTCCAATGAATGAGGACAGGATCCCCTGGGGAAGTGTGTGTGATTACCACTGAGTGCTCAGTCTCGTTGGTGACTAACAAATGAGAGGGCATAGGGGGAAGAAAGTTGGGGAACATGTTCTCCTTTGCAGCCCAGGACAGTCAAGGGCAGATGAAGATGCTCAGTGAGCTTGCGTGAAGATGACAATGCTGACAATCCACAGATGAGTGACTTTGTACAGCCACGAGAATGTGAATTAAACTAATGAGCAAACTGGCTACAGAACTAACAAACTAACTAACTACACGCCTTCTGTTAGCTTAATTAATGTCATTATGAACCATTTACCTTCAACTCCAATAGGTTCAACGAGCTATATTTGCTTGCCTGCCCACCTATTCCACCACACTGAAACCACTGTAGTGTAGCAACTTGGCTAGCTGGCTCAGACAAAGAAAGTTTAAACAAAACGTCATCAACACAAATGTTTACATTTGGGCAACATGAAATGCAATACATAATGGGTTCCCAAAAAGCATTGCATTAAACCCCAAAATGTCCTTTTGAGTGCATGACCTCTTCTTTCACACAGTTCTCTTCCCAAGTAGAGCAGCCACAGGTCACTGTAAGCCTGTTTATCAGTGAGCACTACCAGGAACACCAGCTTAGTTGGTGACATAACATTACATCAGAGTGGGATGACCTCACTAACACACCGTTCTCTGGAGTCATTCAGAAATATCACTGTGCATGCTTTCTTAAAAACCTGTTAGGAAGTTCAGTCATTGCCAAATGTCAAAGGTCAGGGGGAGAATTGTTTAAAGGGTAACTGGTATTTTTAAACCTGGGCTCTATTTTTACACATTTTGGGGTCTAAAGGACTAACAGTCACCAAAAGTTTTGGTATTGGTCCAGTAGGTCGCCTCTGCCGGCATCCGTGAACGGGCTGCAATGGCTGCAACGTGATCCTTTGAGGCAATTGCGCCTGTGAAAAATATGTCCACTAAAAGTGCTTGTTTTTGCCACCGACAGGCTCAGATTGTTATTTGAAGTGTCTGACAACATTATGGGAAGGATCCCTACAGAGATAGTCCTTTTTGTTAAAGAGCAAGATCCTTTTTGTTTAACCAGAAACAAAAGTCTCACTCAAGGAAAAGTCTGGCTCTTGTTTCAGGAAGACGACTATGGAAACTTGAGTCAGAATTGGACAGAAGAATTTATATAGAGGAACTGCTAGTCATGTATGAATGAATCATGAATATTTAGCTGATTTCGATAACGTAGATGCATTTGAATTTGATGGTCTGGTTGAACACAAAGGACTATCTCTGTAGGGATCCTTTCCATAATGTTGTCACTTGTTGTCACACTTCGAATAACAATCTGAGCCTGTCAGTGGCAAAAGCAAGCCCTTTTAGTGGACATACTTTTCATGGGCGCAATTGCCCCAAAGGATTACGTTGCAGCCACTGCAGCCCATTCGCCGATGCCGGCTGAGGCAATCTACTGGACCAATTCAGTCATTATGACAACATAATTTGTAAAAAAAAAATAAATAAATAAAAAAAATAAAAATTCAATTAAAAAAACCTAAGAAAATAGAGCCCAGGTTTAAAACTACTGGAGTTACCAGTATCAGTCAGTCCAATGAGGTGAAAAGTTTTGTGTTTGGTCAGTGTGCCCACCAGGTAAATCTTCAAATAAGGCTTCAGAACAGCCAATCAGGCAGATGACCCTACTGACCCACTATGACACTAAAACAAGGCTTAGCCAACAGCCACAAACAGTCCTGCTGCCTGCAGATCTCTTTATCAGTTTCCTTCTCTTCCCAGCTGCAGGTATCAACCTGCACTTCCCACAAACCGGACATATTCGTGCCAAGCCATGCGGGTTACAATGAAACTCATCACTGGCTCAACAAAGTTTACATCTGGACCCACCTACAACAGAGGGCTGGCCTTTTAATCCCCTCATGTGGTGACATGATAAAGGCATGGATTAAAAGATAGCCAGTCATCCAGTCTGTCAGTCAGTCAACACTGCTGCCTGCCTGCATACTTGCATTATCAGCCCAAATGCTCCACTTACTCTTTACTGCACTGGGCAAGCAGAGTTCACCAGATGTGCAAGGCTAGGCTGTGGTCGTATATCTATAATGCAGTGTGCCATAGGAGCCACTATGCCTCGTGATCTATAAATAGGCTGCAGGCAACCTTCTGTCCCAGTGGAAATACACTAAAGTGGTTGACTAAACAAATGCAGTGACAACAGAGTATTTAAATTAATATAAAGGATGGATTTCTGCCCCAATGTATTTAGAGTGTCTACTGTCCATTACTCAGGCTTACCGGTCTCTGTATTATATGAATCGTAAAAAAAATAAACTTTGACCCTAAAAATTCAGAGATGCCCGCTCTTAGGTTAAAATGATCCCTGTAGTACAGTTTCCCTTTACATTAACATTTTTTTAATTAAAATGGATTGCACAAGCTTTGGATGACAGAGAATATCCTACACATCACTATCATTAATTTAAACGCACTGATAAATGAATACAAATGTCATAAAATGATCACTGTTCTGATAAGATATTACAGAGTGATTACACCGGGTGCCAAATAAAAAATTATATAAAGCCTTCAGTCTCTACCAACTATAGCCACAAGTTTTATTCCAACCTACAAATACCTTGTATTTGTTAAAAATCAGCTAGCCTTCCAGAGTCATAAAAAGTACAGATTTAAAACAACTTTGATGTTATTTTAAGGAAGATTTTACAATTAAATGTTGTCAATACCAGACTACCTTCCTTATTTAAAGAGATACTAAATAATAAACTTCTGATAATTATATTTTTACTAAATAAAAAGAAAATATAGCATTTTGGAATTTAACTCTCTGTACCATGTTCCTGTATGCGAACTTGGTCTCCTCAATAATCCAGATGTGGCTGTTGCTCTCCGGTACGTCCGGTTTTGGGCTGCCCCCTAAATGTGGTTCAGCCTGTGGGCCCAGTGCACCTGACTGCTGGTTTACGTCCACATGCCTGCTTGCTGTGTCAGTCTGAGGTACGCACATCAATCTGGTCTGAGCTGCTGTTGGTGCGCAGTCCATTCTCACACTGTACTACCCAGCTCTCCTCCTAAGGGTCTTCTATTAGGGTTTCCTAAGGGGTTGTCTAACAGGATAGGAGTAATAATGGGTGTGGGTGGTAAGTGTATCACCATCCGACCCTTTTGGTTTTCCATCCCAATGGTTCATAGTGAAAACACACTAAACAAGTATTTTGCATTAATGTCACAGGGGGAGCACAAACTGGCCAACACACTGAGTTTAAAACCAAACATTTTTTAGCATTAGGCCAGTTAGGACCACGTGGCTGCAGGAAGTCAATAAATCAGAGAGTGTCTCACCATACATATATCTAAAATCAATTCCTGAATCTGACCACCACTGATAAAGTGCACCACAGGCTATAAATCACTGCCAACTGTTAATAATAACTCTGATCAGAGGAATAGAGCTGGAAGCTTCCTCAAAGGACTCCTTATCAAAAACTGTTCTTCTTTCCTTGAACATTGCCCTTCATATCCACTCCTGTGCTTATCAAGACTTTGAGAGACACAGAAAGATAAGATGCATTAAGGGCACAACCGCAGCCAAGCAGTTTTTGAATCCTTGCTCGCCAAGAAAAAGACATGCTAAGTCAGCCTGACCTCTGACTTAAGCCACAAGGCCAGGAACTCCCCTCACTGAAGTATAGGTGCTCTAAAGGCTAAATCAGGCATGAGAAAACTAGGTGACGGGAGTGCCATGGGGTCACGGGTTACTGAGTACTGTTATGTCCGAGTTAGATCACACACCTCGGGTGGCAGTGCATTAGTCAAACTAAACTTACCATGGCGTGTATTTTAAGCAGTGAACCGTGAAAGTGTTTAATATACCACCCTGAGGTCAAGCATGAGCAGCAGGTGTCAAAAGTTAAAGCAGTCCATCACCTAGGGACACACAAATAACGTTTCTTCTACTCTACTGTATCTAAATCATCTAGCTACTTTAAAAATGATTGCCAAATAAGATAGCCAAGCTCTTACTGAAAACAACCATACATAAATCATTTGCTGCACTAGGGTACCACGTCTCCTAAGACCAGAAGTGACTGGTTAAATTGTCTATTTTTCTTCTTTTTGACCAAGCAAAAATGGTAACTGTTAAAGCAAATTTGCCAAGACTGCAACTTAAGCTTTCATTTAAGTGACTGACTTATTTTAAACAGCATCATATTCTGTAATTATTTGCACATGATAATGGTAAGTCAAACATCCACAAACCAGCAAAAAAAAAAAAAAAAAAAGAGTGAGCAAAGCCTTTTCCTTCTTAAACACCCAATCTCAGCAAAACTTGTGAGAACAGTTGGATACTTTTATCCAGCTACTGAGCTCGTGTCCTTAAGATTCAGCTATGTCAGCCTAAATGAAATGGGTACACCTATTTTTAAAAAGTGTTTATTATTATTACACCCTCCACGGTGTTATTAGCTCCGGAGACCATTATTAAAAGCGTTAACTGACACAGCTGAATCAGCTTCGGGACCAGCTAGCCTGTTAGCATCGTCACACAATGCTTTCATTGCGACGAGGTGCTCAGTGGTGGTCCAATAATATCGAGGACACAGCAGCCATGGAGAAAAACGTCTCACTCGCCTTTTTCATCCGTGGTGCTTCGGCAACGGTACCGTCACGGTTGACAAAAGCCTCTCCGCCGTTCTGCTGCGGGTCCGACCGCTTCAAAGCCGACGCCTGCGGCATCTTCGTGGGGTTCGGGGTGAGCAAACCCAGGCTGCCTTCCCCGGCTTTCGCGGAGGGCTCCGCTGTAGGAGAAGCAGCAGCAGAGGAACCGGCCTCGTGCGGGTCGTTTCTGGCGAGGACCTTGCCCTCCGAGGTCGGTGTCATCGGGGAACCAGCCGGCAAGTCTTTGCCGGTGGGGACGTCTTTGAGTTCGACCTCTGCCATTTTCGCTGCCACAACCTGGACTGACATCGCTGCAGTTTCACAAAGTCGTTTTTCCAACACAAATACCGAGTCGAGCGGATGTAAGCGGAGGAGCGACGATAGCCAAATGCACTGTGGTCCCTGTAGTTCCTCTAAGTATCTAAAAAATGCCCCCCCACAGGCCACCTTCAAAACCAATTATGGGCACACTACTGACATTTTACAAAACGTTAGTCAACATGGGGAGAAACAATAAAACCACTTACGTATACATTTTTTAGACGGAAAGCAGTCTTAATCGATAAAGCGACTACATTCCCCAGCAGGAAAAGCTACACTGCGAAATGCATTATGGGAAATGGAGTTTGTAATATAAAGAGGCCGCCACTAAACTACAAAACAATCGAGGTTTATGCCAGATAATGCTGTTTGTTCACAGGGCAATCACGTATTAAAATTCTACGTAGTTTTCTAAAATTAGGCAGTAATTATGTGCTTGATTCTCAGTCTCACATAACACCAGGATGCACTTAATCACTTGTAATATTACATTATGAAGAGCATGCTGTTGCATCACGAATTTCCCAGGAAAACAGTTTGTCCTCAACCAATGTTGACACAAAATTATTTTAATAATACTTCAAATTGTCAGTCAGCCTCAAGTCATTCACCGGACGTTGCTGCACAAGATACTGCATCACATTTCAGTGCTCATGTGGTCGATTTGCAGTATGTCATATGAGAATGGGACCAGGATTAAAGTCAAACCGCAAAGAATGAACTACATTGCCACCAAGTGGATGCCTATAATAGTCAAAAAACACCAAGTACCATTAGGTGCAGGTAAATGAACAGGCTTCAACTGTCTCTTTTTAATATCTCAATTTTATTTTCAACTCTTGTCATATTTGTAAAATGGCATTATTGAAAACAAGCAAACGTGTAGAAAGTTTGAAATATAATGAATGGCTGACAAGAAATCAGGACAAATGGCATTCAGATCTCTTTTGTAAAAGACACTATTTTCAGAAAAAAAGACTTTGGTGATTCAAATGCTTTACATTTGTTCTCCATCACATATCAAAAGAAATAACACTGTACATAGTTATGTGTTGCAATGCAGCCTAGTACTATGGGAAGCTTTTCAACATTAAATACTTTCAAATTTTTTGTGTATTGCTTCACAAGTCCAATTTCTGCAGGTGACTTCAAGCATGTCAGGAACATCCCTACTGCAGCAGACATTCATTCAAATACTAGACAAAAAACAGCATACCAGCTGCAAAAGGTTATTGAAGATGAAGAAACAAGTCAGGTCCACACATACCGTTTTTGCATTCATGCTGAATGGGTCTGAGCCCTTTACCATCCACCAGATAAATCTGAGGTATATTATTTTCAAGGCTGCCATGTTGGTACATTCTCAAAATACAAAAACCAAACAATGTTAAAAAATACAGCTCTGCAGTGCATCAAATGCATTTATTGTCTTTCAAAGTCAAGTGCTGCTTTTCCACGTGCCCCTGAAAGGGCAGTCCTTAAGTTAGGGTGGTATTCCAACCAGTGTAGCCACACAGCATTGTGGGGGGGGGGGAAACCTACTTGCTTGCATCAGTCTTCGAATATCCACAAGATGTTCACACCAGAGAGGCCAAGGTTTACTCTCCTGAAGAAAACATGAAGAACAATTTAATTATCCTACAGACGACAAGGTCAAACCAATAATTTTCAATCAAAATGCAATCTGCACTTTGACGTATGACCTTTTTGTTAAAAATCAATCAATATTTCATCATGCCCCATAATGGCATATACTTATGTCAAAGATTATTTGAGCTAGCCAGCCTTTCATAGAATTTTAGTAGCAAAGGTAGAAGTTCTCACCCCAGCATTCCTGACTCCTTCGTCTTAATGACATAGAGGAACATGAGGATTGTGTGGAACAGGTTGTTCCTGCCCTGTAATAGAAATCGAGATGGGTTCATGTCATTGCAATCAAAGCGTTACAGTAGAGGAAGACATCCTGATCGGTTTATGAATGAGATGTCTGTTCTGAGGCTTTTCTCTGGGATATTCATTACATATATGGGGATTACTGGTATAAAGAAGGAGCCTAGATACAAATCTCTCTATGCTTTGTCAGTGTAACAAGAACAAGTCTAGTGCACCTGTTAAAAATGCAAGATTTTCTCATTTAAAATGAACTCTTAATCAAGTGACACAATCAAAACATGAGCTGGGATCCAGGCTTATAAACAAATAAAATGGACCAAAAAAAAGTTTCAATTCTTTCAGTAAAGGTCAGAAAAACAGCTATTATTCAGTTTTATCTTTGACCAAAAGTCATTAAATTCTAGCCGTGGATCTCAACCACAAGACCCTGAAAAACTGAGTTATTTCTCAAATGTTTTGCTGAAAAAGCTGTACTGCACAGTACGTCTAAAAACAGACGTACTGATTTAGAATATTGCGTCTTATTGTTGGAAACTTGTGCTACAATGTTATTTTTATGTCCTTTGTATTTATTATTCTGCATTTTATAAGCATTTGGCAAGTTCAGTCCTTAAGGGAGTCAATAAAGATGATTTGATCTTATGTTTGATTTACAGTGCCACCCCAGGGAGACCTATAAATAGGATACAAAATAAGAAAACCGTGAGACAGACTTCTCTTGGGATTTGACTTTAAGTCGGTAAGGGGAAAATAAGTGCACAAGCTGTTTTGTAAGAGCCTGAAAAATAGAGAAATTAATATTGAAACATGTTACTGTCACCTTGGGTAGACTGTAGATATGTCCCTGGTAGATGAGCTGGTAGTGAGGGGGAGTGGTGCTGCTTTGGTGGACGCAGAAGAGGTTCTCCTTGGTAACATCTGTGAGAGTTAATAGAAAAAGGGACACAAGAACTAAAACACCATAAAAGAAGTAAGAATGAGAAGCATAAGGTGGAAATCACGAGCCTTTTATTATTCTTCCTTCTTATTTGGCCAGTGTGTATTTGTGTGTGTGTGTGTGTGTGTGTGTGTGTGTGTGTGTGTGTGTGTGTGTGTGTGTGTGCGCGCACTTACCAGGTTTGTCTGGGGTGTGGCTGAAGTGCTGCGACGTGAAAGTCTTCCCGTCTGGGTACTTTGGATGTGGGGGCAGTCTGGAGTCCAAGTATGTGCAAAACACATGCATGAGGATCTAGGGGGACAGACAAAGTATTAAGAAGAAGAAGTATTTGGCTGGTGATCCCGCACTGATGAGGAAAGCCACGGACTGTTACCGTATCACGTTTGCAGCACAGATCCTGCAGTTAAAACACTGAAAGAAGGCCATGTCAAATTTCACATACGTATTGTTAAGCAGTTTGTAAATTGACACGCTTGTATGTATTTGAAAAGTGAAACAAGTTGTCATACTAACTAGTGAGGAGCCTGCTTTCTTACTGAGATTTGTATTAGCATCTGTCTTACCCCTGGACGTTTGTGGACAAAATTAGAACCCTTTTGATACCACTGTGGTGACACTGTTGCAACTACAATATTTCAATTCTCATCATTGCAATACTAGCCTCCACATCACAACCAGTCAAAGAACTACATTTCATATTCCTGACCATTGAATAGAGAAACAACATTAAATCAACCCTAAAGGAAAAAAACATCTTCAATCCTCAAGCATTCAATACAGAGGTGCAGAGACCTCTATGAAAATACATATCAAAGAGCCACATGAATGGAATAGTTTAGTCGCTCGACAGAAAATGAATCTGAAACAAATTTGATAATCAATTAATTATTTAGGTCATTTTAAGCAAAACTTGGGCTTTGTACTGCACGCTGGACAAAACAAGGCATTCGAGGACAAGACCTTGGGCCCTGGAAACTTGTGATGTGCATATTTCACAATTTGCAGACATTTTATAGGTCAAAATGATGAATCGATTAATCAATAAAATATGTGTGTGCGCATGTGTGTAGACTCACAGCACAGTCGGTGGGGAGGTCTGTGTCCCACTTCCTGTTCTTCAGATCACCACCACTATTCCAGCGAAAGGAGCTCATGCAGCCGCTGTGGGCCAGCTCTGACAGGACAGAATACACCAAGCAAATGCATACCGCCATAAAATTAGATTTTTTTTTTTAACTCACACACACCATCACATTTGGTGTACATCACAGATGTACTGTATTGTTGAACCTACCCTTCATGCGGTCCACTAGGTACTCCTGGTTGGGCGTGATGTCCAGATACTGAACAATAGAGTTCATGGTGGGGATGGACGAGGCTTTCATCACTGCTGCCTGTTTCAGGCTGCTTATGCTGGCCTCTGGTGGAGGCAAGAGGGAAAACTAGTGAGACTCCAAAATTACTAGAAGAATACATTGAAATCACAGCAACTACTACTATAATTACCATATTTCAGAATAGGTTTTTTCATTGAGTTGGAAATGTGTTATACATTTCTGTAAACAAACTGCTTTCTTGCTGTGCATTGTACTTGTGTGGCATATTACATTTCTGAGAATGATTCATGTTCTCTGCAGATGGTTTACCTCCTATCTGGAGCTCAGGGCAGCCCATCCTCCTGAGCTGGCTGTTGACAGAGTCCATTTCCTTGACTAGCGGGACCAAGATGGTGTCACTGATCCACTGCAAAAGACACAAATAGATTTGTTTTCTGATGTATTTTCTTACTCAAATCAAATTTGAGGTGGATGTTTTGTGACAAAACAAAAATTATAAAATTCATTTCAAACTTTTTCATGAACAGAGTTTCTTTGGCATGTAATTCTGTAAATATGTTCGAACACTCACATTTCTAAGCTTGGCTGTCCAGCTATCAATGCGGTCCACTACAGGGCGACTGGTTGTGATTCTGGCCCACACCTGCATAACAGGAAGGGAAAAAGATATAACTTCATGCCAATCACACATTCCACTCTGACACCAACAGACTCAGA
This sequence comes from Macquaria australasica, assembly GCA_005408345.1. NCBI lineage: Eukaryota > Metazoa > Chordata > Actinopteri > Centrarchiformes > Percichthyidae > Macquaria > Macquaria australasica. The sequence goes on from SEMN01000011.1 coordinate 2,194,424, forward strand.
TGTCTCATTTTGAAAAACCATATTATTTCTTTATTAGGGCACAACAACAAACCATACAATGCTAATTTACAGACCTCCTCTGCAGCCTGTTTGGAGCCCAGGTCCGTCTCATCCTTGTGGGCAGACGGGGCCTGAGAGCGACAGGCCGGCTGGTACAGGAACTTCCTCAGGCTCTGGGCGTAATCTCCCACCGAGCGGTTGTAGTTCCAAAATGTTGGGCTGTGGTTCGGGGAGACAGCCTCTGGACTCCCTATAGAGAGCATCAGTTCATCATGATGTCTAAAGGGTTTCATTCTATGATCATATACATCTACATGTTTTTCCATATTAACTCAGATTGAGATAAAGCTTCTAAAAATCAAACTCTTGGTCTACATCTGCCTGTCTCAGAATCAGAATCTGGGTGAATAAAGTTAATGTCCTGCTCTGTTTATATTAGCAATGGAGTTCCTACAACACTGGCATACTGCACCTAGCTGGCTGCGGTGACTCCTCTCCTCCTCTGTGCGGAGGAACCTCTCCAGGCTTTTCAGATTCTCCATGTAGTCCTCCTTGCTTCCAGGGGAGTTAAACACTGAGGGGGACGTACGATATCGGGCTCTCAAGCTGGAGCCTTCTGCTGGTCCAATGCTGCTGGGGTAGGGAGAGGAGCCAGGGGAGGGACTGTAGTTCAACACCTGAGAAAGGAAGAACACAATGCACTCAATGTGAAGTCATGGACATGCATGTTACATTTGACAATTTTATAAATATTTTTCCAGTAGAGAGAATCACTTTAGAGTATATGCATTTTCTAGTACCCAGAAAACATTACCTTTCCAAAGGCCACTGTGGGGGAAAAGGGCCCCCCCGCACTGCTTGGGGTGGATGGGTTGCTGAGAGGAGGGCTGTACCCGGGTACACAGCTGGGGGAGAACTTGGGGCTGGTGGTGGCCGGCCGTGAGGGGCTGAAACTCAGCACGCTTTGGCCCTGCAGCGGAGACGACTGGGCCGGAGCTGGGGTCTCCTTTTTTTCTGGCTTTTGGGGCGGAGAGGCCTGAATACCTGCAAGGGGACAGACAACAACCAGCATACTTAATGAGTCCCATGCTCAAAACTAAGGTCCTGAGTATATTTACATAAATGTAATAATGATTAATCAAAAGGAGTGAAAAAAACAGAGCCTCACTTGTGTTTCTCAAACCCAGGAGGTGATGCTGCCTAGGGGATACAGCAATGGTGGAGGGAGCCATTGTGTATTTAAAATATTTCCAGAAGTCAAAAAGAGCATTGAGGCTAAATAGAGAAGCTAGCACCAGTTCTGTAAACGAGGACAGAAGAGAAGGACACACTTAGCGTACGGGGTCTTCCGTTATAAAACACAAACACTTGTCTGTTAGTGTCAAATCAAATTTCAAACTTTCATTTATAATATCCTTGACATATGGTATTAGATCAATTCTGCCATTTAAATTAAGATAAATCTGAATAATTGTTTAAGTGCGACTGTATAGAGTGTACTCTTAGTTTTTCTTAAATAGACTGATTGAAAATACAACTCGGACACTGAATTTAAGGCCGAATAGTCATTTTAAGACTTTTTAACACCAGCCTTAAGTAAATGACAGAGTAGTGGGATCTCACCGATGTACCAGATAGGCCAGTAGGTGATGTTGTAGTATCGACTCAGCAATTTTCCTGACCTGACAGCAAAGTAAAAAAAAGACACACACATCACCACGCTGCACTGGAAGAGGAGAGACAGTGAATCACTGCTTCATTACTGAACTGAGCTTACATTTCAGTGTAAATCATGCCAGCGAGAGACACGTTGAGCACAGCCCAGGCCAGGATCACCTGACGAGCCTGTTCCTCCCTCCTCATCCTCAGCGCCCTGTCTATCATACTGGGCGCCCCCTCCTTCGGCGGGGTCAACATGGTTTGATCCGACTGTCCAGGCTGTGCTACATTCAAGGAGAGATTTCTTAAAAACACTTTAAAAGCCACTATTAACACGAAGCATGTGTTACGGAACAAATCACTATGCTTTAGCTAGACGCCAACTGTTAGTTACGGCACAGTTAGCCGACCTGCTAGCTAGACGGTTAGCTCAAGTCAGCTAGCTTACATATAAACAACGCAGAATTAGCAGGGAATGTGTGGTTTCAGTGTAAATTTCCATTCATGATGTACGGCCAATAATGCAGCATTTTATATCAAGAGCGATACAACCAAAAATACAAATACAACGCGTAGGAAATATAGATAATTCATACCACGCTAAAGTGAATGACAACGGCGGCGCTGCATAGTTTGTATTTTAACCGGAAGCTACAATACGCACTTCCGGTCGAGCAGAGCCGCTAATTCCAGTTTTAATTAAAAAAGAAATAAAAACACAGCAGAGTAGAAACGTTAGACATTAATTTGTAATTCCCCCCCCCATAATTTTCCTCAAGTAGCGAAGTAGTTGCGAGATCACATGATTTAATAATATTCATTAATTAATTTTTTGATTTCAGTCATAGTGTGCGTTTAGTCACAAATGATGTCGAGGAAGTGAGATCTTCACTCGGACAGGTGGGGGCGCCATCTTTCTAGTGTTGAACGCACAGCAGGTGGGTCAGCAGCAACGACCAGTCCATGATCATTATGGTTATAAACCAACACAGACAAAAGAAAATGATAGTCATTGAAGTAGTAATGTATGCTTTCAACTCTATCACGTACATCAGTCAACAATGTAAAACAGCTGTAAATGTTCATTTATTAAAACGTTATGCAACACATAGGATAGACCATAACATTTTAACATTAAGTCAACACTCACACATTGAGGAATATCACATTAATGCCCGGATTCCTGTTTTCAAGGGGATCACTTCCATTCATACAGAAAATTTAAATTAAAAGAAAAAAAAAAAAGAATAACTCGTTATTAATAAATAAAGAATAAAAGCACAGGGCATTTAGCAATTACATCATCATCAGGACTAAATGCAAGAATATGGCATCAGAAATTTTAAATGACATTATTGTGCAACTACAAATGAACATCAGCCGTTCGCCCCATGTTAGTGAGTGAGTCAAAGAAAAAAAAAAACAGAATAAGGAATAACAATGAATGAAAGATAGCTTATATGAATCCCACCAACCAATATTACACAGGCCTGAGTTAAATGACGAGAGAGTAGCTTCGTAGAAATACAGTCAGATCTTTATCAGTTGGATTATAATATGACAAAGACTATTTTAGCAGCACTGATATGCTTGTGAGACTAAACATATATTGATTGTAAAATTCGGATTATGTAAGATGTTGCAGTTGAAATATGACAAAGTAACTGATATTTGGCAAAAACTGGAGGTAAATATCAGTATTGTAGTAAAGTAAATAAATAAACACGACATCTCAAGAGGCACAGTGTTGTCAATGAGAGGGTGACAGGGACTTTTCGGAGTTATATCCTCCAACATCTAAACCACAGTCTTCATTGCTGGCTGAGTCAATGAGTCTCTCTCCTCCTCTTCTATCATCCTCCTCCTCCTCCTCCTCCTCCTCTTCCTCTTCTTCTTCATCCTCCTCCTCTTCTTCTTCCTCATCCACATCCTGCTCCTTACGGGACGTTCTTTCCGTCTTGGGCCCTTTGCATATCTTGAGGTGACGGGTGAGGTGGTATTTGGTGAGGAAAGCTTTGTGGCATTTCTCGCAGACAAAGTCTCTTCGGCCCTCGTGAGAGTTCATGTGCTTCTTCAGGTGGTTCGTCTTCAGGAAATGTTTGTTGCACTTTGGGCACTGTATTCGCCGTTCACTGTGGTGGAAAACAGAAAGAACATGAAGACAATAAGCACATTATATAACCTTTGTTTCATCAGGTAATCTCTTCAAGATCATAATCTCTTTTGCAAAAGAGATAAATGAGTGCAAAACGAACCACAGGCCATTAGTATATAAAATAACTGTTTACTTCAACAGCTTTATCTAGAATACAATAAAGAAGTTACATACTGTGTGTGAGAGAACATGTGTTGTTTCAGGTCATGTTTTCTGATGAATGCCCGGTCACAGAGGTCACACTTGAGCTTCTCTGCACCGGTGTGGATGAGCATATGCGATGCCACATGGGATTTCTGGGTAAACGACTTCTCGCAAACCGTGCACCTGTAGTTCTTCTGACCTGTTGGGGGGGGGGGGTTCCAGAAGTTGAAAATGTTTTAAAGCAAAAGTGTGACACTTTGGGAAATACACTTCGTATTTCAGTATGACAGCTGAAGAGACAGTTGTTGCCTAAATCAAAGCTTAAGATCATTATTTACACTTCAATTATCCCTGTACACACCTGTGTGAATCTTGAGGTGCATCCTGAGGTTGCTGGGATCGCTGAAGGCCTTACTGCAGTACTCACACTTGTGCGGTTTCATCCCCACGTGCCCCATGAAGTGCACATTGAGCTTAGTGGATGTGATAAAAGCCCGGGAGCACATGTTGCATTTGAATTTCTTCTCCCGTACATGACCCTGGCCTTTTGCCCTGGAGGTAACATTGTTAAAGTTTCTATTACTGCCGTCCCTGCAGCTGTTGTCACTGTTTGTTTGTCCTGCACCGTGGCAGGGCCATGGGGAAGAGGAGGAGCTTGAGGTCCCGTTGGTCAGCTTCTCCTCCTGGTGAGTGTGTTGCTGTTGCTGTGGTTGTTGCTCTTGCTGCTGCTGCTGCTGCGGTTGTTGCTGCTGAGAGTGATCCTGCTGCGACGGGCTGTGGCTGTGTGGAGGTTGGTTATGGCTGTGGTTACTGTTATGGCTAGTGAGATGAGACTTGAGCTCAGAGAAGGAGGAGCACTCTTTCCCACATTGGCAGATCTGACCCTCAGGCACCTGAGGAACACCTGTGGAGACATATATACATATATATGGCTAACTATGTCAGCAATGGATCAGTGTGGCTTCTTTAAAATCAAAGTTGTGCATGTTTAATCATCTGTCATCGCACCCATCAGCCTGCAGTAGTCTCTGCTGTAGTAGAAGAGCAGCTCATGGTCTGGGTGGATCTCTGTGGTTGTACAGAAGAACAGTTTACCATTGGCAGGGTACGCCACCAGGTTCTGCTCCTCACGCGTCCTAAACACACACACCAAATAGGAATGGTTTAGCAACATATCAGCTAGACTGGAATAACATGGCAAACACCTCAGAACTCAACGTTTTATACCAGCATCATACCTTGCTTTGCGGACAAACATCATCCAATTGCACTCATTCTCATCTGTCGTCACGATGTAGAATTCCAGCACATTGTTGTGGTACATCTGAAATAGAGAAATGGGTTCATCTGCTTATCATGGTTTTGCACCAACTGTGACAACCGTGGTCCAACCAAAGCCATTGCACTCACCTTCCATATTTGTGGCGTGTCCTTTTCTGGCCAATCAGAGAGATCCACATTGCTACAATGCTGCCCCACCATTGGTCCAAAGCAGGTCCTTTGAGGAATGACGTCCCGTGCAAAAACTCCTAAGAGGGGCATAAGTACGTTGGTATGTGCTACCTTTAAATTATTATTATTATTATTTTTAAATAAGGCATCTTAATAAATTCTAATGCTGCTTTTACTTTGATATGGCTCTCAGAAAGTATCCCAATAATCACGTTTGTGTGCATCTTGTGTAATCCTTAAAAAGCCTCTTAGTCTGTTCCACAAATAACACATGAATGAGACTAGCAGATGAAAAAAGTAGCACAGTGTCTTTTGGTTCTAATAGCCAGATATGTCATTCAAGTTCTCTCCTAAATGCAGGCATCATATCTGACCTCAGAACAGTGCATCAGGTCTGTCTGTTTCTAATAGCCACCCTGTTTAATGTGGTTATTCTCTTACCAAGCGGTTCGTCAGCCACTGAGATGCGCAGGCACAGTGGACGCGGCAGGGAGAGGCGAGCCCGGCTTTGGATAGGCGCGTCAGGGATGAAGGTGACTGGGCCGTGCTCTGGGCAGTCTGAGGTATATGAGCGCTCACACAGTGTGCACCCTGGAAGACAATAACAGCACAAAAGTTGGTACACATGAGAGTCACTTATACTTACTGCTTGTTAACAATAAAGAGCTTGCTTCTTTTTGTTCTTTTTACAACAACTTGTTATTTAATATGTTTTCACTGAATAATAGTATTTTCCAAAGCTTTGATTTTCAATACTTTTGTCAGAACTAAAAAACATGTTTTTCAAATCCACTGATACATCCAGTTTAACATCTGAAGAAACTATTACAAATACACACTCACAGATGGTGTAGGCAGTGACCATGTTCTCCTTGTTGGAGGTAGAATCCTCTAGCTGCAGGGTGGAGTTGACCAGCACCAGGTTGTTTTCTGGCCCCAGCGAAACCTCTGCAGTGATGGGGGATACATTTACTGCCTCCAGGCCCATCCCAGAGTGTCCATGGAGCGACACCGGCTCCAGTTGGCCCTGGCTGGCCATGGAGCCAGTGAGCACCACACTGACAACACCCGAGTTCAGCTCCCCATTTGAGTGGAGCTGCTCCCCGAGTCCTCCTGCTCCTCCTCCCCCAGCATTCCCCACTCGGCCCCCCATATGATCCGGCTCCATCACCACTGGTAGTTCGAGCACAGGGGGCCCATGGAGGGGCATCACCCCACCGGATGAGTCCACCCCGGTCAGGCCCTCGTGCGGCTGAGGCTGCCTTCCCCCTCCGAGCTGCTGCTGGCTGTCAGACACCGCCACCACCCCAACTCCGTCCATGGTGGCCAGCTCCTCACCCATGCGGTCAGGTGACATGGGGCTGCTGACACGTGACTCCATGGCCAAACCTGTAGAGTCCAGCTCATGAGCACCAGTCTGGTGGAGGTCTCCCTGGCCGCTGACCTGTCTGGAGTCCATGGGCACCAGGCCCTGCTCCAGTGGGCCTCCAGGGCCACTGTAGGGGTCCAGACCTGAGGGATTGTTGCTGGCCACAGACAGGGTCCCGTCCATGTTAAGGCTGCTGGGATGAATGTATTGAGGTGGTGGACGGTCTGCCAGATAGGACAGGATACCTACAGAAGGGAAGAAAGAGAGAACTTGATTTCATTTTACCCGTCAAATATGAGCATCTGGGATAAAGCCCAACTAAACAAGCATCCGCACTTCAAAAATCTGGCTGACTGCTTTGAGAATTTCAACACAGATAACTTGTATATCTCACACACAAACAGTACCCCACCTGGCAATATGTGTCGGAAGTAGCTGCTCTCGAGGTGGGGGTAAGGAGGCGGTGGCAAGGAGTAGTTCCTCTCCGGCAGGCCGCACATCACTCCTCTGTCACTCAGCGGACCCATGGGGAGCATCAGCGAGAGGGCAGAAGGAAGGGAGCCCAGGGAAGGACCCAGGCTGGGGATGGCCACTGGCATGCCTGGACAATAAGACCATTGAGAGGGTTTACACAACAAATCAGAACACACTGTGCTACTCGATGGCTGTCTCAGAATAATGGGATGCTGAGTCTTTTAACAGTTGGTCTGGTGCTGCGTTTCCCAGCTTGAGCAAACTGGTGTAGCGTCTTTCCTACCTGGGGTGGGAATGGGGTTGTGTGTGGGGGAGGTGGGCAGACCCAGGTGGCTGGCACTCACTGAGGGCACACTGAGCTGGTCCATGCCCACAGGACTCAGGTTCATGTCATTCATCCTGGAGAATCAACATCAGAGTTACACCGAGACTGAGCCAGCACGCCAAATTATATCCAAATAATAACCTGATGGGCTTTCGACTGCCGTTTAGACACAGTTAGCAATATGAAGACACGGATTTAGGCCCCTAATTGTCAGCATATGAGCGATACACGTATGCAGTGCTATGTGCTACGTTAGCTTACCTGAATTCAACAACTGATGTCCATCAGTAACCGTGTCCTGCTGAAAGGGGCTTTTATACTTCTCTCCCTGTGAAATAAAAGACCTGGTATAAAAACAGCTTAAGGCTTTGACATGCCAATAACAATTTTTATACAACCAGCTAAAACAACAGTCTACGTGTCGTTTAAAATGACTCGTTTGCAACTAGTTAGCGAAACATGAGCCAGTTTTTGTCACACTGCTAACGTTAGCCTCGCTAACTTACACCTACATAAACGGTCAAAACGGAGAATCATCCGGTGTTACAGCTGGCTAAAAGTGCAGATATTCGGCGTCACGACCGTGTTGCTTCATAGCAAAAAAAGAAAGAAAATACAGGCTGTTTGAACAGGAAGATACCTTAAAAACAACATACCAACACAATGCCTCCCTGAACGGGGCCATGACAGCGTTCTGCCACTGCTGCGCATGCGCTCTTGCGCTGTAAGAGCGGAGGAGTATTTGGCTGATCGCAGGTCAGTTTTTATTTTAGGGGCCAACTTCAGCTACATGTGTTTCTACAGGTGCTGATTTTATTGAGAGTCTCCCACAGGTGCGGCCTAACATCCCAGGCTGGCTGTGACTGTATCTATTAAATGGAGGATGGAAAATGTATATATTGATGTATGTATTGAAGAACTGAGTGATACATTTTCAAGTAAATTTACACAATGTGATGACGATCTGGTTAAAACTGTAATGTTTCAGTGAAACTTTCATCATCTATCACAGCTATTAGCTATCAAATCATTTCAATACCAAAATCCCATAATGTGAATTGTAAAACAATGTGATTTTTGTTCACTCTCCTCTGCATTTCATTGGATTTGTGAAGGTGTGTGCATGTTCATAGAATATTTAAATGATGTGCCACCACATTATTTTCAATCCAACGACCTTTACCTTCATTAAATAACTTGTCCAAGAGCAAACTACAAACTTTACCTTGAATGATCATTATTTCAAATCACAGATTTTAATACAGCATAAAGCGTAAATAAACTGATCTACTGAGCTGAGATTTTGATCTTGTATCCCCATATTTGTCTAAAACATGTCCTTATGCCTTATTATTGATATATAAATGTAATGATTTCTTAGAATCAATAAAGCCAGTTAGGCTGTTATCAGCCCTTAAAGTTTGGCTCATAGTTTTACGCATGATGAAATTGCTTCACGGTGTCAACGGAAGGAAGAAAACAGTTTTATCTTGATGAGAAAGCCATGGCTGCATCTCCGCCCCGGATCACACCCACCATGCCTACAGTATAGCCTCAAAACCCCAACAAACAAGTTGTCACTCAGACTGACAAAGTCCCGAACAACAGCTGTCTACTTATAAAAGTATTTAATCACAAAGTGGCGAGATTTAAAAGAAAACTGCTCAAAACGCGAGATGATTGCGAGGAGGCTCTGACAGGGTAAGTTGCATCGATTATAGGTCATATATATGGTGCAGAATTAATTGCATATTTTTTACTGCTGCTTAATCTAAGACTGTCTCTTTTTTTATTCATAGTATGGAGCATATTCCATATATCCCTCCACTGGCTCTCCACGGCTTCTCCATGGATAACAGTGGAGCGCACTACAGAGATACGCTTCGACTTGGACTGCCCTTACACCTAGACGCTGCATACCTCGACCCTGTGCACGGCCAGATGTTACCCTATAGACGATTCTCCTATTTCCCCTTCCACGGACCCCTCGGTGTGTGTGATTACTCCTTTGAGCCCGCGTTCATCCGGAAAAGGAACGAAAGGGAGCGGCATCGAGTGCGCTACGTAAACGAAGGTTACGCGCGGCTCAGGGAGCATCTGCCGCAGGAGTTTGAGGACAAACGGCTCAGCAAGGTGGAGACACTGCGGGCGGCTATTGACTATATCAAACACCTGCAGAGCCTGCTGGACTTCAACGTGTCCGGGATGGGGGTGTCAATTGGAGACGCGCGTAACCGTGCGCCGCTTCAGCAGAGGTCAGAGTGCAACAGTGATGGAGAATCCAAAACTGGCCTCAGCGACAGTGGGGAGATAGTTTACTAGCTCTCACTGACTCTATCTGTGATCTGCTGTACATTCACTAAATCGTAAAGAAAGTAAAACATGTTTAACTGACACAATTTCCACTGTACTTTATTCCGCAGTCTGAGCAGAAACCTCGCTTGTTTACATGTAGCGAGGTAGGACAAACACCCATAGTAAAATGATTTTAATGAAGTTTTAAGTTTAGATCATTTTGTTGCATATAATATTTTTTGTTGATATAGTGTTTGTGTGGCTTATGACATTAGCAGCCAGGTCATTGGTAGTCTTTATGACTGGGTGTGACAATGAAAACACTAAATTACTGAAAATGAAAAAGTCAGTGAACAATAATAATAAAATGTATTCACATAGAACTTTTCTTAACAATGTTACAAAGTGCTTTGCAAAAGGAAATAAAACCAGACAAGGCAGATAAAATGAGAACAAATTCTTATTATAAACTGACTAAGTGATACCTATATTCATAAATGTAGGTTTACAAATAAGTCTTTGTCATGGTGTAGAGGTGAATATAATCCAAAAAAGAATTAATACTATTTTGTGGGACAAGTTAAGCACTCTTTTTAAATGGTAAGGTGAATTTAGTCCATGCATCACTTGGGAGATTTCTAAACAAATCGTTTTCTGTGTTATATTAAATTCTTGTGAACTTGACAAGAACAACCTAATCCTAATCATTTGTAATTTAATTAATCATTTCCAAAGCTATACAGGATGGGTCCAACAGTAGAAAGGCCATGCAGCAATCAGACGTTTTGTATAATACAAACTGAATATCTCAGATTTCCATATCTTTTCTTAGACACACTTTTTGTGCAGACCAGTGTTGATATAGCTTTAGCCTATATTCTCAAAACCATGGGAATAAAATAGAAAAGGTGATTGTAACTAAATTCACCCCTTTAAGTGGACTACTTATTCCTAGATCCTGCAAATGCACTGGTCCCAATGCATACAATGAGCGGGCGACTCAAGAGTTCATACATTGTTTGTCTGAACTTTTCTAATGCACGCATACACACATTATGATGTTGTCCTATGGCACTTTTTGTCTTTGACCTGTCAGAGCAGGAGAAGCACAGATGCAGGCAATAGCATTAATTAGTAACTCAGTTCCAGAAGTGGTACACCTAAATGTAATGCAGCCATTTAATCATGTTATTAATCAGCTGTGATTTTCCTGCTGCAACATATCAAAATGTCTTCTCTGAACAAGGCTTATCCAGTCTGAAACTGATATTCTTGTGTCTTGTTTTAGTTATGACCAATGGAAGTGAACATATATATATATTACAGTATTCAGGCTTAACTGCTCCCTAAAGCGCAGAAATGACATCTCAAACCAAAAAGCGTGTATTCTGAAGAAAGTCTCTCTCGTTGTTTTCAGTCACCTGAGTGCTCTTCAAAGACCAGCTACTTACCGTACTATCTCAGGAAGTGTTTCTTTCCTAATAGCTTGAGGAATGCATTTATCAGGAGAGCCCTCAGCCCCACAAGAAGAACCTCCAAAACCACCTCCTCCTCTCCACACTATTTGTGTGTTTATACTTCCCACCTCCGCTGACCTGCACGGAAACAGCTCACAGTTTCTGATTTTTAGTAATACCAAAACCACAAAATGGAGAGAGAGAGAGAGAGAGAGAGAGAGAGAAAAAGCAAACATGATATTGTATACAAGTAATAGGGAGACCAGCAGAGTGCAGTTCAAGTGAACCGTGCTGGTATGGAAGAATGACATTGACAGCCACAAAGGCATGACATACCCATAACAAAAGGTGTTTGGCTGTGCAGTATGTGAATTAGACCCAATAATTAGCCAAGTGCTGGTACCCTGGGCTTGATGGTTCAGTGGCGCTCTGAAGATAGAAAACATGAAGCTACTTAAATGAAAGCCTCTGTCCGCGATGGATGTTTTCTTTTCCTGATGCACACAAGCTGATTCTAATCAGATTCCCCGCAGGCATTGCTCTGTTTTACTGGAAAAGTTGTTGCTGATGCATGAATGTGATTTAATACAGAAGACGGAAGAAAAGTTTATAACTTTGGGGTTGGATCATTCAAGTTTATTTCTAGAGTTACATCACATGCAGTTACTTCCATAAGTTAACGATTTTGTTACTCTGTCACATCATGTGCCACAAAAAAAAAAAAAAACTGGACAAAGCCTTGTCTGAAACCAACAGATACAACAAAATGCCCTTATACTGCAGACTGTCTTCTATCAAATCTAAACTTCTCTGCTGCTGGGCGGCACTGAAGCTCAGACTAACAACATCTCCTCCACACAGACAATCAGAGACACAGGGCCACCACCAGCCCCAGAGTAAACACACACTTGTAGACAATAACTCCACAAAGTCAAAAGGAAAAAGTAGACAAATTAAGCAAGGAGAAGTAGAGATTTGTTACAAAGAAAGTAAAAAACTCAAATATTGTGGTCAGAGAACACCTGTGTGGGTGTCAGACAGATATTTTCTATGTGCAAGAGATTTGAGTTGTACATTCATCCTGCTAATGTTGTTTCTGTGTGTAAGGCTGCAGATTTGGGAAAATTCCTGCAAACATGCACGATGACTTGGCCAGATAAAGTTTATCAGTTTGAAGTAAGATCAGTGCGGGACCACCGGGAGAGGTTGCTGCGACGTGTCGAGACAGAGAGCCCACATTCGGAGACGGAAGCGGAACAACTGCGAGTAACAGGGCACACAATGATGCAGGAACATCACCAGCAGATACTATACAATAGTGACTTAACCTGTGGTGTGTTAATTAAAGTGTCGCATAATGCTGTTTAAAAATCCAACTTATGAGCTACACCAGATAAGGGATCTATTGTATTGTACAGTGGTGGAAGAAGTATTTAGATCATTTAATTACTATCTCACTATAAAAATACTCCAATACAAGTAAAAGTACAAAAGTATTAGCAACAAAATGCACTTAAAGTATCAAAAGTAAAAGTACTCATCATGCAGAATGGTCCCAATCACTGTTATATATTGTATTATTGGATCATTATTGTTGATGCATTAACATGCAAGCAGTCCTTTAATCTTGTAGTTGGTCAAGGTGGAACAATCTTAGCTGCTTTATATACATTTTGGTAGTTTAATCTATAGAAATCTTTCATATTTTATAAACTGATCATAGGTTTTGTATGTAAACTTTGAATTTGAAAAGTAACTATAGCTGTGGAAAAAATGTAGTCAATTAAAAAGCACAATATATTCGGAAATATTGTAGGCGGGTAGAATTATAAAGTAGCATAAAATGGAAATACTCAAGTAAAGTACAAATACCTCAAAATTGTTCTTAAGTCAGTGTAGTTAGTTGATTTTCATAATGCATATTGTACTGTATTGTAAGGTGTTTCTGTTATTTTGTCCACCCCCTGCACCTCTTTCACACACTGAACTACAGGAGTATAAACTGTACTTAAAAGCTGACAATCTTAGCCTTTTGCTCATATAATAACTCCCAATATTGTTGTAATTGTTACACCAACAGGAAAAAAGCTGAAGACATAAACGGGACTATTATGAGATTAACTGCACATTCCTCAACAGCTTATGTTGTTAATGGGAAGTGATGTCATGGTGCATGATGGCAGCAGGGCTTGGCTATGATGAAGCCAGTTACAGACTCATTACAGCAACATGTCGGTCAAGTTATTCAATGCTTCAAAACTGGTTTGTATTGAAAAGAAAACACAGAAGCAAATGATGTATCGTTTACTGTAATTTATTCATTTAAATACATATTTACAAGTGGTTAAAAGTTAGCAACTGTGTGACATTAAGCGAAATGTAAGTTTGCAGTACAGCTCATGTGTCTGCCTGTACGGGTGTGTATATGCACATGTGTGTATGTGCAATCAGTGGGCCTGCAGTTCATCAAGCTGCTCGATGAGAGCGTCTTTTTCCAGCTCTAACATGGAGATCTGAAGATTCTTGTCACTCACCTCCTGTCAAAAGTAAAAAAACAAAACAAAATTACCATGGCCGTATCATACAGACACAAACAGACCAATCAATCAATAATTATGGAACATTTAAAAGATCAGTTAAAGGAGAAAAACACTCTATATAACATAATTATGCAAAGGAGATTAATACAAAATATGACTTTTAAAAAATGAGCTTGAAGCCTTTTAAGCAGAATATGTAACCTGAGAAAACCACATTCAACTATTTTTATACATTTTCTGTTCTCCTTACCTGAGTCAGTACTGTGTTGTGCCACCGGAGGTCGCTGTCTGCCACTGCATCTGGCAGAGAAGGGTTGCTGCTGCTGGTGACATTGGGCTCACTCATCGCACAGCCCAGGGACCCGTTCACCCGCTGGATACGAGACCTGAGAAGGCAAGACCGAGCCTGTAGAGATACAGACGGGCGGCTGGTTAGAGACACTGTAAGTGACAAGGAATAGGCGTTTATTTTGTGGTGTCCATGAGCAGATGACTGTTGAAGACTGCTGTTAAAAAGCTGTCTCACCTACATCCATTTAGAAGTTAGTCATTTCCAAACTTACTCTAAGGGACTCTTAGAAAAGGAGCTGTTGCTCTCAAAGGTGTGTGTGTGGATGTATAAGTGGCACAGCTAGCTAGCTGGACAATTAGTGTTCAGTGCAACATATGTGGGATTATGGTCAGTAAAGTCAATGAGGTCCTAAACCACGCCCTGCCTTGTACCTCTGCTGCACCTTCCTGGCAGGAGCCGGCCCCACGTTTGGTCTCACCATTGCCCTGCCGGGCCCTGTTCTCCTCCAGCCGCTGGAGGTACCAGAAACGAGTCTTCTCCAGGACCTCCAGACCAGAGCACAGGACGTCCTTCTCCTTCTCTAGATCCTTCAGGCGCTTAATCTGAGTGGGGAAGAACACAGCTTGATCGGGATCGGGAACAAAATGAGTAAATGTTGGAGCGTTCTGGTGGCCGAGGGGTCTTAAAATGCTGACCAGGTAATCCCACCATGGGTCGAGTTCAGCTAGTGACCTATGCTGCGTGTCAATTCCTGTCACATTTCAACTTTCTTCCATCTAATAAAGCAGAAAAGTGCCCACAAATCCTTAAAAAATAATCATAAATGTTGAGTTTGATGATATATCCAGTTTCGTTGGGTATGTGTGTGTTTACCAGGGTGCAGACTAACAAGCTTGACCACCGATACCACGGCCTGCAGCCTGATGTAAAGCAGTGTTATCGGCACAGCGCTGCCTGTTGTCTTCCAGAGGCCCCAAGGCTTTGTTTATATCAGCAGAGCCAATCTACAGAGCAGCAGGGGGCCTTTGGTTCTATTGTCTACACTCAGTTGGATTACATGCACTTTAAATGGGCTCAAACAGAGCTAACAGTGCTACAACAACCAGGGAAGCATAATATATGGTGGTGGTGATCCACCTTTGGTATCATGAGGTCAGGACAGGTCATTTTTAAGGCAATTAACAATGACATGGATTAGGAGGACGTTAGAAACTCATGACACTATTGTATCAGTAGTGAATGATTCATTTTAGCTGCGTTTGGTTAATCAAATTTTCAAAGATATGCAAAAAAAGTCCTGATTTATTTATTGTGTTTTGTGTAACATTACAGCTGCATGTCTGCCATGACAATCTAAAATCTATTACTGTTTGTCTTTTGTCAGTTACTGCCTGACAACTGCTTTTATCACCACCTATTTACAGTTAGTGGAAAACGGGTTATATCGAGCCTTTAACAGGAAGCTGTGAGGGGCAGACTTGACATGTGGGAATGTTTCACTGGGATGACTGCAGCCATGCTACCTCCAAGACAACACTCAGATATGGGGCAAAGACGGAAAGACTGACTTAAGACAGAGCGACTCCACAAGCATTTAAGTTAAATGTCCAGTTAAAAAGCAAACTCCCTTCAGTTGTCTCAGAAACACACAGTAAGTGCTGTAATGGCCAATTGGCCAATAATGCTTAGTTTAGTCATAAATATTTTTCTAATGGGAATTTGGGGGCTTGGCCACCTGTGTGAGGTTTTCATTCCACTAGTAAAAACTTACACATAGTCAGTATTTTACATGGCTGATTCCAGTCATTTTAGACCTGATATATTTAAATGTAATTACTTTAAGGCAACAGAAATAAATAAATGGAGATTACAGAATTTCCCTACAAGAATTGAATTCCAGGCAGTGTGGAGAACGCTTTTAAACAACACTTAGACCGTCACTTTAGGAAAATATAATTTAACAGTATGACTGGATCAATAAAATATTAAAACTCCAGATAATTAATCAAAATTTGAGACTTTCTTTTTGGTGTGTGGTGAAAATTTTTTTGAGGGGAGTGGTGCATTGCAGGGACTTGGAATAATTATCTCCACATTTTTTTATTTCCACAATCTGTGGCTACAACTATGCAGTTCTGCTGTCATGGAACTTAACACTCCCTCTATATAATAATAATAAATATATTTTATTTACAGAGCGCTTTTCAAATACTCAGAGACGCTTGTACTTGCTTGTACTTTAAGTGTGATTCCTATCACATGCGTACATGTAAATATAATGTAAACGAGTGGCCTCTTTATTAGAGCACCTGTACAGTCTAATGCAATCCAATACGACTATTCTGCCATAAAGTCTACTTATAAGATGCCTATAATGTTCAGGGTTTACACTGATATAGAGGTGTTAATTCAATTATATGTTTATTATTGAGGGTTATTAAGGAGATAGTTAGTGTTGTACTGGATTGTATTATATTCAGAGGTGTTTCTAATATTCTACCCCCCTCATGTATGTTAATGAGAAGGGCAAAACCATTAGAAACACCAACCTTTAACTATGATCTCAAAAATGAACATATAATTGAATATGGCATATACATATTTATGTCTAAATTGAGCTTAAGCGTAAAGAAACCTGTTTTTTTGTTTCTCTTTCAGTATCTCTTCAAATTGAAATGCACCTTCTTTTACATTATGACTCAAAATAGACATTTAAATCATTCATTCCACATTCCAGAAGAGCAGAAAAGGTCACATCAATGCACTTTGGCCAAATGTACTGAACTGGTGACACTTACACAGACTCAAGAAACAGTAAATGCTTAACTTTGAGTAATAAGTCACACTTTGGACGTGACCGCTTTATCTTTTTAACAGAAAATGTAGTTAGCTTTTAAAGTTACATGACAACAGGACTGTACAGTATACTACAGCCATGCTGTGCTGAAAACAGGGAGACAAAACACATGTGGGTACACACTTTAGCTGATAAGAATCACTAACTCGGGAGAAACACAGTTACATTCACACACAACAAAAACACAGTGAGATGTTTCTGATTAGGATAATTTTTCAAAACACACATGCACACTCATATCACCCTCTACAACCCCCTTACACACACACCACCTCCCTCCCTCCCTCCTCACCCATAGGTAGAAGTGGAGTGCGTCCAGGCTGTAGAGGCTGGTCCTGAGAGGGATGATAACCACGGTGTAGGAGCCAGAGCCAGAGGGACGACAGGCCATGGAGAGGAGATCAGTCACTGACAGCTACTACTGCCCCATACAGCTGGCTGGACGACAAACAACAAACCACAGCTCGCCACCCGGCTGACTCAGAATAATACCACAGAGAGAGAGAGAGAGAGAGAGAGAGAGAGAGAGAGGGAGAGAGAGTGTGTGTGTGAGAGAGAGAGAGAGAAGGCAGGAGTGGGAAAAAAGCAGCACAATACACAGGCACAGACAGCATGGTGCCCCTGGGGCGAGGTAATGAAAAATTCCACATGTCACTGCCATGACTGGTTAATCGACATATAGTGACGCAGAGTCAAAAAGAGAGAGAGAGAGAGAGGGAGAGAGAGAGAGAGAGAGAGAGAGGGAGAGGAAGATGGGGTGGATGGAAGGTGAAACTGGCAGCACAGGATCAAATAAAAGAGAAAAGATAACAGTTAAAGGCATATGGCAGGAAATATGAAAGTGGAGCTGTGGATGGGAGATTTGACAAGGGGATGCAGGTGTGATCAGACAGTTGCCACTTCCTGTGTGTTGGATAAAAACCTCGTTCACCCTAAATCTGAGCTTGACAAGAAGGAGAGGAGGAAAACAGCCTCGGTTTCACAACCTCTGAAAGGGTTCCTCTGCTCACAGGACAGGCAGTATTTTCCAAGAATCATGTCATCCTGCAACTGAAGTGGAAACATGACATTCCTCTGTTGGCGCTGCAGAATGAAAGGAGAGTGCATGTGATTATTTTCTTCTTGGTTTAAGGTGAGCGTTCGTGTCTCAACACGTTCCCTGGAATGTGACATAACCTGGGGACGATCTGTGCGAGCGCAGAGGTGTGGAGTGCATGCCAGTGGACATTATAGCAGATCAGTATAGCCGTTAAGACCACACTGTATTGACATTAACGTCGTTACTGTCAGCGCTCAACTGTTCAGCTGGTCAATGCCAGTGCAGGAAATCAGTAGCACATGTTTTTTATTACTGCCTCAGGCCAAACTGGCAGTTAGACCTAGTGGAGGGATGGAAATCCACAGCACTGTTGGAAGGATTTGAGTGTACTGTGATTTATGAGGAAAGAAGATGAAGATTCAGCAGAAAAATTAGATTCTCTTTTTGTTTTGTTTTTATTGGCAGCGTCTTTGGCAAAATAACTGAAGTACAAGTTAACAGTGGTGAATACTGTCACAATTACACACTGGTGTATTAGTGAAATAAGTACTCACATCCTTTGCTTAAATACAAGTACCAATACAACAATTTAAAAATACAAGTCCTTAATCAAAGAATCTACTTGAGTAAAAGTACAAAAACATTATCAGCTAAATGTACATAAAGTATCAAAAGTATAAGTACTCATAATGCAGAAAAATGGTTAATAGTGATGCATCAACATGTAAGCAGCATTTTATTATTGCTGGTTGAGGCGGAGCTAGTTTAACTACTTTATATACATTTAAGTAGCCCAGTCCAGTGGTCCCCAACCTTTGTAGTAAAGTTTAGTATTGAAATTGGAATGTACTGACTACAGTCTAGTTTGTCTTTTTCTTCTTGTGGCACGACTGTAGCTTTCTTCCTCGAGGGGTGAATCTCTCCTTCCTTTAGGAAGTGCCCAATTACATGCTGCTTGTAATCTTGTTACCTGTACTCTGAATGTTTTGTACCATTCTGATGACAGCTTTATACATCCCACAACACAGATGGTGATACCTCTTTATCCACATTCCCTTTAAAGTAAGTTTCAGTTCCAAGTTTCAGATGTTCTCTCATTTGGGGATCATTTAAATGCTTGAATTCAACCTCCAGAGAGTGGACCTGGGATTGTTATTAATGCGTATTGTCACTTGTGTGGGTGAATGATCAGATTGTATTTAATACTAAGGTTTCACTTTGCATTGTAAGTTTATTCAAGAGGTGCTCGTATGTAAAAAATAAATAAAATAAATAATAATTATTTTTATATTAAAAGGTGCACTCTACTGATTTTAAATGCCAAAGCCAAGTCATGCGGAGCTACTACCCAGCCTGTAAATCAGTTGGATACTGTCTTCTGTGGCTCTGGAGGAGGAGCTTTGACAAGTGTGAGAACAGTGATATCATCAGGGTTACCTCGCCACCTCGCCTTGGGCTTGACATTACAATTTTTTAACAGAAACCCTGCATTACAAAGTGTGTGAAGCCTGAAAGATGTGGGTATTTAACAGGCGGGGAGGTTCTCACGAGGAGACAATATTGAGCTGCATTATGGGAAATGTAGGCACTAAAATCAAGAATAAAAAGTCAACATTTGAGTCATCAATTTTGGCCATTCTACCGTCTCTTTTGAGTCCTCCAACTTAACGGGAGCCAAATTGTAAGAGTACTCTTTTAAGCTCTCCCTGCGCTGCTGAGAGGGAAGCTGTAAATATAGCACATATTGTGTTTTGATTATTCAGAGGGTGTGGCTGAGTGTTTCTCATGACAACAAAACATCTGAATGAACCCTGTCAACATGGGGCCCTCCCATAGATCCCACCCACTCAATTATCACACTGCTGTACAGTAAAACCCAAGAAACTCTAAACAATGTAATGGATTTTTATTTTTATTTTTTTACTTGAAACTTTTTATGTAATCGGGTGATTTCATGAACAAGCCATTGAAACCTACTCAACACTCACTGTGTCACTGACTGATCACCAGCAGAGGGAGCTGTAAAAGCACATCGCCTGCTGGAGTTGTGGATCATATTCAGAGCTGACATTTTGTGAGTCTTCATTAAAGCCAGAAGTTGCAGCTTTTACAAAACACCAGATGGCGCAGCACAATAACAATGCAGAGCACTGTTTCTCAAAAGCCTGTCAACTATTTTCAATCTATCTGCACCCTTCGCTGTGATGTGCGTGTTGCTATATTTGCTTGCAAAAGGAAATAAAATGTGGAAAAATAATACAAACTTATCTCAATCACAGAAGATGGCGAGATTAATATCCCTGAGAAGTCACTTTCACATAGTACATCTATGCATTAGGTATTCCCTGTATAAAATAAAGCTGTATTTCTGTAGTATTTTCATGTCAGGTCACAAGCTGTTGGATCAAAACATAGGATTAAGCTGCCACAGAGAAATGGCTTTCTGTGCTCCAGCATCTCTGAGATGGAGCCTGCAGGGAACCCATGACCCCGTGTTACATCATGAGACACATGGTTCTCACCAGAATAAAGCCTAAAAGCTCTACATGAGCTCATGATATCATGAACACTAACAAACGATGTGTTTTCTACTGTGATTCCTTATTTTTAGCTGATGGTAGCCACTTAGGGCTATTCTCTGGGTGTAAACACAGAGGTAAAGAGAGAAGGTGAGCTAAAAATAAAAAAAATCTTACTTCAAAGAGGCCACGTAAAAGTAAAAACTCTAACTCATCATGTCAGCAGCCTTTTTGTTATCACAGAGATGCAAAAAGCAAGACCACAATGAGTTTCCACTGTGGGCCCCCCGAGGAGGAAGTTCACATTGTCACACAAGTAGTGTAAATATCAGTTACATTTCACACATTTATTCATAGTGGACGGCTTTTAGGATGCACTCTAAAGTTTCAAATACACACAGGTTTATATGCACACACATACACACGCTGCAATAATCCACTTTCCCCCAATACTGAAACTTTTTAGTCACTACTACTACTTTGCGGCTGAGAGTGGGCCCCTTGTTGCTTCCTGTCTCATTCCCTCATACGCACACACACTTTCACACACACTTTCACACACACACACATTTGCTCTCTCGCTGTCACTACTAGTTTCATTCGAGTTTTAAAACCACGTAGAATGAAAATGACACGTGGACGCACGTACACAAGCAGCTGGAGGGTTGCACACGTACATGGTCGCGTACATCTCTTCAAAATAAAAAATAAGTGAGGAGTGAAGAGGCTCGACCAGGCAGAATTGAGACATTATTCATGGCCGCAGTAGCCGGGCACTCCCTTCGCCTCTCCAACCTACGCCAGCACTTGCCACTCAAGGCTCACTGTTCCAGATCATGTCTCCAAGGAATCTAATCCACAAATGCAACCTCACTTCAATCAGGAATAAAAGGACTGCATCTCCCCGTGGCCTCATTACAGACTGACATTCACCTCCTTGTAATGGACTGAGGAAAGTCAAATTTTATTGCACAAATAAGATCATTAAAACTGAAAATTACTGGATATATTCGGGCTGAAGATAGTATGTTTTTTAAGCTACAACAAGCTTTTTTTTTTTTTTTTTACGTAAAACACAGTGGCTGAAATCTCAAACTGAGACTGCAAAACTAGCAACACTTTGGGAAAATCTTTAAAAATTATACTCATCATCAATGAGACAACAAGAATATTTACATTTCATGGAGTAGTGCAGCTGTAAACAATGCAAACAATATTTCCCTCAGTGTAAACCTCAAATACAGTAACTTCATGAGGAGTTGAAACAAGCTAGTACAGAATATATTCTGTCATAAAGTGTGAAATAACATGGTTTGTCCAACCTTAAATGGGTACTCCAGTGATTTAGTATTGCACTTCCATAAAGCTGGAGGACTTACAAGAGGCAGATTAAAGAAAGAATGGTCAAAATGGAAGCAGAGATATCCTGATTTTTAGTCTCTCAAGTGCCAAAAATACAGAATCCTACATTTCCCATAATGCAACTCAATAGTGTCTTTCATTGGACCCTGCCTGCCTCCTGAAATGCCTATTTCTTTCAAACTCTACACCTTCAGTTTGTAATGCAGCCTTTCTTTTAAAATTGTTAAGCCAAATCTGAGGCAACCCTGATGACATCATCATGACATCATCAGGGTTATTTCTTCAGACTTCGGAGCACTCCCTTCAAAGCTACAGCAGACGTTATACAACTGTTTTTACAGACTCTCCTTGTGGAAAGTAAACTGAACTTTATATGTAAATTGATGGAGTGTCGCTTTAAACGGGGAAAGAAAAACATTTGATGTCAAGGCTTTAAGAGACAAATACGCACTGCTTCTCAGGAGCAAGCGAGGACTCCATCTAGAGAAAGCTGGACTCACCAGTGTTCAATCTGGAAACCCAGTCATCCCTGTGGCATCCTTCACATTACACACTGGTCAGGCGGGAAAACATGTACGTGCCGTGCGCAGCTTACTGGCGTCACATGGTTTCTGGGCACTGCAGGTCATATTTTCCAGTTTACTGCTTAGTGAGAGCCACCGGTATGCCATGTCCAGTTTCAGTTCTTTCTTTAAAATAAGAATATTCGTATCAATAAGAAACATAATGACCCGTGTTTTGATCATTTCCTTCATCTCCCTTCACTCTCTTGTCCTACCATTCTCTATCTTTCTACCTTGGCTTCCCTTGACAGTTTATGCAGTCAGACAAAGCACGCTGCTGCATACCTTGGAAATTGTACCTAAGCCCAGCTGGCCCTGTTACCATTAATACCATGGGCCCCCAACACAGGGACTCTAAATATCGACTCCCTCCGAAACATGTTAGCCTCCCCTCTCCTGTTCCATCTCCTTACCCTTTATCCCTCAGGGTCTCTGCTCAACCTGCTCAGGCTTCACCGCTCACTATCAGAAATTTGGCAAAAGATATCGTTGTGGTCCCTCCATGATCACACTAATGATGCCTCCTACACTTTATTCAATGACTTTTGAACACGGTATCATCCGAAGTGTAGTCTTTTCACTTTAAAGTTGATCATAAAACCAGCAAAACTGTACTAAAGAGGTTTCTTGCAGGCCAGGTAACACAATCACACACACACACTTCTCTCTCTTTTCAGTACAGTCATTTGCTCACTCACTCACTCACTCACTCACTCACTCACTCACTCACTCACTCCCCTCATTCATTTATCCCCTCATCCAGCCTGTCACGCACAAAAAACCCACAAATACATTCCGTGCCCTCTCCTTCTCTTTCCCTCACAAACACACACATGTTGTCACACTCATGCATAGCCCAATACCACAAGGCCAGGGCCAGACGCAAACCAGATGTCCCCCAGATGTAGATAAGGGCCGAAAACACATCAGCTGAAGCACACCACCTTTTCACCTCAGCTGCATGGAGCAGAAACAGATGCGGGACACAACCCTCCTGGAGTTATGAATGGCAGACGCAGTATGTTTCTCAGAGAGCTTCTGTTACGCTGCATTGAAAATATATATATAATATTAGGAAAGAGAGGGTTTCATTTGAAAGCGGCATTTTATGCATTTTGTGGGATTTTGTTTTGCCTTTTTTGGTCAAAATAAACACATTTTTGCTAGATTTGTACATAATGTTTCAGATTTCAGACATTTCTTTGTCTTGCTGTGACTTTCTCTCTATTTTTGACATTGAATATGCATATGCAGGTCGCGTACATCTGCAGGGACGAAAACAAAGGATCGATTTACACCTGCCTCGCCCCGCCCCGCCCCGCCCCACCCATTGACCCCTCCCACTCCCCACGCCCACAAACAAACTCTACAAAAACAATATTTCAAAGAGCACATGTTTTCACCTCAAAGCACAGGCTGCTCTTAAAATAACAAGATGTGCTTTACGTTTACAGATAACTGCACAAGGGCGACAGAACACTTGCACTCAGCCACCACTGCTTAAAGAAAATAAATCCGAGACCCCGATCTGTATGTTACACCAGCACCCCCCAGGCCAGCCCCTGAGGACCCCCCCAAAACAAACACAGTGAATCAGGGTCTCCTTGGGCACAAACCTGTTCACCCTGACATGCAAGCTCCCCTGGTGAACCCCTGACAATATCCAGCTGCCAACGAGCTGGCTCGCTCTCCCTGCACCCCAAATTTCTGCAGACCCTTCCAGAGAAAGCTCACGCACACACACACACACACACACACACACACACACACACACACACAAACACGCATGAAATCAGAGTACCGCCCCCCCCTCCTCCCTCCCACACAACCCCACCTGTGGCCTCCACAGCTGGGCGAATACTCCCATGGAAACTCCTCCCACTGACGTATGATGTGTATGTGTGTATGTGACTTAATTTTTGGGTTCACTGCCTTTTTGATTCCTCTGTGTATCTCAATACTCCCCCACCGCTTCTCACAAGGTACAAAGTTCCAAATTTAGCTTACATCCCCCAGATCACTCGCATCTGGAGATAAGAAAAAGCAGAAAAAGCTGCAGTGTGTATCCCAGCCTGCACGATACGTTATGTTACTCCCTGTTCAGTATTTATATCAAAGTAAGAATGGATTTGGTAATTTGCAGGTCAAACAATAACTAGATTAGACAACTGCCTGCTGTTTCAATAGTATCACAATGACTGTGTGATACACATACTGTGTGGGGTTGGGGCAGTAGCTCTGTGTAACATTTTCCTCTAAACAATAAGAGCCTAAAGCCATGCAAGCAGCTCTGTGAAGTTTTACTGATAGGCACAGCGGTGCTAAAGTCACCATGCTAACATGCTGATGTTTAGCAGGTATAATGTTTACCAAGTTTACCATCTTAGTTTAGTGTGTTAACATGCTAACATTTGCTAGAACTAAATTAGAACTAAACACAAAGTTTTGCAGGTATTTGGTCCTAAAGGACAAATTTAAATTTTGACCTGATGATGGCGTTACATGAAAATTCAAAGTTATTAAAAGTCATCTTGAGGGTAACATGAATGTCTGTACCAAAAGTCATGGTGTTATATCCAATAGGTGTTGAGATATTTTACTCAAAAGCACAACCTCACGATGGAGCTGAAGGAAATGTCAGGTGATCATTAACACCATTAGGAATCATCCTCTGGGGAGCATGAATGTCTGTACCAAATGTCATGGCAATCCATCCAATAGTGGTCGAGTTATTTCAGTCTGGACCAAAGTGGTGGACCAACTGACAGACCAACATTGACATTCTTTGAACCACGGCGCTAACGCGGCTAAAAAAATCAGTTCAGTCCTATTTTAAAGCCTTATTACCTGTAAATCACCAAATCCATGCTTACTGATCAGGTACTCTTACTGTATATAATATAGCTTCTGCACTGTTTTAGCCTACAGGCATCCTTTACTACTGGCGTGCATAGCTTGTTTTGGATTAGATCCCTATCTACTGTATGAATGTTTTCATGTATACATGTGCATATGTTTGTGTCATCAACATGTATGGATGAGCTGCTTGGAGGTGTTAATTCATGTTTGCAGCCTGTAGAAGTAAATCAGCGAATGTGAGGCCCTACATCTCTTAAACTGAATGATGTACACATACTGCTTGGTTTCTTTCTCTTTTTCTTGCTTTCAATTTGTTGCTATCTTGCTGTAACTCTCTGCCACTTCGCACACCATGTTTCTACATGAAGTCTCTCTTCTTCTTGTTGTTCGTAATTTGTTGTAGTACGTCATTATCATTGACATAAACAATCTACTGTCTGCGGTGAGCCTCTTCTCAGTATCTGCTTCCGCAAATGAAGTGCAGAAGGATGTGGAAACCCCCATACTGCACCTGTGAACCAACAACTTCCTCTCCTCTGTTTTGTATCTTGCTCTCTCCATCACAACTTCCCCTTCATCAGAGAGACTTCCTGCTGAAACGAAATGAGACTGCCATATGGTACATGCTGTACATCCTCTTGGTGTTTCACTGATGAGCACTGTCAGCACCAAACTCTCAGTTTCAAGGTTCTGGTGTAGCCGGTGACCTCTGACCTACAGCTTTCTGAAACCTCTGTCTCATCCGGAGTGAAACCAAACAGCACTTTAATCTCAACCCAACAAAGTGATGCAGTATGTAGTATTACTTTTGATATTAGTTGGTAACTAAATCTGAAGTTACAGCCAGTAGCCGGTTAACTTAGCTTAACATAAACTGCACATAACCCCCCTTAAAACCACAGTTATTTGTTGTTACACGTTTTCTGTGCGGATTACACAAATTAAATATAAAGTGTTAATTAGTGAACTTTAGAGGTGCTGGTAGGCAGATTTTGTGACCTTTGGAGAGAGACAGGCTAGCTGTTTCCCCCTGATTCCAGTCCTTTATGCTAAGCTAAGCTAACCAGCTGCTGGTTCCAGCTTCATATTTAGCGTACAGACATGAGAGTGATATCGATCTTCTCATTTACTCTTGGCAAGAAAGCTAAATGTTGTTTCCCAAAATGTCAAACTATTCCTTTAATAAGACAACCTGGTAAAGGTGTTTAAATAATGTTATTAAAGTGATGACTTCATATTGATTACATCGACTTTTAGTTAGTCTTCAGTTCATTGTCTGTGTTGTGGTTGCTTTGTTGTGAACTGAATTACTCACGAGCTTTCCTCGCAGGAATACACGATTTAATTACTCACTTGACAACTTGTTTTCTGAGCGGGTCGATAAGGCTGTGTCAAGCTGTATTATTCTCTCTCTTATCTGATAATTCCAAAGACCATTACGTTACAGATCATTTCTAACTGCTTAACACTCAAACTACATACATTTGTAAAACACTGCCTGCAGTTGTAGGATGTATGTATGTATGGTCAACTTCCTAATGGCTTCTCTGTTGTGTCCTTTGTTTGTTTCACGCTCCAGTCAATCAGTAACATTTGAATGAAAAAAGGTGAATTGACAGTGTGACTTCGTGACAGTTCCCCAGCACATCGTCTTCTGACCCGAGTCACATTGTACTGTGTGACTGTTGTTTCACAGGCATGCTAATGTAGGCAAAGGGCATTGACCGTGGAGGAAAGACAATGGGCTTAATGACTGCATAGCAGACTGTTACATACAGCAGCACAGGATTAAAGATGGGAGGGGGGAGGCACACCAAAACTCACACAGCACTGTAAACAACAAGAAGAGGATTAGGAATTTAATGTGGAACAACAAGCTGACTGTAAATACAGGTCAGGGAGCTGACAAAACAGGGAGGGATCATGCTGCTGAGGCCTCATTGTCAGGCCTCATATGACAGTGTATAAAGGCCACTTGACACACGGATTAGTGGGGCATTAGGGAACTGGGGCACAACCCTAATTGACCATTATGTATCACGATGGGAGAGACCTAAAATAACTCAGCATGTGAAAAAACAACAAGAGTTTGAGCTGAAAGGAAGATGTCAGTGGAGGAGCAGATCATCCAGCAACTATCATCACATCTTTTCTTTAATTTAGGGACTGTATGGAAATTATTAGGGGGGCCAGAAAAGGGAAATGTTATGTATTTTTTTCTCTTTGCCGAACATCAAAACAGTTACATCCAAAAAAGTGCCTTTTGTGTGGGCCATGGACCATAAAGGTGCATTTTGCCATATGCAGAGAACAACAATCATGTCTCTGTATCAGGACTTTATATTCCACTTCATGATTACAGTAACTATAGCTAGTAAATAATATCATAATATAATATCAGTTTTGAGAAACAGTAGATGTGGATGTTCATAGTTAGTTGAACATTATCTCTCAAAAGAGCGCACCATTTTTTCACTAGCCAACAGTCGCCTTCACTTTTTAGTTAAAACTTTTTGGTTGTTATGTTTATGGGAATTGCTAATTCCATCCCTAATGTGAGATTTGGGCTATGTAAAAGTTATTATTCCATTAACAAGACTGTCTTCCCAAGAAGATCGACAGCATCAGTCGTTT
This sequence comes from Macquaria australasica, assembly GCA_005408345.1. NCBI lineage: Eukaryota > Metazoa > Chordata > Actinopteri > Centrarchiformes > Percichthyidae > Macquaria > Macquaria australasica. Next base: position 2,222,419 of record SEMN01000011.1, read on the forward strand.
CAGCAAGTGTCCCAAAACGACATATGTTTACATTGAAGTGACAATGCCCACTAGCAGCCGCAGTAATTATGACGGGAGCAAAGGAGGAAGTAAGGTGAAGTTGTTATAGAGTGACAAAGTCCATGCAGGGAGGAGGTTGGTGGATGGGTTAACAAAACATCAGACTTTAACATGAGAGGCTGCTGTTCACTTCCCGTTTCCTACCAGCAGTCAATGTTGTTTTTTAAATTTTTTTTAAAGCATGACCACGATCGTTTCCTGACCTTAACCAAGTGTTTATTATTGTCACCATGACGACAAAGCTCCCCCTAACCTTAACGAAGAAGTAATTTTAACCCGAACCCCGAAGTTTCCATAAACCTAACCAAGTCCTTTTTGCACCTAAACCTAACAAAACCTTAACCATAGTGTTGTCACATCATGAAAACAGATCTCAGTGGCTTGTAATGGTTTTGGAAGGCACCGACAAATAATGTCGTCGTGCCGACAGTGGGTATCAGGTACAAGGTTAAAAGCCCCTTCCTATCCCAATAATTTCCATACAGTCCCTTACTGTTCAGAAACTTAGTAAATTAAGTCCAAGGTTGAGATTTATGGATTTTTGTGAAACTTATAAACACACTTGGATGCATTTGGGGAAATTGTTTTGTCTGCTTTGAGCCTTGAGCCGAGCTGCCTTGAACTTCTGCTAAGGCCCCCCATGTGAAAATAGCTTTTTCTAACCAAAAAGACATTCCACAGTGGTGACGTAATTACTTCTGTGCTGTCACACACAGCGCCCACAAACAATGACCGCTCCACCTGCAGTGACATTATTAAAGCAGCACATCTCATAAACCACTTGCAGAAACGTTCCCTACATTTGAAGTGTCTGAGCGGGGAAAACATTACTCACGTGAGGCAGTCCAGGCATTGACTAATGTGTAAAAATAGTAAGTGTGTGTGCATAAAACCTGGAATAACCTTTCTGAGTGAGGGGCGTTGGTCGGCTAGCAGGGCCTCTCAAATGACTTCTGCACTGTGTCACTGAAAAGCTATGCAACAATAAGGCTGCTGTCCATGTAACAGAGATCCTGTGTAATAATAAGACAGAGGAGAAACCAATTGTCAATTACAATAGGAAAGACGAGCCCACAGGATTTCATAATAGTTATGAAAAGAAAGAAAAGTGTCACAACAGGTGTAGGAAGTGTTATGGGAAGCAAACATGATGTAATAAGGAAAGGCTATTGAGCAGTCATTCAAGAATTGGAAATAAAGATATTACAAAAGAGTTTGAAGGGGAAAAGGAAAAAAAAGTGTAATCCAAGAAAGACGGGGGTAATTTAATCAATAATCTGCTTTTAACACATGAGAAAATATGATAAATTCCCTGGTCACTTTAGATGTTGGGGCTGAACCTAATGATTATTTTCATTATCGATTAATCTGCTGATTACTTTCTTATTTAAATGATTAATCATGGAAATCAGTGTAAAAATGTCTATCACAAGTTCTGAGAGCCCATACTCAAAATGGATGTTGTCTGACCCAGTTGGAGTCACGTTGCAGTTCAACGTGACTCCGAGGGTGTGGGCTCGGGGCCAAAACAAAACGTGATGCAAGCACTACACGAGAATCTGTGTCACATTTAAGGAAGAAGGGGAAATGGCCGCCACTGCCAACATATTTGACCTACTTCTGGTCGCTCTGAAGGAGAAGCGGAGCACAAGGGCGCAACAGAGTGCAGGAGCAACAGGTTTGGAGCAGGAGTGCACAGACAGAATCGGGGGATTTTAGCATCATGATAGCAGGGTAAGAAACTATTTATAATCATTATTAACACTTTTATAAATACACATTGAAATAGCATTAAATGCAACTATGTTACTTTTTTCCCTTTCATGCATTTGGGATGTTTTTCTGCGCACTTCTGCAGCAATGCAACTGTAGCTTGTGTTGCGTTTAATTGCCGTAAGAATTTATGAGAGCGATGTTGACCTCCTGGCCGCGCTCCAACAATGACTGTTTTGATGGGAACCACGTGACTGGCTCCTCTAGTAGGACGTCCCCTCCTGTCTTCTGCTTTACAAACAAGTCGCAGATAAGGGGACAAGAACGAGCCTCCCGTGCGCAGTGTCTGCTAAAACCTTTCAACGTGACACTGTTTGTATCCACGGGGCTGTCGGGAACGCGTCAAGACTGGGTGAATTGTGCGTAGTTTGTGAACGAGACGCTCGAGCCGTGAAACTCAACTTTTGAAAACTTTGAGATATTGACGCTGATGGTAAGAGGCAAATATCTTTTTTTTTCTTGACGTTATAGTTATTTTTATTTTATTTATTTTTTTACGTATTATTAAGTCGCTTGTTTTAGATTTGGTCTGGATAAGTGTTGATGTTCACCGCTTTGCTAGCCGTTAATATACATTTAAAAGAGTAAATGTCTGTGTTAATGTTAACTAATGCTCGTTTATTGATGTTCGTCATATTTAAATGAGTATTAAGTGGCTGTTATGTGTGTAATATGAGAGTTGTGCCTTGACAAGATGCGGGCTGTTAGTGTGTCGCATCTCATTAACCCACATCTGCACAGAATCTGACTGCGTCACAAAGTTTTTCCTCCACGCTTTAGTCATTTTACGAAGCCTGTAAGTGAACTTTGTGGTGTTTTTATATTCAACTATGCACGGCAATTTGTGGTGGTTGCAGAGATAGGTGTTGCATTTATAACTGTAGTTACTTTTTGGAGAGTTTGGATAAGATAGTGAGGGCTTTCGCGGTGTTTTTCTGCAAGTTGGGGGACACCGAGCAAAGTGGAAACCTGATCTGCATACCGCGCCCACTTCATTTTCGACGCAAACAACTTTCACTCGGAGAGAGTAGCACTGCGATTATGGTTTTGTGTTGTTCCATGTTGTCTTCTGATATTTATCCAGCTCTGGAGGAAACATAAAAACGAGGAAAACCGAAGTTGTGCGGGCTAAATGTATAGTTAATAGTGATTAGACCAAAGTACGCACTTAAGAAAATGTTTAAATTTGTCGGCTGGCGTGGTTTCCAGCACATGGTGTTTAACAGTTTATATGAGGAGACAGACATCGTGAAATTACAGGCTATTTGACTCGTGAAAGTGCTCTAACTAGCTATTTATTCTGTAGGTGTCAAACAATTGCGCAACGCTTTTCTCCCCACCCTCAGCCCCCTCTGAGGTGTTTTCTCATCATATTTTTGAATTATTTTATACTCTTAGGAATAAGTTTATAAATAGGCCTACATTAAAACAAAGTATGTGACAATATTTTAGTTATAACTATTGGTATTTTTGTACAGTCACTTTCTAAACTAGAGGTTGGGGCAGGGAGGGATTAACCCACCATGGGACCCCTTTTCAGCTCCCCACACCCCTAGTCCCCAAGTTATTTATCACACGCAAATTTATTTAGGTATATGCACTATGTAAGTATTATATTAACTGAACTATTAAAGGTATAATTACAGTTCATTGACACAGGGCCCCTATACAAGATCAAAAGATAAAAATGCTTGAGCCACCTTAAGGTCCTTACCAATTAGGTAATATTGTCTGCTAGTGATGCATATTACCACACAAATGTGTACTTAATCCTGTTACCACAAACCAGTTTTAGTTCATATATCGAGTTTGCAGCTTTTAAGATCTGGAAAATACAACATTTTAGACTTTTTGTGTGACACTGGTAGCAGAACTGTATATCTGTCAGCTCTATAGTAGTTACTGCCCATCCCAGAAAACACATATCGTCTTCTTTTACTGCCAACACACAGCTGATAAAGCACTGAGTAGTCAGTTTAGTGGGAGTCAAACAGAGGCTCAAGAGATTATAGAGTCAGCAAGGGATGCGGTTATTATCCAGCTACATGCAAAGTGATATCTCACTCTATACAGAGGGGGGGGGCTTGCGTGTTTGTATGTAATCTATGCCAGTAAAAACCCAGATCACACCTCACTGAAACTCTGCAGGCCCAACAGAGCCAACACTCAACCTCTGCTCTTCCTCTAACACTTTGTGTGCCTGCATGTGTTTGTTCTCTGACAGGGAAAAGACAATGGTTTCTCCATCAATATCAACAGCAGGACCAGCTATGGCATCTGAGTCAGAGCTCTCTCGCCTGGGGGGCATTGAGGCCTTGAAATTGAAGGTGGGGCCGGTGCGGAGGAACCTCTTCGGGCCCGTGGACCACCAGCAGCTGCAGCAGGACTTCCAGCGCCTCCTCTGCATGAGCGTGGAGGTGGCCAACAAGCGCTGGAACTTCGATTTCCAGAGGGAAAGGCCGGGAGAGGGCTCCAATATCAAGTGGGAGGAGCTCAGTTGCCAGGACGTGCCGGCGTTTTACCGCAGCTGCACAGTTAGGCCAGTGGCGCTGCCACCGGGCAAAAGGCGGACATTGTCTTCGTCAGACGAGGGTTCTCCAGGGTCCAGCAGCTCGTCCGGGGATGAGTACGTGGAGGTGACCGCCAGGGGGTGCTACCGGCTCAAACGGCAAGAAAAACGCAAACAGCCTGCCATCACAGGTCAGTCTACCAAATAATAAGCATATTTCCTAAAATGTCAAACTTTTCCTTTAACACTGCTTTTGGTTCTACACTATATATCACAATGTAGTAAAGTGATGCAAGACAACTTAGGTCAGATTTTAATAATTAGACTGTCTGGATTTTTACTGACTTTATTTTGTCTTCTTTCACTCTCCAGATTTCTTCAAGGTGAAGAAGAGGAGGCTTCTGCATTACAAAGCATCTTCTCGGCAGTAGAAAAGATCCTCCACTACCCCCAGTGGAGGATCACTTAGTGGTGGACATCCCTCTACACGTCACCTCACATAGATATGTGTCATATCATATGTATATACTGTATGTAGCATTTTGTAACTGACTGTCAAGCTCATACAGCATGGGCTTAAAAACTCCTTTGACACCACATACCTTTAATGTTCAGCACAAGGAAGCTACCATTTCCCAAGTAAATCAAGCTCAGACTTTAGAGACGGTTTTTGCTGATAAGTACAAATATTATATATATTCTATAAGCTGTTTTCCTCAGCTTTTGACTATACTGTGAAATGATTTTAAATGCACTCTTAATAACAGAAAACAGACTCTAGTTTTAAGAGGTTAATTTTCTTCTGAACGAACGGGCCTTGGATAGTATTTGACCTCAGTCCTTAACCTTTTTTTCTCCCTCTTGCTAAAAGTCATGAGAGGTTTTGATTAGATGAGTTACTATTCCTGGCCTCGCACCACACTTAGCCTTTAGTCTCACCCCACGGCTCCCAAAGCACGAGTCGAGCCAGGGGTCAAAACCTCACCCAGGGCTCAAAATTTGGCAGCGCGACTGTGATTAGCTCCAGGTTAAAAGGTCAACGGTGGAGGTTCAGCGATGAGGTAATGCGGCCGTAGCTGTACGATACTGACTTCAATTCTGAGTAATAATAATAATGTTTCCTGTGTGACTATTTATTTATTATTCACGATGCCAGATCATCGTAACAATAAGATAAAAAAAAATAAAAATAGACGAGCAATGTGTAAGATGAGGTGTATGTGCCACTGCCCCAAATTATGTGTTAGACTATAAGTCATTATGGCTCATATACACTCCACCGCTGCCGCTTAAAAATATTGACTGTATACATTTTACAACATCAAAAGGTAGCAAAAAGTATATAAATTCCAAATTATATTTTGCTTTGTTGCATATTGGGGTTGTAAACATCTAATTCTTTTGGCGTCAGACCAGAACATACCTTATTTAGTTGGATTTTTGTCAGCTTTATGCTTGTAATAATGTAGCATTTTCCACTCTGTCTTCATGTGATGTCCACCTTGTAGGTTTTAAATACGCCTCTTTTCTCCATGAAGGGAATGTAGCGTTTTATCACTGTGTTGTAGCTCAGAGGAATCCAAACTTTTGGTTCCACGTTTGTTTTGTTTTTAAATGAAGAGTCGAGCTGCTTCACATTTTCCGTTGCCTTGCAGTCCCTTAAGTGTTATCATTGTGTATACATGCATATAAGTGTCTGTGTATGAATGTGTTGGTTTGGTGTTTATCTTGAGGTTTTTCGTGAGTTGTAAAAGTTGTGGCAGCTGAGGCAGTTGAACCAAAGAGGAATTGCTGTGCCATTAAATTAGAAACACATCATTTATACAAGTCGCCCACTGTTTGAGTGATCAATTATGGGTCACAGAAGATCTCAACCCTGTCAAGATCTCCAAATATATAGTGTAAAACACACCATAACTGCTCAACCAACAAATAGGACGTGCCTACTTCTTTTTTTTTTCCCTACCTAGAGTCATTCTAATTTTTATGTGGATAAAAAGCCATAACCTGGATTAATCCACTCTAACTACCTCATCAGTACAATATAAATAAATACAAGTAAAAAGACAGGAAAAAATCTAGCTCAGGTTGTCTGCGTCTACAGGCGAAAAGAGAGACAGAGAGACAGAAACGGGGAATTGTTATTCTGTTGTGGTAAAAGCTGTCGAGGTTCAGCGCTCTGTGTCGAGTTTCACATCAGGTAAAAGAGTCTGTGTCAGAGCGGGGCCCAGCTCCACGCAGAGGAAACTCTGGTCCCTTGGGGGGGGGGCTTTGACAGCTTTCCCAGAAATAGAGCAGAGGAATAGTGGTGGGGGTGGGGGGGGTGAGGAAAAGGGACAAACTTTAAGGGAGAGAATGTCGCAGACCTCCCTCTGGATCAAAGGATTTCTCTGGCCAGACAAGTGGCCTGTGATTCAGACACGCTTTTGTCTGCTCACTTAAATGTCTCTGTCTCTCTTTCATGAACCAGCCGCCTCAGTCCCTGCGAAAAATCGGCATGAAAGCAGTTGTTCATAATCATGTTAACACGTTTTCTTTCATGGCTCAACAAGGTGATATTTCACAGATGTAAAAATAGCAAATGTGGCTGTTTAAAATGGTTTTAAATGTGCCAGGATTACTTATTTTGTTTGTCCACTTATCTATGTGTGTGTGTGAGACAATGCTCGTGTGCTTCTATCTTCTCAGCGTGTGTAAGAGGAAACTTTCAAAGTCTATGTTAAGTTATTTTGAGTCTGTATCATTTGTTATGTAGGGAAATAATTATAAATACCCTATTTTTTGCTATAACTACTAGAACTATTTTTTATGGTAAACCATAAAAATATTCACTGAGAAACAGGCCCAGATTAGGAATTTCCTGACAATTAATTCAGTATTTTTTTACCCTCCAATCAGACTTGTCACACTGTTAGACAGAGTGTCAAACATTTGTTCATTCAATCCTTATGATTTCTTTGTAGCTCAGTTAGTCTTCCTCAAGTCCGTGAGGAGGATATAAAATAAAATAAAGGAAAACTAAAATGTTAAATGTCCAGATTGATCTGTTAGTGTCTCACTGTGCCCAAGCAAACTTGGCCTTCCTAATTCAGCTGTCGCAGCTACTTCAAAACATAGCATTCGTGTTTTTTTTTATTACTTTGTATATGCATGAATGTATGATCTATGTACACCATTTGTAATGTTATTGTAATTTAATACTGGTTCATGTATCCTTGAAACATGTAAGAAGTGTATTTGTATGGGATCAGAATCTTATCCTTTTTGATATTTGTATAGAAAATATATTGCTGGGTTGTTGGTGCACTGTTGCCTTTCATATTGTTGATTTCATATAGTGTGATCAAAATAATAAATGTTAATGAATGAGATTGATATAAACCACAAAAGACTAGTCTGAAGTGTTTTTTTCCACCGTGTTATGAGCAGGGATTTATTACGGAAGGAGAGAGGTTGAAACTTCAGGTGTCTTAATAGCACCCCATGGTGGTTTTCGAGTAACAATGCACAGACAATCATCAAAGTAGGCTGTTTTCATGTACTGCTTTGGAAATAATGTGGCTTAATGCGACTTAGAAGCTGTAATAAAATAAAGTTCAGAAAGGTCACACTAGTTCAAACCAATTTCCACCTATTCCCTTAGTATCTGAAATATTCTGTAGGTGTTTTACAAGATAACTCACAGTTTGCAAAATGTAATTTGCATTTATTTAAAATTAAAATTTGCATTTACATTAGTTAAAACATGAAAAGTACATATAAATAAAAAAAAAAAGAAAAACACCACAGATATTGTTACACATACATTTCAATTTACATTCTATCACACTATTTACTTGGCAGACACCAGAGGGTGCAAGTCTCATTTTAAACTCCACTGCCCTAGGTTTAGCATATGGAACCTGTCTCAAAAGCACTTTACATGGTGAGTCACATATCTACATCTACATGCAACAGAGCAAACTACCTCGTGTCTATTGGCCACAGTGGCTGAAAAATTACAAATTCTAGTCTCTTTTTACTGATTTGAACGAAAACTAATCTTCCCCAAAATGATGGCCGGTTACTGACCAAAGTGTCTAGTAAAGTAGACAACCTTCCCAAACATTACCTAGCATATGGGTGGTGTTGTATGATGACTTTCCCACCCTGATAGTATTTTACTTTCATTGGCCTTTAAAACGTAACAATAGACAACGTTCAGACACAGATTCACAAACAAGTTGTGCAGTTTCTGGTACAAACAGACAAAACTTTTCTCTTGTGCAATGTCAGTATGCAGTTTACACTTCAATGTGTATTAGGCATGCTACACTGTAAACTAAACATGTGAGAAGACAATGGGAGCTTTTTCTAATTGTGTTTCTGTCAGTTTGTGTGTGAGGGGTTTCACAGCGATCTCCTGTGACTTAAGACACTAAAACTTGAGGCATAAACATTCAGTGAACAGGAAGTGAAAAGGGAATGATGAGCAAATATATATAAAGTCAGTGACCGACACATATACAGAATGGAGAGGGCCAGTCCCTGTAATGAAAAGGCTTTACAGTATAGTTTCACAAGAGAAATCAAGTGGTTTCCCAAGTTTCCCAAAACCCAGCAAAGATCTAAGTGTTTCACTAAAATCTTTAAGACGTTGACAAATTACTGTAAGAATACTACAGTGCAATATTCATGATCTCACCCAAAATCAACAAAAATATAATACATATCTACAGAAGCTGACAATACATTTATACATTACGATTATTATTCACATTCTTTAGGCAATCCTGACCCCCAAATTGTCTTAGTCAGAGGGTCTGATCTTTAAGTTAAGAACTCTGGAAAACTCTTGACTCAAAAGCATCTACATTTTAAAAAGTTAAGTTTTGACATCCATTTAAATCCTAAAATATATATACACTAGTACATTCTGTGATGCCCGTGCAAGGCCTCAATTCACAGACTGGTTGTGCCTGACAGCCAGCTCCCTTTAAAAGCCTTTTTCCAATCGGGCACTTCAGCTCAACCTCTAAATCCTTGTATTCACATTAAAAGAGGTGTACATTTACATTTTAGGCTTTTAGTGAGTGGATAAGACTTCAGTGTTGTGCTCAAAGACTCTCTGCCTGCTCACGTGGGTGTTAATAGAAAAACACTGGTCATTGTGGGAGTTTAACTGGTGGATCTCTACCTCCAGGTCACTTTAACCATCGCGGCTGTGAGAAACAGCACCCACCAAATCTTTCCACCTCCCGCAACTCACCTAAAAAAGGGTCCGTTTCTGATTGGCCCTGCCGTGCTGTCACTGAGAGGAGTGGAAACATTATGGCTGGTAGATGTTGACGCTTTCACAGCTGGCTGCGCAGCGCTCGTCTGTCTCTCCACATGGCACGCACTTCTTTGAGGAGTAAGGGCATGATGAACACAATGCTGCCCCCTGTCTGTAACATAAAGACACAAGAATCAAAGTTACACAAGGAGTTTTTAATTAATGCAATATTGTTTCCACCAGTGAACAAACAAGTGATGAAGCTATGAGGTTATCAGCTGGAAATCAAAATGTATTTTAAACCCACTGAAAACATACTACACACATTAATATACTCAGTCAGAATTGGCAATTACAAAGTCATATTTACACCATCGTATTGTAAAAACAACATATCACAGCAAAATGTCTTCAGTTACTAAAAAGGCCTGTTGTGGTTCCAGGAAATCAACTTACCATGACGACGAAGAAGTAGAACACACACATCCAGCCCAGCTTGCTCTCAATCAGGGACACCAGGTACTAGAGGATGACAGAGATATAAATGAACAAGGCAAATGTCAATCTGTGGGTGTGACTGCAGCCGTGTACTGTGACGGTGTCAATGCAAACCTGAACCGCTGCTCGACGCTGTGGAACGTGACTGACTAGTCATGGACAAAATTATTTTAGCTAGCAACACCCGATTTATAGACGCTCAGATACAGAATATTTATGCTTACTTTTCCTCAACTTTGTAGTTCTGCAGTGCCCTCAGAAAATGAAACTACTTACTAATTCAATAAGTACAGTTTTTTTTTAACATAACTAGGTCAATGATGATTAGTCAGCGACTACTTATAAAACCTAACAAGTAATAAGTAGATTTGAAACTCTTAGCTCTCAGGTTTAAAATTAACATGGTGCAGTTGTTGCCAGCGATTACATAAAAATACAAACGTGGTGTCAAATGTATTACTTTCAGTGTATTGGCACTATTTTGAATGGACTAGGACAAGTGTGGCTTAAAAAGCCATGACAAGCTGATCAATGCTTTTCAACAGCCGAGTACAGAGAGAGTCACCGACCATGGTGAAGCACATGCACACAGAACCATGTGTCAACTTTACCAGGGCAGATTGAAGTCCTTTATTCTGTCTTTTAATCTGTTCTGTTTTTAATGCATTTTTTCTATAGCGAGTTTAATTGTTTTCCTAATAGTTGTACATGTGAAATGTTCTGTCTTTCTGCTCACCTGCCCCCCAGCAGCTCCTAAACTTCCAGTTCCGTCCACTATGCCGGTGACAGTAGCCAAAGCCTCCTGGCTACCCCTCAACGCGTCCTGTCTCCCCAGGTCAGCAGATATGGCGGAGCTGATCATATTAGATGGCCCGCCAATGAAGAAGCCAGTGGTAGCCAACAGTGCAGCGTTTATCACCTGGTCGTTAGGTGAGCCTGAGAAGGATGGAGAAAGAGAGAGAGAGAGAGAGAGAGAGAGAGAGAGAGAGAGAGAGCGAGAGAGAGAGCGAGAGAGAGTTGTGATACTGTGGCTAATATGCCACCATCAACCTTATATAATGAGGGTTTAGTCGATGTCATTACTCCAAGTCAGAATGCAAAATGGATCACAGACATTTTTGTGGACCCAAAGAGTGATTTTAAGCAGTATTGTTTTTTTTAAATCCCGAAAAACAGTCCGAAACCCAAAGTTTCCTATCACAGAGGAAAAAGAAAAGCAGCAAATGTTCACATTTGAGAAGCGGAATGATGCCTTAAACGATTTCTTAATTATCAAATTTGTTGCTGATTGATTTTCTGTTGATCAAATAATCAACTAATCGTGGCGACTCTATATACTTACGGCTGTATCCCACCAGGGCTCCCATCGCCAGCGCCAGACTTAAGGTCAACACTGGGGCTCTCTTTCCCATGAAGTCAGAAATCAAACCCTGAACCGTTCCTCCTGAAAGAAAGAAACAAAAACAAAAAAATAATAATAATAATAACAACACAGACACAATGAGAAAAACAGTTAAACATCCAAACTCTAAGGATGTTTATGTATAAAGGAGACAGAGGAGGAGAGATGTCGAACTATATAATTATGAATAAGGCTAGCAAACATTATAATATACTAGCCACTGTGGTTGCTGGACCAATAGATCAGGTTCCTGAGTCAGAGAATATGACTTATATAATAAACCCAAAATGCACTTTAAGGAATTCCTTATTAACTAGTTTATATTTATTTAGATTACAATATATTTATCTTTTTAATCTAACATATGAGCTTTGACACACACATGCTCTGGTCTTATATCTGAAGAAATGCAAGATGTTTATTCCAGCTTATCTTTTACTGTACCAGTACCAATGTCCCTTGAAAAAAGTGAGGATTTTTTAACAACTGAAATTTCAATGAGACTATGATTGAATAAAGGCAGGAAGAAAATGCATAAATTTGCCTGCCACTCACCGATGATTCCTCCGACATCGTACCACACAGACAGGCGGTCGGCCTCTGCCTCCTTCCAGCTGTAGTTGTTGCTCAGGTAGAAAGGAAGCCAGAAGAAGAAGGAGTAGTTGACCAGCTTCAGACACGCATAAGCCAGGGAATACTGCAGTAACAAACAAACAGAGTCAACATGGTGTGAAAACTGTGTAATGTATTTGTCATTATCATTTAATCTCTGACTTGTTGTAGTTGTGAACTCACAGGCAGCACTCCAGGCAGACAGAAAGCCTGGCAGAAGCCGATGGCTCGAGGAGACTCGACCACAGGTTCGTCCGGCTGCTGAACTGACTGGTATGGTCTGCCGTACAGCTCCTCCTCCTCATCGCTCATCAAAGGCCTGTGGCTGTCTGTGTCCGTCTCCAATTGGCCGAGTCCGGTCTCTGACTCCAAGCTCAAACCTGACACACACAAACACACATTCAGGCTCTAGACTGAATTGCCTAATTAAATCAAGAGTTTAGGCAATCAAACACTTAACTGTTGTGCGTGACACAAGTTCAAAATGGTCAATTTAAAGTAAACAGAGTTGGGCGGCCCTGTTGAAAAAGCAGCACTATGACACAGTGGGATACTGGCACCCGAGCAGCATTTCAGGTAATGTTGGTATGCACCTAAATACATTTAAAGTACACAAAGAACACACGCTTTTCTAACATGTTCCTTGCTGTCCTTACCAACTTCCTTTGGGGAGGTAAGTAGGCCGAAGAACACCACCACCCCACCAGCAAACTGCACCACCGAGGTCACCAGGAAGGCATACTGCACACAGCAACATACGGTACGTCATGTTAACATTTAGTAGCTGAGAATCTTATGGTGAAAGCTATCAATAAAGTGTGTGTGTGTGTGTGTGTGTGTGTGTGTGTGTGTGTGTGTGAGGCCTACCTCATATCCATACTTGAGTACGCTAGAAGCCAGGAAGGCCCCCAGGATGTTGCCCACAGAGGCGCAAGCACTCCACAGGCCAAACACAAAGCCGCGGCTAGAAAACAGCATCATGAAGTTCAATTATAAAAAGTTATAAATATATAAGTATTTTTTTAAATGCCTTCTGTTCCATTTTCAGATAATGTGTCTCTTAAAAAAAAACACTTCATATAGTTATCTTAATGTAAGAAAACGTACTATATTTCATTAAACGCAACTTCACAGACAGCTCAGTGACTTGCTATTTTTATATTATTTTTACAAGTACTGCCATTGAGGAAAGCTGAGTCTAAATGGCGTCTATGTTTTGGCAGCAGCACCACTGAATGGATGTCATTGTGTGAGTGTGAGCGCCAGTGTTTCCGTGGGTGGGTGTGTATCATAAAGCTTGACAGAAACGAACTTGGCTAAATATTTCTAGGCTGGATTGGATGTTGCACCCGTGATCCAAACATGGCGGCTGGTAACACCTGAAGCAATGTGGAAACAAATGCCTGTTTTGTAAAATGAGAAATGTCACGCACCCCGTCTTGCCGAACCAGTTGCCCATGACGGCCACCACGCAGGGCCAGACGGCTGACTGCAGCAGGCCGTTCAGCACCCACAGGCCACAGTACAGATAGATGTTGTAGATGTGGAGCCATTCAGTGAGAGTGCCAAACACAAACTCCTGCAAACACGCAGACAGCTACAGTTGTAGTCCAAAATAGTATATGAATACAGTGTATTGGGAACAAATGTTACCTGATTTTTATTATTGCTTAGTGTTTGAAAACCCACAGAGAGGATACATCATTATAACTTTGTCCTGGTAGATGCAATTTTTTTCACTTCCTGACTATCTAATTTTTATATTTCACCTCTTTCTAGAGTAAAACTCATCATAGAGAATCATGTACTGTACATGTGGAACAAGAAGCACAGCTGGGTCCCTCTGCATGGCGATCATGACGCCATTTATTTGAAGATTTCAAAAGCAGTGATCATAACTAAAATCAATGACTCTGTCAATAAAGTCAGATTGCTGTTTGTGTTTTTTAGTCTCTACGATGAAAAGAAACATACTGAAGCCAAACTAGCACAAAAATAGATTTTCATGAGCAATAAAAAAAAAAAAAAACACCATTACAGTTAAAAAACTGTTCATCAATAGCATGCAAAATGTACAACTTGATACTTACATAAGGATTGCACAGACACCCGAACACAAGCGCTAAGTACTCACCACTACAGCAGAGCCGCACAGGCCGAAGCAGAGCACGTAGCGCAGGTTCACCCTGTCCCCGATCACACCGCTGAGATACAGACCCTGTGTGGACAGCAGCAACACAAAATGACACAAACGACAAGGAAGACAACTGCTGGTCTGATTTTGTTGAAGATTCAAAGGATGCTGCATCTTAATTAATAGTTTGTTCTATATTCTAAATGTTGCTGCTGTTAGAGGCCACCATTCCTGAATGCACGTAAGCAACAGCAATCAGGTTTTCTCCCCAGTCCTACTTGGCACTCTGGTGAATGCATGCCACCATCGGCTGCTGACAGTTCGGCCTATTTCTGTGGCCGACGTCGCAGAGACTCAAGTTCGTCACTCACCACTGCATATGAGAAGAGGAAGATGGAGTCCAGAGCTCCCAGGAACAGAGTGGCCTGCTTTTCATCTGCAAACAGATGATTGTCCTCCCATGTCTGGGACAGTCAGAAAAACACAAGTTAATCGTAAGCAGTTTATCTTTTTCAGATTTCCTGCACCCAACTTATATTATTTTCCCAGGGACTTGATATGAGAATAGTTTGGTTGCTGCCAATTTTACAATGGTTGCTTTCACAGTGGCATCATGGGACATTTCACTGGATAACCCTGCTCCAGTTGCAAAGCCAACTTTTTACCTTTTAATATATTTTTACTGAACCAAGTCAGCATCTATGCGTGGGAAAACACTGTACTCTATTGGATTGCTGTTGTACTGGTGCTCAGTACCTCGCCAGGGGAGAACGCGGGTGCGCTGTCATTCTGGACGGATGGCGTCCACTGGGATGAGATGCTCACTTTCACGTTGCTGAACGTCTTCCTGGACGCATGTAGTAGCACATAGCTGGAGAGACAGAAAACAGTTTTACTCAGCAAGTAAAGGCAACAGGAATTTGATTTATTTAAACCATCCATGTAGAATGAACAGGTCAAAATACATACTACAGCTGGAGGGGATGCATAATTACTGAACACTTGTTTAATATACTGGAACAATAATTCTTGTTCTGTTGTGGTTTGAAAAATGGCAATTATTTACATAATAACATCATAATATACCATATTACCTACTTGAGCTATCCTTTAAAAGTTCCTGTTAGTATTATGTGTGTATGTAGTATTGGGCTACATAAGGTCACACAAGGCATGCAGAAGGTTAAATTCCAAACTAGTAGCAGTTCAATTCTGCTGAAAGAATTTACAGGAAACATGGGAATGCAACATCTTTATCTAAGAAACTGGAAATGGCCAAAATCCAACGCGAGCCCGAATTTTGTGCTGAACAGCACAAAATTAGACGGCACTTTGCTGTGCTCCTGATAAGAGTGTCACGACACGGCTGCAGACGTGTGATACCACATCTACTGTAATTAAAGACTTTTTCAATCTGTGTAGGAACCCTGTCTATTAGAAATCAGTACTTATAGTCCACATTATCTTGACCGTGTATGACCTGGGTTAACCATGCCTGATAGACCTTTCACCTAAATTAACGGCTCACATCCATTCACAGTGGGTTTCTGCACTAGCTACATTTCACTCTCATACAACTCCACTATTTTCTTTTGGTTGGTTCTTGTGGCTCAGTGGGCTGTGACTGGCTAGTGAGGAGATTTTTCTTTCAACACTCATTTCCCCATCTTTCCTGTGACTCTTTCCAAAGACCATGCAATAAAGCAACAAGCTCATTAAAAATCTTAAAAACAAAACAACACAAAAACCAACACAAAGGTCATACTAGACCGGTCTGAGGAAGGAACACAGGTTTGAGGAAGACCTTTAAGGCAGGGTGGGTCTAGATTACCTAAAGAAGGTGAGGAGGAAGGCAACCAGGTGATGATGGGTGTACTGTGACAGGCAGCCACAGCACGAGGGAGGCATCACAGGGGCTGCCGGAGGGAGGAAGAGGAGGTGGAGGGCGATGAGGAAGGAGGTAGTGGTGGAGGTCTTCAGGGGGAAACAGCAACAGGGCAGGGATAGTGGGTTCAGGTATAGTCTCCCACTATGCCAGATGGGACAAGCACAGCACTAGGGGAACAACAAAGAAGCCTGAAACGAAGGAATTGGAAACCAGTGTTAAAATGCTTCACTGTACTAATGCTTATTACTGATTATCAGTTTAAACAAAATACTAATAGCAGAAATACATTAAAAGTCCATGGCTGAGTAAGTGAGAACACAAAACTATATAGTTTATGTAAGAGAGAAAATTTAAGGGTTTTCCACTAAGTGGGCACACATACATGCAGTGACCACAAAAATAGAAACCCATGTTAGACCAACTTTGGCCCTGACTACCACCACGCATCCCAGGTTTAAAGCCGACCAAGCAGTGTTCATGCAAAGTTTAGGGTGGATGTTCCTTTCAAAGGATGCAGTGTTTGAGTTCACCCAAGATTGTGGTGACCAGGTGATGAATATCATGTTAACCAGTCCTGGATGAGTCCTATATTGCAACAGGTAGCACTATCTTCCTGAAAGAATCCATCTCCTTGGGGTAGAAGACGAGTATGAATAGATGCATCTGGGCTGAATGCTGGTGTGTGTGCTCTGGCACCTACAGGTATCAATAGGCCCAGTGTTTACTGACCGCCTCTGAAACCATTACACCTCCCCCACCAACCTGTTCAGCTGTAACCATGCATTGCCTCAAATCGTTTGGGCTCTACCACCTAAGAAGTGGGGATGCATCAATCCAACTTGTTCAGCCCGATACGATTCTGATACCTCATCTTGGGGTATCTGCCGATACTGAGTACCTGTCCGATACCAGCGCTGTCTCTCCCCCTGTAGACCTCACAGTGTGGTCTTCATAAACATGAAAGGTCAGGAAATTGCTGTGGTACGAAAACCTGGCACCATGACTGAATGAATGTAACTGACAGTGTAAACAAAGAATTTTTATGACATTGACAAAGAAATTGTATGTAATGTGGTTCAGTTATTAAGTGGCCGATATCCGATCCTCTTAATAAGGTCAGTATCTGTGCCAATACTTATTGAGAACACCGAAAAAATGTCTTCTTTCTTACATTGTGCTCAAACTATTGTTCACTGTTCCTGAACCTCTACAGTATTGGCAATACCCAAATGTCACACCAGTGTCTGTTGCATGTCCCTGCTCATGTTGCGATATGCAAATAGGGAAGGGATGGGTCCACTGTTTCTGCAGGAGCAGGCTGTATATTTTTTAGTCACTGAGAGTAGAGGGATAATGCTTTGGAATCATTGCTTACTATATCAAATATGAATTAGCCTGGTTAGTTCATATGTTTGGAGTTAGAAAGCACAGACAATAATCATAATGTGTATTCTTTGAATAAACTACTGTGACACTCCGTGAGAAGGCATGGCTTCATTTTGAGAACCATTCATCTAAGAAACACTGATATGAAAGGCAATGGCCTCACTTTCATTTCTTTGATAAATCATTTAATCGCCAGCTGATATTTTTTTAGCATGACTGTTACTCCGCCCAGGGAGTCCTGGAGACCTGCCAAGCAACATTTACTGTAGCTGGTTGTGTACACTGTCTGCTCAGTGCAGTAAAAAAACAATTCCACCTCAAGCAAATAAGACAGCTATCCACGTGACTGTGTCCTTTCTACAAGGACAAAAGGGCCATGTTTGAAACATACTGATATCCATATTTAATTATGTTGTGTGCATTATCTAATCAGCATTATGAAAGCATCAAAAAGTGTAAGTAACAAGACAACCACTTGCGACAGGACGTTTGTTATTGCAAAAGTACTTCCTTTTTTTTTGTATTTTATAAAGACAGAGATTCTTACCACAAACGTGTAGTCACAGATTGACCTGTCACTCCCATTATTTTAGCAAAAAATCACAACCTATCAGTTAAAACAGGCTGTTGCCTTCAAGAGTACTTGTTAGACAAACTCCCTAAAGGCAAATAAGATTTTCCAGCGTTTGTTTGGTGTCTGGTGGCAAATTTTCAAACCCCTTGCAGATACAGCGGCTGACAGGTGGGTCTATTATACTGCAAACCGTATAGTCTACAGCGCACCACACCGAAAGAGAAAATGTAAGCAGGACGTCCTGTGCAACTGACGCTAAAACAGACGGACTTTTGCGTTTAAAGGAATGATTTAGCTTGTTCGTAGATGCACAGCTCATCTTTTTTTTTTACAACAGGCAATACACCCATGAATATCCAGTCAACTGAATTCATTTCACCAGCATTTCGTTGGTCTTAGAGGGAGCATTTGCCACTTTCTGCCCATCTCTGCCTCACTGAGTGACAAGGCACATAATGTTACTCGGTGAGAGCCAGAGCCTTCATCTTCATAGCCAGCTCCGGGTCCATGAAACGTAAAAGTCACAAACAAACAGCAGACAATTACAGTTTCAAACTCCTGCGAAACAAGAAACAGACAAAAGCCGTTTCTTACCTTTCTGCTCAGGTAACCCTTAGCTAGCGTGCTCTCGGCGTGTCAGCGAACTGTTTACTGTGGACTCCCGTGTTGACGGACGTCGCTGCCCGCAGAGCACAACGGCGCACTGCTGCCACCAGCAGGACAGGAGTGGAATGACAGGCGTAAAGGCCCAGAGTGGAGCGACTGCGGAAACTAAGCAGACGGCTGTTCAGCTTTCACCTGTCACTGTGCCACTTGTCGGGGGCAGAGCCAACCTATCATTGGCTGCAGGCAGATTTCTACGTAGTTCAAAATCTGCACTGCCAAAAATACTTTTATTAAACACTCCAGTTCACTGCCCGACACCGCAGCAGGGATCCAGCACTGAACTTGAGGTCAGCAATTGAATTCTGGTAAGCCTTTAACAATAATGTTTAGTCTGTATGTGCTTAAACTATATGTTCACATTTAAGGGGTGTTGTATATGTTTCTATAAGATTGGACATTGTTCCAAATTTCCATTGTAGTTAAAGTTAAGTTTCCAATACTATGTTTATATATTAAAGAATTCAAGGATTGAAAGGTTTATTTGTTGTAGTAATATATGTAGTGAATTGCAATGTGGCACACACCTAAGGTTGTGCTAAAGGATTAGAAAAAATAAATATAAGGATTAAAATTCACAACAAAAAATTGTACATTAAATAGAGAACTGCAGAAAAAAAACACCTAGTTAGTTTCTCTTTGGATGTAACATTTTTAGAAGCCCCTTGTCATTTCTTTTTTCACTTGCAGTTTGCAAATCTCATTGGGACTCTCTTAATAATTTCTGTAAGGAAGTGAATATACACCATAGGGCGAGGAGGGTGGGCTGACGTGCTACAGCTGCATGAGCAACTGTAGCTAAGAAGCAGTTGTGATGTCAATTCCAACGAACTTCAGATTTGGAGGGAAATAATGTAATACAATGACGTTTGTCCCATGTGTCAGTAATGTCCCTGCAGCAAGGCACGATTATGGCCTTTAAGTGGTTTCAGGCAGTATTAAGAGTCATTCATTTATACATAGCTTGTTCATAATATCAGCTGTGAGAGAGACAGCCAGCAGATAGAGGCATACATAGAGAGAGAGAGAAAGAGAGAGAGAGAGAGAGAGAGAGAGAGAGAGAGAGAGGAAGTCATATCTAGGGTGTGTGGGGAGAGAAAGAGTGAATGAAAGTTGAAGATCGGAGAAGAGACAGGGAGAGGACTGTACAGTAGTTTGAGGTGAGACCCTAATGTCTCTACTCTCACGCAATTAAACATCTGACGACTCACGTCAAGGCTTAAATCAAGTTAGAAAACCAATTGCAGACTGTTTAACCTGGACGAACAGCACAGCACGGTGGTTTGGAGGTTATACCAATGGATACTTTTATAGCAGCATCAGCTGCATTATGCTCCCATTTCACTAATGAACGCATGGAAACTGTACGACAGAAGGAGGTAAGAAACAGATTTCATTTAGTAGTTTTAATATACGAAATGTGATTGGTACAGTGGGATTTCAACAGGCTGTGTTGTCTCGTATTTTCATTGTGCCTCAAGTGCACAAACACTCACTATTGGAGAATAATACGATTTTATTATGAAGTATAAATAAACTTGGAAGGGGAGAAAATAAGATGTGGAAAAAACTTTGTTTGGGAAGTCATCTGGGCATATGTATTTCCTAAAAGCAACCTCTTGTACAATGAAAACTGCATTTTTTTGATTAATTGTAATGAATGTAATGTAATTAATTACCAGCCCTGGATGTCTTGCTGTCTTTATCACACAGTAACTTTGTATCTGAATGCCTTGTTTCCCAGCTAATCAGCTATAGCCTACGCCTTTAAGGGCAGTATGCAGGCCCTCTGCTCATGCACACTACATATCAACTAAACAAATGATGACAACAGCTTCAGAGCTGGGAAATTACCAAGCACTATCTTAGAGGCCACTGAACTTTGAAACATTGGCCTCAGAGATGTGAAAGTATGAGAGTCAAGAAGAGGAGAGCGGAGCATTTTAGTCGCTGTGAGGGTCAAAAGTTGGTCCCTTGTGAGGAGAAAGCAGCAGAATAAGGAGCATACAACAATACACTAAAGGAAAGAAATGGCGGAGAAGATTGATTCAATCATGCAAGAGCTCCCTAATGACTGTTGAAATGTTGGTTTGTGTGATGAACTGCTTGAGGGAGTTGCACAGAGTCCCTGGCTGTCATGTTTTTCCTTGAGTCTGCCCAGCTGGCCGGTAAATTACCAGCTATGAATGAATGGTCACACTGCATAAAATGTTAGTCTCACCAAGGGTCCTTATCTCAGTGTTATACATAGTGTAAAAAAAAAGTGTGTGGAGAAATTCACTCTCATTGAAAAAGCCTGACACTAAGCCGGACAGGATGCTAATAAAAATGTTAATATCCAAACTCTGAATGCCACATTCAGCCAAGCAAAGAAATGCTTAGAGAAATCAATCAATTGGCTAAACATGCTTTCCTCTCTCTCCATGTCTCAGGTGTACAGTGATCATGGCAGCCGCTAAGAGAATGACACCCAGGCCGGACTGCATCTACTCCACTGTCAACAGGTTTGTATCAGAAAAGGTTTATCAGTGAACAGTTTCCCTATAGGAAATGGACATTTTCCTCACAAATTCCTCCTGAGCTTGAGAAATAAGGTTGCTCTTACTCTTCACATCCATTAAGGAAAAGTCAGAAAAGGTCTTTCAACTTAGGGCTTCCCATTTCCTCCCGTTTATTTATTAAAACATAACGGTTTGATGAAATGGGCCCCGGTCCAAGAATGTGTTTATTTAGCGAGGCTGATGAGAAGAAGATGCTCGGTCATAGGCTTGTCCTCTGGCATTTACTCTCTGAAGGCTGAATTTTCCCACTGTCGCCAGAAAAAGACTGAGTGTCCCCTAACTGGCAGTCACAGTGACTGTACTGGGAAGTTTAGGAAACTCTGGAAGCAGTCAGTTACAGTACTTAGCATATTATTGCATTTTTCTGATTGACCTCAGGCAATCAGTGATGTAATTATTATTTAGAAAGATGTATTTCACTGAGGAATTCTATAAAACTTTGGTTCCCGAGTCTGACGTGCCACCACAGTCCTGTCAGATGAGCTCAACAACCCGTCATCAAATGTGTACATTTCACTTTATTTTTGTTATTTAATAACTTTACTTACATTCATTCATTGGCTTAACTGTTTATCCATTACGTTTAGCTAGCATTGACTATTTTGTTTGTCCAGTACTTTTAGCTAAATGTTTTAACACCTTGCTGGCTTGCTAACTAGGCTTCATGCTCTCTCAGTGGCAACAAGTATAGTTCAGGTGCTAACTGACTCTGGTCGGTGAGAGATGTGTACTGTGCAGTATCGTATTAGGTAGCTAATCCTATTTGGTCGTTTATTTTCTAAAATGTGTTTTCAAATTAGCTGAGTTACTCCGCAACTAATGCTACGCTACGCTAGTACCCCTGGTTGGGAATCAGTCCTGTAAAACATGGTCACCACTCTCCAAGTTCACATTTAAGATTTTCTGTTTCATTTTGGTCACGTTTATTAGTTGTTTGACATCTATCTATATCTATATATGTTTATTTTTAACTTTGTAAAACTCAGTAAAAGTCTTTTTTCTTTGTGTGTTTAGGCTTAAGAAGGGCTGTCTTGGTGAGAGAAGTGGTTTCCATATCGCTTCAGTGGAAAACAAGGGAGCTGGGCAAAGAAGAGAGGGGGCACCAAAACTCCCCTTTACCCCATTAGACAACCTTAGCAATCAGAGGGAAGAATCGCCCATGATGGCTCTCAGGAAGCCGGACTTTGACCCTCACAGCAATGACAACACTCTCTTGGTAGGCAACAAGCTCCCCAGATCCAATGGAGGCAACATCAAGGACAAGATTTCTCTGTGGGAGGGGAAGGACCCCACTCATTCACCCATTACCTCAGGTTCTTTGGGCCAGTGCGTCAGCGTAAAAAGGACAGAATCCCTGACAAAAAGCAACAGTAAAACGTCTGATGAGCAGAGTGCAGAGAGTTGCAGGAGAGTAGCCCATAAGGAAAAGGAAAATCTTGGGAAAGAGAATGTAGCAAAACTTGGGGATTCAAGGCCTTGTTCACCTGTTGAAACTGGGAAACAGCAAAGAGGGACGTTCAAGAGCAGCAAGCCCAGTGAGAACCAAAAAGGGGAGGATTGCAGCAGAATTGTCCACAAGGAAAAGCAAGATCATGAGAAAGAGAATGTAGAAAAGCTTGGGGATTCAAGGCCTTGTTCGCCTACAGTGGTAGTGCAGCAGCAGGTGGGGACGTTGAGGAAAAGCACTGACAAGAGAACAGTCGAACAAACCAGCCAGGAGAAGAGAGCTGTATTCACTCTTTTTAAAAAGCTGGAGGCTATGGGGGAGAGCCACGGGAAAACTCCTCCAGAGCTCGGAAACTACTTCAGCCCACCGAGCAAGGACAAACAGGTAGAGGTGAAGAAGAAAGAATCTGAAGTTATGGGTCAGACTAGTGCGGTGAAATCCTCTGGGGCCAGAGAGGGGAAGCAGCACCAGGAGAATGTGTACACAGAGCCAGGGGCGCTCCCCATCAACCCAGTCCCCAAGCCCCGACGTACCTTCCAGCATCCAGCTACCGCCCCCAGGCAGGGAAGAGGGCAGAGGAACCTCCCCCCACTGCCCTCCATTTCTACAAAAACTTCCTCAAAACCTCCTTCTGGTGTCTACGGGAGACCCAGGGGTGAGAGAGTCAGAGACAACATCAACAGGTAGCTCATGTACTAGCCAGAGCTAACCAGCGTAAAATACAATATATACCATTGTGGCTATAGTAACAGTTAGACATGATGTCCCACTACCTGGATGAATGAGAAAAACCTATACAGATAAGAGTTAAACGATATATCAAATTTAACAAATTGATTCATACTTTGGAAAGCACATATATACTAATTTGCACTCTTCTGTTCACCGTAACAGGAAATCCTTTGAGTTTGAAGACCTCGCAGGGTCAACTGGCCCGCTCATCTCTCGCTCACTGTCTCAGGAACATCACTATGAAGACATCCTGGGTCAGAAACCTCTATCATCCATCACTGATTTCTCCTTTTAAAGTAACAGTTTGACATTTTGGCAAATGCACAAATTAGCTTTATTTCCGATCGACACCTATCTCATGTTTGTTCAGGAAATATGAAGCTACAGCCAGCAGCCAGTTAGCTTAGCTTAGCATAACGGCTGGAAACAGGGGGAAACAGCTAGCCTAGCTCTGTCCAAAGATAAGAAAAAATCTATAAAGCACCTCTAAAGCTCACTAATTAACACGTTGTATCTTATTTGTTTAATCTGTACAAAAGTGTAAGCATGACAATTTGTGTGTTGTTGTTTTTTTGTGGAGTCTCTTCTTGTTGTCTGGCAACCTACCTACTATTGGCAGTTTCATCCTAAAAATGATCAGAATAGCCTTCAGAATCTCACATTGTTTGAACCTTGAGACTTTATAAATGTATTTGTATAAAAACAGGAAAAATGCCCATGAACATGTGTTGAATGTTGCCATGTTTGGTCTCCCTGCAGACTCTTCCAAAGAGAACCCATATGAGGACATAGAGCTGGAGAGTCAATGCTCCCAGCAGTCTTTGCCCTCCTCTCCTGGCGCCGATACTACCAAGGTTCCTGCAGTACAAGCCAAGCATAACACAGTGACAAAACATCTTATATAAATGATTATGAAAATGTATTGAAGTTATTTTTCTGTCTACAGGCCTCGAGGCCTGGCTTCTTCAGGCAGAATTCAGGCAGGAGCTTTAAGCTGCTGGACCTGCGGAGAACCAACCAGTCGACCCACAGCACCAGCAGCGGGGGTGTTTCATCTCCACCCCAGCTCAGCTCTCCCTCCACTCCCACTGGGCCTGAACACACTTCCTGGCTGCCTGGGGATCCCTACAGCCGCACCTGCCGCAGGATACCAACGGTGTGTGTTTGACTGCATATTTTAGAGCTCTATATGTATTTTCTTATCCAGAATCCCTGAACTAAGTTTTATCCTACAACCCTAATGCTTACCATATGACCTTTTGACATCGTTTGATGGGTCTTATATCACATTTATAGATTAAATTCAGCTTTAATTTAAAGTGTGGCTGCCAGGTTCCACTGTAGGCGCCAAAATATTATTAAGTGGTGTTTTGTTCTCATCCTTGAAGAAAGATGATATGCTGTAGTATTTCTTCACACTGAGTCAGAGCTTTTTTTCCAACAGGTTGTGCTAAGAATCAACAGCATCTTTGAGGCTCGGATCGGGAAGAAACATCTACGAAGGATCTATCATTACGCTGAGACAAGTTCAGGGAGAGGTGATGATGTTGAAATGATGGTCATCCAGAAGAAATTAAACTTTATTTCTATAATGCAAATGTGGAGTTTTGGCTTAAGAGACATGACTTTTGTTTGCAGTAACAGATGAGAACAGCGACTCTGAGAGTGAAGTTGAAGAAAGAGCAAAAGGTAGATTTCCACAGAACACCTCTTTTATACATCTTTTGACATCTCCAATTTATAACCATACTGTATCTTACTTTCCGCTTTTCCAGCTCATCGTCAGCGTCTCGTGTCAGTCCAGTCCATACTGAGCCAGCCAAGCCAGGCTCAAGTCCACTACAACGGTACCAAGAGCTCTCTGGAACAGGAGCTCCACCAGCGTCAGCTCTTTGAATATTTTCTGGTTGTGTCACTGCAGAAGTCGAAGGCTGGTGCCCACTATCTGCCGGAGGTCACGCAGCAGTTCCCCCCGAAGGTCAGGAGCGGAGGAGTGCTTGAATCTTTGCTTGCTTTTTGTAGCAAACCACTGATTTTACACATGAAATTCAGTTAACTCATCATGTGGAGTACTACTCAGCCTGTAAAAACAGTTGTATAACATCTTGTATATCATCTCTTATAACTCTGGCTTGAGGCTTTACATA
The DNA here is from genome assembly GCA_005408345.1 of Macquaria australasica. NCBI lineage: Eukaryota > Metazoa > Chordata > Actinopteri > Centrarchiformes > Percichthyidae > Macquaria > Macquaria australasica. The sequence continues at coordinate 2,248,059 of SEMN01000011.1, forward strand.
TTTAAAAGAAAGCTTGTATTAAACTCAGCATGTGGGATTTGGAAGAAGTGGGGATTTAGGTCCAGTTGCATTATGGGAAACGTAGGACTACTAGGGACTAAGAAGTCAGGATATCTCGGCCTCTGCTGCATCAATTTTTTTTTTATCTGTCTCTTGTGAGTCCACGGACTTTATGGAAGAGCAATACTAAATCCCTGAAGTACCCCTTTAATCTATTGGACCAAATGCCTCAGAATAGAAATCTACATCTTTTACCCCAGACATACAAAGGTCAACATTAAAAACAATTCAAAATATGTGACTGATCCCACGTCTACCAGACAAGATTGTGTGAATGCAAAAAAAAAAAAAAAATTATAGGGAGAGGCTTTAATAATAACCATGCAATTTTTTACCTGTTGATGATATGGATAATGAAATAGTAGTGAAAATTAAGTTAATGAAAATGCATTAAAGTAGCATTGCGTCACTGCTTTTGCTATGTTGCAGCTGGAGCGGAGCTTCAAGTTCATGAGGGAGACGGAGGATCAGCTGAGGATCATTCCTCAGTTCTGTTTCCCTGATGCAAAAGACTGGGAGCCGGTGGAGAACTACCCAAGGTGAGAGTGTACAAATGGACTTAATGCCACTGTTTATGAAATTCCACATAAATTACAGTTAATTTAGTGGTCAAATGAGTTTTAAATACTCTCCCCAGAGCCACCTCTCTCCTTTAGCAACACAATTTAATAGACACTGACAATTCAACTCTCATTACCGCTAGAAAACTTGCTGTTGGACTGATGGACTGATTGGAAGTCCATTTAGGTTGTGCACAAAAACAATAAATGTCAGCATTACAGTTTGTATGTATATAATGATCAAAATGTATAATCAAAATATGCTAATCAAATGTTTATTTGTGTATTTGCTGTGGGCCGGCCCCCACAGTGAGATGTTCTCCTTTGTGTTGACTGGAGAGGATGGGAGCAGGAGGTTCGGATACTGCCGGCGTTTACTGGTAAATAGAAATGAGTAGAATAAATAAGTGTGCTGCCACTGGACAGGAAGTGGCTAAATACCACGATGACGGCTGAGTAAATAAGCGTGCCAAAATAGTCGGCGTGCCTGTGGGAAAACGGTCCATCGCAGAGTCTGGGAGGAAGTGTGTGAGACTGGGAAAGTGTGTATATGTGTGTGCCTTTGCATATGTTTCTGTCTAGTATGTGTGTGTTTCAGTGCTGGTGATGTGTATATTAATGTGTTTTTCAAACTTTTATATGGCCAGAAGTATACTTGTAAAGAATTATATGTCCTCTGTCATGTGAAAACAATTACATTGTCCTGTAGAATTTTTCTACTTATAAAACACTTTCAAAACCCAGTTGTTAATCCAAAAAATACACGGCCGTTAAACTGAATTTCTCAAATTCCGAAAAGGTTAATGTTTTGGAGATTTTCACTCAGCAGCAGCAAGTAAACTCTCACCTTTTCTTTTCAGCCCAGTGGAAAAGGCAAACATCTACCAGAGGTCTACTGTATTGTTAGTCACCTTGGCTGTTTCAATCTGTTCTCCAAGGTAAACCACTCCCACTGGTCCCCCATGACAATATTATTGACACAAAAGTAATTATAAGCAAACTTATATGGTGGTGTGCGTATTTGTGTGCACTGTAGGTGCTGGATGAGGTGGAGAGGCGGAGGGCTTTGTCTCCAGCCCTCGTGCAGCCTTTTATGAGAGCCATCATGGAGGCTCAGTTTCCAGCTCCAGGCAGAACCATCACCGTTAAAACCTTCCTCCCTGGCTCGGGCACCGAGGTGAGTGACACTGGAGGCTACAACTGAAACTGCAGACTCCAGAAATATTGAAATTAAGACCATACAGTTAGATAAAAGAAAAGCAAATAACCTGTTTTGATTGGCCATTAGACTTTCAAGTTAGCCTACTATTGTTTCTACTGTGATACTGTAACTTTACTGCTTATATAACCATTTCGGCAGCAATAATCTTAAAGGGGAGGAGGAGGAGGAGGTGACATTTAGTCATTTAGCAGGGGTGTATGGCAAATCTTTGGCATGTTTTACCAAACATTTTGAAATGTATCTCACCTACCTATGCTCCATGTAGTGATCCAGCCACTCAGCTTTCTTCAAGATTAAAAATATGATCTTGAAAAACCTTTTAAAAAACCTTTTTTCAATAAAAATGAGTTCTAATAAGGTACTAGAGTCTACTAATGTCTTTTTTTTTCAAATCGACTTCCAGTGATAAGCACCCCTAAAACATTTTGGTGTGTGTAAAACTAGTTAAAGGTCAATAAAGGTCACAGTTTAATTCATGTCCATTTAAAAACCCTAAACTACAGTATTTACGGTGTATAACTTTGTAGATTCATCTTTTATCCATCTTATTCCCAGGTGATGGAGCTCTGTCGACCCTCTGACTCACGCCTGGAGCATGTGGACTTTGAGTGTCTCTTCTCCTGTCTGAGTCTGCGGCTGCTCCTCCGGGTGTTCGGGTCTCTGCTGCTGGAGCGAAGGGTCATCTTCACCGCTGACAAACTCAGGTCAGTCCCCTCAGTGGAGCCATTTATCCTGTAGGCTTACCCAACATACTGAAATCTGTATCTCCCCCTCGATGTGACAGCTCATTTGATGGCTCTCAAAATATGAGGTTGCACTGAACTTCCTTTTTCCACTGTTTATGTAATTATATAGTCGGCAGATATGAGGTACAAGCATCGGGTATGTTTTCATCATGAAGTTATAAGAAATGCGGGTGGTCCAGACCCACATTTTAAAATAAATTTAAGGCAGCCCCAGTTTTATTCAGGGAACATGCCAGAGAGATATTCTGAGGCCAGCTGGTTGAGATGTTGTTATGCTTGGGCCAGTTTGTTTGTTCTGCAGGAGAAAGCCAGTGGGAGTCACAGAGAGCGGTCACAGTAGTAAAGGACTGGAATGCAAAAGTTGAGTGACATAAATGAAAGAAGTATGTAGCTTTGCTTTCCTCTATGGGAAATGTTGTTACTTTAGGGAATATTCACAGTGATTAGACTGTATTTTAGACCATAGCACCCTCATGTGGTGAGAATGAGTAAGTTACTCACTCGCTCTATCTTTCTCTGCCTTTCTCACCCAGAAAAAAGCAAAAATAAATTATATAAGCTTTAAACATGCAATTAAAAGCATTCCCTTATGTGCTCATCATCATTTAATAATATCCGATTGCTGTGTCAAACTCCTCATTTTCCCCGTGTCTCTCCTTACAGTACTCTCTCCCAGTGCTGCCATGCTGTTGTGGCGCTGCTTTACCCCTTTGTATGGCAGCACACTTACATCCCTGTGCTGCCCTCGGCTATGCTCGACATTGTCTGCACTCCAACCCCGTTCATTGTTGGCCTGCTGTCCAGTTCCCTACCCCAGCTCACTGAGCTGCCCCTGGAGGAGGTCAGACAGGCACTAATTCTTAGCAATTATGGGGTGAAACTTGAGTCATCTAAAGAAAAATTTACTTATTTATAGCTGTGAACATTAATACAACCATGTACATTACAATAATTTAGGCTTTCTGTGCACAGGTTCTGGTTGTGGATCTTGGAAACAGTCGATTTCTCAGACAGGTATTGCAATGCGTTGTATCATGTTTGTGTGTTTTTTATGGCACTACGTGATCAGTATGGATGTGGAACAAATGATTTAATCCTTAACATACCTACAAAGTAATTTTCTATCCTGTTTTGTCACATCTAGTTGGACGATGAGGACTCCATCCTGCCTTCTAAGCTTCAATCAGCCCTGGAGAATGTTCTGGAGAGGAGAAGAGAGCTCGCTAATGAGAGAGGAGGAGACACACCCAGTGGTGAGACAAAACAAGGACTGAAACCGAAAACTAGCCATAAAAGCAATTCAGCAGCACCTTGTGGTTGTATTTGTGTATGTATGTTATAATGTTTATCCTCTTCTCTGCAGACTTTGGCCATCTTAGCTCCGTTGTGTCCGAGGCCTTTGTTCGCTTCTTCGTGGAGCTGGTAGGCCACTATCCACTCTTCATCACCGGTGAACGGGAAGACGGCTACTCCTCCTCTTCCTCCTCCCCGGTCCCCTGCTCCTTCCAACGCGAGGGTTTTCGTAAAGCGATCCCGTCTAAGACTGTGCGTCGCTTCCTGGAGGTCTTCATGGAGACCCAGATGTTTGGCTGGTTCATCCAGGAGAGAGAGCTCCACAGGCAGGCTCTGAGAGGTAAAGAGCTGCAGTAAGGAGAAAAGGTTTAGCTGTTGGAATGCGATCCAGGGATTCATGATTCGTTCTCTTTCCTCAGGACTGTTTGAAGTGAGGGTGCAGGAGTATCTAGACTCCATCCACGAGAATGAACACCGGAGGGTTAACAGGTTTCTCAAAGGCTTGGGTAAGGTCGTTTCTGAGCTAGTCTTAGCCAGAATTTATTTGTAGCAGTGAAACAAGCTCTGTACAAACAATCTGCTGTAGGCTCACTCTCACCTTAAACCACCCTTGTTTTTTTTCCTTTGCTCCAGGAAACAAAATGAAATTTCTTTCCAAGAAATAATGCCACTATAATTGCACAATAAGAGACAAACACTAAAGAGAAGAAGCACTGAAACAAGGAAAGACTTCACGGACTGCAGAAATCTGACAAAAGAAATTGTCATTTGAGTGCTTTTTCATGCCATCCTCATCTGTGTCAATGAGGGTTTTGCTCAAGGACTCATGTTCCCACCAAAGGAAAATCATCCTGTAGGCCTATTTACCATAAATAAAGAAACTTGGGACTGTAGACTCAGAAATATTTAAGAGGTTCCTGGTTTGTGTAAGCTACATATGGCTGACATATTAAAGGGAAAACTTGAATAAATTAGTAAAGAATGTGGATGCTTCTATTCAGGGCACAACGGGTCACTGAATGATTTGATGAGTATGAAAATCAGGTGAATTATATGCTACACAGTTTGGTGGTCACCTTTTGTAAGTTGACTTGTTCACGGTCATAATATTTTATGAATCCACTAGGGGGCAGTAGTATATTTTCTCTGACTCAGAAAATGAGACAGACCTGCTTTCCTGTTCTTTTAATGCTTCAATTGTCTTTTAGTCATAGCAGTGACAACATGACAAGTGCTTGAAGTAAATAAATATTCCCTATTTGCTGTTTTGAAGCGGTGGGTCATTGTCTTGATGTTGTCATGTTTTTTTCCCATTGAAACAAATGCCCAGGTCATTGCATTACACATTTAGAGTTCGGATGTCATTTTTGTAAACTTTGTAAATCTCTTTTCCCACCCTTCTCCAGTTTGCAGATTGTGAATGATGAGATTACTTTATGGCAAAAACACAATGTATCCAATGACACTGCACATTTTACAATATGAGTTTTGTTGCACACTGGAAAATCCTGAGAAGAAAATCAAAGCCAAGTGAATTGCGTTCACTCAGCATTTGTGTGTTCTGAACAGTGAGTAATCCACATACCACCCATTTGCTAACCATTCACTGCTGTGTTTGTGTGTTCGAAGTTATTTGGCCTTTTTACTACAAAGAGCCTTGGTTCAGAGTTGGTGGCAGCTTTACTATTTTAGTCTCTGAGTCATGGAAAAAAAGCAGATCTTTAGCCCACGAAGAGGAAAGCACATCTTTGTCAGCATGAAAACATAACACAGGTGCAGAGCAGAGCATAGTAGTGTATTGTCTGAGGACTAGTGTGCTCAGTTCGTGCCTGCTCAGCAAGCCCAAGGGCATCGCACAGCACCTAACCTGTCACCTCGTTAGTGGCAAGTTCACACACACACACACCTGCTGACACAGATGTAGATGCATATACACAGATGATGAGTAAAACATACATAAAACAGATACAGGTTTATACACACCCACACATTGTACATGCTCTTACTTGTACTTGTACCCAAAGGGGCACTTCTGCAGCTGCCAGGGGGAACATGGAAAGATTGTGGAGTGGCTTAACTGATGTGAAAAAGCATTTGATTCCACAGATATATCTAAGCTACATATTGTCATCTGTAATACCTGAACACTAGACTACATGTTGCGACTGAGAGCGCATGAAAACTAGTTAGCAGGCGAGCAGGGGATTTTAAAACAGTTCCTAAAGTAATGAATAAGTTCAAATAGTAACCTTTATCAATTAATAACAGTTAGCTAACAGTAATGGATAATTTGAATCAAAAAATAGATAGCTATACCTAATAGATAAACAGTTGAAATACATGTTAGCTTAAAGTTTTGGACAAGTGGTTAAGATAGCTAAAAGTAATGGATGAGATAGTTAGCTAAAACTGTTGGATAAACGAATGGCTAAAGGTAATGGATAAATGGTTAAAAGTATTGGATAAACAGCTGAAATAACGTTTGTTAGCTAAACGTACTGGATAATGGTTAAATAGCTAGCTAAAAGCAATAAATGAACGGTTAAAATAATTGGAAGTAATGGATAAACAGTTGAATTAGCTAAAGGTAATGGTTGAAATGTCCACCATTTGCCACTGCAGTAGTAGTAGTATGAATGCAAACTTGGCCAAACCAGTTCAATCACATAAAAAATTTAAAAAAAAACAAAAAAACAGTGGAACAATATCCGCTATTATATAATAATAGTGTTAAATAACATCCAATTTAAGATCAATTCAAATGAACACATTTGGAACATGACAGTTGGTGTTGATGAAGGGGAAGTTGAGCTCATCTGACAGCGCTGTGGAGGTACATCAGAGTAAAAAGGTTGGGAACCACACTGCTGCTAAAACACACATGTTCAGTGAAGCTGTCACAGAGAAACAAATGTGAAAATCATACCACAGCTTCCTATCTGGCTCCCAAGGTGGGAAAGCTGCGGTGCTGTGGGACAGGAGGCGTCTCAGGAAGATGAATGGCTGTGGTGAGAGAAGAGCATTGACGGCTGCCGAAATGTTTGCTCACTCACTCAGGTTCGTGGAGTGTGTTAGTGTATGTGTGCAGATGGGCGAACACCAAACCCACATTGTCACATACTGTTACCTGCTAAACACCTGGCCGCGGCTCAAGACAACTGGCTCGTTAGTGCGGAGGTAATTATGGTTTCGATTAATTCCAGTCAGCAGGGGTTGACCCCCAAAGCCTTACATCCTGCGCTGGTCTATTTCCACGGCAAACCTCCCTGTGGAATATCTCTCACCACTGCAAACACTAATGTCATGTGTTTTCAGTCAGGGAGAGAGAGCGCTCTTATCTGCCACTTAGAAACAACAATAGCTTGGTGAAACTCTAATCTTCCCTGCAAAGTGCCTTTCAGAGATCCCTATTACCTGACTGGATTCCACCTTTAAGAGATGCTACACAGTGATACCACTTTATGCTGGTAATTGAAAACATCTACCTGCAAGTGAGAACATGCTGCAAGGCTCACCGGTGCAATGTACGCATGCAGTTGTGCCTATTATTCTCAGCAGAAATAAAATCATACAAACATCATGGTCCATTAAAACCAACCACCAATTCAATTATAAAGTCTCTCCAGAGATTTATTGACCTCATTTCAAGGCTTGCAAACTTGGATTTGGAACTCTCTGGAGGTTGCCTAGCTGCTAATTACATGATTTATGGTGTAATTTATGGAGGCAGGGAGGTGCGGCAACTAAGCAGCACTTGCCATCAATCAAAATGAAAAGTGTAATGTCATTTTCCATCATTCTGTTTCATTTTTTTTTTTATACCTCCTCTCCCACAACCCTCAATCACAAGGCGAGGTTGAGTTTGCTAAAAAGCTTGGGGTGGCGGTTGTAACTCCCAGGTGCCATATGCAATTTTGTACAAATTATGCTAGTTTGCCTTGGGTATTTTTGTCATCACAACATAAATATGGTACCTACAGGTTCCCATAGAGTCCTTTCGTGCCTGGTTGGAACTTGGGAACTCTAGGGGCCATGATTAAGCCCACTGCTCCTCTAAACACTGTCTCACACTTATTTTAATTTGCCTGATGCTGCCTGTGTGAGAGCAGAAGTGTGGGAATAACAAAGGAGAAAAAAGTAGGAAAGTAAAAAAAGGGCGGGAAAGAGAGGAATGGTGCCGAAAAACAGCAGGAGTTTGATGTATGAGAAAAAATACTTGACTGTGCACGCGCTAAAATGCATGCGCATGTACAGTACACACACATACACATGTACTGAAAGCGCCCCGAACATGCACCCGTCAGCTTGTTTTTCGGAGCTGCAGGTGCAGTGTCCAGCTGCAGCCCTGCCATGCATGCCAGGGGCCTGAATCATTTCCCCCTTTCAGAGGAGGAGCCATCAAAGCATATGGAGAACATAACAGCAGGAGGAGGTGAGGAGGTGGGAGAGGAGAACGGTGGAAAGGAGAGGTGAATTTGACAGGGGAAGAAGTGAAGTGGTACAGAGTATAGAGGAGTGAAAAAAAAGGATTAGTAGTGGAGGATTTCTATTTCCCTGCTGCTAAGCCATGTTACAGAAAGCCTTGAAACTGTGGACACAGACCAGAAGCTAGCAAACAGGGTGCAGGAGGTGGAGGGAAAAAGAAGGAGGGAGGGAGAGCAGTGGAGGGTGCTGGACATGCAAAGGTAGTGTGAGGAGTGTGGGTTGTGAGTTTGACCATTTTTTCATGGCCTCTGTTTCTTGCCCTGTAATCTCACATTTTGAAAGAAAGAAAATGGGGTGAGAGAGGCTCAGAAAAGGGTATAAAGAGAGAGAGGGGGAGAGTGGGTGTGTGTGGGGGGGCTCTGGCCACACACATAGATTTCCAAGCTGGAGGGTGCGTCAAGTCAGGCCTGTCTGCATGTGGTCTGCTATATGTGTCCAAGTTTGTCCACACCACTATTACATCACCATTAGTCATGGCATCTGATGACAAGGGTTAAGATCCTTCTCTCTGTCTTTGTCTCTCACTCACTCATTCAGCTCAAAGGACCCTTTAAAGGGTCACACCCCACCAATTTTTTTTTACATTTTCCTATCTCACCTTACATCGTCTGACTTTGTGTCTGTGTTTAGCAGGGAGAGGAGTCTGTCTGGTGCCTGAGGAGTGGACACACACACAGTCAGACACACACACTAGACGGGGACGCAGGGGATTCTTTGTCAGAGTAGTTCCAGGGTGGTCTGGTCTGTAAGTGTCAGCACGTAGACTCATCTCTGTTCATGCGGTCTGTATGTGAGTAACTTTGTGTGTGTCCTGCAACTCTAATTTGTCATCCTTTTGTGCACAATGCACAAGGCAAGCCCATTCAAAAGTTTATCTCAAAGATTTAACCAGAAATTTTGCAGAAAACAAGACCCTGGTTACAATATAGTGCACAATATTTACACTGATTTCTGAGCGTGAAATTGTATGTGCTATACTACATACTGTAGTAGCTTTAAAAATCCCCACAATGGAGCAAAAAAGTAGTGTCTGTGGCATGTACACTACTTTCTGCTAACAATAACACAATTGTCGAATTTTATAGATGCTAAAATTACTGTTGTGCGAGTCTACGCCTGTCAGTGATGATGCAAAATGATGATGATTCATATGTCTATTTTAGGGAGTAGTGAATGAGTGAAATCAGTTAGTGATTTCGAACACAGCTTAACAGCCAGTCTCACAGCCAGCTCTGTGAGCCTGTACTTAAGAACAGCATTACTTTCAGCTAATGTCAGCATGCTAACATGCTTACAATGCCAACATCCTGATGTTTAGCAGGTATAATGTTTACCATGTTTACCATCTTAATTTAGCATGTTTACATTTGCTAACATCAGCCCTAAACCCAAAGCACAGCCGAGTCTGATGGGAATGTCATTAGTTTTGCAGGTATTTGGTCATAAATCAAAGTAATGGACAAATTAAAAGTTTGACCTGATGATGACAGTAGATGAAAGGTTAATGTAATGAATGTCTGATCCAAATTTCATGGTAATCCATTCCAATAGTAGTTGTTGTGAAATTTTGTGAAATGGTGGCATTAGAGGAAAAGTCAGTAATTCACCAAAGTCAGTAGGCTTCATCCTCTGGGAACCATGAACATCTGCACACTTCATACAGTAGTTGTTGAGATATTTTGTTCTGGACCAACAGACAGACATCGCCATCCTTAGAGCTGCGACCTTACACTGCTAGCATGGCTAACAAGACATGTATGTTTGGTTTTGTTTGCACATGCGTACATTTTTGTATGTCTGCATACATGCATGTGCACACAGGCATGTTGCATTAGCCTGTGTGTGTGTGTGTGTGTGTGTGTGTTTCTTTCTGTGCGCTCCCCTTCACCTTTCACCTTCCCTCTCAGCGTCCCACTAGCTTGCCAGCATTAACAATGTGACTGCCAATCAGTCCACAACAATCACAAAATCTTTTCCTGTAAAATCTACCATCTGCTAAAATGATATTCGATATGAAATCTGATCCACTCATACCTGCGATGGAGCTCACTCCGGCACACTTGTAGTTTTACAGTGGCCAGCATGACATAAAACAGCTTGACTGACAATTACTGCTTGCTATAAAGAGGGGGGATATACAGTACTGCGTGGTTTTCACATTAACATCAGGCTTATGTTTGAGTGTGTGTGTATGCATAAGAAATCAAGGATTATTTTGCCACTCGTGGTAATATGTTGACTCTAATTTCTTTTTTTGGCTGATGTCAACTGCAGTAATTGAGGGTGTTTTGTAAAAACAGGACTAATGTGCAGGCATGCAGAGCATACCGAGTGTGTTGAGAGAGTGGTGCTATTTGCAGAGAGAGAAAATTGCCTGACAACTGTATGCGCTGCCTGTGAGTAATGTTGCCATGAGGAAGTACGTCCATACAAATAGGCTCTGTCTTTAAGCTGTCACTCAGCCATTCATCACCCTGTGTATTTATTCCCGGGGATTAGAAATGCTTATCTCTTGGTGGCCGTGTTTATTTTGCTCTAGAGCTGTCACAAGAGTGCTTTTAGCCGCTGTCTCTGTGTGCGTCCAGGATGATCTACACCTCCACTCAGGTGTAGGATTTTCATTATTTGCCTGCATTGCTTCTCTGTATGCTTTAAATCTTTTTCTTTCTTTGATTTTGGATGATAATGTCCTGGAAAAAGGCCACAATTCAACAGTATTTGACATGTATTTTGGGCAAGTAATAGCTCCTGTACATTTTGTTCAAGCAACCCTGAAACTTTCCACAGGTTTCTCGTATATCCTGCCAAGATACTATCAAGTCTCTTAAGATATGCAGTATATTGCTTTGCTCCAAATGTTGTATCTTTACTGTAATACTTTGGCTCCTGCTGCTCTCCACTTAAGATGACAGTAATAGAAAACATGCTGTGATGAAAAAAAACACCATGGTTTTGCTTTATTTTGGTCCTCTTTTTTCCACTTCAGCCAGTCTTCACAGTGATTTGTGCGCCTGTAGGTTTTTAACCGGCATAAGTCTGGAAAGTTCTGGAAAAGGTTATAGGGAACTTTTTCCACCGGTGCAGATTGTGGATGGTGTTGAATCAGTTATTGTAGGTCAAAAACAAGGTTTTTACTACCCCAACGCGATATGATTCAGACTGATACTGAAAATCCATTATTGTAAAAATGAAGGGCTGAAATATATGCGACATGTATTCACTTTAGATTATTTGACAAGTTCAGAAAAGAGTGAGGGAGGAACAGTAAAAGTTTGGCAAGGAGCTCCCAAGCACATGGCAAATACATTGGAGTGTACAGTAATAGAGAGAGAGAGAGAGAGAGTGTGTGTGTGTGTGTGTGTGTGTGTGTGTGTGTGTGTGTGTGTGTGTGTGTGTGTGTGTGTGTGTGTGTGTGTTCGTGCCTCTTTTGAGTGCAGTATTGATAAAATTCCAGGTCTCATCTACTGCTGAGCTGCTAAAACAAATTTTGCCACAGGGATTTGAACATTCGCACACAGAAATGTAATGCTAATCATACAAACACTCTCACTGGACACACATATGTGCATGTGTGTAATTCTGCATCAAAGTGAATTATATATTTTATATGGAAGGATTGTAAGTACAGTAATTTTACATCTAAGATTTTTTTTAAAGTCTCTATGAAAACCATTTAAAAACAATGTGGAACCTGTTTTTCTGTTTGTCAGGTTAGAGATGTTAAAGCCAAAATGGCCAAAAGATGAGGTGTCAAAAAATGACACCTTAACTGATGAGGACCTGCTTATACATTGGGTGTCTACATGGGCGAACATGTTCACACGTTAGTCAACGTGCACAGTCCGCATGCGAAATCCCTTGCGTCTTTGGCAGATCATTTAAGATTTAAAATTTTCATGCAGAGTCTTGGAACCTTGTGGCCACGCAGGTGTGGAAACTAGAAATCACATAAAATTCCACATATAGTGACTTTAACAACATTTTTCTGTATTTAAAAAAAAAATCTTTACCCTCTCCTTTTGGCATCACTGGAACCCCATAGATTCAAATCATGTGTTTAACAAAAAGCCAAAAGTACCTCAGCACCCCAGACAAACAGGACCTTGGTCTACTTGTCTTCTCAGAAATGAAAGATAACATTTGGGGATAGGATCCATACTAGTCCTTTCTGTAAGTGGAAAGATGTTAGCAAGATCTAACAAAACTCACATGTAGCAATAACACTTTGACAGGCTTGGGATGCCTGGACAAATACCACTGTGAACAATTAGTTTGGTTTAATTCCTGCTGTTAAATATCTTTGGAACACAATATTATGCTCTGAAAATGCTGACTACCCATTTCTTGCATAGAATCTGCATGTGAAAGTGTGTTTCTCAGCAATCCAGCTGTTTATGCTGTGCCAGACCTCAAGAGAGGATTGAAAGTGTGAAGCACCTCAAATCCAGTTTGAAAGTTTATCACTTCAATTAAAGACAATTTTCTTGTAAACATTTGTAGCAGTTTGTCAAGTTGTCACCTAAAGCAGCATGGAAAAAAATGTCAGGATTTATTTTTGTGCTTTGACTCTATAGTGGTTGTTACATGTTTCAGTTGCTCATTTTTGGCATGGAGCTCTTCAAATAAAGAGACTGCCATTTTTGGCTGATGACAGACATCATGGCCGACATACTTCACTGTATGTACAGTTCACATGAGGTAGCTGGACCTTGTTTTGATAAATGTGGGAAAAGGGGAAATGGCTGGACTGTGTGTTATCTTATCTGTGTACCGTCCAAGCCACTGACTGTGCCGTGTCCTGGGAGTGACAAGCACAGTTGTGTGTGTGGTAGCTGGCAGCCGCATCGGGCCTGTCTCCCTATACAACAGAGTGAGTCTGAGAGACAGTGCAGAAGTTTTTAGCTAATTCTCCCCAGGATGTTCCACTGCACTATGAAGTTGATATGTACAAAACTGTCCGGAGGGAGAAAAAAATGTTGTAAAGGAAAGTACAGTGTAATTGCACTTAGCTCATAAGTTCGTATTTGGCTAAAGAGCAAACCGAAGACATTTAATGACAACGGGCCAGAGACATTTAATAAAATCCTCCAAATGACATATGGGTCAATTTGGCTGCAATAACCCTTGAACATTTTGTTCCAAAATGAGATATCCATTATTGGTAAAAGGTGAAACTTCGTCTTGCCAAACAGCACACAATGAAATAGTGAAAAAACTTCCATTGACAAAACACTTTTACATGTTAGCTTCTCTTTACTTTAGAAAGAGCGATTAATGACCTTCCCCTAAAGTCTCTTTCCCCTCTGACATAAATGTATTGCATCTTGGAAGTGGACTCTCCATTTTCTGCCGTTGCAAAGACAACATTCAAACTCTGGCCAAACCTTTTCAACTTTGGACTGAGCAAGCAGATTGATTGACTTGTGGACTCTGGCCAGTGTGTCCTCGTTTGAACCATCTGAATTAGAAAGGCCTCGGCAGTGGTGGGAGATAAACTCAGCTCTCTCCAAAACCGCAGCAGGTGGCCTGTGTGGAGATGGTTGTGGATTTCAGGAAGAACCCAGCACCATCTGCCCCCATCACCCTGTGTGACTCCCCAGTCGACTGTGGAGTCCTGCCGCTTCCTGGGCACCATCATCACCCAGGACCTCAAGTGGGAGCTGAACATCAGCTCCATCACCAACAAAACCCAGCAGAGGATGTACTTCCTGCAGCAGCTGAAGAAATTCAACCTGCCAAAGACAATAATGGTGCACTTCTACACCGCCATCACTGAGTCCATCCTCACCTCCTCCATCACCATCTGGTACGCTGCTGTCACTGCCAAGGACAAGGGCAGACTGCAGTGTATCATTTGCTCCACAGAGAAGGTGATTGGCTGCAATCTGCCATCCCTCCAGGACCTGTGCGCCTCCAGGACTCTGTGGCTGACCCCTCCCACCCTGGACACAAACTGTTTGAGACACTCCACTCTGGCAAGAGGCTGCGACCAAAGCCTCAAGCCACAAGAACAGTTTCTTCCCGTCTGCAGCTGGCCTCATCAACAAGGCTCAGGACCCCCACTGACATGGACTCTTATCCATAGACACCATACGTTACATTAATACATTAATCTCCACATCTGTCTCAATGCGTCACATTAACCCACATCTTTTGCACTATTATCTCTGTACATTGCTGCTTATTATTCCTTATACTTCATACTATGAAGTTTTGCACATTCCTTTGTCAATATTTTGTACATTCCTACACAAACTGTACAGCTCTTTCATTCTAAAAACAGATTTATTGCACATACTTTCATAATATCTATATTCTGTACATTGTTCTGTTTTCTATTTATATTTATTGACTTTTGTAGTACTTGTTTTTTAAATCTTTTTTATTTTCTCTAACTATGTGAATTTACTGTTATTGTTAAATTGCTTGTATGTGAAAACCTTCTTGGCTATAAACCCGATTCTGATTCTGAGTTACCTCCTTATACACATGTTATCAATTAGTATAGATCCTCAGAGTGGTGGAGCCGATTGCTCATAGTTTTCTGTCTTCTCTCTTCTCTCTGAAGAGAGAGCAACAGTAGTAAACAACAGGACCTGGCCGGACCTGCAAAAATGCAGTTTACATTTCAGCAGCTTTTATAATCAATTAGGTGTCGGAATTTCAAATAGACTTGGGAGCGGGTGGTCTAGTTGTTGAAGCTTTTTTGGTTGCATCAAAAATGTCATAGCAACCATGACTGGTGCCATCATAAATATCCATTACTGATGAATTGACTATGCACGAATGTTTACATACATAACATCCAGGCAAGAAAAATTGGACTTGGGAGAACTGTAGGAAGTAATGCAAGGACACAGGTGTAGCACAGTAGTGCCTGAAGATAAATTCCTGAGAAGTGAGGAAGGCGTCTGAAGACCCTGGACTCTGACTGGACCCTTCAGAGAGGAAAAAAGTTGTGATTCCGAATATCGTCCGTCACTTAGACTCATTCAGAAATATGTCTGGGTCTGGTCCTATGTGAAACACTTGTACAAACACACACTCTGTCCTTTTATACGTCTTGGCTGTCGGTGGCTCAGAGAGCTGCCTCCGGGAAAGGGTCTCCTTCCAGTCAGTTTCCACTCAGAAGGAACCAAAATACATCCTGACCTGGCTAAGGAGACCATGACACTTCAGACGGTGTGTATGCAAGAGAGACAGATCCACAGACAGAACAAATTTGTATGGATTACGGTAAAATGTGTAACTGTTTAGAGGGTAATAAAAATAATTTGATCTGAAGTGACCTTAGCTTCAGCATCCATACTTTGTCTTGACTGCAATGAGAGGCCCTTTGCCCTTAATGAGAGGGCTGGATGTTCATTGTGTCTTTGAGCCGAGAAATTAAATAGTGAATGTTGTTTCAGTAAAAGTCCAACAACTTCTGCTTCGTATCATTGAAATCCTCTTACATTTCTGTGTGTGACATTATGTTAAAGGAGTTCCTGGTGTAGTTCCTGGTTTGATGTTACCAGAAATGAAAAATACTCTTCTGGATAAACACAGTTGTACTTCTTCCAGTTCTCACACTCTTCCAGTAACTTTTCTTCAAGGTAAACAACTGCTCCAGATCTTCCAGTTATTGTTCATCCAGGAACAAGAGTAACTGCAGCATTATGGGCTGTGTGTGCAGATGATTCTTAAAGTTCAGTAAGCAGATTTGCCTTTGCTCTTCTAAGATTTCATGACCTTGTCAGGCATGTCAAAAGAGGTCCAAGGGAGACCCTGTAAACAAGAGAACATATCCATAAGGTAGGCTAATTTTGCCTGACACACTGGATCATCAAACTTAAGCGCCTGAAAACCATCTGTCTCAGGTATGTATAGTTGGACATGTCCACTCCCAAATCATTGCAAAGCAAACTGAAGATATGTGAATTTACTGGCTTAGTCTCAACAAAACTTCAAACTTTGGCATTTTCTTCATTGCTAAAGATACTGCAGTGTGTCCACATCATGTGTGAGGCAACCTTTAATCCACTTCCTGTAATACTTTGTCCACTTGTCATTGCTTTGGCACCATCTGTACGAATTCTGACGCATTTTTTTGTTCTCATGCCCCAACTCGTTCTC
The DNA here is from genome assembly GCA_005408345.1 of Macquaria australasica. Classification (NCBI taxonomy): domain Eukaryota; kingdom Metazoa; phylum Chordata; class Actinopteri; order Centrarchiformes; family Percichthyidae; genus Macquaria; species Macquaria australasica. The sequence goes on from SEMN01000011.1 coordinate 2,264,540, forward strand.
AGACTCATGATACATGATACAGACAAGCTAATTGGCCAAACTGGCAACATCTGTCTGTTGGTCCAGATCGCATTTCAATCATTCTAGCATCACTTAATCAGTGTAATCTGCCATGTCAATAATCCTACAAGTCACAAAGTGGCACCAAGTCAGTTGTATTTCTTGTCACTTGTGTTTGTTCTTCTTCTCCAACACCGCACAGTTCTTCACCACTACAAAAACTACTTCATAATGAAAAAATACATTCTTCATTTGTAATTTAAATGCCACAATAATAGAATTTACATAAACTGCTGTACGACCTGCAGGCACTTCACATACCACCTGTGGTACTTGATGTGTATAACAGTTGGAGAACCGCTGCAGAAGATAAATGAAGCAATTGAACACTGTAGCCCTTAATTTTTTGGAACCGATCTGCTGATAAATATGAGCTGGATTGGCCAAACCTAATAAAGGCGTAAATAACGGTCACACAAATTGTGTTTTATTGCCATTGAATCCAGATGTTTTGTTATGGGAGCATTTGGGGTAACAGGTACTGTAGGGCCTGTAGCCTCGTAAGGAACTCTCCAAATCCCTCAGCTCTCGGACCTGGTCCTGATACAGCTCATTAAACTGTGAGTATAATGCTCCCAAGGGTTTGGGCCCAGGCCCAGCTCATTATAAAGGCAACAGAAAACAGATCGCAAAATGAACCGTAATAATGCAGCGTGCCTCCAATCACTATCATCTGCTATGCTAGTTTGTCTCAAAACAAAGAACTTCAGATTGAATTTTCAGAAATGCGTGATCTTATGTAGTGTGTAAAGAAACATTTAACAGGAGACCAAAGCTTTACCTATAAGAAAAGGAATCTGTACTAGCGTGCCACAGGGTGCTCAGGCTATTACCATCAGAGTTAGTGGATGGCTGACCCCACGGGCCCTCCCAACCACGCTGCTTCCGAGCTAATGGCGTGCTCCACCTCTCACCTATCGCAGGAGGTTTTGGGGGTATCTGGCGGGACCTGCAGCACATGTGAGGCGGGAGTCTGGTCAAAGTAACCTGACCTGATCAAGAACAGATTTGAAACGCAGGTGTTTGAGAGGAAATGCCAGGGAGGTCCAGTTCTCACATGAGTCTTTAAATCAGGATGGTCCACCACTTCTTGGCAAACATTAGACTCCAGGTGCTCAAGTTTATTAAGATAATTTCATAAAAAGCTGAACAGGTCAATGTTCTGCTTAAATTGAGACATCTAACCTATGTTAATTTTATACAAACACACCACATTTGAATTGGGGTTGTTGTAATAGCTATTGTAGGTGAAAATGACTACCTTGAGAGGAGCTAAATCTTACAAATGACCTTTTAAAAATACTTTCACCACAAAGTGCTATTTTTGACTCTTATCATTTTCGGCCAAACAAACCAAATTTTATTGTTGTTCAGTGTTATTTATGTTCAGGATTCGTTCTTGGCGTTTCGTTGCTCTTTAAAGGAATACTTTGACATTTTGGGAAATACACTTTTTCGCGCTCTCGCCAAGAAACAACAATATAAATACAATTAAGGCAACAAAACCAAAAATTAACACTGAACAAAAATGACAATAAACACAACTGGTCTGTTAAAGGTGGGAAGAAATACATGAGAGTTAGAGCATACAGAAGTCACTCAAACACATGGTTACTCAGGCTCCATTTCGCTACTCTACGAGTTGCACTGAAACCACTTCACTGCCATTAATCATCATCATTTCAACAATCTCTCTCTCTGTCTGTACCTCTGGTCACCTACTTCTGCCCTGTATTTCAAGCAGGCAAAGATTAGAAGTGGTGTCAAGTATCCTGCTCTACGTCTGGCAATGTAACCTTCCTCCCGTGTTTTGACAGTCATTAATGATTGCAGATAATGCAGTGACTGAGAGTGTTAAAGCCTCTAATGGAGAGCACATCCAAATGTATGCCAAAACAAGCATTCTTTGTGAAGAGAGGACAGGATGTTACTGTAATACCTTTGACTGGTGCCAGACTGTGGGGATTGGCCTCGATGATAGTTGAGTGCAGTGGATGCCAGGCTGAATACCAAGACAGTGAATTTACAGACCATGCAGACTGAGGAAACAATGGCTTTAACAGATACCAATAAAACCTTGAAAAGCCCTCTTTTCAATGGAGATACTGCACTAAATTATACATTTAATTAAACCTTCTGTAGCTGGGGGCCAGTCATTTTTGTTTTGTCTTGTCTGGCATATTTCTGTAAACATGCATGTATGAAAAGAATGGAATCAACCAGGGGAGTTTTTGTTCTTCTTGTTTGTATTTTTAGCCCCACTAGCTTTGTAGGTCGATGGAGGGCAATGTGTGTCGATTGGTCCACCACTTTGGTCCAGGCTCAATAACTAGTGGATGGATTGCCATGAAATTTGGTACCACCATTCGTGGTAACCAAAGGATAAATTCTAATGACTATGTTGATCCCCTGACTTTTCCACTAGCGCCACCATGAGGTTGACATTTGTGATTTTGAATGAAGTGTCTCAACAAATGCCATGATATTTGGTACACACAATTATGTTCCCTTTAGGATGACTAACTAGCGCCATCATGAGGTCAAAATTTGAAATAGTCCAATACTTCTGTTTATAACTTAATACCTATAGAATTAATAACATTCCCATCAGCCTTAGATTTACATTTTGCTAATAAGATAAGATAAGATAAGCATAATTAGCAAATGTAAGCAAGCTAACATGCTACACCAAGATGGTGAACATGGTCACGTTAATATTTGCTAAACTCAGCATGTTAGCATTGTCACTGAGACTATGTTAGCATACTGTCATTAGCATTTAGCCAAACTTTTTAGGAAACCATTACCAAAGCCTTAAAATGTATTTAATTTACTCTAGCCCTAAAACTATAGATTTGTCTAAAAGAACCTAAACAATCAGACTCCAAACATAAGTGCCAGGTCAGTTTTGTTATCTGACAAATATAAAATTCAAAGTAATGATATAGAATTGTTATTTGTAGATTAACACAAAAATGTGTGTGTTTCATATGATATTGGACAAACTGATAAAAATATACACATATGCATTTTTTATCTGTTGTACACTTTTGCCTGACTGGTTTTAATTACATGAGACCCACTGGTATATTCTGATTGAGGTGTTTCCTCCCAGACAGTACATCTGCAGTACGACCCAATGCAACATTTCCTCCCTTCTATTTTTCAGTAATTTTTCTGTTTAATTGATAGTCAGGTCTGCTGATCTTTTTCCAAAGAGTATTTTTTTTATTAATGTGTCTCTGCACTAAAGCGAGACAGAAAGAGGAGAAAATTGAGGGTCATGACATGGGCCAGATTTAAATGCACAGCACTGCGGTTACATACCATACATGCCAGCCTGCTTAAGTAACCAGGACACCAGGGCCTTGAAAATGAAAAGTTCTTTGACTGAGACAGTGTGAAATATGAAGGATACTGCAGAGCTGAGATGCAGGACAGAAGCCCTGAGCAGCACTCCACCTCATTCCGGAGAGAGCTCATGTGTCATGTTCTCCGGGCTTCGACTCAAGTGTTATACAGTGCTGGATCTACACCATGAAAGGGTGGTAACCGTTGTCCTGTTAACAAAACCCGAGTCTGTGCACCGGATGTGTTTATTTTAAAATCTCCAGTAATTACTTAACTATGCCTTAAAGATATGCTCGACAGAAGAAGAATGCTGTGTGTATATTTAGAGTAAATGCTGGGATAGTTACAGTCAAAACACTATATAGCAGCGCTAATACACCACTGACATTAAAATGAACGGCTTCCTGGCACTAATGTGCTGGAAAGTCATTCAAGGGAGACCTCGGCACTCATTTTCTATTAACGTTACACAGAACATTTTCAAATCTGCGCCGTTGAGAGCTGCGGTTGGTGTGCCATCGGGAGAGCTTTCAAACAATGGACAGAAGGGGTTTCCGTTGCTTTATGATGGAGAACCTGAGCCGTGGCTGCCTTTCCATCCCAAGTGCACAGGCCGCAGTTAAGAGGAAGGAGCTGGCACCAAACGCAAAAATGTGAGGGCACACGCTCAGATGCAAAGGCGCACACGTCACTTTGATCTTCAAAGCAGTTTGATGTTCTTGCTGAAAAGACAGAATAATCTGGTCTTGTGGTGTGTTTTATCCATCAGAGGCAAGGCCAGGGAGCTGACTTTAACAGAGCAGATGGCTACAAAAGCAATAAAAAAACAAAACATGGATGTTCACTGCAGTTATACCATTAATTATTTAATCTTGATTTTAAAGGAAATCTCTGTCTAACATTTAAAATTTCTACTGAAATTTGTGGTGAGACTTGAAATGACGTGTTCAACCCAGACAAGTGGTTTCAGTGCAGCTCAGAAAACAACAAAATGAAAAGCTCTCTCTCTCTCTCTCTCTCTCTCTCTCTCTCTCTCTCTCTCTCTCTCTCTCTCTCTCTCTCTCTCTCTCTCTCTCTCTCTCTCTCTCTCACTCACTCACTCACTCACTCACACACACACACTTGGGGGAAGCTTGTTTTTTTGCAATATTGTGACTGACTTATCACGGGAGGTCCAGACTTCTGCCATATGCCGAGCCTGCAGGTGCAGGAAGCTGACAGCTCTAAACACTGGGCACATTTGGGTCTATCACAAGGTGCCTTTTGATACTCGACCCAAAGCGTTGACTTAAAAGGCTCGTTACCATTGTCTGTGAAGTTTTTTAAGCATTCAGTAAAGCATTCAGTTGAACAAGAGCCAAATGTCTGTGTAACCAAACAGCAGCAAGGGTCAGGGGGTTTAGATTGTGTCGTTTTTGATTATTCAGGCTACAAATGCACTGGAAAATATACTTCCCAGCAGATTAATTTGACATCTTTGCACCTTTATTCTGTGAAAACAATTGCAAAACGGTCTAATTGATTTTGATAAACGCAAATGACTGTTATACTGTTTCTAGATTCACTGTAACTTGAGAGGTGGACTACATCTAGGATTATCTAAATCTGGAGTTGCAGTGGAATCTAAACTTTTTCCATCCAGCTGGCATGTTTTTTTTTTTTTAGAAAAGTAAGAATTTAAAAGTGGGTGAGATTCTCATTTTTTCAGTGTGGTCCATAATTATTCTCAAATCCAGATTGCTTACATCTTCCCTCTCCACTGGGCTGGCACGCGAAGTGGAAGCTCTTCAAGTCAATGTCTCAAAGAATACCAAAAGAAAAATATTTGAACCATATGAAGAGAATGAAAAATTAATACGTTTTTTTTCACTCTGTGCAGCTGTGCGTGCTGATTAAAAACACTTACTGTACCCTTTGAACATTTTTTAGAGTGATTAAAAACATGAAAGGGCTTTTCACTGGAATCTTAAGGTTGAATCTGAAACCCCATCTCTGATAAAAAAAAAAAATTTTAAAAAGTGGAGGCTGCAGAATGTAATAAACAGTAAAGGTTTGAAACAAGGCTACTCTGACAAATATTGTCTTTGGAGGGCAGCCAGATTCTTGTGCCGATGACTCTGTGCCAGAGGCAAAACTCATCCAAGCCCAGAGTACTCTCAAGTGGGCCTGAGTGTTGTTTTGGAGTTTGAGGCAAAAGAGAATAGGCCAATGGCTCCCTGTGAGATAAACTATTATAATCCACTCAACACAAACACAGAACAGCCCAAATCTGTGTTTCTTCAAAACGTATACTGAACAGACACAAGACAGATCAGGCTTTTGTTGAATTTTGATAGGCCGTATATGAGTTGTTACTTGTGTTACGGTCCACATGCAGGTAATCCTAGTTTAGCCCAAACTCATCTAGCTTGGCTTAGTCTTTCATGTACTGTGTGCTGCCCCATTGTTGTGCTATATCCTGGCCTTTGTGTACGCTTCAACTTTCACCAGAAGGGACTTTTCGGGTAGTTTGAGTGAGTGCCAGTGTGTCTGTTAGCTTTCATACCATGCATAGTTGCATTTAGAAAGTTCGGGAAGTACCAGACTTTTATCAGTGCATGCATACTTTTTTTGCACACTTTAAATGCAAAAAAAAAACCCAAAACGAAAGTACCAGAATTCCAACACTGTCATGCTGTCTAAAAATATTGCACTCTGATTTGCATGCAAACTAAGTATTTAGTAATTTAACATGTTTTTAGTTTTTCTTGTCTTTAGCTTTGTTCTTAATCTATAAGTGACTGAAAAGTATCAGAATGCATTAATGAGCTAACCCTTAGATTATATTAAAGGAATGGTTTGACAGTTTGGGAAATACCGTTATTCGATTTCTTATCAAGAGTTAGATGAGAAGATTGATACCACTTTCATGTCTGTACGCTAAATATGTAGCTACAGCCAGCAGACGGTTAGCTTAGCTTTGCATTAAGACTGACCTCATGGATAAACGCCTAGCCTGGGTTTGTGGTTTTACAAGGCTATCTCTTGGATATAGGATATAACGTGGTAATTAGTGAGCTTTAGAGGTGCTGGTTGGCAGATTTGTTACCTTTGGAAAGAGCAAGGCTAGCTGTTTTCCCCTGTTTCAAGTCTTTATACTAAGCTAAGCTGCTGGCTGTAGCTTCATATTTAATGTACAGACAGTCTAACTCTCTGCAAGAAATCTCCCAAAATGTCAAACTATCAATCCTTTAAGTATTGTTTGTGGCACTGTTGATATTTAACTATAACTGCAGTAGAATACGTTTTACCCATCATCATTTTTGTGAGTGTGTGTGTAGTATAGCCTGAGGCCTCTCTAATCTTTCCCATGCCCTACTGTCACACAAGCACATAGTCACGTCTCAAGCTAAGGTATTTCCTCTGTCATTATTATCATTATTAATAATATTTCTTTTCATAGCGACCTGGTGAGGACCCCTGCGCTTGGCTGCATAGCTTGCATTTTTACACACAAGCTGTTTATACAGCTGCGTATCCTTCGGAGCCCGGTTTGGGCCGAGTTGGGTAACGCAGATGTTTGGGTCCTGCCTGGTGCCATCTGGTAGCTCTGGCTCCCAGCAGAACTCAGCTGGACGTGGATTTCATGGTTGATGAGGAGGGCAGGAGGTAGATATGGTGTCAGAGAGATGAGAAGTGTACAGTGTGGGAAATGCCAGAAGAAGAGGAGAAAGAACAGGAGAAGCAAGGGAAGAGGGAGGACAGAAGTGTGACGAGAAAGTGCAGAGAGCTGAGAAAATGAAAGGGGGCATTAGCTAAGAAGTGATGGAGGAGGGGGATAAAGTGGTGAGAGAAGAGAAAAGAAGAGGGATTTAGGTGTGTAAGGAGGCAGTAAGTGGATATAGGGCAGCAGAGGCAGTTGCATGGAGGGCAGGAAAAGTGGTAGTGGGGGAGAGACGGAGAGGTGGATGGTGGGAAATTGGTGTGTGAGGGGGACACAGTGTTGTGCTGAAAAAAACCTCACACATGTAATGCTCATTTTCTCACTGACTTGAAAAAGTAACATGGTTCTCTCTCTGTATGGTGAGTAAGATTTACAACGCGTGCTTCATTGAAACCCATTAAACACACAGGCTATAACTTCCAGAATGCAAGTATCAAACGAACAGTGACAACTTTATTAGTACACCAAACCATGCTTTGAGATATGGGTTATTTATCAGTGGTGACACACTGCAGATACACGCCATCTTCGCATCATTACAGCCAAATCCCAGCCAGAGCCTGTTCTGGCTGGGATGCTCACAGTGACAATGCTAATATATTGATGTTTAGCAGGTAAGATGTTCACCAAGTCTTAATTTTTGATTATTAACACTAAACATCAATTACAGCTGAGGCTGATGGGAATGTGATTGGTTTTGCAGGTATTAGGTCTGATGAAAAGTTAAGGGATCACCAAAGTTGTTACAATCTGGGTACCATGAATGTCTGAACAAAATTTGTTGAGATGTTTCAGTCTGGACCAAAGTGGTGGACCGACCAACAGATATTGCCATCCTTAGAGCCATGCAAGCATAGTAAACAATATTTTAAAATGTGAGTCGAGAAGTTGTCAGAGCTTTGACAATCGGAAAAATGTAACTAATTGATCAAAGTCAATTTTGGTTCTGCTAGCTTACAGGTAAACATCTCTGCGGAGCTATGCAGAGAATGGTGTTACAGGTAACCCCTGATCACAGAAGCTCGCAGAGGAGCCTATGCACACACCCTCTCAACAAAACGTTGTGCACGGCAAGCAAAGTGGTTGGTTGATCCAACCCCTGACAAGAGCGAATATATGAAGAATGAAGAAAAAAAAGTTATACAAGTTCCACATTATTACGGAAGCGAGCATACGGATTGCTAAACCACGTGGATTAGCAAACGGTGGCTGCGGACTCAAGTTCATGCCGTCATCTTAAAGATTGTAATCTGTAAAATTATCCTCGAAATCTTTTAAATATTAAATGATAAATTATCAAAATGTACAGTAACGTTAGCTACTTATTTTGCAGGTGTTGCTGTTGTTTGAGCTGAGGAGGTTTTGGTGCAATCAGACAGAATAAAAGCCCGTTCATACAGAACATGGCTAAAGTATAACCTTTTCAAGGCTTTTGAACATGAAAAAGTTCATTCTTAACTGCTCTTGACTCATGAACTTTTACATCAGTAAACAAAGAACTTATGGGATATCGCCAGAAAACATCACTGATCTGAGAACTGTTCTTCACCATATTGAAAGGATTATACATTTTGATTGCAAACATATTCCCAGCAGGTTTTTGTTGAGTGAATTAGTCAGTCAATCAGCACAGCTGTATACAGCTGTATCATGTTGAAAGAGGGTCAGAACTAAGAAACATCTGGACAATTACTGCTCTTCAGGCTTTTGAACAACAATCATGTGACTTTGGCACTGAGAGGTCTGTGCCATCTGACTTGTCATACTTGTCTGAGGGTTCCATCTGGACAAAAAGTTAGTTACAGAAAAACATGATTATGCACACATGCACACAGCACACAGTGCTTAGGAATATGTAATCAGTGCAGGGAGCCCTGATGTTGGCTTCAGTGGTTGTGATTTTCTGACAGAATTCATCAGAAATAGTCCAAGCTTACTGGTATTTTTAGGTAGCAAGATGATTGAAGAAGACAGTTTGGAAAGCTAAGTAGAATAGCAGACGGTGGCAAGAAGTGGACAGAAAATGAAAAAAAATTGAGGACGTTTGGAACAAACAAGGAATGGGTCAAGAATATACCAGAGGTTTGTTGAATCCTCTACAAAACACCTCAGTTTTTTCTTTTAACTGATTATTTTCTATATTATCACTCATATGTTTTTACAATGAAACCCATGCAGGGATCCCTATCACAGTAAATACCAACTTTGTCCTTGAACCTTTTGAAATGAGTTTGATTTCCTACCAGACAACAACTGGCCCACATGAGGAAATGGAGGTTGCCGCGACAGACACGTTAAAATGCCATATCGGCTTCCTCCATTGAAAAGTCCATGTACTGTCTGCGGATCGTAGCCTTGGGCCACGTCAGTCCCTCCCTCCTCACTGCCTTTCCTGTCTATGCCCCTGCCACTCTTTGATTCAGCTCAGCTGTAATAACAATAAATCAAAGGTTTACAGGTTGTTTAGGGTGGAGGGGAAGGAACGTGGGAGTAGAACTTTATTTCATTTAACCTTCATTTTGCAGGAACCCACTGAGATTAGCAGTCTCCATTAACTAGAAAAATAAACCACAGTGCACATGAGTAAATAATACAGTTAAAAGACAATCATAAATCTTTCAAAAGTAAAAATATACATAAGCAAAAGTAGACTTAAAGGAAGGCCAACTCATTTTTGATTTTGATGAAGCAGTCTGGAAGTAGGAGCGGGAAGTCGAGGACGTTATCCTCCCAGACGAGGGTGTGGCTTTATAAGGCTTTATAAAGCTTATCCTGAAGGAACTTCCTTAAGAGTTGTTAAAGGTCCAATTTGTACAGCCCCATAGGAAAAAATGACCACAATATAACCTGCAAGGTGTGACTCAACTATTGTATTGGCAAGTGTTGACATTTATGGCTTTGAAAAGTCACGTTCCAGGTTGTGTTTAGGTCTGTGTTTTTGAATAAAAACTCACATTCACTTGGCCTTTCATGACTCAGATCCCCATCTGGATGCCTCCATTTTCTACAACCAGATACCCCTGAACTTAAAAATTATTTGAGACCTAGAGAGGCTTTCCCAGAACTGGCATTTGGTTTATCTCAAACAGGTGGTCCCATGGCCTTGTGCAATTGGGAGCTACCAAAATGACTGATAGACATTTAAACCTCTCCAGGAGGAGGAGGAATCACATGTAGCAGTGGAAAGGCAATGTGAGAACCCGTCCACCAGGGCAGGTTTTCATGCCAGCTCATTGGTAGTGAGTGATAAAACGGATTCATAACATGTGGATGCATATGCCACTCTTCTGGTGATGGTCCACTTCATGAAGGACACATATTGCTGCAGTAATCTCGGGATTCGGGACTCGGGACTCCTTCAAAGATTCCCACCTGCCACGTCACTAGACATGCATTATTCAGATAAAACTGCACACTGATTCTTTCTGCCACATGTAGGTGACATTTTGGGAATTAGGGGCATTTTTAAAGGCCCTGCACCAACCCCTGAAGGTGTTTTCAGTGATGTCGGCTGATGAGACTCCTGCTCAGGTTTAAGGTGGGCTGGGACATGCGGGTCACTGGATTTCTCGAATTAATAAGAATGATAAAGGTGTAATTTGTTCCACTCTAACAGGTGCTGTGGGAAATAATAATACACACATAAAATGTATCACACATATAAAATGTATCAAGCAGTACAAAGACGAGTCAGCATAGTAAAGGAGGTGACAGCTGGAGGAACAATAAAAGTACCTAGTGTACCCTGTTTTTTTAAAAACAGGAGTAGCTGCAGTCAGATACTATTATTTACTGATCTGAAACATTGGGCCTATGGGAATTGGCAGAGAATCTAGAATATGACAAAATTAGTTATTGGATTGAATTTGCCAAAAAAGAAATATAATGGTGTCTGGACCAAGATGTGAGAAAACAACCTGTCCACCAAGTCAAGGTCAATGGGTGGCGCCATGTATTAGGCTCCACAACAGGAGGAGAAAAAGGAGGGGTGAGAGAAGTGTATAAAAGTGAAGACCTGTACACTGTATGATCAGTCACTCCATGGAAGGACTCGTATTTGCTGTAATTTGTTGATTCTGCAGTAAACTCTATTCACATCTGAACTCATCTCGACTCAGTTGTCTTTTGTTGAAGTTTATTAGTTAAGTACAAGTGTGGTGAAGATCTGAAGAACATCTGGCCCATCTTCGAGATTTTCCTTCCACAGTGCAACCAAGCTAACATTAGAGTCAAGGAGATGTTAAACAGTATGTCGAGTATTGTCTCCTTTGTCTCTCTTTTTTCACATCTTCAATCTGTTCACCAGCCAAGATTCTATCACTGAGTTGACACTGTACGAATAATCCAAACTAAGTGTGTACTTATTCTTGATAGGCATGCAGGATTTCATTACCGGAAGGTTATACCAGATAAAGACAAACAAATCTAGACTGTTTAATTTTGTATGTGTGTGACAATATTGTGCAAGCAAATGCTGCTGTCAGATCTGGTGTTTATTTTGCAGTTATTGATTACCAAAGATGTACGGACACAAATGGACATTTGGTTTAATATTATATAAAGATAAGATAAAGATATATTCTAGATATCTTCTCAGGATTTAAACCTCTAGTTGGTGGTCCACTAGGTGGCAGTGTATTCAAGTCTGTCTGCCAACATCTACTCCAAAACTCTCAAAAACTAATTTTTTTTACTCTTCTTTATGCATTTGTATCCATGATGAGGATTGAATTTAAGTATTTTTGGGTTGCTGAGTGCATTTCAAGGAAGTTTTTTGTAGGTTTCTGCAGTCAGATAGGCATATTTATCTTACTGGAATCAGTGTGTAAAGATTGCATCAAACTGTGAAGATTTAGAGACATGTGTGTGAACACGTGTTGTCTCTGCAAACAGAAGCCCTGAACTGAACCTAACCTTAGTCATAGTGCAACACTGAATTTAAATGGGCCACCCCTCCTGTAAGAGTGTGTGTGTGTGTGTGTGTGTGTGTGTGTGTGTGTGCAGAACTGGAGTTACTGTATGTTTGGGTGGGACACTCCTTGGAAATGTGTTGCTGAGAATCTCCAGGAAACTCACATCAAAGAATAGAGTTTTACATCTCAATGTGTATTAAAAAGACAGCCCATGACTTTGAGCTTGGACCTGTTTTTCATGTCACATCAGAAAAACTGCTGGATCAAAAAATCTCTCTCTCTCTCTCTCTCTCCCGCTCTGTCTTGCCACAGACAGTTAAACTTTTACTCCTTCTCTTCTCACAGAATCCCAAAACAATTCACCCCGTAAAAATCCAGACTCAGTTTGCCATATGTGAAAATGTATGGCTCCCACGGGTGCCCTGAAGGAAAATTACTGGCCGTGAGACAGCGATAGAAGATCCTTGTTTTCTTGCTTTCCTCTGTAGAAAAAAAAGAAAAGAATGAATGTGCATGTACTCAGTGGGACTAGATGTAGTTTTGATGTGGCTCGGTGGTGCTAGTCAGGCCTTGTTATCCACAGTATCCTTCAGTCGGTAAACCTGTCAGAATGGGGAAGCACACCAGGCTGTTCCTGCCAATCGTGACTACATCTCTATAAGGAAAGGGTGTTTTTTTTTCAAACTGGGAAGTGGATTGTTGAGAAAAGAGGGGGTTCAGAGGAGACAAACACCATTTGGTGCTTTCATTATTCAATATTTCCTCAGGTTTTTCATGAAACTGAGACCAGTGTTACTGGTTTGATCCAGTTCTTTAGCACATGATTTATAGTATAAAAAATTTGGAAATAAACGCCCATTAGTGTGTTCTTTGGGTTATGTTAGATGTGGGGTGCAGGTAAGTATGACTCTAAGTACCTAAATCCCTTTTGTAAACACTGCTACAGTGGCTGCATGCCAATTATCAGCACTTCTCAATACATGACATGAATAATATGTTTATCATAGCCCTGTTTATTTATTTTTAATCTGTGACCATGGTGTCTTTTTGTTGAAGCTGGCTGTTGTCAGACATTGTTTCCCTGTTTCTCTTCACATATTAAATCATCTTTATTTTATTTATTTTTGTTTGTTTGTTACTGATGACCCTGCATTATGGGATAATGTTTAGCTCTGTTAGCTGCCTCATGCTACTTTAAGCACTCACACACTGGACTGATGGCCAGGCCTCTTTTATACCTCATGGTGATAATTGGCACTAATATGAGCCACCTTAGTAGCAGTAATTAGGTTCCTTCAGAGTAAAAGTCCTAGGCCACTTAGATCACATTACAGGCGTAGTGTCCGTACATTCGGTATGACAAGTCTTCAGTACCTTTTTGGTTTATAAAGTGTTTTGAAATTTTGAGTAAGGACAGAGAGAGGAAAAGAAAGTGTGAGAATGACTCTTGATTCTTCTGTTTGTCACTCAGCCCGAGGCAACCTCACATCAATAACTCTCCTTGTCCTGTTGTGCTGAATCATTTCACTCAGTTAGCTGAGAGTTAACATAGAGTTGCATCCCCTGAAGACAGTGAGTTCTTACAAGTAAAAGGTCATTTAATTTCACAGTTTGTTGTAATATTGTTTTTATACAGAGTGAAACCATACTGTGACTAACAGTCTGCAATGGGTAAAAGCTTTACTTTCTACATCCCAACAAAATGCAAGAAACCAGAAGTAAAGGGTGCAAGTCTGTGACTTACTCGAGATGCATGCACATTTGCATGTATTCTATACACTGCATGAAAGCACAAACATACCATTTATGATGTAAACACATATACAGTGCAAACACACATGCACACTTGAGCGAGCCATTCAAACTCAGCTGTGACTGATCACCAATGTGGTTTGTTATTAGAGTTGTGTCCTCTGTGAGGTCAAAGGTCATAGGAGCAGTTGGATGTGGTGGGTGTAGATTGCACACATTAACACGGATGTTTGAGCAGTGTGACTCGTATGAAAATGTTTTGTCATTACCAGTGACGGATATGTCAATACTGTACATGCATTTACTACAACAAAACGATTGGATGATATGAGCTTTATTGGCAGATATTCATATTGTATATATTTGGGTTATTATCTAATTTCCCAATAAAAGCGGCAAACTGTACTTGATGTGTCAGTTCACGTTTTGTAATGGCCTTGATCAAAGATGTGTACACAGTAATGTGAGCCTGAGCTTATGTCACACACTATTCTCTCCTGTTTTTGTCCTGTAACAGTACATTAAATAAGTGAAAAACATGTTTTCAGTGAAAAATCTAACCACATCTGTCAACTGTCAGCTGTGTACATGTGCAACTGGAGTTTATATATGTTTATTATAGGCATTATGTTTTAACTGTGTAAGGGACTCAATGGCGACTTAAGTATTTTTGTTGTCATCGTTGTTGTCATGTTCAGCTCATTTGCAAACAATGTCTTTACACCACAGCTGCAAATCTCAGGCCTTGATTTGGTTCTCTAGTGGAAAATGTGAATGTTGAAAATGATGGGAAACTTTTACTACACCAACATGTAAACTTTGAAGAAACTAATTGTGTGTCATTATGCCCGCTACATTGCTCTGTTACTCTTCTGTGTTTATTTAACTGAAATCAAACCCAAAAAGCTTCACTCTAATTGTGTGGTTTATTTTATGTGTATAAAGCAGCGCCATGTTCCTTCAAGCTTTGGATCGTGTTCCCTGATATCTCTCAATGCGCCACTTTGTGCACGGACTACTTGCATGTCTCTGTGCAAAACATTTGGATCAAAAAGTAGTTTTAAGCAAAACCAACAATGCCCTCTCCCGCCATAAATTCCTGGTTTAACATTTGATCTGAGTGGTAATATGTGCTGCCACATAATATAGGCCAGTCCATATTGCTTTTGTACTTCTGTCAAGCGCTTCAAATTGTTCAAACGGCTTGTTGTGACCAAGCTGAACCATGAAAATTAAATGGCCCGTGTATCAACAAGTAGGCCACAAGCGCACATCACCTGTGTCTGGTTTGTGTCATGCAGGGACTGATATAATGGCAGCGAATGGGCCCCGGTGCAGCAGTTGGGATGAGTGCTGAAAGACGGAGCTGACATATGTCTCTTTTTATCTAACTGAGAGAGGGGCGATGTGGCAAACCTGGATTTCATAAGCGGCCCACTCTCTGACTCAGACCGTTAGTGTGTGGTAAGGCTGCACGTCTGTTGGGAAGAGACAGAAAGAGGAGGAGAAGCTAGAAGTGATTCTGTGGTATGACCAGTAAGTGGAGCGTGGACGAACCCAGTGACCTGGACATCCTCCTTCTTCTTCTATTCACGCTCCTGCCATGTCTTTCACCACATGTCTATCATGTACCCACTTTTAATAATAGGCCACAGCATGTGAGTAATGTGTTAGAGTGTACTGGCATGCCTGCAGGATGCGCGCGCGCGCGCGCGTGTGTGTGTGTGTGTGTGTGTGTGTGTGTGTAGTATTGATCAGGTGTCTGTTGATGTAGAGAGAGCTGGTCAGGACAAGTTGAATGATGCAATCACTCCACGTACATTTGTCTCCTTTTGGCTTTTCTTGTCCAACTTTTCTGTCAGTTATTAACTTTGCAAACCAGCTGTGAAACAGTTCACATCATTCTCACTGAATACATCTACATTTTGCTGCTAGGGATTCTACCTAAAACCAACTGATGAAATATTTTACGTGATCTACGCTGGTTAGGGTTTTAGGGGTTTTAGATACTGTGGGTGTGTGTGTGTGTGTGTGTGTGTGTGTTTGTGTGTCGGGGGTCTGAACTTGACAGTTATAGTTCCTCATTATTCAGACCTCAGCAGTGGTTTCACAGCCCTGTGCGGTTTGCTACACCAGACAGCAGTTATCAACAGTCTATCTCTCTCTGTATCATACACCCACCCCCTCTGTCGTTCAAACACAACCCACTCAAGATGCAAACAAGTGTTAACATGTCAGCAAATGTTAGCGCTTTCTGCGTGGAGTTAATATCAATAACATTTAGATGTTTTATGTGAAATATTTGCCGATGTGTGGTTTAGTTTTGATTCAAGTGGTTGTCCAGGTTTATCAGGGTTAGCAGGCCACAGATAGCTGCTTGTGAATAACAACATTCAAATGCCATGGTTTCAGTTTTAGTAAAAACAGTTGGTTATCAGTGCGTTGGGTAACATAGGTTATGTGCAGCATAAATCTGTCACAGCTGTGCTTATAGTCACTCCACACTGTCCCTGTCCTGCATGTAACTCATTAGCGTCTGTCTTTGATCATGAATCTGTGTGTGTGTGTGTGTGTGGGTGTGTGTGTGTGTGTGTGTGAGAGAGAGTGTGTGTGTGTCTGTGTGCGCTGTACATGCTTGTGTGTGCAAACTGTGTGTCCCAATTTCACGCTGTATATATTACTATACATTTTAAATACACACTTATGTGCTAATCTCCATGGTATAATGTTTTTGCAGTTAACATACCAATGCACTCTGCAGTTTTACACTATGAGGAAATGATTCAAGACACGTGCTGACAGACATCCATCAAGCTGCAACTTTGGAAAGCTACTGCCAGTTTCAAATTTGGAAACTTATCAATGCACCAAAACCAAAGAGTTTTTCCAGAGATGCAATACCATATTTTTTTGTTTTCCAAGATCTTCCCGGAGCTGTCTCACCACTGTCCACAATTAGTTTTAATTATTTCCAGCTGTGAGTTGTTGTTTTTTTAAAGTTTTTTTTTTTTTCCCATTTCTATTGTGCATTTGCATTTCGGAACAATAGTGTGCATCAACAGCATGCACATTTACTTTGCATACTGACATTTTTAAAAGGTCCCCTGGGGAGTTATGTTTATATTCATGTATCCTCAAATGCATCTCCTTCCTCATAAAACAACTTGTAAAGCCAATTTTTTGAATATTTAAATCCTGCATTGATTATATCTGTGTTTGCATGCTAGCAGTTTTCTTCTTCAATGCACATTGCTACACTTCTTTGCGAGTTTCCTCCACCAACTGTCACTCAGTGGAATAGTGTGAAACCACAGTAGGGATGTATGTCGTGTCAGGCGCATGAACGAGTTGCAAACAAAACAGGACTCGCTCATAAAAACATTGCTCCATAGCGCTACTAGTGGCCAAAAACTCCACAGGGTGCCTTTAAGTATTCTTAAAAAGGCACACCACATTTTTATACATTAAGATCAGTTTACTCACCACTAGGATCAAAAACAGTTGGGGTGTAGGGATACATGCACTTGAATTGCATTATGGGAATTGTAGGATCCAGCATTTTGGGAGCTTGACCTATATTAGGGACTAAAAATCAGGATATCTCAGCCAATACTAAATCGCTAAAGTCCCCCTTTAACTAGTACGTGGTATGGACTTGGGACAGTGTATGTGCCAGTGTGCCTGGCTTAGTTAGCATGTCTTTAACTGTGCAGTAGTGGTGGATATCTGTTTGTGAGGATTAGCCTGGCCCCACTGTTGTCTTGTAACATGAAAACATGTGTAACTAAGAGAAAGAGAAAGAGCTTCAGAGGGTTATGGTGAAAGGGAATGAAAGCGTTAAGAAGGGTCTGTGGCCGAAAGAAAGTCAGACAGACAGATGAAAGAAAGACAGATAGACAGAAAGAAAAAAAAGAACAAAAAAAACAGCAAAACATTCAGTAACATTAGTCAGAGGGACATATTTTGCGACTTGACTGTGTCGTGTCCTTGTGTGCACACCGAGGACAGCGGCAACTGCGCTCAGATGTCCGGGAGGCCTGGCAGCGTTTAAACTCTGTAGCTTTGCATCACGTCTCACGAGAGATGAGAGGATGCAGAGCCTGGCCAGGGGTCAAAGGCCAGAATTGCGCTCTCTCTGAGCTCCGATCGAATTACAGACGTCTGAACCCACTGACACATCGGCGTGTGATGAAAGGCTTTGCTGACTCATTTGAAACCCCAAGGAGAGGTTATTTATTTGTCAGCGTCAGGCTTTTAAAATTAGAACAAAGAGAAGAAGAAGGAGGAAGAGGACATCAGTGAGGCTTATATTTGCTTGTGAGTCATGCGAGGAGTTGTGGAAACAGCATGTTAGTCCCTCTGTCTTTTCTTGTTGTTGATAGCAGAAGCATTGTCCGTGACACAACATATACCACATAAATAAATAGCGTTTTAATCTGTTTTTGGTTTACTCAGCAACATTGGTGGCATCAAAAGTATTTTGTCAACATCCAGATGAAAAGTTACAGGTTAAATCCCTAATTTGTCCAAGTTTCATGATGTTTTTTGGACACTTTTCTCTATTGTCCTCCTAAATTACCCAAAAACCTGACAATAAAAACATAACTACTTAAGGTTTAAGGAAAATCTTAGGGACCTATCTTTTCTGCTTTGACATTTGACACCATCAAAGTAACACAAAACACGCGTACGATATGAGACCAGATTACTGAGCTGCTTGATATTTTGCCCGGGTCAAGACCTCTCACTTTAATCTGCCTTCACCGCCACACTTAGGAGCTTTCATCCCTACAGATCCTCCTATTGTCTGTAACTGCCGTTTGTCATGTACGTCACACCTAACCCCGACATCCTTTGACCCTGCCGGTCTTTTGTACGAGACACGCCGCTGTCAGATAGATGGATGTTTTTCTGTTTTGCTGTAAAGACTTTGGTTAGTTCCTACAGCTGCCTGATAACCCCATGGGGCCGAAAATGGCTGACGGTGAGCATTCTTCACATTCCTGCGGCAGGAATGTTCAGTTTTGGGACTTTTTTATTTTGGGAATCTGGTGACATCATGCATCATATCCTGGTGTCAGACAAACAGCTCTGGAGACGCACAGACTCCTCCGTAGGGGTCTTTTGAAGTCCAAAAAATGCAGGAAGTTTCTGAGCAAAGGTCATTGTGATGATGCATCGCGCCCTAACACACTTTGAATGAACTTGTTGATGTATATAGGCTGTAATGGATTCTGTGGCCCCTTATCTGAAACCAGTTTACCTTGGCTTTGAAGTAAAAACTTTGGTTGTAAATTAACCATTTGCTAAACCCCTCCCCGAAAACAGCGGTTGTCCAGTCGTAGCTTAGCAACCGTTACTAGGCTCAGCAGGCCTGTCAAGCTTTGGATTTCTCCACCTGCTGAAGCAGAGTGCGTTGGGCTGTAGTAAGAGTGACACTCGCCATTTAAAGAGTTTGGAGGGTGGTGTCTCTTTTTAACCTTTCTAAAGCCAAAAACACAAGAGTGTAAGTGGAATGGATTAGACAGTTTGTTTGTCTGTTCTAGAGTAAGGTGCAATCATTAGCATTTCCAGCTAACTACCTTACTACCTACAGTAGTAACCTAATCCAGCGTTACTTCCAAGGCCAAGGAGCACTTCATAAACTACGTTAGTTTATGGGATTATAGGTTACGTTAAAATAAAGAAGTCACACTCACGACTAGCACATCCACTGTGTAGTTTTTCCCCACTGTGTGAGAGCTGGTCCTGAGCGCTACTATATCAGCGTGAAGGGCAATGCTAGCAGCTCTGTCCTGCTCTTTATTAGATTTGGGGAAGTTTACACTCCAGCAACCGCAGCCAGTGTTACCCGACGTAGCGATTTCTTTTTAAAAGGAGTCAGCAGGAAATATTAAAAAGTCAGCGGACAGCCATGGTCGCCAGCTAGAAATGAGAAGCTGTGTTTCAAAAATTACTAAGAAGTTTTAGTGGTAAGTCTGCTACCATTTTCAGTCTTAAATGAATAAGTGCAAGAATGAAAAGCTTGACAGGCGCAGCAACTGGACTTAAGGGGGGCGAGGCTTAGCGAATGGTCGACTGAGACGTGACATTTGAACAAGGTGACACAAATGGCAAAAATGATCAGCAGTGATAAATATCACCATAAAATCTATGTTTTGTCATGTCATGTTAAATCATGAATCAAAATTGTCACATTGGGTTTCTTCAAGTGCAGACTTTTTCTCCTTGTAATAAAAGACAAAGCAATGCTATGACATAACCAGACACTTCACACACACTCATTCACTTACACATAGAAATATAATCTCATCCCTAAATCCTCCTTAATTCAATGGCTTACACACGTCAAACCCAGACATGGTTTTGTAACTGTAATGCTTTAGGGGATGAAGGTGAATGTTTTTCTAGGTCTTAGCTGATCAAGTGATGAGACGGTGAAAAGCTCAATCAGCACCTCGGCGGGGCCAGGTTGAGAAAAAGGAAGTTTTCTCTGACACCTGAGTGCAAAGAGAAGAAAACGCTGCAGGGATCATTTAAAGTAAGAGACAGGTGTTTCTGTTGTATCATTTTTGTACCTTTTTATGTTTTTGTCTTCAATTAATGTCACCACTTTGTGTTATCTAAAGTGTCTTTTTCGATCTGCTCCAAGTCACAAGGGCGGATGTTTGTCAACTTAGGATTTAAACCTTCTTGTTGGAGGTCTATCTCACCACTTGGCCAACTTGCAACCAAATAAAACACTATTATTGGTCTAGATTATGCTACACCCATTGGAGAGTATCTGCATGACACATGTAGACACTTTTAACAGAGGCGAAGCAGCTCCATCATGGCAGGTTCAGACACATAAAGCAAAATGCTAATTGTCAGTCGAAGGGGGGAGAAGAGGGAGATTCAGGGAGTGGCAGGGAGAGACTGGCAGAGACGCGGGGATGTTTGCAAAATCCTTGGAGCAAATATCTTCGCTGTCTCCCTGTTTTATCCCGTCTTGACTGTCTGGCTCATCTATCCCTCTTTTCTTTCTCTTTCTATCTCTCGGTTTCTCCATCAGTGACCCAACCCAGCTCGTCTATTCGAGTACATGTTCAGTTTTTGTTTTACATGTTTTGCATTGGTCCCACATTTCCTGTAGCAAGACATAAAACAGAAAAGGACATAACACAAGAGCCAGAAGACATCTTAATGTAGATTACAGAACTTTTTGCTGTGTTAATGCAAAATTTACCACCATTTACTTAGAGGAAGCTCTTTTGGCAGCTTTAAAACTTAAGATTATAAACTTAGTTTCTTTCGTTAATATTTAAGATATTCTGGCAAGTTCTGTGTCCTCACAATTGGGAAAAGTCTTTTTAGAACTGATGACCTGCACTTTTTGTGTTGTTGTTGTTGTATTGTTCATTTGTTTATTGGAAGCTCAACATGATACCTGATTTTCTCTAATGGAATTAGCAGCTACTGCCCTTCTCAGGTAATTCAGCAGTACCTTAAGACTTTGGTGATACAACCAATGCTAAGCTAGGGGTGTGATTTTAAAATCAAATCCGACCAATAGATGACAAAATCAAATTAAAGCTTAAAATTGTAATATTCGCCTGTACATTTACAGTTATTGGAGATGGTGAATGTTTATTAGGCTTGTTGAGTCACTGTCAATGCCATCTTGCTTCTTCTGGTTCAATTAAGTAATGAATTCATGGTCACTGTACCTGGTCAGTTGAAGACATTTTTGCTGCATACCAACGACAATTCTTGCACCTGACATATTATTTGGGTGTGCACAAACTATGTGGTAGCTCTGTATACCAATCACAAGGAGCAATTAGTCATTCAGCAGGACAATTACACAGTTAATTAGAGACTTCATCAGTCAGCAGTGAGGGAGCGGTTCAGTCTGTCAGGCAACGTTTAGTGTTCATAATATCCCTGTTGGTTAGGTTTCAGTTTGTGACCACTGTTTCTCTTTGTCCCGACTTTTAAGACTTATTTTTGCTCTTGCCATATTAAATAATTTTGCAGCTTTTTTGATTGGATGCAGCTGCACTTTGGGAACAGATTACTTAAGATGTCAACATGAGGCAAAAAATCGTGCTCTGCTGTCTCATGTTGCTTTTGAAAACTCACATTTAGAGCACTGATTGCCAGACCTCTTTTATAACTGACAAAAACTGTGATTTAGTTCCTTTTTCCATGAGGTGTTTCAAGCATCTGTCATCTGTTGAAGCGTCTAGCCATTTCATCACTCAGCCAGTCCACAAGGGAAGGGTCTCATTCCTAAATTTGATATCTGTTTAAAAACTGCAGCATCTTCTCTTACAAAATGACTGCTGGGATTAACGTTACTGATATTAAGGTTGACTGTCAAGAATAAAATACTTTAATTTTAAGGTATATAATCATCTGCACTTTGTAAGTATTCAACATGTGGTGACAATGTGCATGCAAAACAGATGTACAGTGTGTTGCAGTGAAACCCTTCAGACTGACTTGTCCAGCAGCCAGCCAGGCACTCAGTCCGTGTTCTCCAGCTCCAGTCCTCACCCCTCAGGGACAGCAGTTGGCAGACCGCCCTGTGTTTTCGTCTCAGACACGCTATGCCTGTCTGCCACTCGCGGTTCCTCTCGCTGCAGTTTCTCGGCCTCAGCCAATCCCGGTGCGTTTCAGGTCGCCACAGAGGCCAGACAGGGCGGTGTCCTCTCTGCAGACGGAGTGGAAGAGGAGCTCACGTGAGGCCTGTTTATTTGTCAGAGGAGAGATAGAGAGAGTGAAAGATAAAGGAAAATGAGACAGGAGAGAGAGAGAGAGAGAGAGAGAGAGAGAGAGAGAGAGAGAGAGAGCATGCCTGTGAAATGAAGTTGAGAAAATTTTAGTTGGCGGGAAAATCAGGAAGGGAGAAGGGAGGGGAAGAGGGATATAGGGAGGGGAGGGGAGCAGAGGGGAGTGAAAGGAGGAGGAGGAGGAGGAGGAGGAGGGAAGCAGCACACAGCACTGGACTCTGCATTTATGCTATATATTTCCACTCATCAGCTGTTAGTCATTGCTTTGGCTCATAAGCTGCACACTTTTCTCTACGTGACCAATTACTTTACCCAACCAGGGACTTTTATTTGATTATACTGGTTGGCCTTTCTCTCTTTTAAGGAAAATCTGGTGATTCAATTACTTTATTCAGTTTTCCAAGGTAAAGGAGTTGTACCTTTTGGAGGAGGAGAGGGAGAAAGAGAGATCATGCAAAGCGACATCTAACAAAAAGGACTGTTATGGTGTCTATCTTTGGCTGTTCAGAGGACAATTCCAGCCACGAATCTTAAGGCATCTGTCCCTGATCTAAGAATCTCTCATTTATTTTGGCAAATGACATCAAAGTCTTTTATTTCACTTGTTTATGTCTACATTTTGAAACAATAAAAGAGAACGGGAAAGCCACACTCTCATAACTCAGAGTTTTCCTATAAACCAGCAAACTGCCTCTTTCAGGATAAGGTAAAGTTAGTCAATGAGCAGTTCCCTGACTGGCATTTTAAGTATCTACGACAGGTGTTACAAATTAGGACAATCAACTTGAGAGGCCACTACAAGGAAGACCTGAAAAAAACACACGTAACGGCATAAAAAGCGGCATTGTAAATAAAAATGGCATAAAAAGCGACGTGAAAACTGTCAGGACGCCGTATTTTACGCCAATTTATGTACCAAGGACGTGTGCCGACCTGGCGACATTTGATCCCTTTGGCTTGCCATAATATGGGTTTGTCACTACGTGCAACACCTTTCACATTTATAGTAATTTGATCCTTTGATAACTTAGAAATATTGATTAATGCGGGCTTTAAGACTACTTGTCAGTGCAGTAAATAAAGTATAGGTAAACAGTAAATTAAAGTGTCCATCATTTTACTAAGGCAACAGCTGTAGTTCAGTACAGTATAGCCCATTCTTCTTCACACATTGTTCATGTACATGATTTTGTTTGCTTTTTTCTTTTGTTTGTTTCTTCTTTGCACAGTGATTCTTATCACTTATTATTTACAATCCACTCTATATCTTGTGGTGTGCATGTGACCATTAAAAATCACTGAGTCCTGTGAGTGGACTAACATAGTTTCCTCTGGAATGCATAAATGACACACAAATGACATATTATGTTTTCTGTTGCGTGGATGACAGTGACCTCTGTCTCTCTAACCACACTGTGATCTTTGATATTTGTATTCACTGTATATTTGGGTGATTTATGTTGCCTGTTTGGTTGTGTAGCTTCATGCTCTGCCAGCAGCACCTGTTTTGTTTCCATTTGTGGCCATCTCTGTCAGTATACATCTCTTGAAAACCACATAAAGAAGGAGGAGCACACGGGAAGTCATGATTTCACTACTGTAATGCTGAAAAAATGTCTTTGTCAATGGATTTTAATTGTCTTCTTATGACTTTCTTACAAAACTCGTGCCAGAAAATGTCCAAACAGCCAGTACAATCCAGCAGAGGCAGAAAACAGATTTTTTTTTTTTTTTTTTTTTAAACTTGCCAAGCTCCACATTGCGGATATAAATCAGCCTCAGGCTTCATGTCCTGTGTGGATGATATCCCAACTGTCTTTGCAGCGGCTCCCCTGCCCCTGTTTTCTCTGCACAGAGTCTTGGTCGGCCTCCAATTAAAGCACAGGCCCCTTTTTACTGGCTCCCTTCTCATTTCCATCACTATCACTTCACCATTCGGATCTGCTGTGGGCTTCATTTCTCTCTGTCCCATCCAAGAGGTCAAAACGTGGTCATACAGTTATAATTTAAAAAATCTGGGAAGAAATGAAGGCAAATCATCTAAATATTGTGAAAACAAAGGGGACATGCAGTCTCTTTTGATAACATATTGACCAGCTGAGCTTTATTTTTTTTATTTTGCTCAAATTGTAAAACAAAGGAATTATGTTGTTCTTTTTTAATAAAGCAGTCAAACTCTATTGGTTATTACATCAGCTTCATAATGTAATGTAATTTGCATTACTTCACTCGCTTTGAAGGTTTCCCTAAGCCAACATGGACTCACACAGGAAAGAAAAGCCTAATTTTCTTCACCCATAGGTGACCCAGGTCTGATGTCTTTTCCATGTTTAGCCTTTAATGTATAGATCACATACAGCTCATTATTGCTTCTGTAGAAATCCAGACATCAAGGCATGGCACAGTCATTTCCATTGACTTCCACTGATTCAATTAACCATCAGTGCTGGTTGATTTGCTGCAGAGGCCCCTGTAGTGACCTGGTAGACTCTTAAACACTCTTAATCACTGATTTACTATCTAACTTACTCATTTATGCTGTAATCTTCCATCACAACTCTTACGTTCTTTCTTTTGCTAACTGTAGTACCTTGCAGTACATCAGCCACTGTATCCTCCGGATCTTAAAGGGCCATTAACTAAGATTTTTACTCCCCCAAAAAAAGGAGTTTCATAAGTTCGTTAATCAGTGCCAGGATCTCAGCCATTATTTTTCCAGGTGCTGCTATGTGCGGCTTTTCAAAATGTACTGTGCTTTCTGTTTTGGAACTAAATAGCCCCACCCACTGGGACACACCCAAGCGACCAGCAACGCTTAATGAGCCTCAAACCTGAAATAAAACACTGAGAAAGTAGTGTGGTTTCTCATTATAATCATACTGTTTTAATTTACTGTATTTCTTAGGTGACGTCTTTGTTTTTGTCACTTAATCACCACTGAGTCTCTATCAGTGTAGTAGAGTTTCATAAACGTAAAGTAACTAAGCACATTGACTCAGGTACAGTACTTAAAAACAATTTTGAGGTACTTGTACTTTACTTAAGTATTTCCATTGACATTCTTCTACCCTATACTTCATTACATTTCAGAGGGAAATATTGCACTTTTTATGCCACTCCCTTTATTAGATGACTACTGTAGTTGCCAGTTACGTTGCAGATAAAAGTTCTACACACAAAACATATGATTCACTTGTAAAATGTGTTTCACTTTTATAAATTAAACTACCCGAGAGTATATAAAGTAGTTTAAATGAGCTCAACCTAGACCAGCTACAACATTTAAATGCTTCTTACATGTTTATGCATCAGTAATAGTAATCTAATGTTATATATCATGTTATAATACTTATTATATTAGTACATTTAGCAGATGATACTTCTGTATTTCTACTAGAGTAAGATGTTGAATGCAGGACTTTTACTTGTAATGGAGTAGTTTGACCTCATGGGATCTGAATGCTTCTTCCACCACCGGTGATAACATGAGTACAGGTGATATATCAGTGTCTTATTATATTATCTTGTTATATCATAACAGTAACTTTGCCAAAAATGTAAACGTGTGAAAAGATGACCTGAGGTGTTCTGGCATTCAGCCCTCAGTTTCAGCTTTACCATCACCATAACGATATGATAAATATATAAACACTCATGTGACTCCAGCATTCTTCTGCAGTGATTAATGGAAAGTTTTGATGTTCACCTGCTGCTGTTTATTTACGGTCACTGCATACGATACATTTTTCATTGTTGGGTGTGGAAGATATGAAGACAGACCTCTGCTTACCAACTCATGTTTACAATAAACACAGGCGTGACAGCAGCACAGTACAAATGAAGATCCAGATCTCCTTATCTGACATATGTCTTGCAAAACAACAGATTAAAGCACATTCTTCTGCATGTTGTTGTCTTGTCGAACAAGATTCATGTTGTACTTGTTTGGCAAGGAGAGATTCATGTTATGCAGACGTGATATTCACTCTGTGTGTGCCCAACAAACCCATCTACATATGTGTATTTTTCTAAATTGTGAAAATCAGAGCTCTGGCCTGCGTACAGAGCGTGCAGCCAGCGTTGGAAAAGCCTTCAAATGGAATTATATTAACCACCTGTTCCTGATCCGGAGGCATTAATGGTCGAGTGGAAGTCGCATGTGCAGCCTGCGGTTCAGACATGGTAAAGACAGTATAGACAGAGGGACGTACACCCCTCTCCTCGGGCATATAAAACAGAGACGGGTCTAGGCACGAAAGAGAGGGCCAGAGGGGAGGAGGGGAGGATGTGTCTGCTGGTGAGAGGGGTGAAGTAAAAGCAGCCATTATAGGAGAAAAGTATAGATGATGAAAGGTGGAGTAAGGGAGGAAGGTTTTTCATCAGTGGCCTGGCAATTAAAGTTGTTTACAATACAAGACTAAGAAGTCTGTCAGCCTGGTAGATGACTTTAATATCAACACTTAAAAAACAATTAAAGTAATATTCCCTTTCATCTCTTCTTCCTAACTGTGAGTCAAAAAGTGCATTAGCATACTGCCTAAAAATGTAACTGTAAAAAATAAATAAAAAATACGAGCTAGAAAGAGACTGAGGGGCAGTTACTCACATGTAGATGGTCAGAATTACTGCAGCATTAAGTGTAACCACATCAACATGTTCGGTATACTCGTTTTCTCATCCTCTGTTCCCTTCCTTCTTTTCCTCCTCTCATCACGTCTAAACCCACAGACCGTCAGCACCAGCTGGCTGGCAGGATCAGTTACCCGGCTCGTTTGGAAAGCCCGTGATGACTTCAGGTAAATGTATTCTGCAAAGAAGTGTGGTAAGGTCCCTACGTCTCCCTGTCCCTTTGTGTGCTCTGAATGAGAGGTAATTGGTTTTGCAAATGCACAGCTTGAGGATGAAATATGTAGGCTAGATGTGAGCATGTCCATATTTAGCTTTAGGAGCTGGATCTAAAAAAGTGCTGCAATTTTGATGGAGCAGCATGCTCTGTAGCTTGAGTTCTTAGCCCAAGATCGCTGCAAGACATGGTGGAAGAAAGACTTAAATGATAAGGCTGGTGATATTACTATATTTTCCTTATTGTCAACAAATGCCATGAAAAGACCAAAATGAACAATGCATTAATCAGTCTCAATATTTTCTGACTTCCCTAACCTGTCGCACTCAGCCCCAACTCCATTAGTTCCTACTGAAGATGTAAATCTTTGAATTCAGGTCATAAATATATACTTTGATCTTTAAAAAAGGCTCAGTAATTTCCTAAAAGAGCTGGGCACTGTAGTTTTAAGCAAATGTTACTCAAACAAGAATAAATTTGCTGGGGTCTATTTTCAGCTGCGGATTAATACACATTTGATGCCTTAGTGAGTATTTACGACAGCAGAATGATGGTTGTGGGATTGACTCAAAATAAACTACAATGCCCATGTTCTTTGTAATGAAGGAAGATGTCACCCAGTGCAACGATGTGTCTCATTGCAATATGTGTTTTTAACAGTTTCTGGACAACAATGGGTCTCTGACACAGATGAACGAACTATATCAGACTTTGGTTGCACAAGCAATACTTTGTTAGAAGGATCGATTCATTGTTGGTTTTGCTTTTTTCATAGGATTTGTCGACAACAAGAAAAATACAGAATATCACCAGACTAATCTTGCAACACAAACAAATATAATTAATAGAATACTTCCTCTACTTTCAAGGTTGTTCTCTTCTACATCAGCAACAATGAACACAACAAGTGATAAAAAAAACTCCTCCCTTCTTCACCATGTGTTCCCATCCCTGTTTATTTGTTTTTTGATCAAATAACCAAACAGAACAAAGGCTCTGGGTGAAACCCTCTGGCACTCCCTGTAGTTTATACAGTCAAGGAGCCACGCATGGAAACAATAACAAATTATAGGCCTTGTCCAAAGTGGCTTCCTCAGCTCACCTCCTCGTTGTCATTATCTGAACTGACATGAATTAATTTCATAATTTCACAATTAATTTCAAAATCTGGCTTAGATCTTCATGCAAAAGTTGTAATCCCTGAGTACCTCTTTATTGCTTACTGATTGTACAAAGTTTCTGTGGGTGTGGCTCTTTTCTTTGTTTAGGCTTTGAGGATTTAGCTGTTTGTGCTGACTGCCCACTTCTTCCTTATTTTGTGGCAAACAAACCACTGTTGCGACCTGCGTTCCAAGTTCCAGGAAAGACCAACCTAACAGCTACATTTTAAAGCTTGGGTAAAGGTAGAATTACTGAAGCTTCAAATTATAATAAAAAAAGGAAGATAAATAGGCACAGATAAGGAAGAATTCAGAGAGGAGTGTTTTCTTTACCCGATGACCTCACCACAGAGGCAACGAGGGCACAGATCTGTGTGTGTCTGTGTGTGTGTGTGTGTGTGTGTACACGACAGCAGTGTTTGCTCCCGTTTCTTTCTTCAGGCTGAGTTTCGGTGACATCATTTATCAAACAGGACTTTTGCTTGCTCAGACTGCAGGACTCAGACACACCAAGTCTTGTGTTTGCTTTGTTTTTCGCCCGCTGGTCTGCATTTGCGAGAGGATGAGTTCACTCCCCGTCTTAAGCTGAATGCTGTAGGCTACAGACTGCAGACTTATGACTTGCTCATGTGTGCATGTGTATTTATTTCAGCTGTGTTCTAGCAAACAATGTTTAGGGTTTCCTTGGACTCTTGCAGCAAATGATTTCTTGTACATTTTTGTGCATTGTTACAAGCAAAACGTTTTTTTCTTTTAACTTTTTGAATCCAATCAGCCTATTTTATGGAGTCACATGATCTATGGGTAAGATTTGTATGAACTGTCCAATAAATAAAAAAATATTCAAAGCTATAATTTCAATATACGTGTACAGTATGAGAACTTATAGGCCGTTGTAAACAATGCACCTCATCATAACTTGAATAAATGTTACAATACTACATATACACAGCAGGAAAGTTATGTCTCTGTATGTGAGCTCATTTGAATTTAGGGTGCAGGGTACAAAGTGCAGCCAAGAACAGAGTTTGCAGTTTTGGTATTTTCATACTACATACTAAATTATCTGTGGGTGTGTGTTAAAGGCTGGTGACAGTCATGGCCAATCTTATTGGCTCCTCTGATCGCCTTTAACAGTAATGCTCTCCCACCCTGGAGGTTTGGTAATGGAGGAGTTATTGTGTGAGTTGCATAATTATGCAAGTGTACAGTACAGCAGAGCAAATAGGCTGCAAAGTTCAAATTATTTTTCTTTTCAATTTACATTTCTGGACTAAATTTTGGGGCATTATCATGTTTTTCTTGAACAATGATGCTGCAATTTGATGATCCATACAACAATTATATTTGCAGTTATAAATAAGGACATTGTTGTACATTAATAAAATAAAAGTAAAAATAGGGTATAGTGTTTCGCAGGTTGTTTTTACTTTTTTAACTTCAGTGATGACAAAGGTTACAATGAATTACATATGACTGTGACTCATGGCAACAATAATGTCACTACTGCCAAATGTGAAATTAAACAAGACTAAGAGTGAACAGCCATGCTAGAGGCTCTTTACGTGCTAACGTGTTGACTGACAGTTCCCATTCTTATATATTTTATAACAAACTCTTAAAACACGATATTCACCAAAGCAGTTATCTGAACAGCCACGATTCTGCTCTACTACATCATGTTGTTCCTCCCACTGTCGTGCATGCTGAGTCACTGAGTTACCAAAGAGGCTCAGGTGAGGAAAAAAATCCCACAGCACAGAAAAAGTTGTACTTCACGCCATACATACATGAAAATAAACCCTAAATGATTAGTTTTAAAACTTATCCGCAGATAAAAGCATCAGTGTTTATCTATGGACCTCCCTGGGGGTAACCTGGCAGAAAAAAACCCTGTGGTGGAGGATCAGCTTTTCTCAGCTTTCTCAGCTCTGCTTTCATTACACTGTAAACATGAATTACTTCACATTTGTGTATTTTGTAACACGAACCACCTATTCAAAATAGCTGTGCTGCAAATCATTTGGACCAAAATTCATGCGCAGCATTTCCTAAACTAATTTTAGCTTCAAAACAGTTGGAAGCACAACGGTGGAAAGGCAAACCCTATATAAGATTTTATAGAATTTCCTCTTTCTGTTTACCTAAATGCTGAGTGTGGCAGGTGTTGGGCAGCGGTGCAGGCCACCCTGGCTGCAGAACACAGAGTGTGAAGTGTGAACTCGCTCTCCTGGGAAAGGCTGCTGCATATTCGTGGAGTTTGTGTGAGGCTCTGAGCCTGTGCATGTGTGTGTGTGTGTGTGTGTGTGTGTGTGTGTGTGTGTGTGTGTGTGTGTGTGTGCAGCCTGTCATCAGCGCTGTTGAGCGATTGAGTACATAAGCCTGCTCACACGCCACATCTCAAACACGCCTGTGTGTATGCGTGTGTACGTGTGTAAGACGCCATTCATTCTGACTGAGTAACTCGGGTAGAAACCAAACAATGCAGCCCTGCTCACACCCTATTAAGCTGTCAAGGTGCAACCATTGAACTTACCCTATAATCTTTGCTGTAATGGGAGTTACAGCAAAGTAATGCTGTAACGGGAGTTTTTTGTTTTTTACAGTAATTGGTGTGCTGCTAACACTCACAGAAGCGCGCGCACACACACCCGTAGCACACACAGAGTAAGCAAACAGTATAAGGCATTTACATACTGACACATATACACACACTCGAACACATATGCACATTCTCTGCATACAAATACGAACACGACGTGCGAAAAATATACCCAACTTGCGCTGTTCTTTCCTGCGACCTCAGCCGTGAGTTCATTCTTCCCCTCGCACATATGGAGCCCTGGCATCGCCTCAGCTCTCGGCTGCTGCCCTGCTACTATCAGCACATTTTTAATTGCCTGGCTTTAGAATATAACAGCCTCTGTGATGACAGCACGCTTGTTTATTTTTATATGCAACCATAAAGGCCCCAATAGCCCGGGCCGTATAAGGTATATATGTGATGTTTTTCTCCCCAGACCATTTTTATTTTTACCAGTGTGCAAACAAAGTGTAGTTTGGAGTAACTAAGGAGTTCTCTTGTGGAAAGTGTCTGTCAAAGGCAGGGGAAATCTTTGATGATCTTTGTATAGTGGCGAACCTGACCTCTGATCATATAAGCGATTTCAGTGGATTGAAGTAACTGAATAAAGGTTAAAGTCGGGTTTTTGAGTTCCTGTTTGGCTTGAATAAACAGAATACACCACAATATTGTGAATATTACCATGGAAGCAGAGCCGAGTGAGACAAATGGGATGAGATGGATGAACGCCTCAGTCTCACAGTATCCCAGAATCCATGCCATGAAATATCATAAAAATTAAAAATAAATACAGAGGGGAAGAAAAATGTGCGGAGGGTAAGAGAAGTCAGCAAGTGATTGTGATAGTTTTAATTTCAAAGCAATGACAATTCAGGATGATAAATCTTAGCTAGACCTATGGCAAGAAGATGCTCAGCATGACGAGGGTGTGTCCTAACTGTTAGGTTTGTTCAGTTGTAGCCTAGTAGCCCGAATACAAACTGCCTTCTCATCATAAGACATCAGAGTAACTGAAGTCAAACAATAGCGACATGTGATTAACCAACTGAACTACACCCTCTTTATTACTACTGTATAATGACAACCTAATCACACAGGTTTTAAGCAGAAGCGTCTCATTAGGCAGGACCTCGCCCTACTTTGTCTTCATTGTCATAAATGAATTGCTGATTTTTCTGTGTTTCATAATGGACCTTAACATGCTGCCAAAATGTACTGAAGAAGAATCTCACTGCCCTGTCTGGCACAACTAGATAAACCTGCACCCAATTAAACTGTATTGTACAGTGCTGAGTAATGTTACTGTACAAACACAGCAACCAAAGCTGATGCCATCGTGGCCATGGTTACATGCAAATAGTGTCTAGATATATAAGACCAGGACAGAATGAGAGAAATGCCTCTGGTGTAACCACTTGCTATCTGTTATGAGTAAAAGACAATAATCTGATATGGTACAC
The DNA here is from genome assembly GCA_005408345.1 of Macquaria australasica. NCBI lineage: Eukaryota > Metazoa > Chordata > Actinopteri > Centrarchiformes > Percichthyidae > Macquaria > Macquaria australasica. Next base: position 2,297,143 of record SEMN01000011.1, read on the forward strand.
AGATAAGTTATATATTTCTACTTGTTTTCCTAAGTTTTGCCACAAGGATTGTGGACACAAAGTGTAGGACACAAAGTGTGGTCTCTCGCATGAAAGTCAGACATGCTAAACACCCAACCTCCATTACTTTCTGCTTCCCTGCATACAGGGCACACTACTTTCTGCATTGGCACTGAACTTTGGTTTTCTATGTAAACCATGAGATATGAAATAGTCCTATATTAATGTAATTCATACTGGGCGGCTTTAGCTGCTGGAGACTGCTTCGGTCTTCCTCATGTTATGATGATCTGTACAAGTTTAAGTGAAAACAGCACAGAAATCAACCTTATGTACTGATCTGGTAAGATGGCCATTTAAGTATAAATGAAATCATAGCTAGTGGAACCCAAGAGGTGTGTACGCCAGAGGCTGTGTTACATCAGCTGATGGCCTTGAAAGGGCATGGCTGAAAAATAAAAAACAGCCATCACACCTGTTTCGACAAAGAAAACGTTTCATGAATTACACTCGCCATGCAGCAGTTCTTGTCTATCACGTTGGACCTGTCACTTGCCAAGTGTTTTTTGTTTCATTTCCTTTGATACCCATCCCTTTCCCTCCCTCTCGAGATATGAGGCTTTTATCTAGAAAATCTTAATCGTCTCTCTTAATCATCATACTAAAATAGCTGCGGCACCTTTACAGTCATTCAGACCCACCCTTATTCCTTCTGAATCAGTGTCACAAAGATGTTTTTTTGAGCAGACAATCGTGCGTATAAAAAAAGATATTTTCCCACAACACATCCACACCACAAGTTTAGGAAGTATCAGTAATGTTTGTTAACTCTGAAAGGGAAAGTCCCTTGGCAACTACATCTGCATTATGACAAACAATCAGAGATTCATTGTAAGAACTTGTCTAGGTTATTCCTGTTCACACTGCGCCGGGCCAAGAACTGTAGCCAAAGGGTAATGTGAGCAAAGTTCACCCCGCTCTTGTTTCTAGCTTGTTGTGGCGGTATGCAAACACCTCAAGCTCTGTGGTAATCTTTGACCATTATCTTGCAATGCATGTGTTTACAAGTACAGTCTACACACTAATGTATGTAACCCATTCAACCTCATACGCTGTCAGTGTGCATTCAGTCATACAGTGTGTACATAAATAATTTGAAATGTGGATTTTCAAAATGTTATGACAGAAACAGGATAAATGCTGGGGAACAAAAACAGTAAATAACGTGCAGTACAAAGTGAAGTTATGTTTAAAGATGGCCGGTAGTCGGTATGACCAGCTGCAATAATGTCAACACAAATGCCATTAGTGAAAACAGAACTGGTAAGATGACCATGTCATACCTGTAGAAATTAAACCTGTCCAGAGCTGCTGGCATCCTAAAGGTGTGACCCTCCCATGGGATTAACAGAGGGTGTGTTAGATCAGCTGGTGAAAATGTCAGTCACACCTTTTGGACACAGAAAACATGCCAAGCAACTGAACCTGTCATTTAGTTTTCAAAGTTAGTTTTCCTTTCATTTCCTTTGGTAGCAAAGTTAGTTTTACTTTCATTTCCTTTGGTAGCAAAGTTAGTTTTCCTTTCATTTCCTTTGGTACCAATCCTTTTGAGATAAACTTGCAAGTCACGTGTGCGAGTAAATGTTTCTTCGGTGCTGTGATAATGTTGGTGTTAGTCAAGGCCACTTAACCATAAGAATAAATACATAAGATCCCTAAACGGATGTTGTAGTAATCTTGTTATGAGGTCAGGTTCTCTGTATAGGCCTTTTAGTAGGAATCTGTTTAGCAAAAAAGTTTGCGTGAAAGAGTAAATCGAACAAATGCGACTCTTGATGCTCTGCCATCTTTACTGTAGTTCATACATCATTTAAATTATCATAGAGAGGGCACAGAGAGGGCAAATGTATGGTTGCCTATAACAACCTGTGGACTGATTTCTATGTATAGGATGATTTTTCCAGGAAAATCCAAAGAAGGTTGGCAGGTTGGCAACTCTAGTGAATCATTGTGTTGAAAAATGATGGAGAAAACTGATTTTGTAACAATGTAACAATGCACAAAAATGTACAAGAAATAATTTACAGTAAAACAAATATACAAAGAATTGTCTAAAAATGTACAAGACATCATTTTATACAATAATATACAAAAAACCTTTTAATTTATAGTTTCAAAAAACTATATATTTTTAATATGAAATTTGCAATGGAGTTTTGTGAAGCAGGTTGCCACAGCAGTAATTATGTTGAAATATGAAAATCAACATCTGTGCGGCCTTTATGACAAATATTCCAGCTGGAGACAATAGAGGCATAGTCTCCTCAGTGCACAAAACACATTCAGCCATGATAGCTTGAGTACCGCCGTTCGTTTTATAGTTGGGAAAAGTGTAGACTTCATGTCCTGGTGGAGTTTGAGTGCCTACACAAACACAACATTTCACTATGATGAAAAACTGCACAATTCAAACTAAAACTGACTCAATACCACCTACTACTGTGCAGCGCACTGTGGCAGGGAGTCCTACTCCCTTATGTACTTTCACTGGCTACCATGTTAAAAGGGTGTGGGTCAAAATGGGAACTTTTTCCTTCTGTATTTTTGTATTCCTTGTGGCTTGTGTAAAATATCTCTATACATAGCAGAAATAATGGGGCACAGTGAGAAATTGAGTCATGGTGTGAGGGGAAACTGTGGCTCAAAATGCTTACTTTTTGTCTGTTTTTCTGTCCTCGTGGCCTATACATAGAAATACACATATTTTACCGAAACCAAAATTGTAAATTCAGTAAGAAATTCAACCTAAACATTGTTCTTAAACAGCAACACACTCTGGTGTTATGGACGATTCTCCTGTTTGATTATTTCTAATGCTTCTGTAAGGCAGAAGTCTGATATTTATTAATGCATAAAAGTTGTTTTCTCATTCTGCATCAATCCTATAGACATACTTGTGTGGAGTATTAGCAATTCCAGGCATCCTGTGGCTAAAATGCACTCACAGCACAGCAGCAGCAGCTAGCAAGGCTAAATGTAGACCACAAAATAGATAGTTTGGGAGCAGTCGAGGGATGGTCTACCAGCTGAATGATAGTGGATTTACATCATCACACTAAACTCTCGGCCTCCTGTTGACAAATAAACCTGGACTTCATAACCACCACTCACACATACTCACGCAGGAAGAGAGAAAGAAGGAGAGACAGAGAGAGAGGAACGGCGTGCGACGTGAGGAGTGCTCCCTATACTTAGTGAACTTCTGGCGTTTTAATGGGCCTGACGTAGTTCCATGCTGCGGTCTGAGGTCTCTCCACCAGCATCTATTTTCCCTCAGAAACTAAGAGTTGGAAAAAAGCATGGAGCATTTAAGCAGGCTAAAAATGTATCTGATGGCAACCACCGTTGGCTGAAAATAGCCCTAGAAGGGTATTATTATCATTAATGAGGGATAAATTTGTCGGCTGACTTATCCCGGAGTCATGAGCACTTAAAATTATTCTGGAGTTTGCCCTTTTTTTGGCCGTTTTGGCAAAGCTCAGCTATCAAGTCTGTCTGAGGAATGGATGGTCTCCTGCTGATTTATACTTACAAAGTCAGCTTCCCCTGTAGAGCAGAAAAGATCTTGCTGAGTAAAGATCAACTATATCTCCTTTTAGATTTAGCTGACACAGAATTAGAGTCTCAGTGTGTTGCTTTAATGACCATGCATACTCTTTTGCATGTTTTTAGCCTATTAAATTCAAGTCACCTATACTCTACATTTCTGCAAACAATATGTTTTAGATTGGTTTCCAGGCTGCTGGCATTGTTTTCAGTTTATACCAGTACACTATGAAGGGCACTATACTCGTTTGTGGTAGTTAATTTACCACAGGAAAAAACTTCTTTGTTGTTTTTTTAAAGGGAAATGTGACATCAGATATGTGTTTAGAAAAGTATTGCAGTACTTTCTTTCTGTCATAAAAAGCATGTGCCTTTCAAAAGACAAAAATTCAGCTGTGCTTTGTGCACAATGCCAATGTCAGCAGTTGAGGCTGATGGGAATGTTATTAATTTTGAAGGTATTTGGTCATTAAGTGTTGGAGAAATTGAAAATATTACAATTCATCCTGAGGGGGACATGAATGTGTGTACCAAATTTCATGACAATCCATCTGATCGTCCGACTGACCGACTGCGGCTAGCGTGGCTAAAAGGTTTAGAATAAAAGACAGACTGACCCTTGGTTTTCTCCTGACTTGGCAGTACTCTTTAAGAAGAGGAATACAGCCTGGGTGGTGACCACAGAGGGGATCCAACCCACTGGTTAGCATTTAGGCATTTGAGGAACAAATGCACAACTGCAGTCAAAGCTGCCAAGTCCGGATCCAACTTGAATTTACTCACATATTCCCTCTCAGACCTGGCCAAATTTTGGAAGGCAGTCAAATTCAATAAAAATAAATCTACCATCCCTTTACCTCCAAGTAATCTAATTGCAGTTTAGCATTAAGTCAGAGGGATATTTGCTTTCAACCCGACATTTTGCTGCTACCACATGCGCTTCTCCTGTAAATAGCAATTACAGTATGTGGAAATTAGCTCATCTGGCTCCTCTGAATAAGGGTGGATGTAGAAGTGACCTTAACAATTTCCAAGTTATCCTGTGTCTCAAAAGTCTCTCCACGTAATCAACTGAATGCATTCCTGTCAAAGCACTGCACATCAGTGTAACTTTGGAGGCAATCATTTCACCACATCAGCTGTTTACGGATTTAGACTATTAGAAACATTGTGCTTCATTCATAGATTTATCAGAAGTCTTCATGAGTGATCATTCTTTACTTTTAAAAAGATTTTGCGCTGTCAGCTACGTAAGAGACGGCTGCAACAGGTTCAACAGGTGTTTATCAGAAAAACAATCTGAATTCCTGCCAGTATGTGACGGCATACCACAGGAATCTATTCTGGGCATTGGGATGTTCATCAGTTACATAAATGATATGTCTCTTCCATGTGTGTTTGTCAAATCTGTCTTTATACAGATGATACTGTTTTATACTGTGCTGCTTCCGTTTATTTAGGCACTTAGAAACTACGAATAACCTTCAACCCACTGCGAGATACTACTTTGTAATGCAAATAGGTAACACAAATAAAGTACATGCTGTTCTTGTGATCCAGAGATACAGTCATTTGCATATCTCCACTGTGACTGCTTTTAATAAGAGGGTCATATATCAATTCCTTGGCACCTGGGTCCATGATTAATTTACATTTAAATACCTTGTGGGCACATTGTAATAAATCAGTTTACAGAATTGTTGAAGCAGTTTCCTTTCAGTTTTGGATTATGGACATGCCATTTACAGTATAGATATGCTGCTGCCTTCATTCTTAGGCCCTGTGATTCTGTTTACCATTCCACTCTTTGGTTCACTGGTTGATAAGGTCAGCTGATCTTTCATAACTAGGAGACATAATAACCATTGGCATTTGTTTATCTGCAAAGCCTTGTCAAAAATGTTTCATCTTATCTCTTCCTGCTCTTCGCCAGACTTTACTAACTAACTAACGAACCCAGAACCAGAACTTAGCAAGGAATGGTTGCTTCTGTTGTTAGTGTGAGCCACCTAAAAATCAAAACAACTATATCCCTCTGTAATTTCAAGACCATTTTCAAAACTCACCCCCTACCTCCCTGTAACTACTTTAACCCATTGAACTTTTGGCACAACCATGGAGCATTGAGCATTGCCATAAAAGAAAGAAAAAAGTAAGTATGCACAGCCAACTCATAAATAAAAGTTAAATGATTTGTTTTGTCTGTCACTGTCAACACTTCCAGTTTTGGATGGTGGCAACGGGTGTTTATGGCACACCAGATCTATTGTGAGGATTGATAAAAGGAGATAGTGAAGCTCTGTCATCTGTGTTCGCCAAACAAACCCCTCTGGACATCTGTGGCTACCCAAACCAACACCCATGGTTTCCATGGCACTCTGAGAGATGGCCAACAAACACAAAGAAAAAAAAAAACTTCTCTTCCTTTTTTGCCTCTCTTAATTTAGAAGTTTTCCATCCCAGTGACCCTCCATGCTACCCAAATGCCTCACATACTGTAAAACCAGGGACGTGTTAGAGGACAAATCATTGACCAAAATCAAGGTGAGCTTGTTAATTCCTGACATTTTATCTGTTTATTGCAGATTCCATCACATACTCTCTTAGATGTTGTATATGTTAGATCACACAAATGCAAATACACCGTCTTAACCGTCTTATCAGTTAACCGTTGCTTAAATTACATTTTTTTACTTGTATTTATGTATTAGCCACAGTGAAAAATATGTGAAGCTCCTTGAATTCTTATTGATGCCAAGACATGTTTTGGCAAGTGAGCTACCAATCCTTTTCTATTATAATCTTGGTTACTTTGGCAAAAATGTATTAATTGATCATTATGTTAAAATACACTAATACACCATTATTCTACACAGGATATCCATGTTGCACGTGTTCCTTTAATGGGGCCATGGGGTTCACGATGACGCATTAACCCTGTATGAACCAGACTGAAAGAGATAAAGGAGGTGTGACGAGAGAGTATGAACAGAAAGAAAGAGATAAGGAAAAGTATGATGATGCATGGTGTTCCTGATGACGAGGAAGTACTGGAATACTATGCAGTTCATGTTCAGGGAGGAAGGGTGTGAGATAAAGGCAGTTGGGTGAGGTATAGAAAGAGAATGGGGGAGGATGGAAGAGTAAAGTGCAGAGGAGAGAGGGAGGACAGACAGTGTGTGAGGGAGTAATCTTAACTTGGCCTGTGTATCGCAGTGGCCTGCTCTCATGCACGCGAGGGAGGTGGAGTTCTTTATCGTAAGTCTGGAATAGACAAGCTGACTCCCATAATGTGTTTTATATATGTGAGGAGGAGATATTTCTACAGTAGTTTCTATATGGATTTGATTTTCTGACAAACTGGTCTTTACCGTATGTTGCTATAAAGGCTTTAATTTTTCTTTAAAATTGTTGGTGCTTACTGTGAATAGAGCACATACTGGAACAGTAAACACAGAAACCTGTGAATAAATACTTTTTGTTGAAACTGGTATTTGTATGACATGAGTTTAGATGGATACTGTTCAATCAGCTGTGGAGGAATCAGGTGTTGCATTGTGTGTAAATGTCAAAACTTAAAGCAGCAATAACAGATTTTTTTTGGGGGCAGCGGAACAAGCCGTAAACACAACATTAACATATTATCACCTTATAAAGTTGTCCGGGTTAAAATGTTAGAAAACAGCTCCCTATTTTATACATCCAGCAGACATAAAGCAACATTAGCATTCATTTGTCGTCAGGTTTCTGGTCACCTTGCAAATGTAAGTCCAATATTCAATCTCCTTTTAGCTCTGGTTTGGTCCCCACTAACTCCTGAGAGCTCTTTAGCTGCTGAACGTTCCACTATATTCACCAGCTAGGTGCTAACTTTCTCTGTCTGCTGTTTGATGCTGGGCAGTTAGCTACAGTGGATTTATTAAAGCTTCTTTCACTGAAAACTACTGCCCGGTTTGGCTGGAAACAATGTTAACGAATGCAGTGAGAGTGAACCAGAACAATCCAGTACAACAAAAACAATGAGCTGAAAGATGCTAAAACGCTCCCGCGAGCTGAGGGGAACTGCAGAGTCAGGTGATAATTTTCTGTGGGCTCTTTACTACGAGCGTCTCCTTTCATATTACATGTAGTTATTTGATCCATTGTTAATCAAAATATCGACTGGTGCAGCTTTAAATACAACAACACAGTTTCAGTGTAATGACACAATTCCTTGCACTTTTGGTTGTCTTGGATCAAACAAGTATAAAGCGAAATTTCACTTTGGTTAAAGTGATGCTCTGGGTGTATTATTCCCCTAATTTTGAAACACAAGTTTAACATTTGGAGAGAATTGTGGTCTTTTGTAGGGCACATAAAGTGTTGTGCTGCACAGTATAAATCAGGGCTTCTCAAAGTCTGGACCAAAGTCCACATCCAGACCGAACGGCAAATCAATCCGGACCCAGCCCATACCTCGTGTTATACATGAATACAATACGTTATAAAGTGTAACATTTTCTATTTTGAAATACAATATTGATAAATTGTTAGTGACATTGAATATACAGTGTAGCTGGAGATCATTCACAGCGATCATCCAGATGAATGTGGTTTTAATGTGGCTTATTTCCCAATCGTTGACATCGTTGTCATGGCAACGTTAACTGCAGGAAAGAGTGCTGTGTGTTGTTGCTGCCGAGTTCACACAGTAACGTTACACCATTTTCTCTAGTACACGATTTCTACAACTAGTGTAAATGTAGCTGTAAGAAAGATAAAGTTTATTTCAGCCATAGCTATCCAAATGTGATCTGCAAACTACAGGTACGCTTGGAAAGTGGACGACATCAGACGGGAGCAGTAGGGGGTGGTGACAAAAAGATGCAGTCAAGTCAGACAGTTTCCAGCACCTTCAAAGAATATACAGGAAGTCACAGAAATATTTACATCCTGTTAGATCCACCTGTAGGCTACCTGTAGTTTGCAGATCGTGGTCGGATAGCTATGGCTGATATAAACTTTATTATTATGCATATCAACCAGACCTCTGACCTTCAATAAAAAGCAGATGCGGAGATTTGAGCAATACGTTTGAGAACTTGCACTTTTGTTTTGAGAATTGTAACAGAAAATATGCTTAAGCAAACAGTAATAAAAGAAGAAGTCTACATTTAAAAGGAAGTGAACCCACTAATGACACCCAGTTAAAGGGTAATTGTAAAACAATTATGTATTTTGTTCCTCAATCCTTAGCTCACTAAATACCTGCTGGGAGCAGGGTGGCATTATTATAGCAGATCAATAAATTCATAAAATCTATAAATGAACAATGGTAATCTGCGTACGTGATATTTCTGCTGACAGAGGAACATTCCTACTGAGGGCTGTAAACATCCCAGAAGTTTATTGACTGTAATGCAGATTTAATCACCACCTGCATGGCTTGATTTTTGGGTATTACCGTTTACTCTTCACCTTTAGTCTGCACGCACAGGTATAATATATTCATATTTAGCTCATACTTACTCAGGGTCACAGCTTTGTCACAAGCTTTAAGCACACACCTATACTGTACAGACAAATTATCTTATACACTTAAAAAATACACTTAGAAAATACTGTATGCTAAGGTACACAGGCTCACCCACCTGCCAATAAATGCACTTGCACTACACACACACTTGTCTATACACACTCAGGTCTCTGCAGGTCTCTCTATTATTTTTATTTATCCATTTAATCTTATTTGCATCACGTCAGGTTATAATAAAACCTCTGAAGCACTGTTTTTCATTACAGCCTCTCTGTTACAACTTGACATTCTCTACAACATACATCAAGGAAAAACGCTGGCAGAGATTCCAGCAGTGGTTTACCCTCCCGGACAGGATTTACAGTTGGGTTGGAAGAATGTCTCAATGTGTTTGGAAATGTCCTGTGCCTGCAGAGCAGAAAGGGCAACACGCCAACACCCTCTGCACCTGTGTCTCCGCCCAGCAGTTTTGGAGGGAAATAGTTTGGCTCCAGTTGACTTGCTGGTCGGACCAGTTTGGTTGTTAGCGTTAGTAGTAAAATCAGTTCCTCTTGTGTGTTTGCGTGCACGTTCTTGCTCATTTTAAGTCATGATATTCTCTTGAGTTCACATGTGCAAAGTCAAAGCTAAAAATAAAGTTAGGAATGCTTAAGCTGCCAAATTGGCTACTCTTAAAACAACAGATTTTGTTGATGCAGGAGGGGGTTTAAAACTGCTAAGCATTATTTGGTCAAAAGGGACAAAGAGAAACATAAACAGGTTGAATAATGCATAAAAATGACATGCTGACACTTTTACAGCTGTTTTTGTAACGAGAAATCCAGAAAACAGAAGACAAAGATCGAGAACAAAACAGGATCTGCAATACGGAGAACACTTTCATGATTAGACCGGCTCTTTCAAGCCGAATAGCACCGCACGTTTGTTTGTGTCTATGTGTGCGCGTGTGCATGTGCAGTGAAGTTAAGCGCAGCCACACCCTTGCTGTAGTAAAATCACACACATCATCATACCGCAGCCCAAATAAAACCCAACTGCTGCTGCGGTAGCAAGATGACAATGTGTGCTACATTATCAGCTTTAACATCTTGTTGCACTATTAACCAAGAACAAAGGTGACCAATGTTACCTTTTAAAACCAGTTTGGGTCATTTGTATACTTTCTGTCACATGGTAATTTAATAGCTGACACCATGATGACTTGGCATGTTTTAGACACAGTGAAGGGCGTTTTCATTTGGAAATTGAGTGAAAAGTGACAAGAAGGCAAGAGTGATGGAGAAAATGACTGAATGTTGAACATATTGTATACGTGTGGAGTGTATGTGAGTGCCAGCACTGTCTCCATTATTAATAGGCCATATGTGGCTGCTCAGTATGGAAAATATTCTGGCATTTGTACTTTTTTTGGCAGGAAATCAAATACCTCGCATGTCTTCCATGTGTAAAATCCACAATATAGTGCCTTGTGATTGGCACGAAACTTAAAACCTCCTGTAGTCGTAATCCATTTCATTTTAATTTCCAGTTATAGTGTACAATTGCATCTTATCTCTCACTTGCCATCTTGCCCCTTATCTGTGAGTGTCTTTGTCATGTGCCTGTGCCATCACCTTAAATGACTTTTATGGCGCACCTTTTGGAGACATGGAGAGATCTCCCGCTTCAGACAGCTGTCAGAGATAAAAATCTTGTCCTCAGAGAAGCGAGCCTCAGAGCTACATCGGGCCTGAGCAGCTGTCAAACAGCAAAGACGAGAGGTGAGGAGAGGAGCAACGACAGAAAGAAAGATCCCCGCTTCACCCTCGAAGCTGGATATTTTCCAAACCACGGTCCAAAAGAAAAAAAACAACCTTATTTTCTAGCTCTCTTTCCCCACGTGAGGTTCCACTTGATCTCTTTAAGCAGGCCCTAATTAGATTAGTGGACTTTATTAGTTGCCCAAAAAAACTGACAGGAAAGACAGATAGACACATACAAAGAGAGAGAAAGAGGTAAAGAAAGAAAACCTTAAATAATCAACCATGTCGTCACTCTTTGATCTGTCTTGCCTGTGAAATATACTCCGTGTCCCCTCCAAATGCCCTTCATCACCCAGCATTCACTCACACACACACACACACACACACACACACACACACACACACACACACACTTCTGCCCTCAGGGTTGCAGTGCGGTGAGACCCTGAGCACGCAAACCAGCGCCTGTCTTTCATTTTGCTTTTCCTAAAGCAAACAGGAGAGGTGGAGGCCAAGAGAGACAGAGAGAGAAATTACGAGACGCGCTCCCGACATTCCTTACAATTTAATGGCCGCTGTAGTATGTCCTGTTTTGACAAGGAATGAATTTGGGCCCCAATATTCTCCACGATTTCCTACCAGCAGATGACTTACACGCATGGTGGTTGGAGCATACGAGGGGTTCACTTCCAAAAATGTTAGGGTGTCAGTTTTGGGGTTGAAACATTACCTGAAGCTCATCAGTCATCTCTAGATTTTCTGAAATACAGAGCATCCAATGGGCTTTTTATCAATCAATCATCAACATGTGGTAAATTAGTTTCAATGACTGCGTTAACTACTCTCAAATGATGATTACCGTGATGAGTTTGGAGGGAATCTCATCACAGGCTGATAAACAGTCCAGCTCCAGTTTTGTTTGAGTTGTAAGGTCCAAAAATAGGTGAAAATAAAGAAAATTCATGTTTATTCACTGTTTGTTCATGTGGTGCACGCCAGGTTCCATCTGTTGTTTTTCATTTTTCCTTGTTTGACCCTGGATGAATATTATTGTCAGCTAAGGATAGATGGCTTGTTTGTGTCCTCATCTCCGTTTTAGGCGATTTAGCTTAGCTCAATTAAGTCCAAAAAGTGATCTTGTATAATACAAAAGTGCTGAATAAAAACTATTACAGTACATAATAAACACATTAGAGGATTTAGTGGATAAGGTCAAGGTTAAATTTATGGATTAATGACAACATCTACACGACTGGTATAATTTGGATACTGCAAGTAATCTGATTTATTTTAAAGCAGCTATAATCAATATTTTCATAATAACAATGGATCAAATGACTATGTATAATGTGAGAGGGGTTGTTCGTAGTGATGAACCCAAAGAAGGAAAGAAAGGAAAACCATTCCTGCACACTCTTAAATACTGTATGTCAATACTGACATACAGTATTTAAGGTTCCTTCATTTACCAGACGTCACATACGCACAGAACATTTATCTATCACACAAACTCATTTTTTATAGAGATGTGATCATTGCTATTATACGGATTACTTTTCAATCTGACAAGATTCTCTTCATTCGTCACACATGAAGGTTTAGATTGAGTTTCCCCTTTAACAAAACACGCACAGCCCTGATAAGATCTCCACCTTTCTCTCCCTCCTTCTACCTTCTCTATGGCCCACTGACTGCACTCCTGATGGGAGGAAGACAAACAGTTTGACTGCTGACCTTGTGCTACTCCGATACCTTTGAAGTGGACTGGCAATCCGCCCAGAGGTGGACATGTTTTTTTAACAGCACTGGACATTAGAGAGAGCAGTGATAAAAACCACTCCCCCCTTTTATAGGTTGACCTAAATGAGAAAATGGCCTCCCTCGGGGCTAATAACATGATGAAAAGGTGGTTTAATGAGAAACGTCCCAAATGACTGACCATCAGTTACCTAAAGGCATTTGTGGTCCTGCATCCTGCGTCCTGGAATGTTCCCGTTTTTGTGGCTTGTCTCAGTAAAATATTGAACTATATTTCAAATACACCTTCCAAAATATTCCTGAAAAAAAATGTAAAAACCTTTAAAAGCACTCTGTGGAGTTTTCTTGTGAACAAACACAGTCATCGTGTGTATCCCGGAGGCCTAACTGAAAGGCATTCAGTCCTTTCCTTCTTCATGAAAGCATATTTTTTGAATATTTTGAAACCTGCATTGTTAAAATCCATGTTTGTTAGATAGCTGTCTTCCTCTTCCCCTCCATTCGCTGGCACTTTGCTACATTCGCTGGTGCACCACTGCCACCAACTGTCAATCAGGGCCAGTCCCCCTTGTCATTTAATAGATCTGGTCAGTCTCTGGGGTAAATGTCAGTAATTTAAATGTAATTTACCATTACATTGGGTAGTTGACACACAGCCCTACTTGCAGCTGATTAGATGTTTCCAGTCAGGAAAGATATCCTCATGTCACCTGTTCTGCTTTGTGTGTTATGGCTTGTATGCATTACTCATTTGCATTACCGTCCCCTCTAAAGTTAGCAGGAATGGGTATCGTGTCATCCACATGTGTACATTTTTGTGCACAAGCTAGTAGAGGACAAGATACAAACAAAACAGAGGCCTGCTCACCAAAACCTATCCTTAAGTGATTCTTTAAACTGTATTAATTGATTTTTTTGGCCATTTGAGGGCAGTGCAACAAGATAAGCAAAACATTGACATATTATCACTTTATAAAGTTACTTCTAACGTGTTAGCTAATAGCTAACTATTTACACATCCAGCAGACACAGAGCTGCATTAGCTTTCATTTGTGTTTCAATGTAAGTCCAATATTCACTCTGCTTTTATCTCTGTTTTGGTCTCCACCATCTCCTGAGAGAAATGTCAAGCATTTTAGCTGCTAAATGCTCCACTATGGTCACTAGCTAGTCGCTAACTTTGTCTGTCTGTTGTTTGGTGCTGGACAGGTAATGGACAGTAAGTTTATCAGAGCTTTTGAAACAGCTACCTGCTGTGGGTGGAAACTAGGTTGACGAGAGCCATGAGAGTGAACCAAAACAGTACAGTTGCGGACCATAAAACCAAAACAATGAGCTGAAAGATGCTAAAACGCAGCAGAGTCAGGTGATAATTCTCTGCGCGTTTGACACAACAAACAACTGCTTTCACTTTACACTTATTCATTTCATTCATTGTTAATATAAAAATATAGATTAGTGCAGCTTTAAGATGGCCTTTTTTGTTGCAGTGTTAGCATTTACATTGTTATAGATTTGTGGTTATCCAATAATTATGCAGTAACCTTCGCAATGCTGAGCCTCATAATGCAGGAAAACATAATTTACAGAAACAGAAGGTTCAGTTAAATATACATAAACAGTACAAGAGAAATAAACTCTGATTATTTGTTCTATAGTATTTTTGGTACAAATGTGGCTGAGAGTTCAGAGTGTGCGTGCTCTGTGGTGTCAGCCTGGTGTGAGTTTTTGTGAGGAGGGGCGTGGCTGCTGTGTAAATCTGTGTGTGTGTGTGTGTGCTGCGGTGGTGAAATGATAATGGTGGCCTTATGGTTTTATCAGATGCCAGAGAAGTGTGTAAATGTACGATTACTGCACGAGGCACAGAAACTCCAGTAGTGGAACACAAGATAGAGAGAACTGACATCGATAACGTCAAAATCAAATTCATGGTTTCCTTGCAGTGGTTTCCCCTCGCTCATGTGTTTGATTTAGAGGCTGTTGCTGCCAAACACACCAGTCCTCCCTCGCTTTCTCTAGTAATGGCAGAGGTTGTCTGCAAAAGCCAAGACATTCCTGCAGTTGGGTGGTAGGATTTCTCTACTTCTTTCGCTGCCTTTTCTTTCTGTCTCTGTGTCTAACTCCTTCTCTCCATTTATCTCCCTTTCTCTGTCAGACCAGTGAGAAGCTGTGGTTTCAGCTATCTGCTCTGTTAGCTCTCCTTTCTTTCCTTTTCCTTCCTTCTATCCATTTGTGGGCCAGAGAGAAAACTGCCAGCACCGTGTGTGTGTGTGTGTGTGTGTGTGTGTGTTTATGCTGCAGCGTGGAGCCCTTGGGATGTGACTCAGTTTGCAATCTAAGACAGCCTGTATCGTAATGACTGCTCATTACCTACCATGCTCTCATATGAAGATATATTTATACACCCGAGGACATAACCTCATCACTCATCTACATAACAATTATGGCTATTTTATAGGCCTCTTTGGAGCCATAGAGGAAGCTCAGAATTCACTCAGTTGCAAAAATGGCCTGGGTGACAGGCAGGTTGGGAAATTAACAACAGCCACCAGTCATACTCTGGTTAAATTTTTGTTGTGGCCTGTAAGTTTGTCTACCAATCTCTTTGGCAGTTAGTAAATAGATCAGTCAGTGGTCCTATTCTATTCTGTGTGGTTAGCTGGTGAAATACTGGAAGTGGCAGTAAAGCTATAAGATTCACCAACCACTGTTTCTTCCTATAGTAGCCAATACTAATGACAAATGAGTTTGTCACAACAAACAGATTTAGATATTCCTATAACTTAAATGTCAGAGGTCTGAGGCCTCCAACAGTCAGTCTGTGTCCATTAACAGTCAATGACCTGTCAATCAACACTGAACCTATACAGTAGTCATTTTAATTTTGAATTCCCCTGCTAGTCATACACATGTCCAGCATGTTCCTATATATTCAGCACCAAAAGGATTTATTGGACACAAATGATGCAAGTCAATAGATAAAGCGCAGGGTTTCCCTCAGCAACATTTAATATTAATGACTAAATAAGCAACACTCAAAGTAAGTTATTATTTGGTAAGTTTAACAGTCAAAAACTCAGCTAATGTGCTTCATCAGGACTGTGTGGGTGTGGTTTGATCAGATTTGACTGACAGTGGCCTGGCCACATAAGCAAAAAGCCCACAACTGACTTCATATTTTGATTCAAACGTTTTTAAATTCTGATTGGTGCTCAAAAGTATATGATCTTCAGCGTCCTGCCCATTTCTAACCAGTGAGAAGAGCAGACAAAAACACAAATACAGAAATCTAGCATGTGAAATAACCAAAACTTTGGCGGAAAATGAAGCTGATTGAGAAAATATGTTTTCAGGACCTTAAGGTAATAGCCTACCAACTCTGACAAGCTAACACAATCTACCTTATGGGTTTTAACCAAGTTAACTAGCTAGCATGATAACTCACCTGATGTCAATAGATGTATTTCCCAGGATTTCCCTGCAGTGGAAATGAGCTCACCATACATCTATCATTGATTGTTTAACAAAATTCCTGAAATGCAGGATTTAGACCGCAGCGAGTTTGTTACTTTGGATATTTGTGGCTCCTGGTGGATTTTGTTTGTCTTGTCTAGTGTTGTCATGTTTGTGGATGATGCACTGTTCTATGTTTTCTGCCACAGACCTCAGTTATTGTCCAAAAACAATTAAGAACCCGTCAGTGAGCCACACTGTTGCACTGGCTGACATGTTCCTTCATTATCATGAACATGGGCACTGTAGTTTATTTTGAGTCCGTCTCACATTCACCGTCCTGCTGCTGAAAATACTCACTAACTCACCAAATCCACAGCTGAAAATAGTCCCCAACAAATGTACTTTTTTCTCTTTTTTGAGTAACATTTCCCAAAAAACTACAGTGCCCGGTTGATTTAGGAAATGATTTACCCTTTTTATTTTTTAAATAAAAGTATATAATTTGTGATCCGTGTCCATTAGGAGTGAGTGGGCTTGGAGCTGAGAGCCACAGACAGGCTGGGGAAGTCCGAAAGAAGGAAGGAGAAAGACAGATTAACTCATTGTTGGTTTTGGTCTTGTGGTGGGATTTGTTAACAATAAGAAAATAAGGAATTGCTGGCCTTGTCCTTTAAGCAAAGAAAACTTGTCTGTAATCATTGTGCCCACAAAACACAAGGTGCCTTCCTCTAGACAAAAAAACCACAGGCTCTCTGTGCCAACCTACAACACACTCAATACAGATAAGAGAAGTCAGCTCTTCTGAACTGTGAGAAGAGTAAATATCATTAAAAGTCCCGTAAAACAACATCAGTGTGAACTGGAAGGTGTTGCTTTTATCTTGACTCAGCTACAGCATTCTCAACTAGTATGACCAGTGTAAACACAGCTCAGGTTACGATTACAAAGATGCATACACAAGTTTGCACACGTTTCTTAGGCTACGATCCAAAGCCAATTGCAATGGCAAAGATAGCATCAAATGTTTGCAGCTACTTGACAACAGACTATCACAGTTGTTCAACAAATGATGCAAGCCAGCCTACCTCGCTAAAGCACTTTAAGCTAAATGTTTATTCAAGACATAGCACTTCCTGATTGAGGGTAGCAGTTTATAATAACACTAGACTAAATTTTAAAAAAGCAGAAATTTGGAAAATTGAGACTTTGAAAGTAGCACTATTTACTTATACTGGAGATGTAAGTGAAATCATTTCATTTCGTTAGATTAAGAATTGTCATTGCTACTGGTAAGTACACAAGCTCGCTTCTGCAGAAGGACGCTATTTAAAGCTTGGCAGCTGAAAGTAGAAAGAAGAGCAGAGATGCAATAAATTGCAGGATAAGTCAACATTGCACAGATGGGATGCTGTGGTGCAGAATGTGTGAATAGGACAAGGACATTAAGGAAATTAAGAACATATGGAGAGTTTCACTCAAAACTCAGCCTCAAATTTTGAAACTACAAAATCAAATCCTGAGAAATTAATCACACACAAACCAAAAAAACGATTCAGATTTTTCTTACAATATAAAACCTTTCGTAAGAGTAAGTTGATTTAGGAGAACTTTATTCGAGAAACAGTTTGCTGCCTTTTATACCTGAACTCTGAACTCGATTTCTTTTTGTCCATCTGTTTGTTGTTTGTGTGCAGTAGACTTACCTTTGTGCCAGTGCAAACCCAGTGTACATTTGCTTACGTGTGATCCTGGGGCTTAATTACAGTTAATAATCGACCAATGCAGCCACATTACAGCTTATCGCAGGCTAAATGCATCATCATCAATCATAAAAAAGGAGGCTTTTGGATCAGGCCCAAATGCACGCAGGTGTGTCTTGTTTTTACTGTGGATTGTGTGGACAGATGGTTAATGTCCAGAGGGGAGATGGGCGGCTGGTGCTGACCATGCTGATTTGCTTCCCCTGACTGGTGATATAATACTATACAATTCTTACTAAAAACATCTTTTTAGTTTTATCGTTTTTGAATCTTTTTTCTTCAAGGAAGCAGCCAAAATAAAAGTGTCTTCTGTTCACCTGGGTTAAGTTCCATAAGTTACTGTTTTAAAACATTTTAATTGAGTGAAATGTATTTGTTTATTTGTGAGAATAAGGAACTCGTTCAGTGGTATTCCTTTCAGCAGTGATGTACTATATGTGACATTTGGCTTGTGGTTTAGCAGGAGATAGACATGTTGTTTTCTGTTTCTCACCGTTTCCTCCTCTCTCTCTCTCTGTCACACACAGACACACACACACATACACACAGAAGAGGTTCACCATTGCAAAGCGTGGGTGCAGGTTTTGCCCTTTGATCTGATCGATGCCAGAAGTCATCGGATGTCCCCTTTGCATGTGTTGCGTGGTTCAAAATGTTAGTCTCTAACTACAAACCAGATAAAAGAGCTGCTTCAAGAGTGAAAGTGAGTGGGAAGTGGTAGCTTTAGGCCATGTGTGAAAGTGCATGGGCCTGGTAAATGTGTGGGCCATCAGTGACCCTGATGCCACAGAAATTCAGAAACAAAAAAAAAACAGAGCCTGCAGACGTCTGTCTACTTTCTTCCTCTCTGTTTTTCTCTCACACCCCCAAAAAAGAAACTCCAACCTTTACAAAAATACAAAAAAGCATCATCACATCTGTCTGTCCATCCCTCACCATGCAGCTCCAGCTTCCTCACAGTAAGGAACAACAAGATTATAACCTTCAAATATTGCAGGGTTGCAAAGATTGTGCTATAACTAAAATGTTGCAAAAGCAGAAGCATCTTTGAGCCAGACTTGCTGTTGGATACTTAATATAAAAGCATCAGATAAAGTTTTAAAAAACACAAACCTGTAACTCCCACATATCTCACCTACTGCTGCAGTTAATTACACATCAAGAGGATAGCCTACAATATCTATTTTCAACTTAGCGAATAAGTCACAATGACTAATGCTCATCTTCTCTCGCAGCAGAATGCTGATACAAATCAACAGCATGGAGCTGAAGCTGCAGATGTGCGGTTTGAACATCTGTAAATCATCTCTCCGGGTAAACTGAGACAGTCAGGATAAATGCGGGCAGTGGAGATGAATGGGATGCGCTTGCCTCTCGCTGAACTGGACTCCCAACTGTGGTTGTGGTTGCACTGGGCAGCTCGCAGGCCTGAGTGTGGGTTGTGTTTGTGTAACTACTCCTCCAAACTGAAAGTTGGAGAGTTTTCTTGGTCGATTCCAGGGGAGCTCAAAAGGAGTAAAAAAAAAAAAAATGTCCAAAGAAAAAAAGGCCAAAAAAAGCGGTTAAGTAGTTTATCATCAATGTATTGTTTGCGATATGGTCTGATTTTTAAAGATAAATCCACCCCACCATCATGTTTACAATGTATTCTATCTACTCCTGTGGATACGTGGTCAAACAGATGATGTAACATCAGCCTGAGATGTTTGCAGTACAGCTACAATGAAGCTTTATAGCAGAAATCTTTCAACTATTAAACACAATGCTAAACCTCAGGCTTTTTCTGTCATTTCCTGAGAACAAAAGAGCAATGGCTCACTATTACTATCTCTTCTTCCACCTACATGTAAAAACAAGCAACTGGATGCAACAAGCTCACACCTGTTGTCTTGCAGTGGCCATTCTTGGAAATATGGGAAACATTCTGAAGAGGCATTCACCCATCAGGGAAATAAAATAAAAGTTTTTATTTTGTGACCGTTTTTTTTAGCCATGGCTCTAGGTCAGTCTGTTGGTCAGTTTGTTCCCATCGTCTGGGAACCATGAATTTCTGTATAGGAACTTTACAAAGTAGCAAACCTGTAGAATTTTTTTCTCTCCCACAAACACAACACAGCAGTTACACCATCTCAAATTCTTCATTGCAGGTGCACAAATCCTATGCTATGAATCACAAATTAAGAAAATCATACGCTCACATTTTTGCTGACGTTAGCATTTAGCTCTAAGCATTGCCTAAGTACAGCCTCTAGCATGGCTGAAGACTCTTAGTCTTGTTTAAAGATCAAACTAATTTTTGGCAGGATTTGTTGTGCCTTAAAATGTTCAAATGATAATGAAGGATATAAGTGTTACAACAGAGTGTTATGAAGTTCCCCAGATAGAAATACAGAGGGATTAACAGTTTTTTCAAGTTCCAGCTGTTGCTAATAGTTCATGACCTTCTCACACCAGGGTTTCAGTGGATTTGTCGGTCAGCTAGGGTCATGCATTTTTATCCACAGTCAAAACACACACACTGGTGTCAACTGCAGGGCAAGTTGGTCTTCCCTAGAAGAGGTCAATTCCCTGGAGTAAGCAAAGGATTTGCCAGTAGTAGATTCAGAACCTCCCCCACCCTGAAACTACAGCCTTTCACCTATCCTGTCCTTGTGTGAAAAACTCAATGTGTTTCTGTGTATAAAAAGAAAAACAGAGCGGGAGATTAACCTGAAAATCTTTAAAGCTTTCTAATCTACTTGTGCTTGTGTGTAGGAAAGGGATGAAGAAACAAAGGGAAAAAACATGGAGGGGAAAGAAAAGAAACCCAGTGTATAAGGGCGTCATCTCGCCCCTGGTGAGCCACCGCATCTCTCTTTTTTTTTTTTTGCTCATTCACACTTTCTCAGTCACATGACTCTTGACATTCAGCACAGACGCTCTAATATCCAGCCGTAGCTATCCCCCTTATAGCAGTCAGCAGAAGCTGTGATAACAGTCACATGCTAAACGTCACTCTTCATATACTGTGCTATACATTTGGCCCAGCAGGACAGCCTAGTAATTATAAAACCTGTCCTATCTGCAGGTTTTATCCCATTAGCAGCAGTATGTGCCAGAAAAATGGAGGGGGTAAAGGTTACACGCAAGGCCGCGGTTGTGGTTATGGTCTGCTAAGCCTAGCAAAGGAGTCTGAATTTGTATGCAGTCAGAGGAAGTTCTTCATGGGAGGATTAACTCAGGGTTAAAATGCCCATGGCCACTGAAAATGACCTTGGACAAGATGCTCAAATGTTTAAGTTTAATAGTTTTATCCTATTATCTACAGTACAAATGAAGTACAGTATATTTTTCATGACTGAAGAACAGTTTTCAAAACATATTATAGCATTACCATAGCATAGTGAATTAAGTCCCTACATTTCAGATAGGTAAGGAATTAGTCCAATACTTTGGTTTATGACCAAATGCCTACAAAACTAATTAGATTTCCATCATCCTCAGCTGTACTTGTGTTGCTTTTAGTGCTAAACGTCATTGTTTCTTCTCTGGGTTTGATTTTATGACAACGTAATTTATGACTGAGATGTTTTTCAGTGGTCAACTGTCAAGTCTGGGCGGTTGGAAAGTCATTGAACACGCCAACATGGAGAAGGTTAGTCTCTTATAAGTTATATAAGACTTAAAAAAACATACCACATTTGTCACCTGATTTGTGAGCCTCACCCTCTTTTAGAAGAAAACAATCTCCCTGCAGCCTTCATGTAGGGATTTAGCCTGTAACATTTGCCCCCTCAGAGGGTCGTGACCCAAACTCGCCCAATCACAGCACCAATCACATACTTTAGATGAGTTTGGCTTGCCCTCAACCTGACCTGTGAGTGCTGATACTTCCTGTAGCCACACGTCTGTCCTCAGGTCAAACATTACTCACCGCCTAAAACCCCACCTTAGGGGTCAAGTGTTCAGGGATCATCCACGGCCAATTTTCATTTCAAAGTTGTTTATTTTTTCTCAAACACTCCGGTTAATATGCTGAGGTGATACACTGACAGATACATTTCACAGTATCTATCCACCCACAAAATTATCTTGGCAGCATTTAATAGCCTGTCAAATACACCATTACTACAACATCACAGTAACCAGATACTGATCCACATCAGCAACCAGCTATTTCTTACCAAAGTCAAAGAATAAGCAGCAGGTATGGAGATCAGTGAATCACACTATGGTTGCATGAAAGGTTTGCACACACACCAGCATGCAAACACACATGTACAATTACATAAACTAGGTAACAATTAGAGGAAAACTCACCCTCAGTGCATTCCAGGATGGATTTTGCAAGGGTATAAGGGAGGGCAAATTTTTTAAACTCCTATTACTGCCTCAGCACACACACGCACATTCAAACACACACACACACACACACACACACACACACACACACACACACTTGGAGTAACATTGTGGCTGGCTGGCTGACTGACTGACTGGCTGAGGCTTGCGTGCCATCTCCCAGCTGCCTGGACATTGATGTATACGAGGAAAAAGACATGGCCCCGAGTTATTAGCTAGAGCACGAGTCACCTCAGCAGTTGATTGTTGCCTTATTTGAACCGAGCTGTTCTTCTTCCCTCCTCTCAGACACACATGTCATCGAACCCTCAGGGCCAGATGAAAGAAATCAAAGACATGTGACCTGCAATGGGATGGAAGAGAGGGGCTACGATGGCGTGTTCGTGTGTGTAGGTCTTAAAACGCAAGTGAACATTCAGTTCGGCCTTGAGGTCACAAAACTGTTTGTTTCCATGACATTAATACACATTTGTTCTGTAAAAATATAATTACCTGACATTTATCTTCTATCTCTAAAATACTGCATTTAAAGTTGTAATCGTTAAGATCTTTATGAAATCAAATATTGTTTTTGATACCATTTATGGTTTGCATTTCTTCAGCGATAGCCATTCAATGTAGGGCTTCAACTAACGATTATTTTCATTATCAATTAATCTGCCTACTATTTTCTTGATTAATTGATTCTTTGCTTATCTATAAAATGTCAGAAAATGGTCTAAATGGCCATCACAAATCCCCAAAGCCCTATGTGATGTCTTCAAATATCTTGTTTTGTCCAACCAACAGTCCAAAACCCAAAGATATTCAATTTACTATCATATATGACAAAGAAAGGCATCAAATCCTCACATTAGAGAAGCTAGAACCAGAAAATGACTAATATGATTATCAAAACAGTTTCTGACAATCAACTAACCGATTAACTGACTGTAATCCAGTGCAATTTTATCTCTCTATATTGATATCAGCCTCACTGTTTCCTGTTAATTCTCTACTGTGTATCACAGCTGTATTAAGTTACTGCTAATGCAAACTGAACATTTCCTACTGCTGCTGCTTCACATTAAAAACATTCAACCAAGCTTTTATTGTGAATCAGTAACAGGAAATGCAATGTATTTGTCACGTTTAGACGCCTTTTTCTGTATCTTGCTGTTGTGTGGAAAAACTACTTCTATCATGCACGTGATGAATTTTTGGTTGCAATTATTTTTGACTGCCTTCTTCATTAGAAGAACATGAGTTTGTTTGGCTGCACTGTAAACAGTTAAACCAGTTGATCTTCTGTAGTATCTCTGACAAAGTAGCTACTCAAGGAGTGTTTGCTGTCTATCAAACCGCACTTGCTGTTACCACCACTAACCACAGGTGTCGCCAAATCAACCAGAACTGAAAAATGGATTTTACAGTTATGTAGGAGACATCTTGCATCCAGCAGGGAAACTTTAGAAATTAACAAAATTTGTAAAATCATAGATTCTGGAATCTTTAATGAGCTAGAAGGAGTAGATGCCTTTTTAAGGATTTTAATGTGGAATTTGTTTTGTTGTTTTTTTTGCAGAAAAACTCAGACACAAATTATTGATCCAAGCAGACTATTTGTGTATATGTTTTAATACATGTCTGGAGGGGATCTTTAAATTTAAGCTTTTTAAATCTATTAAATTGAATTTTAAACACTCACAGTATTTTATTTTTTTAAATGCAAAAGTTGTTTCCTTCTACTTTATCAAAGGGCATTTGTATGCATTAGTGGTGAACATAGCAGGCCTGCATTGTCTTGGTGACCCCTGCTGCACAGCGAACTAAACACTCCAGTACTGTAGCAGCAGGCCGGCCAGCATCTGAGGCCACACAGCCAGGCTGCATGAGTCACACAGTCCAGAGCAAAACCAAAATGTGTAAAAACTTCACATTGGCAGATTAGTTTGTTTACATCCTGCACTGGACGTGATTTGGCCAGGCTGCAGCGAGACACAGCCAAAAAGCCTGTCTTCTCTTTCCTCCCTTTAACTCGATCCTTCTCTGCCTCTTCCCTTCTTTTTCTTTCTCACTTCCTTCTTTTCTTTCTTCCCTCCTAACTATCTCCACTTCATCTCTCCCACTCTCACCGCTGCCAAGAGCACATGACCATGAGGCAGAGTGAAGCGGAAAAATAAAGCAGTCCTGCCCTTGTAAAAAATTTAAATGAAGTTTTAAAAAAAAATCAGACAAATTAATAGCAACACGAAACAGATGGGGAAGTTGTATTTCCAGAATAAAACAAGACATTTGTAAAAAAAAAAAAAAAAAAATTTAAAAAAAAAAAACACCCACTCCTTTCCCCCCCAGCGGAGTTTGCCAAGTTATGAGCTCATACTTTCTAGGCCCTCTGCTGAATATCTATTCATAGCGTCAGCTCCAAGATGTCAAACTTTTATGACCCATTTCTCCTCTCGTTATCTGCAGCAACAATTAGGGGCCTGCGAATTTAACACTGGAAATATGGAAGTGTTTTCCTGACTTGGAAGCAAGCTCACAGTGAATCAGTGTGTGTACAGGGACTGATTAAACTCTTCATACTTCTTGAAACGTAGGAGAGACTGGTAAAAGTCAACGTGAGGCTGCAGCTTTGTGTGCATGTGTGTGTGGGTGTCTTTTTCTCACCAAGCTAGTGTATAATGATGAACAGGGTCAGTCTGGGGTAACACACACACAGAGACACCCACACCCTCTATAGGCTGTGGTTTTGAGGTCATGTCTGGCACAGCTCTCTGAAATCCTTTAACGTGGTGATATCATATCTGCATCATGGCATACTGTAAGAGCTACTGCCTCTCTTCCTGAACCACCTTGAGGTCAAAGGTTTACCTCTTTCTCTCCTGTCGGATTTGAAAAACTTTTTTGTTCCCTGGTTATTAAACCTGAACATTTATTATTTTGTATTTACGCAGTAAATTGGTGACAATTACATGTATTATGGAAAGCACCACTTGGCCCCACAGCTCTCATTAGGATGTTAACATAAATGTTAATGAAATGCGCGTTGTATCTGGTTAGAAGCCAAGGTTAGCTGTTCTCTGTAAAGGCGCTAGCTAATACTAGAATTAACACTAGCAACCAACAGGAGTAAGTTACATTTAGCTAGTTAAACTAGATTTTGCTGGTCCATATGATGTAAATGTATTCAAATTTAAATGTCCTATCATATTATTAAAGAAAGTATTTCTAATGCTTACCTTCTGTGCCCCACTGTTTCCCCCAGTCGCAAAGCTATGACATCACAACAACGTGATTGGTCAGTTGCAATGATCATGTGTTATGTAACACATTTGGAGAATATTGGATTAATGGTGAAAATAGTTTGGCAAAAAATGCAAAAACTACAGTATGTTTACGTGGAAATGGGCGTGGTCTATATATAACCAAAGTTTCCTTGAAAAAAGAATTGTGCTTCTACTTTTCCCAGATCAGTTATGCGGAAATGTCAAGTTCTTTATAAAATGCCACATGGTGGCGCTATTGTATCCAGATCAGTACAAAAAAACTAATGATGATTTGTTTCCACCAAATTTGATTGAAATCTATTAAGTAATACACAAAACAAAGACATAGGACCACGTTCAGACACACAACTTCCTCAAAGTGGAAGTGCGACATATTTGCTCTACTATTCAAGACACCACTGTGTTGATGCTGATACATTTTAACATTATGCTGTCATTTGGAAAGTCTTGTGTTCAAAACGGTGTTAAAAAGGGTTACAGTCCTCTCTGAAAGTTTGCAAAAGGCCATGAGCTCACTAGCAGTTACTGCAGACGCAGTCACAGCCAGTATGAGATATTATAGGTACAGCTCTCTCTCACTCACTCACTCTGTATTTGACTCCTACACGCTGGTATCAACAGGAAAGAGGCAGCCAATGAAACTAATTGGGTGGTGTGTGTTTTATGAAAAGAACAGCCTGTGCTGTCCCGAGCTCCCTCCCACTGCTCTCTGACTGGCTGGCTCCTAAGTGGTCTGCTTTTCCTTTCTCTGCTGTGATTGGAGCCAGGGAAAGCCAATAACTAAAAAACTTTTTTTCCCCCTCTTTTCCTCAGGACCTACCCTTGTTGTTTTCAACTTCAGAGGCAGAGCTGGGCTGAGACAATCCAGCACAGTCACAGCCTGCACTCTGGTGCTGTATCTGCACTCAAGATGGTCACGGTGTACTGGATTTTAGTCCAACCACACACATTATATCATATTATTGTATCAAATAATATTTGTTCAACAGTAACTCCATAGGCAATAAGAGTTCCTATTGGCAAATTATGTTATAGAAATGCTTTGGTAGCTTTCTACAGAAATAAGCTCATAGCTGACTTCTTTTCAAAAACGTACATATTATAAGGTCACTAAAACCTCATTATAGAGCATGACAAACATAACATTTCTTTACAAAGTTATTTATTAATGGTTAGACTGTTGATAATCAGAATCAGAATACTTTATTGATCCCCTCAGGGGAAATTATGCAAATGATGGTTTAGTTACTGATCGTATCACTGCTGTCATTCCTTAGACTCCCAAACACATGAAACCTCTTTAATAGCGTGGTTTTATCTCCATTAGGTCTTTGTGTAAGACTTTGTAATCACTATGATTAGTCTGCCAGTTTACATGGGCGGATCACTTTAAACTTTAAGTGTGTTTGTTAAGGGTGGGATGGTTGTGTGCATTGCAATCAAAATAGTGAGCACATGCATTAATTACACCAGCGTTGCAATCAAATTGCATATTGAAGAAAATAAAAAATACAAAACGCACAGGATATAAAATAGATTATTAGGCTCAGTTTTGCAACAGTTTATTTATCTTAAAAACAATAATGAAAATATATATTTACAAAAATGTCGCTTTGGGAAGCTATACATACACCCACAACAAAAAGCTCAACATAAATAAGTTAGTATAATTTTTTCAGTGTTTTTCAAAAAAGGAAAAAAAAAAGGCACACAGGTACACTTTTACACGAGGCAGTGTCACTTTGTTTTTCTGCATTTAAAAAAAAAAAAGAGAGAAATTAACAATAGTGCAATTACATGTTCCACATGAATTCCACACCACAAAGACAAATCTTTGATTCACATATTTGCATAAGTAGCCCAGTGATTTTAACATATTTTATCTATGTTAACCTGGACTACGCCACATATTACAAGGGGAAGGATATGTGACCTAAAAGCCACTAAAATATGAACTCACCTAATTTAAAAATAAAAGCTAATTCTTAGGATTATTAGCAAATACTGTTAAAATTTGGTTGGATATTGCTCAGCAGTTTAGCCACCCTCCTACCCCACCCCTCAGCCCCAGAACAAAAGGCACAAACTTTGGCAAAAAACCCTAAGAGAAAAAGAAAAGAAAAAAAGAAATGGGGAAGTAAGGAGACATTATATGTATGTAAACTTTATCTGTCATGGCTGTTCCCAGTTAGATGGACCCTCAACTTAGAGTGTGGCCATCTGGGCCTTCAAAAACAAGATATATAACACTGGGACAAATAAAGCCATAGAAAAAGAAGACATTTTGTTTCCACATAACCCTGACTTTTTTAAATCTGCATTTTTAACTTACATCAATTACCTGAATAATGATACAATATAACCACTTTAACAAAATAATATTTCTCTGTTGGAAATTGCACTGCAACTCCCCGAGTCAAATTCACACACTTATTCAAATACATTTAACAAAAGGTATGAAAAGCAGAAGATGCTTTTATTATGTGCTACATCTGAAACATAGGTAGTAGATAAAAAAAAAATGAGCAAAAATCCATTTGCACACTGCTACATTGTCTGCTGCTTCTGAGGCAATTTGAAATGAGTGCCAAAACTTGATAGTGTACATATTCAGTGCTTGTGCAGCCTCTCCTCCTCCCTTCTTTAGGAAAAGGCTGCTTTTATGTTTTCTCTCCCATCTGTCAGGTGACGAGAAAGGCTACAGTATTCCACCAGCAACAGGTCTCCCCGCTCTGTGGGACATAAAGAGGGAACAGGCTGTTGAATGGTGCAATTGAAAAAGCAGTTGCTCATGCTTGATATCCCTCTCATGCACACACGCACACACGCAGAGGGTGAACAGTCATAGCATGAAGGGTTGAGGAAGATTAAAAAAAAAAAAAACAACAACTATAAGCTATGCAAGTTTGAAGGGCTGATGACGTGGAAGTACTGCGTGCAGGAAAGAAATGTGTTTTTCCAGCTGTTATAATGCGTTACTGATGCTGATGATAACCAAGTACACACAGCTCTACTGGCATCCGATATAAAAGCCGATCATTAGTATTTTACACATTAAAAACCTGTATGTTATTATCCATTCGTATCACTTAATAACAGTCGAATAGTGAGATAATAATTCTAACCTGGCACTGTTTTTCACTAGACCTCCGCGATGTTCTCCGGCCTGCTCGGTCTCTCCTGCGCGGCTTTCACCGCCTGACTTGCTGCACCGTCCGACTCGTCTTCGTCGTCATCTCCGTCGGCATGCGACCTTTTACTCTGACTCTCGCCGGAGCAGGGACCTGGCAGACAAAAAGAAGCACGCAGGAAAGTTGTCAGGGTGTTGTTGTGAAGAGCTGCACGTACACTTTAAAAAAAAAAAAAAAAAAAGGGGCACCTGACATGCTCGGCAGGCTGCTGAGATATTTTACTCCCGAGAATAGCCCGAGTTATGAAAGTGTGCAAACTACAATGTAATAAGCGCGAGTTTGATCCTGTTGGTGTGCGTTACATTGTCACCCTCACTGATAACAAGAAATCAAATGGCTTTAACATCTATAAAGAAACTCTCAGTTTGTCCACCCCCTCGGTGTCTCGCTCCAGTTCACTTTGCAAAGACCGACCGCAGCCTACGGGTGTTGAACCCCGACACAACTGTTGCTTCGCACATCTGCACTGCGGCACAGCGAAATAAAAATGCGCGACAGCATTAATAAGTCAACGTAAGTCACCTGAAGCTCCTGAACGTCTTTTCCTCGAACTGCCTCTGTCTGGTTGGCGACCCGACTGCCTTTTGCTGCTCCCCTCGGCATCCTGCCGGTTGTTATCGCCGGGCGAGTCCACATCTCGCTGGGGCCGCTGTCTCCCGTGAGGCTGTCTGCTATAATACTCCGGTGCGTCGCTGTCCTCCTCCCAGTCGTAGTTGCGCGGAGTGAGCGGTCTGTCGTTGACGGGGTCGAAATTGAACTCCTCCCTAAAAGCCTCCACACCTTCCTGTATCGAAGCCGTGAAATACCTCTGTAGCTCCTCTGGGTCAGGTGTGCCGAAAAGGTTTCTGCTGACCGGAGGTCTGACGTTGTCTGGCTGCCGCGCATCCACCCTCTCCAATGTCGGGCTCGCATTAGAAAGGCGAACATCTGACATTTTGTTGCACATATGACAACTGGGAAAAAATACACAAACAACAACCGAACCCTTTCAAACTTCTATTTCCAAGTAGTATTCCTTTCAAATGCAAAATCACGGGAATGACGCATGCATACTCCGCGCGTATCATCCAAAACGCGTACGAGCAAAAATGGAATAAAACGTCTCCAAGGGCGCAGGGGGGTTTAAGAAAGCCACTCCTGTCAAGTCCGTAGTAAGGCAGATGAAAACAACAAGTCAAGTCATACTAGCCAACATGGCGTTAGAGGGAGCTATGAGTGAAGAAGAAAACATCAAGGACTATTTAAACAGAGAAGGCGATTCATTGGTCTGCGCACTAGGACCGCCCATTGAGCTCTCTTAAAGTCGAACAGGGGCAACAACAACACAGAGCGGGATCGGATTAACTCTACACATGAATATGGCCTAATTAATCTGTTTGATTAGTTAAATACATTAGAAAGAGCAGGAGGAACGGAGGCTGTACTTATAAAGGAGTGCGCGATCATGTTTTATCTTTCCATTAGCACCTGCTTTATCACAGCAGGCACCAGGTTAGACAGTTAACTGAACACTTAAAGGTCAAAGATATCACTTGATCACATTAATAAGCGTCATTTGTATCGCTCTGTTCGTGCACTGAAAGATGTCCTGGATTAAAAAAGTCTAAAATGTAAAACCTGATAAGAAAACAACATTGGAAACAGATTTATCTCACAGCAGGAGTCCATGGTCTCCCTCCAGGCTGGTGATACTATTACAGGAATCAATCATCAAATGATAGTATGAGTGCTGACATATCACTGGCTTGATCTGATTTGGTGTCACATAAACTGCTTAGGCACACTTGATTCAATCAGTGTAAATCTTTTCAGTTACAGCCTCAAGGTTGCTGAAGGACAGCGAGACCCTAAAATGTGGCTCTATGCAGGAAAAACAACAA
This sequence comes from Macquaria australasica, assembly GCA_005408345.1. Classification (NCBI taxonomy): domain Eukaryota; kingdom Metazoa; phylum Chordata; class Actinopteri; order Centrarchiformes; family Percichthyidae; genus Macquaria; species Macquaria australasica. Next base: position 2,327,661 of record SEMN01000011.1, read on the forward strand.
CAAAAGAAATAAAAGCCACAAATGTGGCTCCTGGCATACGATGACATCAGCTCCGGAGCAGAAAGCCTTCCGTCATCGTTGGCATGGTGCCTATCGCTGTCAGACTCTGCCACTGGTGCCACCGGGGTGGTTTGTGTGCTTCACTGGTTGTAATTGCTTGTGTGTGCTTGGAATTTAAACAAAGGAAATAGAAAGTGGTGCAGCTTTAAAAAAAAAAAAAAAAAAAAAAGACCTTGAAATTCACCACCATCCATTTCCCTCTGGGGGGTTCTCAGTTTGCATCTTAAAAATTCCTGACTTAAGAACTGAATTGGTGTTCATGTCAAGACTTAAGTTATCAAATTTATTTTCAGTACATCCCAGGGTCTGCGTAGGAATCCTGTAGTAATTGATTGAATGCATCGGTTATAGTAAGCTCTCTGTGCATAGGAGTTCACAATGTCCCAACTTAAACTCTACAGCGAGTGTTGCTTTGCATTCCTGTGCAGCATTTGCCAGTAAACTCACTGGGCCTGCCTTTAAGGCCATGTTGTTTCAATTAACCATTTGAAGAGAGTCAAACATCTCGTGATGAATACAGCGAGGCCATCTGTTGTATCGATGTTATCGCCGGGATCACACTTAATCCATAATGTGTTTATGCTGCTGCAAACTGTGCACCGTGTTGTACAGAGTGATCCCTGAGATGAAAACAGATTTTGATCAAGCTGATTTGACGGCCAACTGAGAAACGAGGCAAGAGAACATTTTGTTTGAGTCACACATGCATAACCAATGCTTTAAGGGTAGAACTTTTTTGGTCTTCACAGTTAGGGCTCATTCTCCTAGCTTCAGAGAAAAACACAGCTAAATGTAACTTAGTGGGATGATGCAACTGTAGCAGATACTGGCACTAAAACTAAACGTTAGTTACACATTAATTATGATCCACGATTAAACAGTCACAACAACAGAGGAAGGTCACTGTATATATCTTTTTATAGTTTAAGATAACACAGAAAAACTGTTGGGGTTTGTTTTTTTTGACTCCACAGAAGTCAACAGCGAACACTCTGACCATGGATGCAGAAATGAAAGCGATAACAGTGATGCACTCATAGAAAGGAGGTGTCACTGTCAACACAAACACGTGTCTATAGTTAGAGAATTAGTCATAAAAATGTTACCGTTACCATGTGTTGCTGAAAAGTTATGAAAATGTGTTTTCTCATAAAAAAGGGGCATTAAAACAGTGCGCAACAGGCAGAAATCATCAAGTACAAAGAGAAATTGTATAACATAAATTTTTTTAGATTGAAAGTGCAGAGAAAACATCAATCTGGTTTTTTAATCTGCCCAGCAACTGGTCTTGGGAAATGCTTACTTCCACAGCTTCTTTTAAGTCATATATATATATATATATATATAGTTACAATAATCATGTTGAACAGTTTGTAAAAAGCCCAGAATTGTTGCTAAATTGGGCTGAACAAGCAGATATTAGCAATAATTATGCTGTTCATCCATCTGTTTATTAATTAATATAGCAAAGGGTCATGAGAACACAAAATGTTACCCCTCTAAAAACAAATTCCTCCTCTGCTTTTTTTTAAATTTTAAACTGAAAACATTTCGAGCAACTGCAGGGCAACTATGCACATACAGTGCATGGCATCAGATTTTAAAGCGGGAGCCATTTTTAATTGCTGCAAACCAGAGGGTCCGATTCTGAGCCTGCAACCACAATCCGACAGGGGATCCGGCAACACTAGTCACACCCGCTTGCTTCTATAAAACTCTCTAGAAACAAACAGTAAACAAATAACACCTGCAGGCTAATGCAGCAACCTAAATTTACTGGCCACAAGCATGAACTAGTATTTTTCTGATGTGTGGTGTTAATTTCCCACCAAAATAATAATAACCCAGAGATGACCTAATAAATTACAGGGTGTGTGGTGTTTTTGAAGTTTGATCCAGTATGGGTTTGATAAAAGAGTGCTGGTAAAGCACCCCGACACATTTGGGACTCGTTATACGACCATTCAGACATTTCTCTTCTGTTGCACATTATGGACCTCTCGTCCGGTGTCATGAGACGGCAGCCTTGGAGCTCTGCTTCTTCTTTGCCAGCTCGGCCTGAATCTGATGGGGGAACTGGTCCAAGTGCTTGTTCACACACTGCATGCAGAACCTCTTGGTGTAGAAAACACTGCAGTCCTGACAGAAGAGAAAGCATCAATGCTCCAGTTTCACATGAGCACTGGACATTGATTTTCTTTTTTTTTTTCTTCTCATTCCACTATCTATTTGTGAAACCAGATTAATTGATTTTTAAGGGCATCACAGTCATTAAGTTCACTTGGCACATTACTGTATATGCCACATGATTACAAAGTCATCTGAGGAAAACATCAAAACCACAAATGCATCAGTGATCTGCAAATTCAATTCATGCCAAGTGGAAAACTGCCACATGAGCACAGCTTGGTTTTCAAGTTTTAACTGATGGTCGTGCTCATAAGTTACTTTTTCTCTGGCCCAAAACACATCAGTTAAAAATGCTGCAGTTGCCTTTAGAGCGCAGGAGCACACACACACACACACTCTCTCTGTGTGTGCCTCTACTACATGTAACACACTCTCATCAAGACTGCTGTCATTTGTCCCTGGAGGAAGCGTGCCAACATTTGTCCATCCAGGCATTGATCATTTGATCAACAGAATTACATGATCACATATTTAGTCTGTGGCAAAAAAAGAACAGACCGTAGCAATTCAATTTTAAGACGTCTTACCGATCCAACGCAGACACACACGCTGCACAGGCTGCAGTCGGAGCCCAAGACCAGAAACTTCTCCTTGTCCGGACTGAAGGGGTCCCTTGTCACAAAACACTCCTCCAGCAACCTGACGGGCGACAGGAAGGCAGACATACGCTGAACGTGAACTTAATTTAGATTCACGTGGTTCACAGAGAAAACAAAACAGAAATGCGTTTCTTGCCAGAAATTGCTGTAAACGCGGCGTAATTTCGGGGTTAACGTCGCCTCGCGTTAGCTTTAGCATAGCTAGCTCCGGGGCGCTAATAGGAGCGTTTTGCTTAATGTCCACTTACACAATGGCTCTGGTGTTTGGTGGTTTCTGGCCGTGGTAGGTAAAAGGGCTACTTAAACCACACAACTGGCAAGTAAATGTTTTCTGAGAGGGTTCACTCGAAGCGTGCTCCATCTTTGGCTACTTCCTGGTTTCCATGTTGAGTCCAGTCTTATTGTTTCATGACGTTTTACCGCCACCTACTGGACTGGGGGAGCAGAACGAAAGGCTGCGAATAATTAATAAAATATGAATTATAATTACCGGTATTTAATTTAAAATGGTACAAACAAAAATATTGAGACATTCTAGCCACCATAGCTTTGTCATCTGATGTTATTAATAGTAATATTTATTGACGAATTAATAGTCAACTCTGAACATTTGACCTAATTTTCACAGTATTAGGCTGCTTCAAACGAATGTATGTTGATAGATATTTGTATTAAAAAAGTATATGAAAGTTTAGTGAACCAGGCAAAATTAATGGCATTTTCATAGTAAAGAAAAACCCAAACTCGGATAATAGGTTATTACAGCAGATACTTGTCATTAAAGGAAAAGCACAGGTGTAATTAATAACATGAATGGCTTAACTGAGCCACTTAAATGGAACAAAGCTATCATTAAGATCATTAGTTCCACCTGAGCCTCTCCTGCTAGGACAACTCCAAATATCTGCAGTGAAAAAGCCTATTAGCTCATTTATTTGAACAGTGGGATCTGAATCAGATGAAGAGATAATACTGGCATCATTCGGCAGGTAAATAAGTCAGGCCATTACAAATAAAACTGTTAAATATATTAGTTTATTTTAGGCTACCACATAATATAATTCATTTTATTGAAACAACAAATGCATTTTTTTATTGTACGCTGCACTGTACATGATAAAGACTATAAACTGTTTTATTATGGCAAGAAACAATGTTTCAATATTACACTGGGGGGTGAAGTCTCAGCACAGCAAGTGAGGCAATCGGCTCCTCTTTTTGAGGCCTGTTTTACTGTCTGCATATACACACACCCCTTTTAATACAGACTTGTTATATTTACAAAATAAAACATAGACCAGTTGAACAGATTATTGTGTTTGTGGTCAAAATATTCGACACTGGCCAAGACAGTTTTTTCTTGAAAGAAATGTGTCGTAATGACAAGATTTGTACAAAACAGTTTGTACTCTAACACTGATCTAAAAAAATAAATCGGTTATGTGAGCTATCACGTTGTGTTTTTAGCAGTAGGATAAAGAATTAAAATAAATACATGACACATAAAAATTACAATATTATCAAATGATGGTTGCTTACAGTAGAAATAAGCCTCCTTTTAGTTCATTGCCTGCTTAAAATGCACCATTGTGCATGATGTATGATTTAATAGTATGTGGTTACATTCCCTGGTCCAACACTAAATGGTTATACATCGACCCCATGGTTAAAAAAGCTACTCTGAGGCACTGAGATATTATGGCACTTGGTGAATACTGACACTGGTGTTTCTTCAGCAGCTAATCTCAAAATGGTCGATTTCCATAAGGCACTGGTACACAATAAAAGGACATGACAATGATATTAACCAACTCCAAATGAATTTTAAATTAACATCATATTCACTAAATATCCAAAATATTAGGAATATGTCTGGCATTGAGTTGTATCGTCTTTTGCACAACCAACATTTCCGTGGCCTAAAAGATGTTAGAAACATGTTAGAACTTCTTTTGTTCACAGCCAAAATTAATATTTAGCATCAGTGCATGCATGACTGCCGCAGTCATGTCCGGGTATCTTTAATATGTGTACGCCAATTTTAAATGCTCTAAGTTCAAATTGATGCATTTAAACAAATATCTCTACACATCTATGATGTAAGATCAAAAGATCTGTTCTCCACTGTGTCCCCCTTTCATGGAAGCAGTCACGCCACCTACAAGAGCTGCCTTTCCCCCCAAAAAAATGTTATTTATGTTTTGTTCTAGTAGAAAGTTTTAAAGTCACATGGTCAGTGCAACCTCTGCAGATCACAGCAGTGTGCACCCATAGAAGCTGCACAATAAGCTACTCACAGTACATTGATATGCATGATAGTATCAGTAAGTATTTATGTACACCCAGTTTTCAATGGCATACATAAATATTTTAATACATGTCCCTGTTCACGACCATGTGCTACCTTCTCAGTACATGTCCCTGTAAATCTCTTGCAGGAGCGGGTGCAGCGACGTTTCCTCTGTTGTCTTGATTTCCTGCACCAACTGAGCATGCTCGGTGACCAGCTCCCGGAGGTCAGCCAGTTTCTGAAGCAGTCTGGGGAAGAGGAAGTTGTCGTCGGGGTGGTTGGCCAGCAGGTGGAGCCGTAGTGCCAGAATGATGTTTTCCTGCAGCTGCTCCACTAGAGGCACGTCCACCAGGCCCGGGCGATCTGGAGGGGAAGGATCACATAAAGGAAAAATTAAGGAAGATTCAATTTCTTGCAAATTGTCATTCTTTTAAATATAATTAAATATAATTTCCCACATGATGCCAGTTACCTCCGCAGCAGATAATGGCAGCCACAAAAAGGGCCAGGTCACTGTCGTCCAGCTCCAGGGAGTTGAAGCGCGTGGCAAACTGGAATTTGGGCTCCATCATGTCGCTAAATGGCCGCCGGAGGCTCTTGAGGAACTCTCGGGTAATGAAGCCTCCACCACGGGCCACCAGGAGGCCATCTTTGTTCATGCAGGATGCCAGGAGGGTGAAGAGGGCTTCATAAACTCCGTATTTCAAGAGAGTCACCTAAACAGGCAGGTAAGAAGGCCACAGCATGACTCAGATGTGTTTTTTGTCTCTAACTCCTTTTTATCCCAATAAAATTCAAACAGAAACATCCTCTTTCATTTAAGTTAAGTAAAATCACTCTTCTCCACTTTTCACATGGACTGGAAGGCAAATGACAGATACAGCGTCACTAAACCCACCTGATCATTCAGATCCAGGCTCTGGAAACCCGGCACCGCCTTGGCGAACTCCGTCAGCTCTGTGACCGTCTCCACCGAGGTACTCTGGCAGCAGTGGAAGAGCCTGGCTTCAGCCTCCCTCTGCTGGAGCTCCCCACACCCCACAGCCGGAACCACCTCCCAAGCTTGAAGGCCGCTCTCAGGCTCCAGATAGTCACAGTTTACCATATGGGCCGCTAACGTCCTCTCTGCAAGCTGGAACGTCTCCATGTCGTGAATGATGAAAGGCTGCTGGAAAAAAAGACGGAGGAGAGGATGTTGGTAGGTGAGGATACAGAATAAAGAATATTCTCAAACTTCTGTCGTTAGTTTCTTTTTATTCTTTACCGGCTTGCTGGTCTTTCCGGTGAGTACAAGCCGAGCTTTCGCCTTGTTCATGTTAAAGTTCTTCATGTAGGCCTCGTGGATCTGCCTGATCAGAATCTTGTGGTCGGCCAGCATGGGGCTTGCCACCTCTTTCTCCACCATCTTGCATTCTGCCTTTAGCTTTAGCTTCTCCGCCTGAGGCATACGACCAAACCGGATGGCTAGTGCAAAGAAACATTAATCATGAGCAACAGCTAGAAGACTTTTAAAATGGTAGGTGTCTTACTTTACAATGAAACTACACACAGAGACATCAGGCATATCCTCCTATAGCAAACATGCATGTGTGCAGACACACACAAACATTCACCCACAACAGATCTGGTGCGTTATGCTCTCTCTCCTCTCTTCTGAGGACAACGTGTCGTCTTCCTCTCAGGTTTCTGACACTGTTCTGCCTGCGGTGGGAGGCCATCGTAACAAACCCAATGACCCATCAGCAGTCAGTGCAGATGAGAGGCCAGATGTGCAGCTATATGGGCCTGTGTTTTCTCAATGTCAAGCAGGCTCCGGCTGGACATTGTTCTATAAAAACCCAGTCACTGTAAAACACATTAAACTGGAGCCAAATCACAGAAAGACACGTCCCGCTGTTGTTGTAAAGAACACATTCTATTGGTGCCGACTGGTGAGGCTGTGAGCAGAGTTTCATGTAACTGCATGCTTGCTTGCAAGTTCTTTCATAGCTATACGAGTGTTTCAGTGGACATAATAATTTCAGTAATTGATCGGTTATGATTTTAGCGATTGCTAATAAACACTTTAAAGCGAGACTGTTTTGAAAGATAATGTAACAGATTTTTTACTCTCTTAAAAACAAATAAAACAGCGGTTTTACTGCTACAGCCTAACTTGGTCCGGTATGACCAGTAGCTTATTGGGGCTTAGCGAGTCCATTTACTGACTTTATGACTCTTTTCTGCTTATACTACTGTTACACTACATTTACATTCACCATTATCCTCTGCTGGACAATGAGCCTGAAATTCAGGACTTGTGTCTGTTATTTAGCGAAGTTACATGGTTTAGCTTTAAAGAATTTTGGAGGTTTCAGGCCTTACCATTGTGGGACATGCCCACAGAGAGGCACTTGTGGAATCGGCAGTACTGACACTTGTTGCGGTTCTTCTTTTGGATTTTACACTTGCGTTCACACTTGTCATACTCCAGCTTTAGCCTGATGGTCCTCCTGAAGAAACCCTGGTTGAGACAGAATTTGAAGATCATATGGAAACATTCACACAAAAAGCCCACAAAAATACTTTCCTGGTACTTCAGCCCATACGGAAATCAGTTAACCCTTCTGGTGTCTTTATGTTCTGCACACTCCCCTTGCCTTCCAGGTCAAAAATGACCCAGCATCGCCACACTGATGAATTTTAAACCAGAAATCAATTGTGCATGAAGAAACAACACCTGCCATTCAACAAGTTGGAGAATAACTGATGGCTCTAGTTCAGTGAGCCTTCAGTTCTGAACTGCATAGGGAGATTGGATCCTGTTATACTTTCTTGAACTCTAATTTTAAGAAGCAGGAGTACCTAGGCTGTGTATTCCTCTACTTAAAACATCAGCTCAGCCTCAGGTGGATCAAGACTAGATTCAGTTTGTTGATCACCTGTCAAAAGTGACCCAAAGACCAGGAAGTCCAGGAACTCAAATTTCTGCTGTTATACTCATGAATGGGTCATTTTTCTGTTCATGAGAACAACAGGAGCATTAAAGGGGATTATCTTCTATCTATCAATCAAATCTGATCATACAGGTCATTAGTCAGTAAAGCTATTCATCTGATGAGTACAGTATATATGCCAGACACCTACTGTATATCTGCAGCACCTTGTAATACTGTACATGCATTTTGTACATTTTGCGCCCTGGTAGGACCAGTGTTATATTACAGTTTGGGGTTGGACTGTATGGTGGAATTACATCTATATTTAAAAAGAGATATGCTTCAAGATGTGTCCTAAGGTCTGACCTTGCGGAAGAAGAACCCTGATTGGACGAGACATCCTGCAGCCCTCCAACACACACTGAGGTACAGCGCAGCGGGCCAACGCAAGCTAACAGATCACACATGTGCCAGAACATATGATCCTTTGACGCACGCACACACACACACACACGACATTCCTCATCCCTCACTGTCAAGAACATGAATATGGATTTTCTGGCAATATATCTGGAGCCAAATGGGCACGCAATACATCAGCCATCATCTTACAGAAGCCTTTGTGTTGAAGACACATTGTTATCAAAGGTTATTATGTGTCACGCATCACTTTTTGTGTTATTTTTAACCAAATGAAATCTAGCTTTGTGAGAACTAGGTGTAATCTTCATGAAAACACTGAGGGGAGAAACGTGAATGTACAGACATGTAGTTTAGTGACATATGATAGTCATCAAAAATACATTACAAAACAACAGAACTGCACAGGAAGGAAAAAACAGATGTGTGTGTTTACGGCATGCATGTCTTTGCATGTCTGTGCGTTGGTGTACATACACAACCAGAGGCCAGTACTTCGCTGTGATATATGGCTGAGTAACAAGGCTAAAGACGTAAGCAAAGAGATGTATTGTGCAATGCTTCCTTAAGGGCAAACGTCTTTTAGTGGGACCAGAAGAGAAGCATCAATTCAGGCATCTTTGTGGCACACCTATTCAAACTAACTCCCACCTATTGATGGCTGTGATTCACCTTTCCATGACTGAAGGCTTTCTCTGACTGTACTGACTCTGCTGCTGCTCTAAACGTCCCATACACACGTCATACTGTCGCGCCATAGCATCCCAGCACATTCCATTCACATTCCCACTATTGAGCGCCCCCCTCTTAAAGCGAGGTGTTGAAAATGATATGCAGAGCCTGTCCAGCATGGAAACCATCAACCATGACGTGCTACATATCATGAGCCAGATTTTTCCATGATGGCGGCAACATCATCAGTCAGAGTGCAGTCAAAATACACCTCTCGTGCGCAGCGTCCAACAGTTGGGTGTCATCACGTCCCTGCTTTAGAACAGCCGCGGTCTGACACAAGGGCCGACAACGATGGGCATTATTTGTGTTGATTGTGATGAATGAGATGGGAGTCAGAAACCAGAGCCCTGCAGGGAGATTGGCCAGTTTTGCAGCACTCAAAAACACACAGATGTGCATTGTGCAACTGACGGGACATTCTGTAAAACTTGGACAGAGAAATTAAAATTGTGAAATGTTAGCCTCCTGCCTGTCTCCATCTCTTTTGTCTCCTATAGTGAAATCAGAGTGAAATTGAAGGCCCAGTCAAGAGGAGTGAAAAAACAGATTCTCCCCAGTAGGGGAAGAGGAGTGATTATAGAAGAAACACCAGTAGCAACTGAAACAACTCTCTCTGGATTTCTTGATCATCATGTAGCTGTAGTTGCATAAAACAAACACAATTTCTAGATGGAGCTGTGGCTGATGGGAGAAAACCTTAAAGCGGCCGAGGTCACAAGTTAAAAAGTCGTGCAAAAATAGCAAACAAAGGCTCAGATTAGCTGCAACAACATGCCATCGGCTTAGAGAGGTATGGGACTACAACAAGCTCACGTGACTTGACAAACAATGCAGTGATGATCCTTAATGGTTTTAACACGCAGGGCTGGTCACTGAGCTCAGTGGTCTCAGCTACAACATCTTCTCAGTGTCACTGTTTTCTAATGACACTTTTATAATCCCTAAAATCTCAAGAATCTCAGGAATTTCAGCACAGAAATGTCCTGCAGAGCTCAACCAATTCGGGCCTGAAGGATTTACCCTTACACATGCAAACCAAATTTCTCTTATCATTAAATCCCAAAGATGACTGTGTAAGAACGTAAGCACAGCAGGTCTCTGTGCCAGCAGCAGCTCCATGTGTGTACAAGTGTGCGTGTGTTAACGTCACTCAGTTTGGCTTTGTGCCGAGCAGGAGAGAGGTGACAAGTCAACCAAGGCCACTATGTCCCTCACTGCACATGACCTGACTGCGTGTCTCAGAAACTTTCCACTGGTCTGTAAGTCAGGCGCCTCTGCATGCCGGGCTTTGTATGTGTTTGGGTGTGCGTGCGTGTGTTTGTGCAGGCATGTATGTGGATGTGTACACATGAGAGTGTGTGTGTGTGTTTGTGGGGGGTTTTTTCACCTCTGATACAGTTGCATCAAAGACAACATTTGCCTTTGCAGCACACATTATCATCGAACTGAACTGGGTTGTGTCTGTCTTTACGTTTATATTTATATCTTTGTATGGCTTTTATGTCCTTTCTTACTTTGTTCAACTATGTCAGTACATGCATACAATATATACTTTAACTGGCCGCCCGTTTTAGTCCCTCTCACCTTGCAGCCCTCACAGGCATGCACCCCGTAGTGGAAGCCTGAAGCCTTGTCTGAGCACACCCGGCAGTCCAGGCTGAGGGGGGTGACGCTCTCCTCTGGGCCTGGCACTGCTCCACATCCCCCCGATGACGGACTTGAGGCTGGGGTCAAAGTGTCTACGGCACACAACAGAGCCAAAATAACACAACAACAAGTGATTTCACCGTGCTACCCTTTGAACAAATTCAATCCAAACAGAGACATCCACTTTTTGGACAAATATTACACCTACTCGTAAAAAAAAACAACAATTTGCTGTACAATTATTAACAAATGAGAGCAGGTGACGTAAGTCCTTAGTTGGCAAACTAACCACAGTTTAAAGAATAGTTTGACATTTCGGGAAATACGCTTATTTGCTTTCTTGCCCAGAGTCAGATGAGAAGATCGATACCTCTCATTCAGTGTGTCTCATGACTCGTGAAGCCACAGCCGTTTGTTAGCTAACCATTTGTTTTGTACAGATTTAAAAAAGGGATATAACATGTTAATTAGTGAGCTTTAGAGGTGGACAGAGCCAGGCTAGCTTTTTCCAGTCTTTAAGCTAAGCTAAGCTAACCAGCTGCCGGCTGTAGGCTTCATATTTTTGATCTTCTAGTCTACCTACATCATACACTGAGGATTCCTATCAAACACTACTTTTGTCCACTGGAGTATATTTGTTAAGTGTCTCCTGCAGACTTTATTTTAGTTGATGTGTCTCCATAAAATGACAGTGACCATGGGTCATTTGTATGAATGCTGTTCAGGAATTTGGAGACAACGTCATGGAGGAGACACAGAGAGAAAGATTGTATCTAATCATCTGTTATCAGACACACAGTGTTTCACATCGGCCTCTTTTGTGCATCTCCATGTGGCACAGTGGAGCCAAAAGGTCCGAAGGTCAGTGTTGTAATGGTCCACATTCCCGTCAGCAGCAGTTCGTGAATGAGATAAGAATAAACCCTAAGACAGCTAGGGACCTTCTGGTTTTTCATTTGCAAGATGATTCGTTAGCATACACTGAGGGCACTAAATATTAGGCATCATCACCAAGCATACTCTGCAGCTTTATAAAATTAATTTAGTTATAAATATTCAAGGTTTTAGATATTTTTCCAATCATGAGGCCACTCGACCACTCACCCAGTGCGATGGAGCTCTCAGACCCCGATCCAGTGCTCTGGTACTCGGGGAAATCAAATCCCAGCGTGTGGTCTCCGATAGACTGGGAGATGTCACGAAGATCCTCCATCAGGTCTCCACACAGCGGACTGTCCAGCAGGGAATCCCCCAGTGGGGATGGGGGGCTAAAGAGATCCCCTGCCATGGTGGAGAACAAACCAAACCTGGGAGGAACAACCCCTCACTCACCAGACTGTGATAAGAGGGGAGACAGAGAGAATTAGGATGAGGACAATGGGTGATAATCAGACTGGAACTCCCGAGGCAGCTGTTAGATTGGAGTTTCAAAACACCCAGCTCTGGAAAAACCTTTGGGTGCAAACTTCTGAGGGAATGTTTTTTAGTTTGAAGTATGACAAAAACCTGGAATGTCTTATGACATGTGTGCTTAAATTTCTCCAGACCTCCATGTGTTAGATCAGACAGAACTCTGGCTGAAGGCTTGTTAGTTGTTGTCATGTTGGCAAAAACAAACTAACCACTAAGCTGTCTAAAAATGAAAGTTTTTCTCACCATTTTGACCTTTTGTCCACATTTCAAAGGTTTGAAAACTGAACTTTTTTGAAAATGGTCTCCAGTGTGGATGAATCTGAAAATACCAGCCTCACATTTTAGTGTGGATTAGGGTTGGGGGATATGATGATTTATACTGTGAGACTTGTCAACTGTCAGAGATTTTGCCTTACAATTTAAGTTCTGCTGTAGCTGCTCCATTAACATCACTGGCTGTGCTTTATTTCATTTCACGTCTTGCTATTTTTTCATAGTTTATCAATTCATTTTTCCCAGAACATTTACTATAATTATCCATATTGCTAATTCCTAGTGTGGACAAGGAAAAACTTGCTTTTTGGAAAATGATGACATATGTCTGCTCAGACACAGTCTGGGGCTGGTGGCTGACGGTGTTTAATGGGGCCATCAGTCAACAGAGGATGAGCCTAGCTGGCAGGCAATAAGGCTGCAACTTACTACTATGTAAGTATACTATTACTATATTAACTACATTTCTACAGAAGCAACACAACATGTGTGGGGGTAGCTCAGAACTGCTTTATTTTCCTGTTTTGGAGTTTTCTGTTCTGAGGAAGTACGTTCTGAATGACACTGATTATTTCCCACCTGTTGTCCCAATAATCTAATCAGGACATGCCCCTAAATGAATCCATAAAAAAGTCAGGTTCAGGTAATGTCTTCTCATTTGATCCCTGGTGAAGACCCACTAAGCTAAAAACCTGAGTTTTTTTTTTTTTTACTTGTTTCATTAACAAGCCATGTAACTAATAAATTCTTTTTACCAAAACTCCATATACCAGTACTCCTGATTTTCTATGAAGAGCCTGAGGTTAGCTTTTTTTGCACATGTTTAAATATCTCAACCACCAGCAGTGAGTGCATCCCAAGATTTACCCATTGAGCACACCACTATCTTTTTAGGACTTGGTAGCTCAGAGGAGCCTTTTACCCTCAGATTTGGGACATCCATCCCCAAGAAAGCATGCTAGCTCACTAATTAACCTGATTGCAGGTTAAACATCACAAACTTACTGCAGAGCGGTGATGCGGTGGGGACAGGTGTAACTCATGCCATAGGTAAGGCTGTTAAGTTAATAATGTGAAGGTGACTGTTAATAAGTGAACCATGCCCATAGAGTCAACAGTAGCGCATTATTTCTACAGCATTATTCACAGATTAAATTCCAACCTGTGCAGCCAAAGTACACAACCTACGGTTTGTTGCAAAGCTCTGACTCTGATTTAGTGACCGACGCTGACACTCCAGGGACTCAGTGAGTACATACTGTACCATCATGCAGCTTTAAGTCAGATTCTGTCTATGTCTCTGGCTGTCTGTCCTCTCAGAGTGGATCTTAAAGTATGTGTGGGAGGGAGTTTGGTGGAGCTCCCAGCTGCTCACAGCGGGGTAAAGGACATCTGTTTGAGCCATCACACAACATCACACACAGCACCATGTTCATATTCTATAACACTCTCACTCCAGCTTCCAGTAATTCATGCCAGCAGATGTTACTGTTGTTGTATTATAGACTGCAAACCGACTGGCTTGTCAGATGACAACTTTACAAAGCATACTGTCTATAAAGCCTCTCTGTATTAGTAATGATGTGATCATGAGCACAAAACATGTAGGATAAAGGCAGAAAAACAGATATGAATTCTCTCTGTACAAACCTCCTAAACCTTTGCTCTCACATTATTATAATAACATTGTATCTATGTGTTATAATGCTAACAAAGTTATTACACAATCTAGGCAGGAATCGCTAACATATCTCTGATCTAATACAGAGAGAGATTTTGGCTGTGGGGCCATCTCAGAGCTCATGTGAGCTCAATGTAAAATCTCAGTTTCCACAGCTGCACACATCTGTAAGCCGAGCACGGGGAAACTAACTAATGGTTGAACGTGACAGTTAGGTTAAATGCTGTCTCTGTCTGTCTGGGTGGAAAGCGTTGCACTCTGTCAACTCCAGAGGCCAGACAGTGAGGACGTGTCTGATCAAAGCATGCTTGTTCTTGTTTATCTAGTCTTTGGGTTGCAGCGTTTCAGGGGACAGGTCTTGAAAGTACGCCAAAGTTGTGTAAGAAGGGAATCTGCGAGCCTGTGTAAAAAGATGTAGGCTTATAATTCTACAGCATATTGCTCACCATACCACACAGAGTGCATTGTAGAGACATACAGACTGAGATAGCTGTTGACTAACTGGTCTGACGAGCTGCTTTGATGCACAACATTTGTCCTCTGACAAACTGATGCCCCTGGCAGTCGACGAAGATTTCTCCATCATAGGGTAGATTAGGCAAATGTTTTTCTCTGCAACACAATAAATAGCATTTGGACCTCAGTACACTGAGTTCATCCAAAAAGTAACCACTTTTTTCCCTTCCATTACTGACCATGGATGTCTTTTCAACATTTCTAAGAGCTTCAAAAGTACAATTTTTGAGAATGCATCACTTTTGATTCCCATTTTCAATATACTGTTGTTGTTGTTTTTTGCACTGTGGCTGGGTTGTATCCAAAACATGTAGCATCCAACCCAGCACAAGCCTGACCATCTCCAGATCTGATTTTACAGTATAGATCTGAGTTTTGTGCACTCTGGCATGGCTGGATGTAGAGCTGCAACGATCAGTCGCTTCATCGATTCGTTTTGGTTTTTTTAATAAGCTATTTTGATCCTCGTTTGAGCCAAAAAATTTGATAATTCCAGGTTCTCAAATGTGAGAATTTGCTGGTTTTCTCGGTCTTACGTGACAGGAAATTTAATATTTTGGGGTTTTGGACTGTTGGACAGACAAAACAAGACATTTGATGACAACACCTTGTGTGATGGGCATATTCCACTGTTTTCTGATGTTTTATAGACCAAACAATCAATGGATTAATCTAGAATTAATAATCATTAGTTGCAGCCCTAATTGAAGGACAAAAGCTGCACTGACACAAGTTCTGTTGCCTCTGACTCCCCTTCATTATTGTAAAGAGTTAACAGGTGATTTAGTTGATGGTCACAGCTTTCTGATGAACCCACCTGGTCTGTAACTTGAGCCTATTTCATTCACATAATATAGCCCTGCTGGGTCTCTGTGTTTATATTTATATAATAGGTCGACAACTAACTCTTAACTGTGTTGATGTGACTTTATTTCCCCTTTTCATAGATGACCGTGGCCCAGCCCATGTTTCCCCATCACCTCAAAGGACATTGTGTTTTAAATCCCAGAGGAACTATAATCCCAGACAGAGGGACTCTATCTTTAGGTCACAGGAGAAGAGGAAACAGGAGCTGCACCGAGAGCCGTCAGCTGCACTCAACAAAGCATGTTAACAGATGACAACAGCGGGGATGCAACAGACCCACAATCAAGAGAAAAACAAAAACAAAAAAGGTTCTTCTGAAGGTAAAGAACAGCTGTGTCTCCCATTTGTCAGTCCCCTCTGCTGAATCAGGAGGAGGAGGCCATCCATGAGCCACACAGACCAGAAAATCAGGTACAGAGGAAATCCCAGAACCAACTTCCACAGTTTGATTAAAACAAGCTCTGCATTTAACAGAATGTCACGTTTACCTGCCACTACCTCTTGGTATTGCTGCTGCACAGACAAGGAAGTAGAAACCTACAGGGGAATTTGAAAGGGGAATTCATGAGCAACACATAAATATTTTCCTCTCATCAGAATGAAGCTTTCTTTGACACCACTTGGGTGTGTGCGATTTATCACAAAAACAGGTGAGGGCTTGACTAGTCAGCAAGTGGGGGCTCACTCGCAACATACAATAAGGCAGGCCTGCTGAGAAGAATAATCTCCTGCATTCTTCTTTATGCAGGATCAGGAGCAAGAAGGCAGCAGCTACAGCATATGACAGTTAAGAAAGCCCAGTTAGGCCTATTCTTGAAGGAGAGATCAACATTTCAACACACTTTTTCTGCTGTAAAGTTAGTTAAAAACAGGCAACTACTGTTTATAATCATCTACATAACAGCACAGTTTTGAAATAAAGCGTATTAATTACCTCAGAGACTGTGATCCGAAGCATGTCCAGATGCGGTTGCCGGGATGGACGGCTGTCTGTAACCAGAGGAGGGAGGTGTTTTGGTCCCGGGACCCTCCGACACACTGATCTGCTAAAAACTTGACGCGTCGCCTCCCCTGCGTGCTGTCAAACCCTCCGCAGGAAGCGACGTAACGAAGGACGGCGACATGGCACACACACCCCCTGACACACCTATGCTTTCGACCAATGGGCATGCGGGGATCTGGATTTTTTTGGGGGTTTTTTTGTTTTTTTTTTTGGCAGGACGCAATCACTTCCCGGTGGCTCCAGACGTCAAGGGTCGGTCTGGATGTGTAACCGGGGGATGTGTGATACGTGCGCTCTCGTCTCCGTTGTCTCCTTAACGACCCAAATAAAAGGCAGTAAACACAACACGCTGCCTTTACTGGCTCTGTACAATCAATGTCAGCGTCTATATCATTTAGTAATGGAGCCACTGTAAATCACTCAGTAATTAAACGATCAATAAAACGACCGTTTTTCACAATTAAATGCCAAACAACATGTAAGAAACTGCCTGTTTAATATTACATATTATATATAATAGTAACCTAATTATGAACTATGTGTGTTTTTTCTTTCATTATTTTGTACTATATTACACATATTCTATGTGTGTTTTGTATATGGTAGTTTAGTACTCCCTAGATGTTTTGAACATATATGCAGTGGTGGTATTGTACTTACATTTGAGGTACTACTACTACTACTACTACTTCACGACATTTCAGAGGGAAGTATGTAGTTGTATTTATTAGTATTTATTTAACAGTTTACAAAATATGATGACCTTATAGATTTAATTACCTTACAGTATATGTAATAGTAGCTCCATCCTCAACCAAAATGCTACTTACACATGAAGGCATCAGTAATAATAAAATAAAATATTATATATACTAGTATAATACTCACAGGAACCTGTTTTTCTGAATTATGAGTACTTTTACTTTTGATATTTTAATTTTTTTTTTTCTAACAATACTTAAGTGACATTTTCAATAGAGGGCTTTTACTTGTAAGGGAGTATTTTTATTTTGCAGTATTTTGCTTTGACTTAAAGATCTGAATACTTCCTCCACCACTGCTTATACTGTATGTCATATATGTTAGAGTATATAAATGGTATAATTATGTAACAACTCCTTGTGCTCATATTCAAAGTATACTTATTACTACGTATTACTCTTCCAGATGTTTTTATATGCTAAAGTAAGATTTAAAAAAAATCATGTTTTAATACATGTGTGTTAAATACGAGTGTAAAAGTGAAAAGTAGGTGACTGTATTGTGCAGCAATCAAGAGAGTCAGTTGGTCAGGGTGAGGTGTGACTCCTGATTTCATCTCTTTTAGGGATCAGAGGTAAACAACACAATATTACCTGCACATTCATAACATGAATGCTGTGAACAATGCAATAGCCTATTAGCCATATTTTATCCTATTAATGGACTAATTATTAGACTGAGGTACTAATTATCAGGTGCAAAAAGCCTTCTCTGATGAATCTGCTTCTCCTCTTTACATCTATATCTTTATTATCTGTATAGTATACCAAAGGAAATCAATATGCGAAATGAGCATGTAACATTTGTTTATATTAAATGACAGTACTAATTTGCAGCACTTTTTGTAGTTGGGTAAATTAGCCACTTGTTGAAAAAGTGCTTTTATTGACTGGGCCAAATACATCTTGCAGTAATTAAACAATCACCCTCAGGGAACAGTTTTCTACTAAAGCTAAATGATCTTTTTAACTGCATGTTTATCCCTACATTTTTCCGGCATTGTGTAAACATTTGTAAGTTTGCAGAATGCACTCCACCATTCAAGTAGAGGTAAGCAAACAGTAATTACAGACGTCCACTCCTGCTTTCTCTTTGCTCCAAAGTCTTTACAACTTCATAGCCATCTGTAAAATAAATCCTGCAAACGTGCATTGAATTGTGGGCTGAAACATCTTAAGTTAAGCACAACATGTACTATCTGGCGCCATCTACTGTGTAAGGCTGCACAGCAACGTGTCAATGTGTCTCCGCCCTGAGGTGAGAGACTGTCTGGGGGTATTTGGCCACCATGTTTTCCTGTTGACTTCCTTACTGAAACTAGACAACAAAACTCTTCTGAGGATGCTCTGTGTGTTTTCACACAGACAAGTGGGAGGGTGATAATTTATGATTTTTTTTTTTGTTTGTTTTTTTGCTGGTACCTCGGCACCTGCTCTCTTGTTCCATCTGTGAGGGAAACGCACATGCTCATGTTTTCTCAATTACAGACAGTCTGAAGCTCAATTAAGAATAGACTTTGTGAACCAGACAACAGCTTTGACGAAGTTTGGGATGCAACTTGAGAACTTAGCTCGAAGCCTACGACGAGACTCTGAAATGTGTTACAAAATGCAAACATTTGTCAGACACCATTTAGCTCAAACAAAATGCTGACTTTTGTTTGTTTGTTTACTCTGAATTCTGTAGCTTTAAATTGTTCTCTAGAATTTTCTTTTCCTTTGATCCAGTACATTATCAACATCTTGCATGAAAGAAATCCTTAATAATTGCCTGTTTAAAGTAGAAACTTTAGATGCTTCTTCTAAATAGATACAGTACGTCTACATGTTAAAGCCTAAGCTACAGGGGCTTTTAAATTCGTATTTTGAAATATAATGAGCTCCTTACAAGGATTACAGAAGCCTTTACTGCTGCACCTCAGTACTCAGTCGACACTGAAAGGATCACACTCCAGTCATTGTTCTTACATTATTTCTTATCCAGTCTTTATTTATTAATGAAACAGTACAAAGTTAAAACAGTAATGATGCTAAAAAATTCAATTTCTACAGCCAATTGCACTTTCCATGCTCTCTTTACAGTACCAGTTACAAATCTGTTAAGTAATTAATGTTGCTATAAAATGCATATTGTGATTCGACATCACTCACCCATTCAACGAAACCTTTGAAATCAAAAGCCAGCTCTTTGTGGTGATCAGTTAATGAGAGTCTGTGAGTAGAGAGGTGACAAGGACTTGTGTGCCCCTGTGATGTATTGCTGCCCTCCAGGGAAGGCAGTAGGTTGTATAGTTAGCTCCTGATGGGGTAAAATCACAACCCTGAAACCACACAACCTACTACCTCACCCTGTACGAACACCATAAGTCACCCAGGTGGGTACGAAGAGGATCTAGATGTGAAGGTTGGCAGATCCGGGTCGCTGTGGAAATGGAGACAGGACTACTTTGTTACTACTACTTTATTACAGCGATTACGGCGAGGTTTGATGATAATGCTGGAGTTCAAATGTTACATTTCAGTACAAGCATTATTCAAATATTAGCTAATGGAGGCATGGTGTTAAAGCATTTGCAATTATAATAAGCACATTTGAAGTGACAGACTCCTAAACTTACACTTTAATATCTTAAAAAAAGTACAAAGTTCTGTTTAAAATTCAAGAAAATTGTCTATATTTCAGAAATTCGCACTAATGAATGTCAGGTCATCAAAATGGAAGATATAAAGAAAATCTTCCCCATATCACGTTGCAGCACCTATTTATACAATCTACATCTTAACTGTCTGAAAACTTGAAGGTCATCTCTAATATTGCTCTCTAACTTATCTCGTTCTCTATATCACCTCTTTTCTGACTCACTGGTCTAACTTTTATGAAGAAGATCAACAAAGGGGAACACTGGTTGTTTTTCCAGTAAAAAAAAAAAACAAGAAGGAAAGAAATTTGCAAGATTTGCAGTGACGTTGTATTTTCCGTTGTGATGATGATGATGCCGCCATTACAGTCGCTTCAGGAAAGACAGTAAGTTGTATAGTCATCTGACAGCTTGGGAATGACCCTAAAACTATACAACCTACTACCTCACCCCAAAGGACAGTTCATCTCCTGCAGGTGTCTTGCGCTTGATGGTCGACCTGTGGGAACACAAACTCAAAACAACAAAAGGCCATCAGGAAAGTGTGTGTTTATAAAGTGTTTTTTTTATAGAAGTGTCAAATTCTAACACAAGTTAATGTAATAAAAAGTACTTACACCTTCTCTTTTTTAAGGACTGAAATATGAAATATAGATCCGCTGATGAAGATTGTGATTTGCAGTTGAAAGCTCAGTTGAGATTATTTTTCCACACATACTGTTCCCAGGGTCAAGAATAAACCGGCATGTATTTTTACTCTATAATATATTTTGTAAGAAGATATTTATTCATTTTAAACAGGGACTTTTAATAACTTTTGAAGTAACTGAAGAAATTCAAAAATAATGAATGCATTTTATCTTATTTTTTATTAAACTCATAGTCACCTCATTCTCTTTTTAGCTAAACATTATGGCCACATCAACAGGTCCCTGCTAGCATGGACATACAGATCAATTAAATTGCTGCAGTATATTTTAATGTAAAACTTAACAAATTTTCAATTGTTTAAAAACAAAAACTTAATTAACTGTATAATCTATATCCAAAATAGTTTTCTAAATGACTTAACCTAAATTAAAAACTTGATTTTGCTGACTAGGGTTCATTGTATTTTTGATAAGATCACTTTTTTAATTTAGTTTTTTGTGGTGATTATTTTTATTGCTTTCTATATTTCCAGGAAATGCAATTTGATGAGAGAGAAGAGAAGAATAAATCTAACCATGTGTCATAAACTGAGATCATTTCTTCATGCCTTAGTTGTTGCAAATCAAAGAATGCTGTCCAAATACTTCCTCAATGTCACTTGTGCTTGACACGTCGCCTCCTCTCTGCAGCGACGGCTTCAGGTCTGTGCCGTCTGTCGGCTCGCCTCCTCTCAGGTTTCCTCGGCCTGATGGAGACAAATGAGAGGAGAGAGTGAGCTGCTGCTGGGTGTCGACAGGTCAGACTTCCACCTCCTGTCTCGCACATGAGCACCGCGAAAACGACGCCGCTACATGGTGGTGCACGTGAACCTGCAAGGTCACGCATGTGATACACGACAAACAGAAAGCAGCATCTGTACCTGTTTGAGTGTTTGTGTGTAACAAGGTGCTTGCATGCATGCACATGAACACAGAAAGTGAGAGCGTCTTCTGTCTGGATTATTTATGAGGATCTTATTTAGCAATCTGCAGGGAAACTGTGTTGTTACCTGGTGGCTTAGGTAACACCTCTAAAGTGAACAAACACACACACACACAGGTGATAAACTACACTATTAACTTTAAACTAGTCAGTCAAATCCTCGGAAGATAACCTCTCATGCTACATCTGCAGCCTATTTGTGTGTGTCACAGGAAATCTTGGTGCAAATGAGCATAAATTTGTATGTCTGTGTGTTTGGCTGAAGGGTCCAACAGACAGGTTGTGGTTGTTTCAGGGAGTTTCCTGAGTGGGACGGGAGAGGCTGCAGCCCTTCTGCGGTTTCGCCTCCAGCTGGGGGAGCGACGGTGGGGTCCAACTTATAAAAGTGAGTCACTGCCTAACTCTTCACACACGCACGCACACGTACGCACCAGTTTGCGGCTGTTTTATTGCAGGTCGGTTATCCCATAAATGCCACACAAATCTCTGCACGAGCTACTTAATGTCCAAGCCTGTAAGGTATATGACAGAGCGCTCTTCACTTACACTGCTGATGTGTGTACAGCGAGGTATCAGGTTTACACAGGACAAGCCCTTTTACTTAAAGGGTCGATTCACGCAAATGACAGAAAACACATTTTCTCGTTTACCTCTGGTGGTATCTTGTCATACAGATAGTTATATCTATAGTATATTATAAGTGAGATGAGATTTCTACCTCTGTCCTAATACAACAGAGGTGAATTAAATTTCATTTTTGGTGCATACAGCATTGAAAAATAATGTGCTAAAAAATCACTGTGAACTGTTTTAATTGGAACTTCTTTCTCTCAGAGAAAACTACTGAGCGCGTTATGTGGATTAACAGGAGTTACAGGGACAACGTTTCTGGAAAGACATTTTAAAAGTAATATTTCACTGCTGTGAGCACTAAAAAAAACTAAATTCCGTACTCCTACATTGAATTGGGGTAGAGGCAGGTATCTCAAGACCTGGGCAAATTAAAGCAAAACTATTTAAATGGCTAGAAACTACTAGAGGTAAGCCAGAAATTATGGTTTTTTTTGTAACTAACCCTTTAACACTGGCACAGAGTTCAAAACATCTAAAAGTGTTAAATTAAAACTTCTAAATTGCTGGTGTGCACTTACACACTAACAGAGTGTTAAATTAATCCTGTATATTTTGGTGTGTGTTTCTATCTGTATTTACTGCAGTAACTATTTAAATTATTTAAAAAAATATATATTTAAAGTAAAAATGTGTCCAGAGTGCATTATCATATTATTACACTCCAAAAACACCTGTCTCCAGTCTGTAAAAAATGTAATGGTATTATTAACTAATGAGAGGTGTAACTGAGGAACAGCCCGCAGCCATGAACTCTGATACAACAGCTTTCCAAAAGAACATTTGTCCAACGTTTTGGATGCACGGCGCCATAAACTGTAAAACTGTGTTAAACTGTCAAGAATGATACTTAAAATTATTTGAGATTAACCACCCGACTCTTTGAAGTGAGTGGACCCCGTGTGCCCGGAGGATTGGAGTAAAACTGTAAAATCAGCATATATAAATCAAAGCAATTGCTTTCTTTTTTTTTTTTTTACTCTTTGATGTTTTTTATTTTGTTATTTTAACTTTTATGTAATGGCACACTCAGTCACGACACTGGAGAGATGGAAGATGGGGGGAAAATGACATGAGACAAAAATTGGAGAATCAAACCTGTGACAGTATTTGTGCCTGCTGAGCCATGCTGCGTCCAAAATGATTCAAGTGTGCCTTGGAATTACATCTTATTTTAGTGTGCTCGAAATGAAAAAAGTCACAAGATTTGAGCACCACTTGCCCTGTGAAGGCGTCCGGTCACTCTGCCTGCAGTTGACCAAAGCCACCAACAGGTGTCATGTCTCCCCAAGTACGGAGAGAGAGTGTGTGCAGAGCCCAGGGCTCCCGTGACAATGAGGCCTTTGTGCAGTTCCGGGTGCCAGCCGGTGTGCCCTCGTGTACTGTTTCCCTCTAATCTTCATTTGACCTTTAGGCTGATGGCTTTTCTTTCCCCCTTTTCCCGACTAATTTCCTTTGAGGAGATTATCTTTGAGCCGCACCAGAGACTTACTGATTCAGATGACATGACACACACAACGCGCTGGAGCCGGTTTTGACGGGACATGTCACTCGCTGCCACAGTCGCTGCTGTGTGCTGGGAACAATGTGAGCCGGATTGTGTTCAATAAACTAACGACAAACTGTGTTAATTGTGTTGTGTGCCTGCCGGCCGCTGGAAGAGCAAACCAGAGGATGCACATTACCAGCTACAGACCGGACCGAAGTGATATTGACTTTTGAGAATTCAGCAGTGTGGTGGCATGCACACACACACACGGACACACACACGGTTAAATGCATCATTGAGTGTGAAGTAAATATATACTTAGATAAAATAAAAATTTAAGTGAAAATATAGAAAATTAATAAAATCTTGAAACTAACCTTGACATTGAGGTCTGACCAGGAAAATGATTCCCAAATAATAAGCCTGCAAATGAAAGAGAAAAACAGAGATGTAAATATAGTTATACTTGCACACATCCACGTATCCACACACACACAAAATACTGTGCAGATATTTTCACAAAACACACACACACACACCAAGGTGTCCATGTAGCCCTCAGGTCATAAACCTGCCAAGCAGCTACTTGAGTGTATCATTAAGGCCGATGTAACATATGTTAGAGTGATCATGGTTCAGAATGCTGCAGCCGAATTTAGACTGGATAACTACATTACCATATACTGGCCAGTGTTGAAGATTCATCTCTCAGAGACTGCATTCGCTTCGGAAAATGACAAGCAGGAATTATATTACTGTGTTATTACAGTTACTAATTAAGTTGTGGATTTTTGTTCAACATTTATCTTGATTTTCTGTAATTAGCCGATTCTTTACTATGGTCCAATTTTAGTTTCTAGAAAAATAAAATGCTGAAATTTCAATTGAATACATTTCAATATATTAAAAATATAAAAGGTAATAATGGAACATTAAGAAATAAACAAGCATCAAATTAAGCTACAAATAAAATCCACTTTTTTTTTTTTACTAAAATACGTTTTATAGTAACTTTATAATTTTAAATATACTATGCAATGTTACACATTATATAAATAAATATTACAGGTCTCCCCACCCTCTCTCTCTCTCTCACACACACACACACACACACACACACACACACACACACACACACAATGCAGTGTCAAAGCGAAAGTCATTTTAGAAAAAGTATTGTCTTCTATTATAACGTGTAATTAAAGAAATTTAATTCAACATATATAAAAACATATTGTATTTATTGTAAGAATGAATTACACACATATTTTTCCACGAGGAAAAAAAAGAGCGAACTTTATTTTTAAAAACCAGCTGGTGGATTTGAGAAAATCTAAATATACCAAAAAAAAAAATCTAAATATATCCCTTTTTTAATTTAACAATCTGATTTTAGAGTTGGAAACCAAGCCACATATATATATATTCACACACACACACACACACACACTCAAGGACTTTGTGTTGCTGAACCCTTAGAAACTAAAATGCTAGATTTTCCCACGAACTTTTGTTTCTGCTTCATTTAAATTCTCCCTGCAAAACAAAACCTTATGACTGACACGCGCGCACACGCACACACACACACACACACACACACACTGAAACAAGAGGAGGTGTAAGTGAAAAGTAACTGAAAGTAAAACACCCCAAATACGTCTCATACCTCATTTACCTTCCTGTTTGCTGCTTAACAAATTAAAAGTCGCTTTTTATAGCAAATTGCTGAAGCGCTATCAATAAAGATAGCTGTGTCTCACTCCATCTTTTAATTGACATGCTCATTAAGCCTGTAAGTGCTCTGAATAATAATCAATATTTAAAGTACGTCTGTGTGTGCCTTTTAAAATGTGTCCTTGTGCCTTTTCACTGCAAGTGTGTGTGCCTCTGTATTATGCTCAAATGCACCTGTGTGTGTTTGAGTAAGGCTGTGTGGCCATCTGTAGTGTGCGCATTGTGTGTGTTTGTATGTGTGTGTGTGTGTGTGTGTGTGTGTGTGTGTGTGTGAATGCTCAGAGGAGGAGGCTGTGCCCTGCTCTCCTTGGGAGAGGCGTGGGAACCCCATTCATCTTAGGAGCCAGGGTTCATTGTGGGGTACATAGCATCAAATGTGTCTGGGTGTTTGTGTGTGTGTGTGTGTGTGTGTGTGTGAGTGTGTGAGTGCGTGCGTGCATCCTGTGTGTCTGGTTCAAGATGTGGTGTGATGGTCTTTGAGTTACCTTTCATATTTCCTTCAGTTTTGCTGTTTTCTAACATTCTGTAACACGTCAGATGATTTTTCTTTAGAAACCAGGCTTGTAGATTCAACGTGGAGGCGAAATCTGCAATTGCGACATCACTTTTTTCGCTTAAAAAAACAAAGCAAAACTCCTCAGTGGTCTATCATTTACAATGTAAACGTGAGACAATTTTTTAAGTGCAGGAAATCAGTGTGTATTGTATAAAATCTCACAACAAATTGCAACTTAGTGCCAGTTTTGTGTGAAAATGTCATTTTTTTTCTCATCTACTCTGGATAAAATATTCTTTCTAAAACTGCCAATATTTTGAAATATACTTTATGACTTTCTTGTTATTAATGACATAAACAGACCCAAGAGATCAGAGATTGTAAGCATGCAGAGTTGCAGACAGTTTGAAACATGTCAGAGGGAAAACGCTATTAAATATTTTCAATGTTGTTCAAAAGTTAATGAAACGATCGACAGGTTCCAAGTTATGAAACGTGTATTAAAGCGCGTTTCTCCCCGTTTCCCTTAAAGAGCGTTTTATCGCAAAGAGCAGCACGACTCGGCGCAAATATTACCTTTTATTTCTTCGATGGAATAAAGTAGAAAGGAAAGAAACAGAAAAAAGAGCAGAGAAAAATCAAAAATCAATCCCACCCTTCATTTGACTCTGCTGCAGTTTTTACTGCTGCACACCTCATGAGCCGATTGGTGTTCAGCAATGACGTGTTCCTTCTCCAAATGCTAATGTATTAACTCGCAATTTCACCAGTCTGAGGGTCTCAGAAGAGGGGTCCGGACACACCTAATGCGGGAAGTGAAGCCCGGGTTTCCTGCTGGGGGGTTACAGTGATGGCGGAGCTTGCGCCAGACCGAGTAGTGTGTAACGTAGGACGTAGGTGGGATGACTAGAACTATCTGTGGTGACTCACTCTGCCTCCACTCCTACCTATTGGTCATGGTAGTCTCTGATGTGCTGAGGTGTTCACCGTGAAGCCATATCGACAGGCAATGTGGAAAAAAACTAAAGATTTTTCAATTAGCGCTCGTTTAAAAAACAGGTTTATGGGTGATAATTAAAAGACGCCATATTAGGAGGAATCAATGGGGGGTGTGGCGTATTGAGTTTTTTAATTATGTGGAAAATATGATATTATACAGACAAAATTAGAGCTGATATTCTTCCTCAGGGATGAAGCAGGTGTGATACTAATGTTAATGATAATATAACTTTTATGAATTCTTTATAAAGCACGCCGCTCTATTCCGTTTCAAATACACAACCTAAATACTGTGTATTTAGGTTACAATGCTCTAAAAACCGTATAATCGAACTAAAGAGAGAAATGCTTAATGCCTTGAAGCATTTTTCTTGTTTACGCATGTAAAGGAAAATTTTAAAAATGAAAACGAACGCTTTATAATAAACTGTATGTCCAAAAGGTCCGTTTGAGCGCTACGTGTGGCCACGTGTCAGCAATCACCCCTTTTCAAATGTTTAACCTTTTATTACAAACCAAAAACCTCGCACATATTCACTTTTTAATGAGAAACTCAATTTGAGAATCGCGATTAATAGTTTTCTGATAGCTGACCAGGAGAGAAAAGGGGAGAGACACACAGAGAGAGAGAGAGAGAGAGAGAGAGAGAGGGAGAGAGAGAGAGGGAGCGTTGTGGTGGGGCTCGGCCTTGTGTAGCAGGCCTTGTCTGGCCCTCGGCCCAACATTACAGCACTAGTCCCTCTCTGCTCCCTCCAAAACCGTCTCTCTTTCACACACACAAAAGGCCGACCTGGAGTGTAAAACTGCAGGTAGGAGCACACCAGAGGAGAGATTAGCTCGGTTTCGTCTGACATTCACAGCCCATGCCACGTTTCCCCCCTGGTTTGCCTATATTCGGTTAAGCCTCCTCTCTCTGGATAGTCGTGTCGCCCTGATGGAAACAACACCCAGACTTAACGTTTAAACACCCCGACATGGAGATCGGGTCAAACGAAACCGCACTGTGGCGTTTGTTTCATATTTGTGCTTCATCGTTTTGTCAAAAGACAACCTCTGCATGTGTGCATTCTTCAAACACACACATACACATATACACAGGCATACATGCACACACACACACACACACACACACACACACACACACACACACACTTACCTCCACACCCACACACACACTCCCTGACTTACCCACTGAGACTTTGAGGCAACTGGCACACACAGTCATCAGCTATCCGGGATAAAGCGCTGAAATCTCCGCCGTTCATTGTGCTGGATCTCTCCGTAGCTGTACACAGTATGTCCACATATCCTCTCTGTAGAGAAGGGCAGAGAAGGAGCTCGGATTCAGTCACACAGCTCTGCACTCCCTGCAAGGAGTAGGCGGGCACGCCAACGAGAGACCCATTCAGAGTCCCAGAAAGTGCCAGCCTCCCTGTCTGCCTCACTGCCTTGTCTATATGTCTGTCTGCCCATCTGTCTGCCCCTCTGTCTGGGTTTTACCCTGTCAATCTGGCCGCCTTACCCCAAACCCGTCTCTAAGCCTCGGGTAACCTGCCTAACCTCAGCTAACTGCTTTCTAATATTTACAAACCGGCTCCCCTCGCTCTCCCCTGTCTGCCACCTCCTAGTCTGAGACTGTCAGGGCCCGCCACAATAAGGAGGCCATGTGGGTTTCCCATGGAGTCGCGTGTTCCTCCCGTCTGGCAGTTAACAAGGCTTTGAATGAGGAATGTTAGCAAACAGAGCCGCTGAATGTCGGGTGAATGCTAAGCCAGGCAGCCAGTCAGATTGCAGCACTGGCCCGGGCATATGAATAATGCAGAAGACTCACAGGGAGGAGAGGAGGCAAGGCTCCGCCTCCCGCTGCCCCTTCCCAACTCTACCCGCCCCTCCTTCTTTTCCCCGCTCGAAACTCAAATGCCTTCACGGGAGCAAGAGAGCAGAGAGGGGGGAAAGAGAGGATTCAAGATCTCTGCTGCTACTCACTCATGCAATACAAAAAGAAAAAGTCCTGCAAGAGGAGAATATCCACACTAGTACACACGTGTTATTGCTACAAAACAGTTCTTGAAACATGCCACTTTTTGTCTGTCGTTGGGAACTATCTCACTCTTTTTTTGGCTTTTTGTGTCTTTTGTTTGGAATTGGCACCTGTCCCAGAAAAAGCCCCGTCGCTGCTCCGCCCTCCTGCTCCCCTTTCACTGGAGACTGCCCACGAGAGAGAGAGAGAGAGAGAGAGAGAGAGAGAGAGAGAAAAAGAAGGAGAGAGAGAGAGCATGAGGAAGAGAGGGTGGGGCAGAAAACCCAAAAGAGGGAGAGGTTTAGAGATGGAAAGGTTGAAGAAGGAGGAGGGCAAAGGAGATAAGAGTGCAGGAAAATACATGAGAAATCATCTGTTGAAATCAAGATAAATGCACAGGTAACACGAAATCAAAAAGCTGGTCAAACAACATGCTAAAAACAAACTGCTGTCTTCGTCTTCGGCTTCAAGGAGGACTCAGAGAGAAAAGGAAGCATGGCGAGCAATCAAGAAGCACATGCTCGAAAAGCCTTGGCACCACCGTAGGGCACAAACCAAAACCACTGATTCTCCCCAGTCCAGTTTCCCTCTACTGACAACAGCCCAGAAGCAGCAAAAACTGACCAAATGCATGTGATCAACGCCCGCCGAGTGAAGAAAACGGGGGTCCCGAAAAATGTCTTCGCAAATGGCGCAGCAATGTCGAAGTAGGAGTAAAGCAAAGCCACTTGTTGCATGATATTGAGGAGCAGATCTTGCAGAGAGAAGCGAGAGCAGGCAGAGGGTTAAAATCCTGGGACTGGGAGTAGTAAAAAATCCCTCCCTCTTTTGGCACAGACTAGCTAAAGGGGAGGGCCCGCCTGTAGAAATAGCAGCAGAGCGTTTTTCCCCTCTTTTTTTTTTTTTCAGAGCTGCAGCGTCCTAGTCTACCCTCTCGCATGTGGCCAGGACCCAGGGAGAGAGGAGGAGGAGGAGAGCGATGGATAGAAAAAGAAGCAAGAGCCGAGAGGGGAGGGGGCGAGAGAGAGAGGGGAGAAGAGCTGTGAGTGGAGGAGAAAAGGCTCAGCTGATGATGAAACAGGGACGTGTGGGAGTGAGGGCGCACTGCGCGTTTTCATCACCGGCGTGACGTGCGTGTGCACGAGGCGGGGTGGGGAGGGAGCTGGAGGGGGTGGGGACACAGTGCACTTCTCCTGAGGAGGAGAGTCACAGCAAACAAATGATTAAAGGATTCTGGGACAATTGCAACACCTAACTTTGAGATTCATGGAAAAGATTAACCATTTATCTTTGAATTTCAGAGCTGCTGCTGCTCTGAGTTTAATATCAGACGTTTGTCTTTGACTTATATGTCCTTTATCAGAAAACTTCCAGGGGGCAACGGAAGCAATGGCGTTCCCCGAATAAAGGCCGAAATAGAAGGTCTGGAACGATCACTGATGAATTTCGTCTTTATTACTGATTCCTTTTCTCGACCACAGACACGTTAATGAGTTGAAAAGCAACACCAAGTGTTTTGGCACGCAATCAAAGCCAGATAAGCACCTGGGTGTGACTGCCCTGCCATCATTGCAACAGTGAACCGTGCTGTAAAATCCTATAATATTTACTGCAGTGCGCCCGCCATGTGCCATTACTAGGCCACCCTCGCCTTGCTGCGATCTGCAGCAGCGGTAAGGAGAGGAGAAATGTCGGGCAGTAACCGAACGATAAAATGGACTCTGCTGATGACTCTGCTCGTGTCCTGCACCCTCCTTCCCCCTCCGCCTCCCCTTCAGTGTCCAGCCTATTCTGTCTCCCACCCTTTCTTGTCCTTTCAGTAGCACTGTTAAAGCCTACAGTAATAAACAGCCCTGCTCTGAACAGCTAGTGTTAATTTAAGCCTGCATGAGGAGGATCTTTTTTATGTTTTGTGTGCCAGATACCACCCCTGCTGTCTTTCGCTCTCCCCCTGTCTCATGCACACCTACCAACCTCTGCATCAGCCTGCTGAAGGTTATTCACACCCGTCCGGTTTCCACCCGACTTCCCTCCCTTCTCTCTGTGGCCAAAGTGCTGTAATGCCCCTTAGTTGTTTGCAACAGATTCCCCCATGGCAAAAAAAAAAACCCAACTTCCTCTCTTTTGGACGCCATTCCCCTCCCCTCCAGTCTTCTCTTTCCCAAAAGAAACCCAGAACTCAACACAGGCAAATTTTTTCCCCTCCTCTCTCCCCAAAGTAGCAGCCGCACAAAAGAGAGGGGAAAAAGAGAAAACTGTCCAAAGAAACGACAGATCTCTCATCATGGAGCACGACTAGCTGGTCTTGATTTCAATCAGTCTATTTTGCTCACGCAAAGTCTAAAAGGGAATTGCGCATATTGAAACAAATAAGGTCGGAAAACCTCTTTATACACGCTTAACCCTTTTCTCATATGTGTGTTTTATACTGTGGAGAAGTAGACGAAGATCAGAGCGACTATGAACGATTGAACAGCAAACTAATATGGCCGCTTGGATAGTTGCAGTCTCTCCTTCCTCCTCACTCTCGGTCCTGGAGGCTGAAAGAAAAGGCGTTACGCTGCTGTGTGTGTGTGTGTGTGTGTGTGTGTGTGTGTGTGTGTGTGTGTGTGTGTGTTTGTGTGTTTCTACCTCAGAGGACAGATCCAGAGAGAGAGAGAGAGAGAGAGAGAGAGAGAGAGGGAGTGCACTTGTCTTGCCTAACTCTCCTCAGCTTTTCTCAAATGAAACTCAGATTCCCTGTGTTCTGTGTACTGCTGCACCATCCGCATATCAAAAACACAGTGCACAAATGCGAAAAACTTCCAGTCGTGAAACATGAGCACGAGTGAGACAGAAATCAGGTTACAACAGGGGTTCAATGTGAGGCAGCCGTTGATTTCCGTGCACTTTATCGAGATATAAATTCACTCGTGTCCCTTGATGAGAAAAACGGATCGCGCACCAAACAGTCATCAGATTGAACCCTGTGACGTCACATCTCGCCACGTCTTTGAACCAATTGCAGTCGCTCCAAGCCTAAAACGCCGCTACAACTGCATGCTGAATATAAATCAAACAATAGTGTAAACAAATACATGTTTCATCAGCAATTTGAAGAGCCCCTTAGCCCTCCTCATCTATCTAAGACACTGTTTCTGCTAGGCAGTTGTTTACCATCTAACATGTGGCAGGAATTCAAAAAACTTGGCAGAGCCTGTTGCACCGTACGTCGTGGAGAGTTCACTTGAGGATACGACTCTGGTTTTGGCTCAGCTGCCAACTTCTGACACTGTAGCCCTCTGCGCGGCCTCGCCCCTGCAGGAGCGGCCTGCGTAATGCTGCCATTGATGAAACTCCAATATTAACAACCTCATTTATGACACCTCCAAGAGTCCACAACCACAATTTTTTTTTTTCATCAAGCCCCTTCACCTCCAGGTTAAATACAAGCTGTGTGTGTAAAAGTTGTGTGTGTCAGTGTGTAAAAGCATATTGCATTGTTGATATTTGATAAGCATGTAAGTCATGTTTTAAAGCTCTGTGTATCTCAGCTGAAACACAGTAGGTGAACAAAGAAGAGAAGCTGCAGTAAAGTGATTAGCATTTACTCTATCTTTCAAATCTGGGAAAATCCAAAAGATGCAAAGGGAAGGAGAATTAAATACTGAACACTGTCAAATAAACCGACCACAGTAAATGTGTCAGTGGTGCACACCTCATGTTGCACGGTGGCAACATGGCAGTGAATGTCTCAGAGTCATAGTGAGTTATAGTTTACTCATGAGCTGAAACAATAGAGTTATTGATTCAGTGGTCTTATCAGACCCCCGGCACCTTCACATCCGTATGAATCGTCCCGCAAATCCACTGCGACAAACACGACCAATCAACATACAGATTAAATTTATAGCGCACGCACACACACACACACACACACACACACACACACACACACACACACACACACACACACACACAGCTCGCTACTGTACTGCCCTGGGACAAGCAACACACGCAGTACTTCAATACTTGAGAATAATATGAGCCACAATATTTTTTAATCCTCAGCGGCAAAAAACACAGTATAAATATCGACAAACCACAACATGAATTTAAATTAAATAACAAATGATTCGATTTTCATAGAAAGTAGAAAAGATTAGTTAACAAACACCTTTCTCTGAGAGGAAATTCATCATTAGACACAGCAAAAAAATCCCAAAATTAAAAATGTATAATTTTTAACTATTTCTGCACCAAAAATGCTATTTCTTTAATGTATTACTTGTAGCTTTTAGTCAGCAGTGAATAAATGGCAGTTAAATAAGTAGAACCCCGTGGGAATACAAGTAAAGAGAGACGTAGCCCTATCTGATGTAGCTACTGACTTAATGCATTTAAAATGCCAAAGTTCAGGTCTTATTTACAAGCTTAAGACTCACACATATAACCCCTGTTGCATTTTCACCCAATAACTTACAGCCTGATCTATATGTTCACACTCCGGCGAACACACACACACACTTTCTCCTCTCTTCGGTGAACGGTGCGGCGCGCCGGCTCCCTCTACGAGGTGGTCTGCTGAGGGGCCCCTCAGCAGCACGCGCCTCGACAACTTCTCTATTACAGCCGTGACCCCTAAGGTCAGTCTCTGAAGGGTTCTGAACAAAGGCCACGAACCCGGGGTCAGAAGTGTAACGCCGGGGGCAGGCCGGGGCCCCACGGCAAAGGGAGCGTGCTGTTTGCTTTGAAAGGTAAGGATCACTAACACAGAGGCCTAATAAGGATTAAGGGGCCATCCCCTTTGGGATGTCACTCTGGGGCCTCATACATCAGTCTCTATTAACCTCCATGACCCCCGGCGGCCATTATGGGGCTATGGGTCACAGTCTCACACGCTGCAGAGCAGTAAAACCTAACGTCGCATGCAACCTTTAACACGGGTGCTGCTGATTACATGGACAAATTGTTCTAAGAGGTAAACGCCTTGTCAAGCAGAACACAGTCCTCCATTTGAGGAGTTATGCCTGTCCAGGCAGATTTGAAGTTATTTAGGACGGTACTGTAAGGTAAAGATTTATCAGCTGTCAGGTTAGCTGTCTCAGTAATAAAAGAAAAGCCTGATGAGTTTAAAAAAAAATTAAATGTACATCTGAAAATCATGTGAAAGTATTAGAATAGATTTTTTTCCACTTTCATAAAGAGCCAGAGAGTTTGGCAGAACTTCGATAAAAGCAGGTGAGCAGGAACTGAGAGACAGAATCACAAAATGGAGGACAGGAGGAAACAACATGGCGGCCCGAGTGATGCAGCCACTCACACACTGCTTATAACTTGCCAAATCGCTACAAAAACGTTGTACAACATATCTCTATATGTGAAACAAAGTCATTTTTTAACAAATTCCAAAACAGAACCTCCTACAGACTTGACTTTAGGAGATACAGATACAAATTCCTTTAGTCACTTTGGGATCAAACAGATCCACAGGTTAACCCTCTGCAGTCTGTCAGGGACGAGGGACGAACAGTGCAGATATACTGTACGCTTTTTATTCTGTTTGATTTGTTTATATCACATTTAATGATTTCTTCTTTTTGCTCAAAAGATGTTGGGGGCAAATAAAGTTTTTCAATTGTTTCAAAGTTTATAACGAATATGAAATATAATCATTTCATGCTAGAATGAGAAAAGAAAAATTACAGCATTTCTTTCTCTCTTAATATAATTGACATACATTGAATACAAACTATTACATTTATTTGAAAAACAGGAAAAGAGAAACCAAATATATATATATATATATATATATATATATATATATATATATATAGTAATCTTGATATATATAACAAAGAGTAAAAATAAAAGTCACATTGTGAATAATTGGTAGTGTAATGTGAGCCAGTATAATCAGCATTCAGTGCAGTAAAAAAGGAGGCAAAGTCAGTCAGGGATAAAAATGATTTTTTTTTTTCAGCTCCAGATACATTTTTACAAACCCTGAATGAATTTATCAATTCATTGATAGAATAAAGAACTTTATTTAAAAGAAAAGGTTTTTAAATTCAATTCTAAATTTTGATGTAACCTACTGTAATAAGATAAAAGAAAATGCAAGTGTGTTTCTTTTTTTTCCCCTAAAGGGACCCTTGCAAAAGGACAAACTTTTGTTCTGAAAAGATTCTGTATATTTCAACAACAAAATGATGATAATTTTGTTTTTCCTGCATTCTGCTGGACAGAATTTCATAATAAATTTAACTTTGACTTCTTTTCATAAACTGCACTCTGGAAAGTAATATGGCAAAGTTGAAAACGTAGTGTACTTCTTTGCAATCAAAGCTTTATCATGACTGAATGATATTAAAAAATACATTATAATTATTGTTTAAAGATAAGAACTTGGCAATTTTATAAACTACTCGAGCTTCAGTTTCAGTTGGTAACACTTAAAAATGAATGAGAATTTTCTCCTTCAGCATGTGCAATTAAAAGTGTATTGAGAGGGCTGTTATCAAGGATGTCACAACATGTTCTTATGAAACTTTAAATCTCTTTAGAAAGGGGGGAGACTAAAAATATATTGTAATTGTCAAGAAAATAAGCGGCAATGTGCGTGTACAACATCATTTAAGTTTCAGACCTTTCAGACATTTTGAATGTGTAATTAAAAAATCATCCTTTTCAAATGCAGCTATCATCACCGCAGATTGCTTAGATCTTGTTTTTTTTATCATTTCACATTTGAACTTGTATTAAATACATGTATATATTTTCTTTACTCTATAAAAATGATTTTTAAAACTTTTATATTACAAATGTACAAGAGGGTAAAGCAGCTGACTGAAACTTTAAATAGCCTAAACAATTAAGTGGTATAAGCCTGCAAGGTCGAAAAAAAGCGTTCGAGTGTTTTCCAAACACAGTTCACACTTATCAAGGGCACTAACTGAGCACTTTGATTCTAATGTATTTCTTTGATAATCATTAAGCCACTCACCTCTGAAAACCGAGCTTCTCTGTATGGAGGTAGCCCATTCGGCAGCAGAGCAGAGCAGAGCAAAGGTTGGAAAACAGGACAGACGAAATGGACCTGCGCTCGCTAGACACAAGTGTCCTAAACAGCTTTTAAAAGAGCCAAACAGACAATAAATCCCAAACAAGCAGCACTTTGAAAGCTTCACAGCTCGTCCTTTTTTGCAGCTCTTCTCTCATTAAAGTAAGGGCAGTGCTTTGGGAGAATCATTGTCCTACTTTCAGTTAACCATGAGACGCCCCTGTCTAGGTCATTTTGCAACTGCCAGGTTTATTAGAAAAGTTTGGTTTCTAATTTATCTAACAGAATACACTGCCCATCTCGAGGACATTAAAAAAATGTAATTACAGGGAATTATTATCCAGGGAACAAAGAAACGCCACTCTGATCCTTGGCAAAAAGGGCTTTTTTCCTGTAATTTGTAATAACAGTGTGGAGCATGGCAAAATTTAATTTATCACTAAACTGATGCTGCGATCCTTGCTACCTTGGGTCTTATTCAAGCATCCAAAAATTCTGAAATGCTGGATGACACAGGAAAAATGCTCTGAATTTTAAGTCAAGTGCTCTCAAGGCTGCAACATTTCAGCCCAAACATTTGTGTCATTTTTGTACACAGGTACTCTGGAATAACTCGTTATTAAAGATGCAAAAAACTATTTCAAAAAAACAAAATTACGAACTGCAGACAGGCTAAAAAGATAAATCAAAACATTTATTTTCAGATGTATTTTTTTTTAATATTTGAAACTTACCCCTCTTCTCCCCTCCTCCCAACACAAACACACACACACCTCTCCTGATTCCCAGCTACTTGCTGCTCACATTTCGGGGTCCATCCCGCATTAATAAATGATTATTTTTGAAGCTCTTTATAAACATCAGCTTACATGCAAGTCTCTGGCATTCTCAGGGAGTGGTACCACCTTTTAAAGGGTTCGGACCTGCTGTTGGTTCGAGTTTAATGCCACGTCACAGAGCCAGTGCAGCCTGGATGGGCCTGCGTGACCTAGCTCGGCCCAGATAGGAGCCCTTCGCACCCCAGCCCCCATCGGGACCGTACACCCACATTTCAAACAAGGAAGGTGGTGGCGGGGGCAGGAGGGGGTGATGTGAAGCCATGTTTTATTTTAACTGCAACCTCTCTGTCCTTCCTGTGATTTCCCCTCTGTTCTCTTCTTGTTTTCAAAAATCAGGAATTTCTCTGACTGAGTGACAGCATGTTCGTTTCAGTCGCCTGTATCCAATTCAGCTGACTCAGGGTTCAGGAACGCTCCGAACAGAGTGTTTGTTTGATTTCATATCGAGCATGAGTCTGCACACACGTCTGGAGTTGTCTGGGTGACACAGGGTAACACAAGGCATGCAAGTACGTCTACATGAAACCAACGGTGTCTATCTATATGAGCAGGAAATTCACAAGAAAAGCTTCTGATTTTAGAAGATCATTTCTAGCATTTTTTTATTGCTGGTTTACTGCGGTTTAATAAGGATAATATTCCCAGACCCAGAAAAGGTGTGTGTGTGTGTGTGTGTGTGTGTGTGTGCGTGCGTGCATGCGTGTGTGACTTAATGATCTACTCAAGGACGTCCACGTAGCATGCTAAAATTGAAAAATGAAGAGTGCTAATAGGTCGGAGCATCTCCTAACTGCCGCAGCCGTCGAGTCTTGATGCTAGTGATTTATCTTTAATTGGATTTTACAGAGGGGTCTCCCAGCGGGAGTCGGCGGTCTCATTTCTCAACTGTCCCTACAACTTTGTGCAAAATGTACAGACAAATAAGCAAAGTTGGCCTGGCAGTAAGCAGAAAATGCAATTAAAGCTGAAATATGAAAACCATCCTACATCTGACCTGCATAATTATTGTTTTTATTAATCTATACAGCAGCACAGAAAATATTCATCTGCATATTTTTACATATATTTAGTGTGAAAACACTGAACACTTTTTTGTTTTGTTCTATGGTCTTTCCCTATTCATGGCTGACCTCGATATTAACCCCAAATCATTGTTAAAAATGAAGCCTTGATCCAATTCTTCAAACAATGCATTCATTTTGCTTTAACAAAGTTATGCCTGGGCATTAACAGATATGTCAGAGAATTTAAAATATGAGTCTACAAACTATACTCTTATATTTATATTATACTTTTCTTTTTAGACATATTTTCTGGAGAGTCTTTACTGAGCAAAATGTCCAGCAGAAATATCAAACACTAATAAACCACTAGCTCTTAAGTGTTGTTTTTTTCCTTAAAGTATTAACTCACTGCGGTCTCTACTGCAGTGTGCAGTCTAGTGAGAGGGGAAAAGAGACGCTGGCTCTCAGGGGTTAAGATGCTAGCAGTCATGTGCCTGTCGGCTGCAACAAAAGCCTGCCTATGTAGGGTGCATACAGATGGAGCAAGCTCCTTTGTGTGCAGCGTTTCACACGTCGCAGCCTCGGAGCTGCCAGGTCTGGCTCTCTGGGCCTGGCTACAGGCCTAGCTAGCAGCTTGTAGCACCTGACGCTGGGCTCTCACTTTGCTTTTCTTTGCTTGGGACACAAGTGCAGCAAGTTTTGAAAGATAATGGAACAGAAGTCCAAATAGTGGGTCACACTGCTCAACACAAACAATCGCAACAAAATACAGCACTGCAGAGCACGGCGCTGTAGCCAGGCAGGCTCAGATCAGCATGATAGGAGCAATTGTAGGCATGCCTCCCACTCAGGTCTGCCACAAAATATTTGATTTTTCCCTCCTCTGCTGTCTGTCAAAGACCCCTGTAAAAATACTCTTCAGGACTACTTGTAATGTGCTGATATAAATACAACCAGTGCATGTTTTAATCATGTGTACAGTTGTGTATGATGTGTACATAGTTCTGTATCCTACTATATACACTGTGTCTGTATATTCTGCTATATTTATGCTACGTTCGCCAAGTCTCTAAGGCAAGTTCCCTATAGTGTGCATGTTAGTGTACACAGTGATTAAACTTGCCTGGAACAGGCTTTAACATGGGAGTACAGACCTCCACAAGCAAGAAACTCAGAGGTTTAAAAATGTTTTTTCTCAGTGTTTCCCTGCAGAAATGATTCATCTGCCCTCAACGTCGAAAAAAAAAATCAATTCTTTAATACATATATTTGGTGTGCAGGGCATTCATACAGTATACACCTCCTACCTGTGTTCAGACATATACTACACATTGTTACACACATTGAAAACTAAAACCTTTTTTTCTTAAGCTTTACATGGTCAATTTAATCTTTTCAATCCCAAACAATGCAAGAGTTTATTTCATTGTGGAGGATACACAAATGGGGATTCTGCTATTGATGCAAGCAAATCCAGAACTATACAGCTCAAATGATGTGTTGCAAAAGAAAATCACTTCTCTTGTGCCTGTATTTAAACCACACAAAGACTTGACCTTGAACAGGGCATTAAGTTTCATTCTGCACTATATACAAAAAAATCCTTCAGGACAATGTCACTGTGGTAAATACCAATTGTGTGTCACGCTGTTTGTTGAAGGTTATTACATTTTGATAAAACCGCACTGTAAATAGAAAACGTGATAAAAGAGGATGAGGGTGATTGTGTGATACTGTTGTATTCCTCGCAATTATAAAAACAGACATATACAATAGGCAGCTGTCAACAATGTGTAAAATCTGACACTACCGTTTCACAGTATATTCACTCATGAGGTACTCAGGTGGAAGCTCTTACACAGAGTGAGTGAGCAGTTGGGGGGTTCGCTGTCCTGCCTGAGGACCCTTCAGCAGCACACCTGGCTGTTAGGAGGATGCAGCCTTTGACATTTTAAATGCAGGACAATCTCTCTGAGCACCAGGGCCCTCTGCTGCCCTGACTGCACTTAAAACCCACATAAAGTGGATGGAAATGCTGTGGTGGACCAGCATTATTTTATTATTTCAAGTGCATAGCCCACTGCTTGCACTAAGTTAACTTGTTGGGTTTTTTTAAAATCATTACATGTATAAGCATTTAGTCGACAGAAAAATACTTGTTCACTGTGCTGTTGCTTTTGGATTGTGAAAGCCCCAAGCCAGCCATATGAGCAGCAGAGGCCACACTCAGAAGAAAATAGAACCATAAAAAGTAAACCCTGCTGTCCTATCCTTCCAAAAATCACAATAAATCTTTAATGAGACGATACTCTGTTCTCTCTAGATCAGTGGTTCTCAACCCTTTTTGGGCCAGCGCCCCCCCATCCATTATCCAGGTCCCTAACAGCCCCCATCAAATAAAATGTAGGCAAATTGTCCTCCCTGAATATTAATGTTACTTATTTTTCTGTGTTATATCATTAAAAAAGCATGTCAGTGAATGCCAAATAATAATGATTAGTATTATGATTATTATGTATATTATTTATTATATTTATATTATAATGTTTTATTTATTATTATTTTATTATTGTTATTATTATTATTCTGTGATATATCATTAAAAAAGCATGTCACTGAATGCCAAATAACAGATTTGATTTTAACTGGTCAGTTGGAATATCATTAGAATTAGTTTAGTTTCCCTGCTCAACTATATGTTGTCGGGAAAGCAAGAAGCTGCAGCCTAGTCTTCTCCCAGAGAGCCGGGTAACGCTGGGCATATTTGACCCACATGCTGCCCCAGCCAGAGGTGCGGAAAGTAGCCTAGGCCTCGTTGCCGTACTGGATGTCGACACGATGCACCTGGATAGCGGACTCGCATTCGGTCAGGTTCGCCTGAAAGGGCTGCAACACCCATCCATGTCGGACTTCCTCAAGTAGTCTGTGTAAATGAGGAGGCGGTCATCAGTAAGAGCCTCAGACACCTACAATGAGTGTTACCACCAAATTGTTCTCGGTGCAGATTTTTTGACTATTTGATTTTTAACTGGTTATTTTATTGCTAATTAGTCTACTAATAAATGTGTCTTTATATTTATAGTGCACATATGTCAATTATTATCCAACATATGACTATTTGGCATTAAATAGGGCAGAATAAATTCAGCAGATTTTTGAATGGAGTTTGGTCTGACATTATTTTGTGCTATTCCAGGCAAATTAAACCTGGTAAATGTCCCATGTTTTGGGATTTCAGATTTCCTTTTATTCATAGACGTATTAAAAAAGGTATTTAATTAAGACTTAAAGTGCACGACTAGATGAAACTGTTTTAGCTGCAGAGAAAAGTTGCAGCAGTAAACTCCGCCATCTCAGCTGGAATCAAACCAGCTGATGGTGTTACTGTGACTCAGCTTGTCAGGTGGCAGGTGTCTGGTTTTAATATTGTTTAAAAAACTGTATGTTTATGATGATTGTGTAGTTTTTGTTAACATACTTTGGCAACATTGTCTTGTATGCAGTCATGCCAACAAAGTCATGTGAATTGAATAGTGTTATAGAGTGTGTCTGGAGGCTAGAAGTTGTTTTCACGGGAAGTCCGACAGCAGAAATCCCTCTTGTAAATTTGTAACCGCGGCGATAACACAGCGTTCATGGTGTAGAAATGAATGCTTTCAAGAGGAAGAGACTCTTAATTTCCTCCACGGGGTATACTAAGGAAGAGAGCGTCCATTTTCCTGAGTTGACACAGTAAACGGCATGTTGGTAAAATTTTATAGATGATGCTCTGACGTCCCGTTTCCGTGAAGGCAGCATGGAGCTGCGCTACAGAAAGCTGACAGAAACACTGAAGTAAAGAGTCGTGGTATGGAAGTTATACGCCGTCTCGTTTGTTCGCATTGGTGCAAACTGGCAGGTTTTAGAGTGTTGCAGACCGTATTTATTTGAAAGTAGTTGCAAGTTTCAACTCCTCGCATCGTGAATCTTTGGTGTAAACTCAAACACCCCCCTAGAACACCTCACCGCCCCCCTTTCAAATATTTTGCTTCCAGT
Source organism: Macquaria australasica (assembly GCA_005408345.1). Taxonomy (NCBI): domain Eukaryota; kingdom Metazoa; phylum Chordata; class Actinopteri; order Centrarchiformes; family Percichthyidae; genus Macquaria; species Macquaria australasica. The sequence continues at coordinate 2,369,593 of SEMN01000011.1, forward strand.
GCCCCCCCCCCCCCCAGCATTCTCTGAACGCCCCCGTTGAGAACCACTACTCTAGATAGTCTCCTCAAATAGGCCTGCTGGCACAAAAAACAACAATATTAAAACCACAATATGTTATTACAATGTTAGAACCAATACCGGGTGTAATTATTTTGCTAAAAGCACTTCCGCACAAATTAGCAAGCTAGTATTTTTCTTAGACATATGAAATTATTTTAACGTGACCCATTAGAAGTTTTTATATGGCTTACATATATTAGAAACAGAATTTAAAGATTTTTCTGTGTTGGCAGTCACTGCTTTGAAAAATTGCATATTAGCAAAGTTAGCACTCCTTTCAAAGGATATGAGCACTGCTAGCCCTAAGCTAGCTTGACATATTTAAGCTAACAGTCGCCATTAGTTTTCAACAGGAATGCTAACAATGCTACAAAGTCTTTTGTCTGCTTTTAAATACGAAAACAGGAGACTTTTTTTCTATAATGTGTCAAGTTCCCAAAGAGAAGTATCAAACTAAAAGCCCTTCAAGCAAAGTGTTACTTTATCTCTTTATAAATGGCACAATGGTCATTTATCCAGCCATCACACTTGCAGTGAAGCTGGTGAGGTGCAATTAGCTCCCACATATCGTCATGTATTGTTCCACGCCATATTACAAATTTTATTAAGAGTGTAAATACTCCAGGCTCAGGAGATGAAACTTTGCGCTCTCTTTAACACACACACACACACACACACACACACACACAAACCCTCTCTATCACTCAAACAAGCTGCTGCTATAAGTTGTATGTTAATTAAACCTTTGTCAGTATAGCCTGGAGAGTATTAGCTCCTATTTTCTGACCCTGCACCCTGCTGTCACCAATCATGTCCTAAAACACATACACACACACACATACACACCACATGCTTGAGTTACATACTACCAGGACAAGCCGGCCGGGTGCCTGACAACCACAGCGATGGAGCAGACGTGAGGGAGGGAGAAAAAAAAGGTACCCTAGCGTGTTAGTTTTCTGCCAGGGAGTCCCTATTGACCTGTTAAACCTTTGTGACTGGAACAAATGCAAATGGCGCTGACTTGTTCACACAAAATACTAAAGGCCCATTCAAATGAGGCCCTGGGCCACAATGCAGCAGTGGCCGAGCGCTCTGTGGAGGCAGGGCAGCCCCCAGTCTGAGAGAGAGAGAGAGAGAGAGAGAGAGAGATTCTTTTAGCCATTGCACAGTTCATTCTGGGTTGTCTGGTGGAGAGCAACCATCCACTCTCATTACTTCTCCTTCATGCACACACACACACACACAAGATAGTTACCTTACACCTCTGTAGTAATTCTGGCCTTACTAAATCACAGACACTGTTACACTGCCATGAACTTTACCCCATAATTACCTTGTATGTACCTTTGTAATTGGATTCCAGTGGACCTGAACTCTTCCTGTGTCATGCTTGATAATCAGACCCTGCTAAATCCACCGTGGCTTTTGCAAGGATACTCAGTGTGTCCCTGTGGCTAATATCATATCCTACTTTTTAATTCTGTTCTGTGGTATAGAATAGGAAATCAAGAGAGAGACCAAGTGGGAAGGAGAGATGAGAGGGGGTGAAATAAATAATCCCAATAGTAACGGTAATCATGAGTAGTTAACCCATAATATTGTAGTATGATTTTGTGTGCATGTCAAAAAACTAAAATTTGAGTAAGGTGTTTACATGGAAGAAAGCCAGACAACCCGAGGTTTTCCATAATCAGAGGATGAGCTATTCAAACTGAGATATGAGCTTTGTATGAGTCAAACCACAACTGGGTTAACTGGGTTACAAAAACAAATTTCTTCTGCATGTAAATGTAGTCACTGATGCTAAAAATGAATGCAGTCAAAGCACTGTGGGAGGCTTTGGGATGAATATATATCAAAATGCCAAACAAACCACCTTTAAATGAAATATGACATTTTATGTGTAGGACAGTGACCAAGTTCTGTGCTCACCTAACTGTAAATGTGACATAAGGATGCAGATTCTGTAAAAGACAAATGTTCACCTGATACTAAAAGAATAAGCTTTTTTAACAGTATACAGCACATTAGGCCCTTGGAAGTCATGGAGGGCTTTATGTTCCATCTCTTCTCTCCAAATAAGAGATCAGTAAGAGCCTGAAGATGGATCTCACCAGCACATCTGGACAACACCTGATCTGTGGCTCACTGCCTATTTGACCTTCACTAAACTGGTTCTATCAAATGAAGGGTTTTATTCCAAAAGTAGGGATGAGGTGGGAGGTAAACCAACCACCTTAAGTCACTTTTTACATCTTCTCAACCCAATACACTGTAAATGTGTAGAGACTAAATTCATAGTATTCATTTGTCAGCCAATTCCTAGTCTCACATTTTCCTTGTCAGCTTTTTCCCCTGCCATGTACTAACTTCCCTGTCATTTCAGCTCCTCCTACCATTCCCCCCTGCCCTGCCGTAACCCCTGTGTTCCGCCATTCCCCATCACCTGACCTCCCTCGCCAACTTGCGCACCTGTTCCCATGTCCACATCAGCCCAGTTACATATACCGGCCCACTTCTATTCATTCCCAGCCAGATCGTCTATTGTGCTTCTGCTTTAGGGTTCCAGCCATTTTGTCTGCCTGGCTGAGTTTTGCCTGTTATGAACAGCATGTTCGCCACTCAGCTGGGCATCCGCCAGGAGCCCCAAGCCCATGAAAGCTAACGCCCTCCTCCTCTGCTTGGTGGTTCACAGAACCCATCCATCTGAGCGTGTCAGGTAATCATCATGAAACACTAATCTTTCACCTGATAGACGCACCTCAACTGCCTGTCATTTTGGGGTTTCCATGGCTTGTCAGACATAATCCACCCATTGACTGGTCCTCTGGAGTTTTTGGGTTGGAGTTGTTACGGTCATGCTGTGTGTCTTGGATCCATCTCCTACTCCTAGTGATTCCTCTGCATATGAGCTTCCAGATCTCTCTGGAGTTCCTTCCGAATATCTGGATATGAAAGAGGTCATTAATAAAGCTCAAGTCACCTCTCTGCCTTCGTCATCGCCATGGACCCTATGACTGCACCACTGACCTGCACGCCTCCACCCGGGCATGTCTCCACGCAAGGGCCAGCTTCATTCACATCGTCAGCATGTGTCATCTGGCCCTCCTTGTCACCAGCAGGGGCAGGCTTCTTCTTTGTTGACAAAATCCCTCCGTCCCTACATCGACTACCAGGGTCTCAACAACATTGCTGTCAAAAACAGGTATCCTTCTCCCACTCATTTACCCAGCTTTCTGCTACAGGGGGCCACTGTTTTTTCTAAGTTACACCTCAGGAATGCTTATGACCTGGTACACATTAGAGAGGGGGATGAGTGGGAGACTACCTTTAACACACCAAGCGGCCACTATCTGGTGACGAAGTTTGTTTTTCAAGGCGGAGAAGTGTGAATTCCATGTCTGTTGTTCCTGGTGTTCACTGTCACTGCAGGCAGCATCCAGATGGACCCCACCAAGGTCAAGGCAGTCACAGACTGGCCCGCCCCTTCATCTCACAAGCAGTTGCTGCACTTCCTGGGGTTCGCCAATTTCTATCAGAGCTTCATCTGAAACTACAGTTCTGTGGCAGCCCCCCTCAATGCCCTCACCTCTCAGAATACTCTCTTCATGTGACCTTCAGGGAAGCATTGTTTCACCACAGCTCCTGTCCTCACCCTTCCCGATCCTTCACGCCAGTTTGTGGTGGAGATTGACACCTCTGACAAAGGGTGGTTGCTGTTCTCTCCCAGTGATCCGTTCAGGACCAGAAGCTTCACCCCTGTGCGTTCATCTCTCACAAACTATCCCCAGCAGAGAGGAACTACGACATTGGCAATCGTGAACCGTTAGCTGTCAAGAGCTGGAAGAGTGGAGACACTGGTTGGAGGGGGCAGAGCAGGCGTGAAGCTGGATGTCCTCTCCTTCCAGTTCCATTCCACCTGCATGGTGTCTCCAGAGACATCAGGGACCTCAATTCACCTTCGTTTCTGAAAAGAGTTTTGCAGTCTCTTAGGTGCCATCGTCAGCCTTTCCTCTGGGTTCTACCCGCAGTCCAATGGGCAGCTCTGCCACCGGCCTATCTCCATTCCAGTGCTCCAGGAAATTGGCTCCTCACTTTGTGGACTCCTTCCCCATCTCCAAAGTGATCAACCCAGTTGCAGTCTGTCTTTGATTGTCCCAGTCCATGCGAATCCACCCCACTTCCCATGTCTCCCAGGTCAAGCCTGTGAGGGAGAGCCCACTTCAGCCTTCCCAGACCCCCACCACCCTCTTGGATCATTAATGGTCAACCTGCCTTCTCCCCCTCCAGCTTGGGAGGGGTGTCTAGTACCTGATCAATTGGGAGGAGTATGGTCTGAGGAGGAGTTTGCCTCATGTCCTCTGCCTGCCTAGTTTTGACTTTTGCCTGTTTTTGACCTCGAGTAAACTTTTTACTGAGCCTTCACACCAAAGTTATCTGGCATAAACTATCCGTGAAAAAAAAAAGAAAATCCACTTAAATTTGTTAAATGTACAGTGTTACAGACCTTTAATAAAACTACATAAAGGTCTGCTTTCATAGTGACAGAACTGAGCATTTTCCGATTCTGCTTTTTTCTTGAGTAAAAACTTTTAATCTAAAATTCTCACAACTTATTTTGACAAGTAAATATTAAGCTAAGATAAGTTAGTACTGCGTTTAATTTTTTTCCCCATTTTCAGTGGTGGGCTTTGCAAGAAAAGTAAGCTGATCCCACATCCCACAGTGGGTCTGTCGGCCATGCTGTATGTAGAGTGACACCTGCAGAGGTCACACATGAGCTAAAACTCTGCAGGGAGAAGGGCAAAGGAAGTAGAGAGGGAAGAGAAACACCCAAGAGAAACAGAGACATGACGGACCAGACTTTAGTCTAACGGCATTTACAAATAGTTTTACATGGACTGTTAAAGCTTGTTTTGTGAGCTTGAGCAGTTTGCTATATAGAACAATACAATGAGTGCAGCAAGTTTAGACAAGTACAAGAAGAATTCTTCATTACTTACTTAAAAAAATAAATTGTTAGTACATTTAGTTCTTCTGTACTACTACTGAAGCTGTTTCTATTTTGTAATACTTTATACTTTTACTCCACTACAATACATTTCTTGTACTTTTCACTCTCCTACATTTATCTGTCTGCCAAAATAATTAGTTTCTTTGACACTTAAGGCTTTACATGCAAAAATATTGCTTATATGATGCAGGTGGATACATTATTAAACTTTCAACTACCCAGCATTACAAGTCACTAGATCTAGAGTCACCTGGATAAGGTACAATATTAAAACTCTTTAATTAATAATTTACATATTCATTATTCAACTTAAGGGGACTATTATTCAGAATAAGTACTTAATTTTTGGAATATTTTGCTGCTAACTCATCTTCATTTTTACTATAAAGAATTTAGCATGCAGGATTTTAACAGAAATTTGACATTGTGGTGGTAATCTTCAGCAAAGGAATTGAATACATTTGAATGCACCTTTTCCACTGGACATGACAGAAGGGCTAAAGTGCACTGAGGGTCCCGAGTCAAATCTCTATCCCGAAATGACACAGGTCTAGGCCGGCTGAGCTACCACAACAAAATAAAAATTTAAAAAACTCTTCTGTCCCACTCCATCAGTCAAAAGCACAACCTGCTGCCAAGCATTGTTCAGACCCACAAAACTTTATTTCACATTCCAGTGAAGCTCCTAGTGTTTCCAAATATACTAAATATGCCATGGTGAATTATGGGGAAATGGTACAAATTGATGCGAGAGACATGCAAAACCTTTCCATTTTATGTAGGGTGGCCATAAAAAGACAGCATCTTGAGGTTGAATATTCGATTCAATAGAAGCATCAAATACTGTGGCATCAGTGAAGCCTTGTATCCAGAATACTGTAAGTATGTGACACTCGTGTGGAGGAGGTTTTTTTTTTTCTCACCTAGGAAACACTCAAGAACCTCAAGTTTTGAGCGGCTTAAGTGAAGTCTGAGCCTGATATTGATCTTATACTACTGGAATTATACTGCACCCGTAAACTCCTCTCATCTGGTAGTCAATGCGAGTTAAAACAAACATGATAAACTACTTGCAACCAGGATTTCACCCAGGCCAGGGACAGGTATACCAGTTACAAGTCTTTTTTATCAAGAGTGCTTTTCATTCAGTCACCTTCAGAGTCCATGCACATTAATTTGACATTGTTGTCACAAATTTCCCTCTAAACAAGTCAGAAATCTATCCTTTAACTTTTATTCCAGCATTTTCAAGCTGAGCAACCAAAGCTGTCCTTATTGAGTAAGTTACTGATTCACTGCACAATTCACTCAAAACCTCATTTTCATATAGCATCAATTCCATGACTACAACATAATGTTCTAATTTATGAGGAGTCAAAGACATCAAGTTGTAAGGATCAACTTCGTAGAAGAAAATAAAAATCATAAATTATCACGCAACTATTTTATTTCTTCCCAGGGAGTCTCCTTACATAAAATCCACTGTGATCAAATCCCCCTAGCTCTCCTACATAATTACGACACTCCAAAACAAGTCACTGAGAAAATCAGAGTGCTGACGGTGTTGCTGGACAAACTGCGGCTCATTGCTCAAATCTGATTCTGCTTATCGTGGTCTGTTAAAATATACTCGGCTGTATTGAAACATTAGACTGAGACTGTCAGATTGAGCATTAATCATCATATTTTCTGTCTTGTTCTCACTCAGTTTCACAAGAGCGGAGGAAGGAGGCTCAGAGGGTGCATTAGATTTTGAGTGCATTCTGCCTCGAAACTCTAGAGATATTATTAAGAAATGCTGATTTTCTAGATCCAGTTTCAATTTCTATTTTTTTCTTCAAACTTTATATTACCAGGTTAGTCACTTTTAGATGTACAATGTATTTTTCAAGAGACGCCTGGCTGAGAGAAGCATAACACCAAATGGGTTAAATTGGTGCACTATACGTAACGTGATTTGTATTAAACAAAGAAAAAGAATATGTGCAACTTTCAACATTTTGGAGGCATAAGGCTGCATAATACAGTAGCTCTGACCCTTTTGCCTTTCAGGCATGAATCCTGAAATTCATGTTATTCTGCTCAGTAAGAGTGTGACCATAATGACTTCAGTTCAAATTGTAAGCAACACAATATTTTTGCATTCCCCATATCTTTTTGTACAAATGCCGAGTGGAAGTTTGTGTGTGTTAGCATGAACATGTGCTCACCCGCATTGCAGTATCTGAGGCCTTGTGATTCCACGTCCACTTGTGTCCTCACTTGCCCTGCACCAAAAACACAAGACAAAGAATTCAAATCACAAATAAAGAGCGTGGAACGTTAGCGCTCCGTTGTTTCGACCTGCACTGAAAAATGATCGAGATCAGTGATTGACTGACGTGAGGTGCGCGCTTTTGTTGCGTGTTGTTCTCACAGTGTGCCAGTACAAAGTGAGCACATGACATTATTAACTAGACCATTTCTGTTGTTACATGTCAGTGCTGTTGGGCAGAGGACCAGTTGGAATTGATTCATTCTTCTTTTCAGCCATAAGTTTTGTTTGTAATTATACAATTATTTCATTAATCCTAATCCTAATCATATTTATATAATAATTTATCTTTTCTTTTTTTAACAAAATATCAAAGACATTTTCTAAAGTACAATGATGAGCTGAATCGAGGTAAAAGCTATTGCTATATAAGCTATTTTCTATGCTTTCCTTTATTAAATAGAAAACAACTACAATAGAGGAGATGTATATAAAAAGAAACAGACGAGTTAGAGAATTTTTTTTTTTGCTTTGAGACAACTGAGATGCAAACTGTGCAAAAAGGAGCATCCATTCAATATTAAAAATGTGTCCAGTCGGACTGTACAATATTAAAACACTTCACTGGTTCATTGTCTGCCCTTCAGGAAAGTCAAAGCACAAAGTCAGTTACAGTCTTGGCCCTCACGCTGCTGGAGGTCTGTGTCAGGCTCAAGGCACCTGGGCAAGGCTGAGGCTTAAGTGGACATGTTCTCCGAGCAGCCCTTCTGCTATACTGATACAAAGTTCTATAAACACACAACCAGTAAAGGCAAGGAAAAGGCCACTGCATTATTCCATGGACAGTACAATTCAATTAAAAAAAAAGAGACTGTATCTCCATTGTTCTTTGACAAACGTGTATTCATGAATATTTCTGTCCTACTGTGTTCTAGTTCAATCTTGCAGACACACAAATCAAACAGTTAAAGTTTTTGCAAACACATGAAAGAGGCTGAGTAGGAGGTTTCAGTTTGAATATCTGGTCTTATTTAATTCCTAAAAATCCCCTTTTACTGCAATATGTAAACAAAACCTTGAAAATGAGATTATGTACAATTAGGGTTTAGGTCATGCTGTTTCAACATTTCTAACATTTGCCTTGGCCTGTATTTGATTGTTGGAACGAGTGTCATCCAACATGAAATGTGTCTGAGAACAAATTCAAACTCAGCGACCTTCAAACCGAATCAATCCATGTCACGTCTATGACCAAAAACTGATTACAGTTTGGGATGTCAGTAAGATGATATATATATACAAGCAGCTCTCATTCATCCTTGTTCTTTGGTATTGTGGTTGCGACAGGAAATCTACTAAAACATTTTAGCCATTTATCTCTCACCCAGAAGGGTTTATCAGTTATTTTTAGCTTTTGTTCTTTCCATACAATCACAGCTTTAAGGAATAAAGGGATTCAGAATCCTTCACAGCGCCTCAACACTGGCCTTAATAAAGCCAGTGGTACAGTTTGTGTAGGTGTTTTATGGGTTGTTGTTTTTTTTGCCTCCCAAGTACATAACGCAGGCAGCCTCTTTTTGCTGTGGGTATGTTAAAACTGAACCGGAAGAACCTGCACTGCTCCCCACAGAGCCCTGCTTCATTTGCTTTTCGTCTCTCCTTCCCCCCCATCCCCCCCACCCACCCTCCCCATCTTCTCACAGGACTCGTGAACTCTCCATAAACCCGCCGATTCCCTACAGAACGCTGCTGTCTATTCGACATCAGTAGAACTAGAAATAAAACAAAAGAGTGAGAAAAAAAGCTGAAATAGACAATAAGGTATAGAGAACGAAGAGAGGGAGAGGGAGGGAATAAGAGAGAGAGAAGCAGGCCAGATTGCAGAGGGTTGAATCAATGCAGCGGCCTGGTTGCTTTTTTTTCTCCCCTCTCTTTTTTTCATTTTTTTCTCTCTCTCTCTTTCTCTCTCTCTCTCAAATGATTCACAGTGGAAAGAAAAGGCCTTTTCCTTGTCCTCAGTTGAACTCCACATCAGCTTCCTGTTAGAAAGGCAAGGAGGAAACACCCAGAGCAACACGCGCGTGCGCACATGCACACACACACAGAGGAAGGCCTTCACTAGTGGATTCTTCGCTGCCAGAGAAATTAGGTCAAGCACTTAAATGCCCTGCACTGAGATGCACAGAGATTTAAAACACAAAGTGTTTGGTGGGGACAGCAAAAGCATACCGGAGCAACAAACACGCACGCACACAAACGCTTGTTGCACTTGGAAATACACCCCAGCTACACACTATACTGTCAGCTCATGGCTTGCCACATTATTAATACCAAAACTGAAATAATCGGTGACAGACGCCCACTGCTCCTACTGTTAATACACCATCCATCTGTGCCGATTAAAACATGACAAGGTGGCTCAGACACACACAATAAAATAAATGATGTGCATTAAAAAAGGCTAAGAAAAACACCTTTTCAAGTCCCTTCACAGGCAGAAACTGAAGAAATATGTGCACGCATTCTCAAAATGCCAGATGACCTGATTAGGGAGTGACAGGAGTCTGTGCGCCGCTACAACACAGCTCAGGACAGGATGGGACAGCACAACACGCCACATTGCAGTATCAACCGTGCACACCGAAAATCCCCCCCCCCGGCCAACCCCACCACCTCCCGCCCTCCGACCTGAAATGCCCTTAAAGTAACAACACACCACCATCACATCCAATCAACTATTCATAGAAAGGCTGGATTGCGCTCAGCCTGATCTTACCGTTTAGGGTTTCAATCAATTGCGTGAGATATGAGAGAGCGGGAGGGAGAGTGGGAGGGAGGATGAAGCTGTTCTGAAAGCAAATGAGAGAAAATTTGGGTGAATCCAAGCCTCTTCTCCTCTCCAAATTGGCCACTGCCAGTATGGCCCACAACGGGGCTCTGAGCTACAGGGTGGCAGGGTAAATCAGATGATAATCACGCCAATTTCCACTCTGCAGCCATGTGCTTTCTCCTGTCCCACTGACTCACAGTGGAGAAATGAACCCCAGTCCATTGTCGGAGGGCCACCTGTGTTTCTGCTCCAATTTCTCAAAGGCACAATGGCATCTTCCTGTTTATAGCAGTGACTGCACTTTATAAACATGCAATATCAGGGTATTAATACATCTCATAAAAGAGTGTGTTTGCAACCAAGGGCTGCGGCCAAAAGGTCACTGTGATCTTCATATTTCGGTTTCTGACAATTCTGTTCCTCTTTCCAGTGAAAGAGAGAGAAGAAGAGACATGGAGGGGGAGAGAATGTGAAATAGCACAACACCATGTTTCTGTCAGCCAACACAGATCCTTTCTTGGGAAACACTGCTACGTTGCAATTTCGACTGACACTCCAGTTTGAGCAGAATCTTACCCGGCCAGCCGGCCAGCTTGAAGACGAAGCTTTGAGAGCAAACACACACACACATAAAGCAAAATACATGGCCAGGTGTGCACAATGCCAGAGATGAACTGAAAGGACGAACAACCGCTTAAGATAAACTGATAGTGCGCTGTGTGTGCCATTCTGACGTGGAGAAATCTTTGGCATGAAGGATATCTGTGGCATGATCTCAGACTAAAGAGACAAAGTCTGAATCTCACAAATAACAAGATGACATGTTGAAATGTGCTGTAAAGCAAAACACTCACAATTTTAAACCTGCATTTTAACGAAGTGTAAAAAATAATGTGATCCAATTGCAAAGCAATAATCTGTCTATGATCTTAAATGCACTGCTGCATTTTTGCTTTACTTGCTTAGAGAAAGATGATGGCCCAAATTGATTACTTTGAGGAAAATGTGCAGTTTTATCAATTAATAATCTATAGCCACAAGGAGAAAAGATTTAAGATACACAATGAACTCTATATGAACCTAAAAACGACTTATTTGTTCTGCTCTCTAATGCGAAAATCTACATGTCCTACCTGATGAATGTGCAGCTCCTGTTATGACTGTTCAAGCACACATATAACAGCAAATAAATATTATCACATACATCCTCCCTTTATTTCTCAAAGTTAAATGTAACATATTTTAGTCTTTTAAAGAAGCTCCCTGTACACCTGAGAAAGAGTCAGGGAGCCCACACAGGCCTTTTAACCATTAAAAATACATTCAGCTACTGCTGAGTTAGCTCCTCTCAGATTTCAATGAATTAATTTCATCAAAAACTTCTCTGAGGGAAACCACAGTGACACATCAGGGGAAACCGCACAGCTCTACCATATGTTCTCATGTCTTGCATACACTGATTATCTCAGGGTGAACAGCTCGGGAGACGCCGCTTTTCTAATTAAATGCACATTTTGCTCAAATCCTATAAATTGCTCACTTGGAGAGCTGTGATGTTTTCCGCTGGATCGAGGTGATCTGCCCGGCTGCCTATCTTTGTTTGCATCGCGGACAACAAAGGGAAAGATTATGCCTTTCTGCGAAAGGGAAACTAGGGCACGAAAAGGCGACCTCTTTTCTAGCATTGCGAGGGAGAATTTACAGTCTGGCGACCATTTCATCTTCACGTAAAGACTGGTAGATGTTTTGGGCTTGTTCTCAAATTTACAGACGATTATGTTAAACTGTTAAACTGTTATTCCGAAAGCGGTTGTTTTTCGCACCCTGGAAACTTACTTCCCCCAAGGTCTGTGGATCGGTTCAGTCATAACAGTGTCAATATCCACTGACCCAGTCTGCGGAAAATATATCGCTGCATGCTTACGCTTTAAAAAAGTACGCTTAAAAATGACAAAGATAGACCGCTTCGTTGTCATTTTTACGCATTTTACGCAAATGCAAACCTCTAAAAAATCGCCTCACAAAGAGAAAAAGGTCAATTTAAGACTACGCACCGACAGGTCTCAAGTTCAAGTTGGATGGTCTCTTCCTCCGGGGTGTCCAACTCCCGAGTCCGCGGGCTTTATATTTTCTAGACGGTGGCTCGTCTTCTATTATGTGTCTGGACCCAAAAAGAGCAGAAAATAAAAATCACAAGGCGACAATATTTGTAGGCTGAGAAGTAGAAAAACTCGTCACGTCGGACGTGTTGGCAGACGGTCTCCGTGAGCGGCTACCGGGTCGCGAAAGACTTGCGTTTCCCCTCTCTCTGCGTCTCTCTCCGCGGCCATCCAGCTCGGTTCATTGGGGACACACAGGCTGCAGACTGCGCCGTGCGTCCTGCGCCGCCGATGAACCAGATGCGTTAAGTTCAGCTGAGGTGAAGCCCCGTTATACAACCCGCCTGGGTGTGCGGCAGCCTGCACTATCGCGCTGCTTATTTAATGTCTCCTAAAGGGAAAAAAGGAAAAGGCACATCACATTGAAATATCTGCAAAAACTAGGCTGTGTTGTGTTGATTATTAAGGGCTGCCTCACCCCCCCCCCCCCCCCCTGCCCCCTCCGCGGATCTAAAAAGCACTATTGCTTCTGTGAGCTTACCTGATGTCAGCCTTATGAAAAAGACATTTTCATTCTGTCATTCGCTTTACTTTGGGCTGAAAATAGCCAAAACTACCGCGAAATTATAAACTGCACTTCATTATCACACGGGACTATTAAAGGAATAATACGCTGCTGTTTTAAAAGATAAAAAATCCAATAAAGTATGCCAAGGTCAGTATAAAGTCACAATTTTAGCGTCGTCACAGACTTCAACTCCATCTTGGATTATTTTATAAATAATATGCCGTTTTTTTCCGTTTGTGTCACCCCCCCACCACCTAGTTTACATGTTTAACAGCAAGCTTGCCACATGGTTTAGCTACTCACATTAAAATATGTATTTCAAAGAAGCAGCAAGCGTCCTGTTAAAAGAAAATTAACAATAAAAAAGTAATACTTAATACCCTAAATGTGGCTGTATTACACTCCTACAATGCTAAATGAGCTCTAATAACTGCAACAACAAAAAAACACATTTAAACAGCTGAGTTCATTTCTTTGTGCTACCGACAGGTTTAGCTCTGCAGCTAATTGTTTTCTTTTTTTATGCTAGCTAATAAAACACACTGGTGTGTGATTTAAAGCTTCATTTCTCACACCTGTTTGCCTGCGTTAATGAGCTTGCTTCAGTTTTGCCTCCTCTGTAAGTTAATGAAGGTCTGGTTATCCAGTTAGACACCACAGGTGACTTGGAAGACAAGCCCAGGCTTGTTGAGTTACCCGAATTGCCTCACAGACACTTTATTGATTAATCAGATGTGGAGATGAGGCATGGCGGAGCTGTTACAGGACCAATCTGTCATTCAAAAAGTTATTAAAAAAATGATCCCTAACATCAAAACCCGGCAACGTGGCATCATTTGGAGCCACATGTTAACCTCTTATGCTGGTTTATATGAGTCTGAATTTAATAAAATACAACATGTTTAATGTAACAATTTGGACTTGGACTTGAACTTGGCAATATTTTATTTGTTTGGGAACACTGGAGAAAAATAGACTAATTCTGAGTTTGTAAGGGGATGACAATATTAGCAGAACAGATTAGAGCAGATTATTCTCCATCTGCATGTCCTAATCTTTATATTTTTTATGTGTTCTTTCTCTAAAAATGTTCTTACTTTTAAAAACACACAGACACACAAATAGATAGATAGATAGATAGATAGATAGATAGACATAGATGGATAGATAGATATTATCCACTTTATAAAATCCATTTTTCAGCAGAATAAAGACATCAAACAATAACTGACAACATATAGGGAGGAAAATGTGACACTCCATTTATGCTAAGGATAGAACCTGCAGAGTCACTATTTAAAAATGCAGAGACAAAAATTAAAGTGCATGTTAAATAAAGTGCATCAGTTTTCAGATTTAGCCATATAGTGGAGATAACACTCTTTAAAGGCATGGATACAAATTAAATATTAATATGGACTCCCTGGAAAGTTTAAGAACACACTCTTCCACCAATGTGATGTAAATTAGTAAATAAGTACCTACAAATCAATTATTAAATTTAAAAAATAATTAAAATCCCTTCATGGTGAATTTTAGTTCAGTTTATTAAAAAACTTTTTTGTCCCTTAAAATAAAATTGGTTTGCAGAAGAGGAAAAACATCAAATAAAAACATGATGTGAATGTGATTTGTTATTACAATCTGTAAAAGAAACAGAAACACTTTACTTAAAATTAATAATGTACTAAAAAAGCAAAGCTTTGCTGTTCAGTTGAACACAGGCTTGTTTATGCCATTGTTCATGCTCAAGTCACTGTTTGTGTTGTTTGATTCTTCTGGCTCTGTACACATGAGTCGAAGCACCAGTCCCAACTGTGAAGCTGCACGTCAGAGGCGTACTGAGAGGTGGTAAATCTGTATTGACAGGTGATATTACAGTTGCACTCAGTGACCGTGCTCTGTGTACAGTACGCCTATATCCGTCAGCACCGAAAGATACTATAGGATTAAGATAGAGAGAGAGAGAGTGTGTGTGTGTGTGTGTGTGTGTGTGTGTGTGTGTGTGTGTGTGTGTGTGTCTACAGCTCGGCTGCATATGGGCTGAGCATTGAGGCTATAGCTTACAGAGATTAGAAGGTGACACAAGTTCATATTGATGGAGATTCACCTGATGTGACACAAGACAAACAGACACACACATTATTTTTTTCATATCCAAATATTCTTCCAGTGTTTCAAAGTAAAATAAAGCTGAGTGTTAACAAGTATTAAAAACTGGGTGGTCCACTGGTTAGAAAGACTGCTTTATAAATGAAAGCTGTGGGTGCACTTTTATTATCATTGACTAATGTGCTGCTTATTTATTTTAGCCAATTCTACACAAAATAGGAGTGACATTATTATCAGTACGTAATTAATTATAGTACTATTTGTCAAAACTTTTATATAGGAAAAATAAGTATTTATAACATTGTAAAACCAATTAGATTTTTTTCTCAAACATACATAAAAGTTAATAGTGCCTTTACATAACTTTTTCTCAGTAAACAACGTCATTTTTATTTGTTCCAAACACAGACATATACATACAAGCAGTTATTAGAGCTTCTAATGGTCCATATGTTATTATTATATATGATATATTACATATTATGGAACATACAGATGAATGCTGATAGAACACAGGTTTTGGCAAGCCTTAAAATGTATAGATTTGATCTATAAATATACTTTTGTTCCTTTTATATATCTTTTTGTAACAAAGCATTGTTAAAGCAATTTCCTATTTGAATTTAACAGATTTTCTTCAACTGTGACTGTTCCTTTTGCATTGAAGATATTTATTGTTTTTTAATGTCAATTAATATGCTGAAGCCATAAAAGAACAACAATGGGGCAACAGATGGTTATATTTTTCTTTTTCTTTGTTACTTTTTTGGGAAGAAATCTTTTTGCATAGTTCCAGTTACTCGTGTGGTCTTTACAAAGTGAAAATCCCCAGAGAGACGTCCCGAGCATCAACTGTCAAACTTTAACACAAATACACTCGAAAATCTAAATATTCCAGTAAAGTGAGATATCACTTAAAGTATGGTATTAAGAGATGTTAGTTCCACTAATGGACATATTGTAGATATTTTATTAAGCACTTATCATCCAAAAGCTTACACCTAAATGGATTTCAGCACTCAATACTCATCAATCTTTCATTTTATACAAGTTGTACACTCAATCACTCACTCACATCAATTAAGAAATAAGTATTGACAAAGAAAAAGTATTGACTCCACCATTAACCTTAATTTCTTCCATAATTTGAATCTGTCATGTCAATCTGCAACATGTCCGAGGAGGTGAGATGAGGAGAGGAGAGGAGAGGAGAGGGGAGGAGAGGAGTAAAAGGTGGAGAGGGTGCTCCATTTGGCACTGCTAATTTGCAATCAGACACTCTCTTTGAGCTCCTTCCCTACCATGTCTCCAGACAGTGTGGATGGCAGCTGAGACAAAGCTAGCATTCTCCGCCGCCCAAGGCCCCTCTTAGTTTTATTTCAGGCCACTGCTCTCAGACACAGACCATTCTGCATGGAGCACCCAAAGACGGCAGCTCGAGAGAGAGAGAGGAGAGGAGGAAGGAGCAAGTTTCGGACGAGGAGAGGCGAGGGGAGGTGTGGAAAAAATGGGAGGAGGCTTTGTCGAGGGCCAAACTGCTGTCTCTCTCACCCCACCGCCTTCACCAACTACCCTCCTCCCGCTGCTCCTGCCTCTCCTCGGATGGTACCCCGGCTTGTTCCCCTCTACCGTGCTGCAGTGCAGTGCCACGCCCCACCTAGCACCATGAAAGGACTCGAGATTTGATCGATCACGCTGTTCAGACCGGGAGAGCCGATCACGACCTTTTTCACCTTCACCATCTTTAGTTCCTTAGTCACTCAGAGCAAAATCTGATTCTAGATAAGTATTCCAAGTGTGTGAAGTTCAATAAACTCTTGAGCAGCTCAATTTGGCAACTGGACATGCACCAATTAGAGAATATACTACAAGATATATCATCTAGGGGTGATCCTGACTTTATTAAGCCGATTGGGCATCGGCCATGACAACTTACATAAAAATGATCCTAATGAGTTCAACATAAGGAGGTACAGATTTTAATTTTGGGAACAACAACACTGGTATCAGATTGGTACTCCGCAGACAGCTTAAGGTGAAGTGTCAGGAGACAAAAGGTCAGATCGGTGCATCCCTACCATCCACATCTAAGCTGCTTCAAAGCTTCTCTTTGTACATCTCCTCCTTTGTGACTGGTATGCGCTCAATATTTTATGATTAAAGTTTTGTTTATACAGTGTAGGTTGGCTGAGCATGCATGTTTTTACAGCAACACCCTCTTTAGGGAAATAATGAAAACGAGTAAAGGATAATAGCTTTTCCTGGGGCTTTCTGAGAAGAGCACATGTCACTAATGGTTCAGTGTAACTTATTGCTAATTTAATCTTTTAGGAATCTGATATCAATTCAAAGTGTGAGCACACATGCATGCACAACTGTCTGAATGTGTCAGTGCACCTGCGTTATCACTTTATTATCAGCAGTGCAGTGGTTGTACAGTATGTTGCGGCTTGGTTGCCACAGGTAACAGGTCAATGATTACCCAGAGGGCCTAGGGTGTCCTCAAGCTCAGGTCAGAACCACTTCCCCATGAGAGAGAGGGACAACAGTGGGCTGCAGCTGCCATCTGTAACTCTAGGCCTGCGCAGTTATCAGTGTCTTATCTGCTTGAAAAGCTGCATTGTATTCACACTGTGTTATGGGCAGGGCCACGCTTCAGGAGTTTATGCTGTATTTCATGAAGTGATGACATGATCCTTTTTTTTTTTTTTTTGCTAGTGGTCATTTTAACCAAGGTGGTGCTACATTTTTTCACATGATGTTTGCTTTAAATACAGATCTGCCACGTGTCCAGCCGTGATTGAATCTATGAATCAATGACTGGACTGTTGTCCTTCATTACACATCAATAACGTTTACAAGCAGCCCCAAAAACTAAAGCTAACAGTAATACAGAGGGGGGAAAAACTGCCTCACTCCTCTTTTGGTTTGGGCCGATTCCCACAGGTTGTCTCACTTATTAGCTGCTTTCCTGCAGTGGACCGAAGAGCACAATCCCTCTCAGTCTCACTCGAACACATAACAATGCCAGGAATGGCTGCATTTGTGCAGTACGACCATTAGGCAACATCCGACTGCCTAATTCATTCAATTTCTCCCTCCGCCATGCCAGCACAATTGGCCTGAAAGGGCGCAGGTGGGGGGCAGAGGAGGCTGGGACGCTCGTAGCTGAAATGCAAGCAAGCTAAAGTTGGTCACACAGCTCTAACTGCTAGAGGGCTGGATGGGTTAAAGCGCAGGACACGGGGCAGACTGTTGGGAAAATGGTGTCCTTGAGGCGATTCCGGCAGGGCTCAGCGGTCACCCTGACCCCCCACTCTGAGCTTGACCCTGACTATATCTTTAGCAGTGAACGGTACAAATTACTGGATCGTATGGCTCTACTTTCTCCCTTTCTCTTTCTCACTTTCTTTTTCTCTGGATGACCACAAACAGCCATTGTCACTGCCGACCACGAGAACAATTGGGTTCTTATGCTGTGGCCGGTCAGGGGATGGGAGGGTAAACTTCAGCAATGACTGCACTAAGTAAATTATAGCTCCAATGGCCTGTGTGGTTTGGAGAGGCTGCGCATTGTGAGAGGTCCTGCAACTAAAACCACCAGTTCAGCACATTTGTTGCCTCTGCTGTGCAAAGTGACGACGGCACAGCAAACGCAGACGGGATTTGGTATGGTTCACATTCATGCAAACACTTTCAACTAACACCGAGGGCTGTTAAGAAGCACAAGTAGCTTTTTGGAAAGCACTCACACTTTCTAAACTATACTGAGTCACATCTTATGAAAACTGAATAATTGCGTGACTGCGGGGCAATGCAGGATTGCCACGGTCCTGCTCCCTCTCTCCCTCCCTTCCTCTCTCCCCCTTCCCACTCCCAGACCGAGGCTCCGCCTGTCCACTGTCCTCCCGCGCTCCGATCGCTCCACCCTCCCGCCCTATCCCCTTTCTACATGACATCATCTGCACATCTGTCGTCCCAACAGGGTGCTGGTGACACAGACAGGCCACAAAATTAGTAGAGCTCTCTCCCTCTGCCTTTGTCACCATCTCTTTCTTTTTTCTTGTGGCTCTCAGTTTCTTGCTGTTGATCTTTCGCTCCCTGTCCCTCTGTCCTCCTGCTTTCTTCCCTCTTTCTATTGGTGCTTTTCTTTCTTTCTTTCCTTCTTTCTCTGCACACCTTCATTCCACCCTTCTCCCTGCTGCATTATGTCCCGTAATAACATGGTTGCATCTCGCCGTTTCCTACAATGCGGCACGTACTGTACATTTGAGCAGACAGGAAACAGCCGTTAAACTAAATGATCCATGGGCCTGACCCCAGCCTTGACCCGTGTGATTGTGAGCAAACTCAATCAGCAAGGTCAGCACTAACATGATGTGACTCGAGCAAAAGTTCTTTTTTTTTCCTCGACTTTGTCTGATTTGAGCTATTAGAGCCTGCTAAAACCGGTTAAGAGGTTGTGGTTATATATCAATTTGTTTGTGTGAGTGTGTGAGAGGAAGAGAAAGAGAGTGGGAGCGATTTTTAGTGTGTTTCGACAGTAAGGCCCAACCCATTAAGGGCCAAGTATTCTCAAGGGAACAGAAACTTACAGAAGTGTAACACATGTTTGATTCCCAAAGCCCCAGTGCAATAATTCTTCACATACGAATTACTAACAGATCAAATCAAGTTGTACTGGATCAAACCAGCTGCAGTAGAATAACAACCTTTGGTGAATGAACAAATACAATTAATTCTATAATTAACCAAGTTTCCTTCAGAACGGATTTTTCTTATATATTTTCTCTTTACCTAGAAGGGTTTAAAAAAAAACTGTTTCTAATACATTTTTCTTATTCTTTTCTTTTTGTTGAAATAATGCATGATGAAAAATAAAAAGCATATTAAAATAACCACAACTAAGAAAACAAAAATCATTTGCTGCCAGTTGACCTCAAGCAGGAGGATGTGGAGTGGCTTCACTTTTGTTTTGGCAGTTTCAACTCAGATAGCAGCACAGAATGCAGCAGATGGGATTTGAACTCAGGATTACACGAGCCGGGGGGGGATCATGGGCCAGATGACCACCACACACTCTTTAACCAAAACCCGAAGTTATGTAAAAAAATTTTTTGCATGCATGACTCTGGATTATCACTTAAGTAATTCTTACTAATGGGTATTATTTTTTAGGAAACAGCATATTGAAAAATGACAATGGCACTATAGTGTAACAGGATTCACTACACAGAAACACATTATGTTAATTAGATGTGTTCTTGTAGTTGCTATGGACACTTAGGCAGATCTGATGGTTTTTGAATCTCTTTGTCTGGCTTGTGTGTCTATCTGTATGTAAAGACACTTACTGTACAGTACTGTAAATGAAAATTCTGTCATTAGGGAAGTATACACATTCCCCTTTTCACATGTGATGTCTTGCTTTTACTCAGAGGGCACAAACTAATTCCTAGGAGCTTAAGTTGATGGTAGAAGTAAGTGCAGAAATATCCTTTTAATTTCTGTAGTTTAAAGCCTTTGTGTGCTCCCTAGGTTTACAGATTCATGGAAAGCAACAATGAACACAATTATATTTTGATTTGAGGTTCACTAAAAGCGGAGAGATTCGAAGAGAAAAACGTGACGTGTCCCACGTTTACATGAACAAACGTGACGGTTGAATTTTAAAATTTCGATGGTAGGAACCAAAATGGTGGAACTACCGAGGGGTGGTGGGAACTACAGGCTGCTGTACAGCTTTGCCTCCTGTGCTTTTAACAAAGGACTAAAGAGCCCCCTTGAGGATCTCAAAATTACTCACTTTACACACTGAAATGCTGAGATGCGGTAATGTCAAACTCACCTCAGGATCAACACTACATCTTTGCACAGAATCTGAAAGAAGTCGAAATGTAAAGAAGGAAGAAATCCGATTGCCTCACTGAATGTGCATCATTCATGTCATACTAAATGATAACAATGCAATGTGATGATGAAACCTTTATTAGCGTATTGATAATGTAATGCCAGTGTCTGTTGTGATAAAGCGAACGATAGCTGCTATTCTCATGCCGTGAAAGACAAAATGCTGGTGTAAAAGGGACATGCTTTGACCCCAAAGCAGTGGAGTCTGAGCTGAACTAAGACCTTCTCTGGTGCTTTGTCTCCCTCTGCAGTTACAACTGGGCAAAGGCAGAAGCTGTAGGCGCTCAAACAACAAAGAATGACAAAGTGAGGAGCATACTACATTTAAAGCAAACAGTCTGCAGGGTTTCATTCCTACTGATCACTAAAGGTGATAATTTCACTTGTTAGGAGCTTGTACTGCAAAATCTATTTATTTAGGGGCTTGGATTGCACCTTAAATATTGGAATTGGAATTCAAAACCATGAAAGCTTACAAATAAATAACTGATAAGCAGCAGTTTCACCCGGCTCGTCTGAAGGTGCCAGGTGCATGTGAATCTGTTTCCCAGATGAATCATAAACTTATGAGGACAGCAGTTCTTGTCGTTTTTCCTTTTTCGGCTTTGTTAGTCGCTCATAGTGTTGAATTCAAATCCGTTTCTGGTGATGCCGTGTATCCATTCTCTCAACATCTGCAACATGTTTACAACTCCAAATCTGTATTTCTACACCAAAAATCATAAATCGTGTTTACATAAAAGGAATAATTTCTCAAGACATTTATGTGCCTCGTGGCATTGTTGAAAATATGGCCCTCCCTTCATCTGCTCTCAAAAAGGTTCAAGATGCTTCAAAGACAATAATTGCTCAAAAGTGGAATTGTTGTTCCTCAACATGGAAACAATTTCCCCCTGTCAGCTTTGCCGGGTTTCATGGATGCTCTAAACAGTGTAAATTAGATTTGATTACAAAGTAGTTTCTTTTAGTTGTGTCATAAATACTCTCTTGCCTTTTTACCCCCGGGATGGTTTTGTTTTTTATCTATAACACTTTGTAATCCCTTCGCAGTGCAGGGGCCGATATTAATTTCCCCAACCACACTCAGATTTCTTGTGCATTCCAGCATGTGTTTTACTCCATTACACATATAAGCCCCATGTGTTTGTCTTCCCATATTACAGTCTAAACAATGCCTCTGACGTTGCGGTACAGCTTGAAAGCCACTTGAGTTGCATGTAGCTGTGTACCAAAATTGCCCATATGCACTTGTCTGACCTAAACAAATTAAACCCATCAGGGTGTCTTAGTGGATCAGGGACACACACACGATATACAGAACCGAGGCACATCTTTCCCCATCTAATTATAACGCAGATGTCATACTTCTGCATCTGCATTTTTATTAGTCAATAAATCCTATGAAAAGACCAATACCAACAATGTGTTAGTCTGTCTCAATACTGTCTGTGTCTCAGCCCCAAGCCAATCAGTTTCCATGTATATCTTTAAAAATGGGTTACATATATATAGTTTCATTTTTAAAAAGGCAAAGTAATTTCCTATAACAGCTGGGCCTGTAGATTTTGGGATTGACAGGGACATGTTACCCATTGCAGTTGTTGGGTTTTTAATAGTTTTTGGACAACAATGGAGCTTAAAAATAACGTTAAAGTTGCATACATAGTAGGTACACGAACTACCAGAGGCTTTAAGATACAATATTATCACAATATTTTAGATACTTTGTACAACTCGATATGTCTATTACCAAAGTTCATTGCCTTTTTTATGTGTGAAAACATAAGCCATGGATTATTTTGCTTAAGGAAGCTAAGATCTGTTGAAAGTTCTTTTATAGTTGGTTGTAACATTCAAGATGTTCTGTTGGTTTGCTATTGTCAGCTATTGCCTTTTAAATGTGGTGTAATTTTGCATGTCATATGCAGTGACTGTCAACATGTGGGCTGGCCCCCTGGGCGTTTTTGCATGTTGTTCTCAGATGGCCTTGGTAATAGTGATGACGACAATATAGTGCATTGGGTATCTTTTATTTATTATTCATTATGATTCTTTGTGCTATCCATTTTTGACTACCGTCTGAAAACTAAATTGGTTTTCAGGGACATTAAAGACCTACCCTCAATTTTCTAGTCAACAATATGATACTAATTCAATTGTTTAGAGTTTGTGATATGAGTAGCAATATAAAATCATGCATATTTTGATTTATTACATTTTTGACTACTGATTATGTCCCCAAAACACTGTGTTAGAATTAGTTCTACCTTTTCTTACTTTAAGCATTTTTCTTAGAGTGAAATTTCAAGAAAACAGCGTGAACACCTTCACAAGAGACATTCAAGTTGCATACAGACTAAGTGTGCGGGCAGCTGCACTACTACAGTTTAGTCAAAGACACTTACATTAGAGAAGTGACTATTATACACTTATATTTGGCTCTCAAAGAATTTGAGCAGCAACAAGGATTCAGAGAGAACTAGTCCCCCCTTAATCAACACATACATGAATATTAAATCTTAGTTCAATTCAACAATACCAAAAACTTACGTATGGTGTTAGTATGAGCTACTCAGCAGAGTAATAGTAAGATGCGTCAGGTTATAATGGCTGTGTTGTAGGCCTGCATGAATCTGAGTGGATGTTATTAGTCAGCACCTGTGAATGAGCCAGTGATTGTGAAGCATGAATGAAGCAGCTGATGCCAACCAGCTGATACAAGTGTGACTTCAGTGCTCTGCCTGAACTAACTCTATATTCCAAATATTCTTAACAAGGTTCAGTGTTCTTTCTCAAGTATTTATAGTTTTGGTATCCGTGTTTTGACATAGTGCTATCACACAAAATATCACAATACTATGCTGTGTTATTTTTACAATTTTGGATGGGACTGTCATGTCTAACATTTTCACCTATGAGCCCTGCTCTTCTACAGAAAAATGTCACTTGTGATGAATTATCAGATGTTTACTGTTATGATCAACAATACAGCTTCCTTGACAACCACTCAGGGACCCAGCTAGGGATTCTGGGCTCAAGCACAAGAAGCCCACAGAGCCATAAGACACCATTATTAATCTGGACTTTTTCGGCCTGCATCCAGCTTGAGGCCCCTCTGCTTCACCGCTCCAGTTTCTCCCTGCCTGTCTCCAGCCCTGTCACTCATCATCATCACGGGGATGATGCTGTCAAAACCTTTTCTGTCAAAACTCTGACAGCTGTCCCGATAGATAAAAAAAAAAGTCACGTTGGTTTTACAGCCACCGTCATCGCTGATCTGATGTCAGAAGAATGCCTGCGCAGCCCCCAAAAATCCCAAGTCTCCGTGTTCACC
The DNA here is from genome assembly GCA_005408345.1 of Macquaria australasica. NCBI lineage: Eukaryota > Metazoa > Chordata > Actinopteri > Centrarchiformes > Percichthyidae > Macquaria > Macquaria australasica. The sequence goes on from SEMN01000011.1 coordinate 2,393,777, forward strand.
TCGTCTTCTGCGCAAAAATATGAAAAGAAACAGATATCGCCGAGCGAGCGCCAGGACAGTGAGTGCACGCTGCTTAAGTGCTATCTTGGCTTTGGAAATTGTGGTTTAGGAGGATTATTTGGACAGTAAAAGAGAGGGAGAGGGAGCGAGAAACAGACTAAGAGGCATACAGAACACACACACATTTATACACAAAGGGTTCTGCCTCTGATGTCCATGAGCCAGAGACATTATCTGTGAGTTGTCCTCTGAAAAAGCTGTAGATTGACTTCCTGTGACAAGTTTTTTAAGCAGCCAAGATGGTCCAATTTGGTGGCAAAGCTGCTTCTCATTCTTGACAGTAGTGAGTATATATGACTGCAGCTATAGTTACACACAGTCTGACTGGGCACAAGGATCAGGCCAATCTTATAACAGCCAAAGAATGAAAGGTATTTTATTGTTTTATAATCCAAATCACTGCTATCTCTCAAACTGCTTTGTTGGCAAATACAGGGAATTTAAATTAAATGGTTCATGCCCACAAAACTGCCCTCAATCATTTTCTAAGGGAAGGTCTCACTTTTGTTCAGATGATTGATATCTCATTTTGGAACAAATTTTATTAACATTATCTCCTCGTGGTTATTTGCTCAGCTCAAGTAAAGCTCACAATGTCTCAATTTTCGGTCTCCAAAATGTCAACAAGAAGCGAAGAAAATGCGTACTTTGTCCTCGGTCCGCTCTGTGAAGCAGACCCATAAAACTCCTCATCCTTTGAAGGTCCTGTGGAATTGAACAGGATGGTCCCCTCCCATTGTACTTTTTTCACTCTCTTTAAAGTCCCACAGCAAACAGGGCGCCGTTTGCAAGGGAACATCTTTAAAAGGAAGAAACAGCATAAATTCCTTTTGTGTCGTCCTTGTTGGCTTTTCCATCTGATTACACCCGGGCTTCAAAGACTAAATGGGTTTAACAAGAATATAAACCATGCAGAAATATGTGACATCTACTCTGACATAGTGATTAATCAAAAAGGGCAACTTTTGCTGCTTTTCCAAAAGGGAAAATAGTCTTAAAGACATCTTACAACAATTCTGCCATGTTCATCAAAAAGTAGAACTTGATAAATTGTGTATTACAGATACTGCACTAGCTGCTGAGCACTCTTAGCATCAATGTTTTGCCGGATGTTTTGGGGTGATGACATTTCCTTCATGCTACCACATGAGGGCGCATTGTTGGTGATGCATTTGAGTCCAACTAAGACCAACTGACTGAAGCATTTCAGCAAGCATCTGCCTTGCTGAAGAGCCAATAAGAGAAGAACTGAAACTCCAGCAGTATAGTACTAAGCCCGAACAAAGAAAAAGAATTTCCCTACAGGGATTAATAACACATAACATCAGGTGTTACATGTCAAAAATCTTGTATAAATAAAAGTGTATCCTTTCACACATTCATCTTAGTCCTCTTTAGTCATCTTTAATTACAACTAACACTTCACGTCAGAAAAAGTTAAGAATACCCATTATAATTTCCCAAAGCCCAGTGTGACTTATTCAACAGTCCAAAACCCAAATATATTCAGTTTACTATCATATAAGTCAAAGAAAAACATCAAGTGATCACATCTGAGAAGTTGGAACCAATGAATTTTTGATTAAAAAATGACTGAAACAATTAATTAATATTCAAAATAGTTGCTAAATCATTTACTGTTAATCAACTAATTAATTAATCAACTAATTGTTCCAGCTCTAGTGATCTTTACTGCTAGGTACAAGCTTAGCAAACTACATTTCCCTACCCTTTTCTGCTATCTGTGACTTTAATCAACAAATTATTTGGTAACTTCCAAATAATATCCCTCAAGAAAACAGGATTTTATGTTAACTTAATGCTAATATTCAAATAAAAACCTGCAACAATAATAATAATAATGTGTAGTTATATGGTAAAGTGCCACTGACATTCTCTTATTCAGAGACAAGGTTGAATATCGTCATTATGGTTGACGATATTGCAGAGAAAAATGGCCTTTGTATTGTTATATAAATGTAATTGTACATGTAAAATTCATTAAAGTTGAGTTTTGGGTGGCATGGTGGCATCATTGTACCCAGAGGGTCACAGGTTCGATCCCACAACAGGCAGTGCATCAATCAAAGCTGAAATAGGCCTCCACTTTCAGTCAGAAGCAGCAAAATCCCAATATGTAAATGATATAGATATAACTTTACTTCTAGTGATCAACTTCACAACAGGAGGCTTCAACAAAAAAATGACTGGCAGAGAGAGAGAAAGAAAGAGTTGGATGGGGGGTAGGAGGTGTGTTGGGGGTGGGGGATACGTTGGGATGCGGGGTTCAGATTCATCCCGGGGGCTGTCTCCCACCCTCCCAATGCCACAACAGTCTCGCTTTTGGAGACGTGAGCGGCACGTATCGTACATCCGGAACCCCATCTGCCTCCACCCTCTCTCTCTCTTTCTTTTTTTTCCAACCCAGTCCTCTATCAGTCCAGGTGGCAGAGCGCACTTCGGCCGTGGGATGCAGCCTCTCATCTGCGACACATGGACAGCGGAGCTTGGAGCTGCCGCAGCGCGCCACGGCTCCACTAGCTGAAGACACCACGAAGAAGAGACGACACTCCAGCGTTTGACTCTTGGACTTCAGATAAAAGGATATACTTGTTCCCACACCACCCTCTTTTTTTTCTTCATATCTTTTCAAACCGCAAGAGAGCAGGACAAGTTGTGTTCAATGCGCAACCATGCTCATCATCTCGTCTCGCAGTGCGCTGCTGTCCGTCTACTACCCACAGATCTTCCTCATCCTCACCAGCGGTAGCTACCTGTAGGTTTCTTATCAATGCACTTGCTTAATTCAAACACAAATGGGTTGGATTTGCTAGCGAGTACCACTAATTGCGCCTTACGCGCAAATTGTCCAATTACGCACCAGGGATTTTGGTAGTCAAGTTAGATCGCACCTTGAAAGCATTGGCTGGTTGTTGCAGGTGTTTGATTACGACGAGGAAATGCGCTCAACGTGATTATTACACTTAAAAAGTCAGCTTTTAACGTTGCTAAATGAAGATATTTGGGTATATTTTGTTGTGGTGTGGCAGAGATTATTTTGAAAATGGAAATAAATGTAACTGGAAATATCCCATCAACCAAAATTTAGGAAACATGGGCAGGAAATGCGTGACTTGTGTCATTTAATCAATTTCATGTTATTCCACAATGGAATGCAGACTACCGCGGAACAAGAGCTGCGGACTTTATTCCCATAATATGAGCAGTTATGTCATTTTCATTCAAATATTGTGTCATAAATCGACTCGTTAAAAAGAGACTTGAGTGACTTGAGTGAATGAAGCCAATATTTAATCTACATGATTTTTTACATGTTCTAATATGTGCGCAGTTGATGAGATAACCTGCTCTTATGGATTTACACATTACACCAGAACCACTTTGTCATAGGAGCACCTCGTTAGACAAGGGCCATAATTGGAAAGCAGCATGTGGAAGAGTCATACTGGACTACTTCATGCTCTGCCTATAGGCGCAGGCCTATGTAATGAGCTCTTTCTTACAGCATTAAAAGACCCAGGCCCTCACAAAGAGAATGATTGCTGCACCATACATGTCTCTCATTCATAACAAGGGCAGGTCCTGAAACCTAAAATAGCTGTGGTGGTTCATGTTTTGTGTTACACAGAGAGGAGAGAGGCAGAAAAAAATGAACTGGATTTGGACCCATTTCTGTAATTAACTATTGTTCTCTTTCATGTCTTTATGGAGGTCCATTAGATTACACATGATGTGATCGGGGGTAAGAATGAATGTTGCAGAGTCTGCTCTTATCTTCTCATGTGGTCTTGTTTATTTGGTTTTATCTTTATGATCTATAGGCTGGTAACTGTAATGAAAAGTTGAGCAAAAATGTTATTGCTTATTGGAAACAAATCTTATCACTTTTTGCCCAAATTGTAGCCAGGTAACGTTCAACCAGGGCACAATCCAAACTATATGTCGAGTATGTTTTATTTTTTGTTTCTCCATTTCTTATCTGTTCTCACTTTTTCCTTGTAAAAACAATCTGTCTTCAAAGTCCCTCTCATTAATCCCTGTTTCTCTCTGCCCAGGGCGCTGTCCTCTGTGGTAGCTCTAGGTGCTAACATCATCTGCAACAAGATACCGGGACTGGCCCCCCGTCAGAGAGCCCTCTGTCAGAGCCGCCCTGACGCCATCATCGTCATTGGTGAAGGCGCCCAGCTGGGCATCAATGAGTGTCAGTACCAGTTCCGCTACGGCCGGTGGAACTGCTCAGCCCTGGGCGAGAGGACTGTGTTTGGACAAGAGCTGAGAGTAGGTCAGTCTGTTTGAAACTCAGCTTCTTTAGTTTTCCTTAAGGAGTTTTAAATAAATGTGTCTCAGTATAGATGGTAGGAAATCAGCAAAGTAGGCTGAGTGAGGGGAAGAAAGTTGCTCAGCAGACAGGGGTCTTAAATAAGGTTTTTCTGGGGCAAAACTGATTTTTAGAAATTTTTCCACCTTTATTAGAGATTTTAACAGTATATATGACAGGAAATGAGGGGAGAGAGATGGGAAATGACATGCAACAAAGGTCGGCACCTTAAACCCCTGTGCGAAGGGGAAAAACTGTTTTTTACTGATGTTAAACACTAGCTAAAGTAAATCCCTGGGCTGTTTAAATTGACATTTTCACAACAGTCAGTTAGATCAAACTAAATTTAGATGCAACAAGTGGAAATCTTAGCCTAGAGGCATGAGTGAGGGCGGATGTGTCTGTCCACAGGTGTGTCAACAGGTGTGTTAACTGGCCAAACCAAACTGAACTGTGTGGTCTGATCTTCCAGTCACTGAGGTTGAAAGAAGTGTGCTGTGCTGTGTGTGTGGATGAGCACAGTTCAGCACTCATTCTTCTTGTATTGTCCTCGGACCTCCTGCAACTGTCAGTGGCATGAGAAAAAGCTGCAGCGTAGCTCGACTGAGTGGCATGAAACAGACTTCGAGATGGGTGGCGAAACTTTAATGAAAGCATTTTTGGAATATCACGCGCAACAACCACAACAAATTCTCGGCTTCGTTTATACACTAATTCAAAAAACTGCAACTCAAAGGCCTAGCGTCCCCAGAGGTGATTCAATCTGTAGTTCATGTGTGTGATATCGCTGTGTCTTGCAACACACATTGTCACAGCAAAAGCAGTCATAAATGGAGTGTGACGACTTCCTTATGAAGCAGGATCTAATGCCTATCTGGGTGTGCCATCTTCTGAAAGCATTTATATCAAACCTGCACGATGTGTCAATACACAAACTAACACATCTCCCTGGTTTTAGTCAACATTCTTCCCAGTTTTATTTCTCATAGAAGCCTGTTTGCTCCTAATGTGAACCTCTTATATAAATTGTATTTCAGTCCGAAATGTTTTGTTGAGGTCTTGCTGTGGGTTTGGATCCTTGTTTAATCTAGCAGCTCTGGGAGCAATCACTTTCTTCTACACGGGAGACAGGCAGACAGACGTCTGGATCCCTTTATTTCTTTTGTCAGAGGAAATGTCTCTTTTCTCTTGTGGTGTGTAAACGAGCCCGGAGAGACACTTTGGACCCAGTTTTGATCCTCATGTCCTCTCCATTTAGACAGTTTTACCAAATAAGACCTTTCTGGGTGACTAAATCTTATTAGATCTGTATAAAAACTAATTGGACTGTTAATTAGTGTGAAAACACAAATATTGAGCATGTCAGATTTCCTTTCATCTTAATGGATTCTCAGTAAGATCTCCGTGTCCATTTTTGCTATTTTTAAAAATGGAAACATAAGTCAGGTCCGTACCCCCTCTTATGTCGCTAATGAACCATCCACCACTTCATTTGATTGACCTGCCGGGCTCTGTGAACTCATTAAGCATTGAGAAAGACCAGAGAGATTCATGCTAACCACTAATTGAAGTCAGCTCCAGCAGCTGGATGGCAACAATGGAACCCTGCATGCACTGCTGTACAATCAAAACAAATCACAGTGCGAGGAGATGGCTGTTTGGCTATTGCATGCGCCTGATGCCTTGAGAAATGCTCACCATACAATATATCTGAATGGGTCGCGGATTTAGCCTGATGAGAGAAGACTTCAGAGTTTGTTATGAGTTATGGACCGGGGGAACCGCAGGCCCGATGGTTTCTGCGAGTGAGTTTGTCAGGTTGGAAGGGCGCCATTAGAATCGCCTCTACCAGAGACGCCGTGCATTAATACTCTGGGCTGTTGAGAAGAACCAAGGCCCAGCATTATCCTGATTGGAGAGAGAGGATATTCTATTACCAATTGTAGTGCCAATAAATTCATTTCCCCCTCTACGCCATAAATATAAATGTGTTTATTCTGAAGTTCAAATGGTGACACACAAAAGCTTGGAAATGGGCACATCTCAGTCAAGCCTGGCCACAGATTATTTCGACATGCAACACAGCGGTATCATTTGCTATAATAATGTGGACCGCCTAAAACAGACACAGAATGACACTTAAGCTGCGTGAGAAATTCCATTGATGAAAAACATTAAGACACAGCAACTCTATGAGTGCCGATCCAGAAAAAAGCTCCTCTAGTCAGCCAGTAGATGTCACTTGTGTTTTCTTCACTATACTGATTATTGTTCTAACAGCGACTGACTACTGATGCAGATCAGAGATGTGAAACAAGGCAGGAAGAAAAAAAGCAGTTATTATGAGATTATATTAATGCTCTGAATAATGCTCTTTATACTGATGCTCCTCAAAGTCAACCTCTGATATCCCTTTATAGTATTTAAAATAAGAGTACTACAATCTCCTACTGAAGTTAAAGTGCTGATACTTGACATTAATAAATATAGGGTAAGTAAGGTATATTTCCTTAAAGGAGTAGTCCAGCAACTTACTATTGCAATTGAATAAGATGGAGGACTCAATTATTTAACATTATTCTTTGGCATTTTGCCTTTGTTGGAAAGCTGATAGTACAGAGGCAGACAGGAAGTGAGAGAAGAGAGAAAGGCATGACATGCAACAAAGGTCCCAGTCCGGAATAACCATTTGGCTACTCGGGCGCCCCAGACAGTTCAAAGGCTCTGCCCATCTATAGTCCACCCACACAGGTGTTTGTACTTATCTTGCCTGATTAAACCTCTTCTTAGGGCCGTGTGAGTGTGTACAGCTTGTGCTTGATTGACATCTCTCTATACCTCCTATTAGTTTTGTTTTTGGGTGGGAGAAATTACACCTTCATCATTTTTTATTGGTTCATGAAGTTTGGTGACCTCATGGAGTTCCAGCAGAGCTCTGCCCAACTTCTACCTGAAAACAGGTCTAATTAGCCAGAATACGTGCAAAACCCTGTGTGGGTGTGCAGGGTCTGGAAAGGTAAAAATTGATGCAGCAGAAGCCGAGTTAGTCTGAGGTTTAGTCTCCAGTATGGGTCAGGCTCCACAAATGCTGGATCCTACATTTTCCCATAATGCAACTCAGTAGCGTCTTTCATTTGACTCCCAGGCCTCCTAAATGCCCACTTCTTTCAAACCCCCACATTCAGCCCAAGCTGGAATAACCCTGATGACATCATCAGAAGACATTATACAACAGTTTTCATGGACTGAGTAGCACTTCTCATGACAAGTAAGCTGCAATTCCTGTGTAAAATTGGTGCAGTGTTCCTTTAATAAGAACGTTTTTCCAACACATTTCTTTACAAGAGGGATAAAACAAACCTAAATCCTCCTGCTTGTACCACAACAGCGTAACTATAGGACAAGCATTCAGTTCTTTCCTTTCTGAGGAAAGTACTGCAATTATTTTAGAATGTCTGCAAAAAATTATAGGTACATGATCAAGCTACTCAATTGAAATAATGAGAGTACCTGTATTATGTTACTCTCCACTACTTTTTACTCAACTGAAATTTATTCAAATTCTGCTCTTTTCTCTTTAGGCAGCAGGGAGGCAGCATTCACTTATGCCATCACCGCAGCCGGCGTTGCCCACGCGGTGACCACAGCTTGTAGCCAAGGCAACCTCAGCCAGTGCGGCTGTGACCGCGAGAAGCAGGGCTACCATGACCAAGAGGAGGGCTGGAAGTGGGGAGGCTGCTCGGCTGATGTCAAGTATGGCGTGGAGTTCTCACGGCGCTTTGTAGATGCCCGTGAGATCAAGAAAAACGCTAGGCGGCTGATGAACCTGCACAACAATGAGGCAGGGCGAAAGGTAACGCAAGCAAGATCAATCTGACCACACTCAGGATGAATGTATAAAACTATATCCATCTAATTTATTTGAAGGGGTTTACTGATGAAAACATCATACAACACCATAGTCCAGCATACATACGAGTAAGATTGTGTGGAAAGAGGAAAATGGCTAAATTGAGGTTGTCCATGATTCTGAAACATCAACAAGTTATTTGTTGGGTGGTGTTTTCATAGTGTGAGTGTGTATGTGTGACAGAAATGCAAAACTTGGCAGACACAGCTGCCAAAATAGAGTTGTTCCATAACCCTACAGTCCATTCATTGAAATACTCCACATTCAGTGAGAATGGAGGATATTAGTCTCTCTCTCTTCCTTTCTCAGTGTCAGCACCAAAGACCATGCTTCTGCATCACCGCACACACTGAACTAACCAAAGCCAAGAGCAGACTCCCCCCGAATGTGATAGCCATGAAGGGGAAGACAGAGTCACTGAGTTGACTAATGCTCTGGACAAACAAGTTACAAGATGCTCTAATTATGAGCTTAAGTCGCTCAAAAATCATACTGTCTTATAATGAAAATCTATACTATAAAAAAAAAAATGTTCACTTCAACATCAAGCTCAGTTACAAGGGAAAACACCCAATCACCTGTCAATTTTGTCATCTGAAAATATTTGTATGGCATTAAAATATAAATCTGGCTCAAACCACAATGTTATTCTATACGTGTATAGTTGCACAACAGCTCTGGTCAGTTGTCTCAGGCTGTCACGCCATTATGTGGTCTGAAGAAAGGTAAAGTTAATTAGAGACTACAGTCTTGGGGTATGAGTTATTTTCCCCAGGTTTTTGACATGAAGTTGGCACACTGGTTGCTGTGCTGAAAGTTGAAGTGTCTGCAGAAAACCCAGCTTACCAAAAGAGACAGATTTGAAGGCTATGCGATTGCTTTTAACTGTTTTAACCTTTTCTGTATTAATCACACAGAATATATTTTCAGCTCTCTACTATCTCTTTTAATTCATACAGACCTAATTTATACTCTCTATGTGATCAGATCCTAGAGGAGAGGATGAAGCTGGAGTGTAAGTGTCACGGCGTGTCTGGTTCCTGCACCACTAAGACCTGCTGGATCACCCTGCCAAAGTTCAGAGAGATTGGTTACCTGCTGAAGGAACGCTACAGTGACGCGGTTCAAGTAGAGCCGGTCCGGGCCTCGCGGCTCCGGCAACCCTCCTTCCTCCGACTCAAAGAGGCTCGGGGCTACCAGAAGCCCACGGACACAGACCTGGTGTATCTGGAGCGTTCGCCCAACTACTGCGAAGAGGACACAGCCACAGGGAGCACAGGAACACGGGGCAGACTGTGCAACGGCACCTCGACACACACAGACAGCTGTAATGTGATGTGCTGCGGCCGGGGTTACAACACGCACCACTACACGCGCATCTGGCAGTGCAACTGCAAGTTCCACTGGTGCTGTTTTGTCAAGTGCAACACCTGCAGTGAGAAATCGGAAGTTTTCACCTGCAAGTAGGGAATGAGGAAGTGGGGCACTGGGGCCTGGGGAGAGGCTGGAGAAAACGGACAACGGTTGAAGGTAAGAGGGTTACGACAAAATGGAATTTGAAGTCAAGGACTTCGAAATATTTATTCAACAATTTGCACATTTTTACATCCTATTTTGGAATTCGTTAAAGAAAGGAAAAACAGACATGAGGTTTGGAGAGTATTGATAAAAAGAGACATGAGTTATTAAAAAAAACATACTTTCTTGCGCTGGTACAAAACTGACATGATGCAAACATGTTGCAGGTGAAAGGATTTGATGTTCTCTTTAATATTTGGAAGACAGCATCTTGCAAAGATGTAGCTTACAGACGTCACGCACAAAAGGAAAGACAAGAAGGACTATTGTTGGATCTTGAGAGGACTTTTGTAACACGCTAACTGGAAATGCTACAACAGCAAAGCGCTCCAGGCTGCCACAAAGGAGGAGATTGAAAGACGGCAGTGGAATACTTTTAACTGTACACTCACACTGTATTCTGTTTGAACACTGAAAATAAAACAAAATTATTTATGTAAAAATATCTTTCAAACCTAAAGTCTTATAGGACGGATAGCAAACTCAATTGCTCTTTAACATTTTTCGTCTCTTTTATGGTCTTCAATTGCTACTGATACATTTCAGGCTGGGAGAAACCGATTTTTAGTCATATAGAGTCACATTTACAGCCACTAAACTGCAAAATCCTCTGCTATTTCACTTTTATCATTATCACTTGTCAGTGGCATGTTTTGCTATGGATTAGTTATTTTTCTTTTGCACTCACATAGTCACATTTCTTTCTCTTTTTCATGGGACATCAGTAAGTTGGGGAGTTGTGCTGTAGAGTGCTGAGCTGACATCTCTGTCATGGACGCGTCCCCCCCCCCCCCAGAAAATACTCCCAAACTTGTCAGTTTGAACGGCACTTTCCATCCTGACCGTGTTCACCGTTTTGTTTTCGGAGACTTCTGAGAAAAGCATGGGAGCCTCATTGGAACTCCATAGAGGTGCAATCAGGTTCAGATACATCCAACATTCCCATGAACGGCAGAGACGTGGAATTCCACATGATGGCCTCTGCTTACACAAGGCCTTCCAGCGCGGTTTAGGCCTGGCTGGGTGGATGGCATGTGCCCTAACCACACAGAAGGGGGTATGAGAGGATCAAAGGCCTCAAAGCTATTTTTGGACAGCACCCTTAATGTATTCAGAAATGTTTATTTAGGCTTTATATAACTTACAAAACAATTTGAAGAGTATATTTTTATATGAGGAACGTGGCACTTTATGTCATTTATAGATGGAAAAGAAAGTCACTATTTACTAAGTGTTTTCTAATGTCATTGTTTTCAGATTTGAGAGCTATAAATTATTTGGAATTTATGTGTTTGATCAAGGTTTCTAAATTGTAAATAGTCCACGTGTTTTACCCAAGTAGCCCAGATTGTCCATCTCAATACGATCCTTCACAACTCAATGTAGCTCATAAAAGCTGAGTGATTCATCAAGTTTGTGGAAATTTTGGAAACCACTGTTAAGTATTTGAGTAAATGTATGGAATTGCGAGTACATAATACATTGAAAGCTTCAGCAACTAACCAGTTGTGCAGCTTTCGATCAAAGAGATTTCTGTTTCCAGTTGCCTTTCAGTAACTAGGAACAATTCACTGCTTCCTAAAAGCATAGTTGTGACTTCAATACAGCTAATTTAAGTTTCTTTATTTGTTCTGTGGCAAAATCAAAGTCTGCATCACTTACAAACATGGGCAGTTGTATTTTTTGTTTTTTACCAATAAAATTTGAGCATCCTTTTTTAATGCCTTTTGAGTTTTATGTCACATGTGGCCTTTATTGGCCTTATTAAAATCATTACAAAAAGCTGTTTGTCACACACAATACTTTATTAAGCATTATATAAACATATTATTTGACCCAGACATGAAGCATATACTTTACACCCTGACAAGGTGGTTTTTGCTGAAGGCGAATGTCAAACCAGAAGGCACAAATACAATGTAGTAGAGGCCTGTGGTATAAAACGCTGATATGGGAAACACAAGAACTTCTGGCCTTGACTGATGTGGTACTAATGTGTCAGGAGGTGAATGGACGGCCGCGGCCATGCCACCTCATTCAGCCCGGCTGACTCGCACAGCCTCTTTCCTGTGGGGCTGAAAAGCATTGCAGCCAGCCAGTCGAGCGCAAGTAACAGCTGTTTTGTTAGCTGTCTGAAATCCTGGGGACCGGAACCGCATAAGCTCCCTTCACTATGCTGGAGGATTGAGGGGAGAGTCCAGCCGATTGTTTCAATACATTTTGTCATTAAAAATCTGAGGCAGAGCAAACAGGGTGGAGCAGGGTGTGGGCAGGCACGTAAAGCGCTGCATTGTTGAGGTGTCAGGACCGTTCAGCTTATCCAGAAACAGGAGGAGCAGGGAGGGATGTCATTCTGCAAACTAATGCTTCTGGTCTGATTCACTCACTCACTCACTCAGTCATTCAGTCACTCACTCACTCACTCTTCGGACGTACACTTTCAGTATGCTCTGATCCATCGTCTACTAATCCAGAATCACTATCTCTGATCAAAAAAAGTGCACACACGCAAACACACAGCTCCAGCTAAATAGAAAGTACAGTATTTACTAAATCTCTAAGAAAGTCTATGGAGTTTGGTAAAACTCAAATATAGCTTGCTCAGAGCGAAGAGAAGCGGTCTAAGGTGTAAAACATTAACTCAATGTTGTGAGTTTAAGGATCGTTAATGATCTATGATGCATGCCATTAGCCCTCATGCCTTATTTATAAGGATAGAAATAGAAGATTAAGATGAAATTCACTAGATTATGTTGAGTGTAAACCTCATTACTGTTATAACCTAAATACAAGAAGCACTGCAAAAGCAAGCAGAGATACAATGACAAGCTCGTGCTATATACTGAGCATTGATTTTAAATTACAAAACATGCATAGTATCCGTTATTATTGGTTTTAATATTGCATTTTGCACTTAGATGTCCTTAGATTATGATATGAATAATATTATGCCTGTTTAGACAAGCAGTTCTTTTTAAGCCTTTGAATGAGGAAAACAAGTCTTTGTCCCTCTGGTAGAGACACCACCATTTAAGTAGGTAAAGCAGTGAGGGGGGTTGATTACATCATGTTTTGGTCATTCTCTGTTTCGTGGTTACTGCAGAAGTCACTATGGGCCTGGGATTAAACCCCAACCCCTGCTGGTAACATCAGTGTCTGTGAAAAATGAAAAGCCCAGACACTGTGGTGCTCTTTGTCTTTGGATTAAACCACAAAGCATCAGCCTCGCCAAAAGGTACCAGCATGTGCTCGCCTCTCCCAAACTCTTCATTTCCCAGACTCCGGTCAAGACAAAACAAGAGCTCCTGCTTATATACCAGGGGGACCCCATGGGCCTTTTGTGTATCAAGAATACCGTAAACCCCATGATCTGGGCATGAGTGCAAGCATTACTGAGGTAGAAAAGTAAGTTATACATACTTCTCTGATAGAAATAATTAATTCAAAAGCGCTTTTCTGGTTAATCTATCTATCAAGTGTGGATGGCAGTTATTCTGGACAGGCGCAAAATTTATGTATTTGATAGTGGACAGGTCATTCCCCCACAGATGAAGGTTAAGTATTAGGTAACATTAATGAGGCTTGTAGCACAACAAGAGTACATGTTCACACAAGCGTATATGTGTGCACATGTACTTTATTCCTTTCTAAATAAATACTTCACATGAAAACCTGCTTGCGGGTTGAGGACCTCCTCTCTCCTGGCTGCTCCTCTAAGGTTTTCAAGAGTCTTTCCTCACAGGTTTGAGCAGCAAGCTTCCATCTCGCTCCTCCACCAGGAAACCCAACTCCCTGAGCGCAGAGTAGTCAGCGGTGCCACGCCGTTCCAGGGTGGCGACCAGCTCCTGGTTCTGCTTGTTGTGTTCTAGGAGGTTCCTGATGGCGAAGATGGCCCACTGGCTGATAACTAGAGGCATCCGGTTAAGGACAGCAACATCAGAATTTCAGTTCTTGAGAATGAAACGCACTGTGGTTCTTTTCTGGTATTTTTGAGCACGTATTTTATGCATGTTTTCCAGCTCTAGTTGGTTTCCCCAATGAGGAAAACATCAATGGGAAAAATAAACATGTTACGTTATTTTAAAACATATTTAAACAGATATTTACTAAAAGCTTAAGTCCATAACCCTAAGAAAAGCAACTTCAAGTTTTGTCAGGTGTCAAATTATTTGTCATGTCCTAATATCAGTTTGGAAGACTACAAAAACAACACTACCACTTTGCAGTTGTAACGCAAGATGGATTTACAAAAATGCATACATGAAAAAAACAACTAACAAAGATAGACAGGTCAAAGGTAGACCAGTAGAGAGGTTAACAGTGGTACATGGAACACAGGCCAAACATTTTCAATGTCCAACTCAGGATGTCAGACTCATGAGTGCCTGGTATTTGCCTTAGGTCGCTGAGTACGCAGCCCTACAAACAAATGAGATTCGCAGACACGTTATGTCTTGTGATACAAAACATTCTCAGCTCACCCCTCTCAAGTTTCCCGCATAAAACCATAAACATTTTTCTGAACAGAAACAAATGCTGACACCTATATGAAAAAGGTGGACGGAGCAGTGTGTGTATATGTGTGTGTAAGCATGTATGGGAGAGGAGCATGGGGACAAAGGCTCGGCTTAGACTATTGACCTGGTTAAAAGACAACATGGCACGATGCCCTCACTTTAGCCAGCTAATACCAACTGGTAGCAGGATGCCCAGCAGGGGCTGGAGATGAGAACGACTCAGGGGTTGGAGCTCAGTGACCAGCAGTATACTCTAAATAAAAAACAGAAATCAGCGTGTTCTCAAAGCCTTTCAAACTGTTGTGAGAAAGGGCACTAAAACCACATCATGTGTACACTCCCTCCAGCTCGAGCTCAAGGTCTGCTGGTCCACTCCAGCTTATTGTACCAAGTTGCAGTGGGAGAGGACCTTCAGCTTACAGTACAGAGTTGTCACTGTATTAGACAAACCAATGTGTCCTTTAATAAATCCTATCTTTGTGAAGCGTACACCGTTCTGTTTTTGTTGACAACGTGGAAACCTCTGTCACAGAGATGCTGATTTAAGTGTATGGTCATTTTTGAGGCTATAGTTAGAGATATTGGATTGCATCATACTAAGAGGTGTTTATGATATTCTGCCCCCCTCATGTATGTAAATGGGGGCTGACAAAACATTAGAAACACTTGTCAAAATATAATATGATACAAAAGCACAACTGTGGTCTAAATAATTACCATAGAACTGACCTAACTCTCTCATACAGTGACAGACTTGACTTGAACGCTCCCCAAAACAGAAAGTAGCATTTACAAGCAGCCCAAAAGACTTCAATAATGAATGCAACCAATCAGTTGATGCTGTTTACCAGCTGCAAGCCAAGGCATATAGAGGTGGTGAACAGTATGTGAACATTTCAACAAGTTTGGTTGGCCAGCCTGAACACACTGCAACAATCAAAGCTTGATGCAAGCCTTATTTTTGGTTGCAAACCCACCCGCTTTCCTGTGCAAACATGCCAAATTCAATTCTAAACGTGGCAGGATAAGATACACAATGACTACAATGACTTCTGGGCATAAATATGAACAATCATTTAGATAAACTTGAAATATATGTACATAAACACAGATGGGTTTGGATTTCCAGACCTTCAATGACTGCTAACAAAGGATACATGGGTTGTTGCTGTCTATGTTGCAGTTGTCCAAGATGAGGGGGATGCCTTCCAGTTCTCTCACCTGCGGAAACAAGTTCAGTGAAGTAGGAGTACGGACTGATAAAGATGTCTGTTTTCACTTTCATTGTTTGGTATCGCTGAAACTTTTCCAATAGTGACAATTTAATACCAGTTCTGGAACAATACTTTTGCTAACAAACCTCTTAGCTCAATAAAGGCTAATTTCACAGTGTTTAATCAGAGTATCTGTATATGCTAATTGCTTTGTGGTTATATTCCACCATGTATCAGGGCATGCTGTATTGATTGTCTTGATAAAACATTCTTGGGACAACAGGAAACCTGAAATTACATGATTACATGAGGAACAAAAAGTAAGTTTTGACAGCCTCTCATAGAATTTTCAAAGCAATGGGTGAGAATATTATTAATAGCACTGATAGGTTTTGCTTTTTGCCACACAATTCTGATGTCCATGCTTTCTATGGTGTGAAAAAAATACCACTAGCACAGACTGCCCATTCTCAGTGAAAACAGAGCAGAGAAAGCTTTCAACACTATTTAAATCTAACATAGAAATGTTACAGTGAATTGTAGGATTTGGTCAAGCAGTAATCACTTTTAAAAGAGAAAACTAAGTAAGTACAAATTCATTAAAAGGCAAGGAATGTATTCAACTTAAGTGCCCCTCAAATCCATGCAAAAGCAGCAGTGTGGTTGTGGGTTAGTTTCAGACCGTCACAACAGGGTGATCTGCTCTGTATCATGTGTCTGATTCTATAGGCTTAATTATTGTCTTTGCTTGCTGTTGCCCTCCTCTTGCCGTTGTGGTTACCCTCCAAACATACTGGTAAGAGCTCCAGAACAACACAAAGTGCTGACTTTCAGAAAATGGAAATGTCATTTAAACTGTCAAAGAAACAAAGTCGCTGACTAGTACAAGCACGCAGGTCCGCATTTTCCACTTTCAGAAGGATTGTCTGAAGTTGCTTACATTATGTCCAAACCCATAAAGAGATGAATAACAAGAGACTGGACTATGACTTCAGCCCGGTACATGCAGTTCAGCGCTTTGCATGCACATCTGAAATTACAATCTCTCCCAAAGGTGAACAGAATGACATTTGGTTTACTGGAAGAGATCTTAGTGAAAACAGATATGGGGTGATTTCTGACCACTGACAGACCACAGATCAGCATCCATAAATATTACAGAGAGGCCAACTGAGGGTGGCCATCCCACAAGCATTCCACAAATCTGTTTCTATTAAGTAGGACTGAGTCTATAATGTGCCACAGATAGAGGCTAACTCCTCCCTATCTGCTCTATTATCTATCTGTGCTTTATGTTAATAGGGAGATGCTGACAGATGGCAGATAGAAGGAAACTGATAAAATCACTAAAGCGAGGGAGGGAATGTTTCACATTTCAGTGCAAAACCAAGTTGTTGTGTTGAAAGAACCCGTAAGCTTGCAGTCATAGGAACACACAGCCTCATGCTTCATTAGACTTTACACTCATCTGCAGTGCTCAATGTCCTCCGTCCTCAGGAGATCACGTGATTTGATACAACAGCCCATTACCAGAACCTGCGCTCTAAACATGCTAATTTAGTGTAGACCTCTCACTCTCTTCTCGACCTATGACCCCATTGTGTTAGACTGATCAAGGGTGGCCACTAAATCTTAAGGGGCCCCAGATCCCATTAGAGGAGGGTATTAGTATTTTCTAAATCCCTTACTTTCTCCAGACCTTAATTTCTTGAAGACCATAATTTCGTTAAATATTACACTGGTAGTCATTTCGTAGAAATCACATTTTTCTTCATTTTTCTAATGGTTGATATCTATACTGGATATGATATTAATAATAGCACGATGCATCACTGTGGAACTGGGAATTTTGCTTCCCAATATGTGAAATGGCAGTGGGTTTACAGCTACAGAAAAGTTGGTTTTGTGCATGTTAGTAAACCAAAGAACAACTGAATCAAATATACTTTTTTTTTTATTTCCTGAGCTGCACAGGAAACCAGCCTTCAACACATTTTTTAAGTAATTTGGGCTTTATGGTCTATGTCCAGCATGTTCAATATTAATCACATTAATTCACAAAAATCCATTCACTCTTTTCCACCCATCCACAGGCTGTTCAGATGTAGCATCAGTATAATTTCAAGGTAGATTTTTGGCCTAATTAATGACTTAATTCAGCACTCAGTTTATTCACACCTAACCTGTTTGGTTTGGTTTAAACAAACTCTGGTGAGTTTGCCCATTTGGTACAGTTCATTTGAGCTAGTGTTAAAGAGTCAATCAAACTCTGCTGTGGACTAAATGACTTCATGTTTACAGCTCTTGTTTTGTTTGTAATAAATCAGTGTGAACACAAACTGGACCAGAACTAAAAGGCAACAATGTATAATTTTTCCCCTTGTTCCGGACCAATTGAACCAAACTACAGGTGTGAAAGCACCCTTTTTCTGTTCTTTCATCCGTCAGTCCATCCATCCATCCATTCCAAACCTTGTTCTGGTTGTTGGTATTGCTGTGACAGAGGTTTCCTATCAGCCTGATGAGGTGCGCCTTGAAGCTGATCACAGGAGAATGGGAGGAAGAGTCTCCATCTCCACCGAAGGAGGTGAAGTTTTGTGCAGCACTGAAAATATTTTTACTGGCCTTCCCTATAGCATGCACCTGCTCCAGGAGCTCTGCAGAGAAAATGTAAAGAGTGAAAAGCAGGAAAGCACACACAGTAGGGAGATGTAGAACAAGGGAAAAAGACATTTAATTTGCCTAAGCTTAAAATCAAGCCATTACAGCTAATTAATCAAATTAGAATTATGGAATTTGATTTTGATAAATGTACGTTTAAGTAAGTAATTTGTGTCAAACTTAGTTGTATTTAAACTCTGCTGTGTTTTTATTGCTTGTCAGCATAGGGCAGGGTTGTGTGCAGGAATCTTCATTTGTTTTCTGTGGGTGATTTTATGGGGATCTGGATCTTTCACAGCACCATTTCAAGGAGTGTCTATTGTGTGCGGATAACATATTTAACAGAAGTCGGCCAAATCGGACCCACAAACTCCAGTTGTGGACCCAGTCAGAGAGGTTGTGTGAGTGTGTGTTTTCATTTACCAACAGTGGTCACTAGAAGGTCAGGATGGTTTTGTAGGAACATGAACTGCCTGAGGTCTGAGGTCATCTCACACAGCACGTCCAGCAGACTAATCACTGTCAGTGCCTCCTGCAGGACCTACAGGGGATTGCAACCAACAGGTGTCACATGGAGAAAGGATGGCGTGTGAGATAATGTTAGGGAGGGGACATGTCAGTTAGAAAATGGAAAACTAAAACTTAAAAAAGCTCTCAAAATGTTACATACAGTTTACTGACTTCATGAGATAAATAACACAACACCAGTTCCACAGGCCTGCTGAACACACTCCTCTGTGTTTTGCAGGCCTGAGAAAGATACATCTGATAGGTTTACCATCTGTACCTCATCACTGGAAGCGGAGCCAGTGGCGAGTGTCAGGACAGCTCCACAATCTTTTTGGAAGGAACTAGCCAGGAAGCGAGCCACGCTGGAAGGGATGCCACACTCCTCAGAGTCCTCCTCTCTTAACTGGGCAAAGAGCAGTTCTAATAGAGTAACTCTGAAAACACACACACACACACACACACACACACATCTATATGACACATATGTACCTTGTAGTATTAGATATTAGTATTCTCTATGTGTACTAGGTATTATTCCCTGATAAGTAGTATTAGCTTTTCTGGGTATATCAACTTACTATTTTGCAGTATCAGAAAAGTCTTGTGTTAGAGGTTTGATGGGGCTGAGTTTATTGTCTGTCACTACATTCAAAGTAAAGTACCTTTCATGGTTAGACATCCCAGAGTACATGCTCTCCACCAGAGCTGAAGACTTGAGGAAATGCTGGGTGGCAATGAGAACCCTGTAAATGAATAGATACCAAATAAAAACTTAAATCAACAAGTAGCAGAAAATAGTTGGCAATTTATAGTGTGTCATACACACACTGTAAAATCTTTAGATGTATAAACTAACAATTGCTTTACACACACCAACACAGGCACACACTCTTACGTCCAGTCCAGGTCAGGTTGGGTCCTACAGAGCTCCATCACCCTGAGTGCCAGCTGGATGTTCTGCGGCTCAGACATTTCCTCCACCTTGGCTTCATCTAGACATGTGTGGAGTACCATAGAGGCGTAGTTCACCGCCTTCTCATCATCGACACTGAGCAGCTGCCTATTCACACACGTTTGGGTTGACTCAATGTGAGGACAAAGGCTTGGCTACATAGATCTGCGACAAAGCTTTCACAAATAAAATACTGATACAGAACGTATATTAGTGTAAAAAGCAACTGTGGCACACAAAACGTACAGGAGAAGATTTGGGAAGCTCAGCTGCCAAAGGTCATCTTTACACATCTGGTTTCCAACCGCTAAGTTACCGAGGAACTGGATCCCACAACGAAGAGCTGAATGATTAAAAAAGAAAAACATCAGTATCAAAAAGGTCACATTTTTTAAGGATCAATTACCTCATTTTAGACTTACGTTCAAATATGTCATCTCTGCTCTCCAAATTTGTGGACTGAAGGAGGCTCAGGAGTTTAAGGGATACGTCAATGAAACCAAGCTCCCTAGAGGAAACAGAGAATTATATTCTTATGTACTTGCTGTATGTTTATGTCCTTGCTAATTTCTTTTGTCCAAGAAGGTGGACACAATAACATGAACACAAACCGTATAATGCAAACTAATACAATAGCATTGTAATAACTCAACTCTACAATAATATTTGAGACCATAAAGTTTGTGATGTTCCTTTATCTTTTTCATATTCTCCCATCTACTAATCCTAGATCCCTCTACATGACTACATTCATTTTTTAGGGAAAATAATGGCCAAGAAACAATTTGACAGGCTTCCCCACTATCTCATTAACACTGCATTGTATCTGGAATTACCTGAGCAGACTCTGGTTGCGAGTGCTCTGGACACAGGAGTTCCTCTGAGCCCTGAAGCACTCGGCAGCCAACTGCAGCTGCAGGGAGACGGACTGCAGGTCCTCATCCTCACTGCTGGCAGCCTGCAGCTCATCACAAAGCTGGGACAACACCTTCAGAAGAATGGAGAATGCCTCCTCCTCCACAGCATCTCTGGGGGCAAAAAGTTGACCAGCAAAAAAAGGGAAAAGGCAGCACGGTTACTTTAGCGCAGTGGTACCCAAGCCTGGGGGAAACCAGGAGGGAAATGTGGAGTGAAACTTAAATTGAATAGCTCTTTTTCACAGCACACATCTAAATTTGTCAATTGCTTCTCTGCATTTTAATAATAGCCCGTACTGCGCCACCATTAATGGTATTAGTTGCACCTGTGTTTTTCCTGCCATGACAACGCAAAATGTCTGGATCCACACAGAGCTTGGACAGTCGTCTTTGTAACTAGAATTCAATTGATAGGTCAGTAAAGTGAACATATCTGAGTTATACTGCGGTTAGGTGGCTAAATGAACGTCCACCTCACTGTTAACTAACACACAAAGGACAACAAACGGGCCTGAATAACGTTAA
The DNA here is from genome assembly GCA_005408345.1 of Macquaria australasica. Taxonomy (NCBI): domain Eukaryota; kingdom Metazoa; phylum Chordata; class Actinopteri; order Centrarchiformes; family Percichthyidae; genus Macquaria; species Macquaria australasica. Next base: position 2,414,960 of record SEMN01000011.1, read on the forward strand.
CGTTATATTTGACAATACTAACGTTAGATGACAGTTGGATTTCATGCTAGCTTAGCCGACAAGCTAACCCCAGTTTCCATTCAAAAAGACAGTAAATGACTTTGTCCGCACCTGTATTCCTTGTCCCGTAACGCAGCCGTGAATGTTTTTAAAACCGGCAAGTGTTCAGGGCAGTGTTTTTCACTCAAAATGCCAACGATAGACGCTGAGATGTCCATGTTGCCGTTGGCAGATGCTGCCATATTTCCCTGCTCTGTGCGTATGGGCGGGACGTCCGGATACATTTCTAACACGCTATTGGTTCAACCCAGGATGAAGGCGGAGTCAGAGCACGTGCCGCTGTTTTCACAGTTGTCAAGTCACTCTACTATGGAAGCCCATTACCGCCAGAAAAAAAAATAAAAAGATGAAATTATGAGATAAAATCATAATTATGAGATAGAAAGTCATAATTATGAGATAAAAAAAGTCAAAATTATGAGATAAAAAGTCGAAATTATAAGATAGAAAGTCATAATTATGAGATACTTTCAAACAACAATGAGAGTAGCAGCTCTTTGGCACGAGTTCTCCTGGTTAAATTGTCAGAAATGGATTGTGAGCACATTGAGGACTTTAAACGTGGCTTTACAACAAATGAAATACTTCACCTGCTTGCTGATTCACATGGGATTGAAGAAGCAGTTCTGGCGTAGAAAGAATAAAACCAATGTGACAGAGGTGGCAACCTTCATTGAACAGCAACTTAACTTAATCCAACATCAAACGTTTACAAAAGTCAACTGTTATAGTTGCCTTATTTAGGATTGCATATTGTTTGCATGGGGTTACGGGTGGCGCATGCGCACTTTCTATCTCATAATTATGACTTTTTATCTCATAATTTCAATAATTTTTTTCATCCTTTTTTTTTTTTTTTTACTGGCGGAAATGGGCTTCCATACTCTTCTCAGTGAAACATGTAATTTGTCAGTGCCAAAAATACAGAAAGAGACACTAAAGAGAGAACTCTGAAAGTTGTAGTAGTTCTTAGTCAGGTTTGGAGTTATAGTCATTTACTGAGAGAAACTGGGCTGATAAAGAAGCTTCTTGTTTGCTTTCTCCACACATTTACACTTATTACTAGTGATTCATGAAATAGTATAACCAATAAACTAATTTAGATATACCATATTGCCGTCTGGTTTTACTGACAACTTCAGCTTCAACTTTATCTTCTGCAAAAAGAACTTTGTTTTCCAGCCTGGTGAAATATAAAACAGTAGGCTACCACTTTCTAATAAGGCACCCTGTATAGAGGGTTTTTAAATAATAATTTATAGTTTCAATATTGGTTAATAAATTATTTAATAATGTTTTATAGGTCAGTAATAAGCTATTAATAAAAACATGTTCTCCTCCAGCACCACACAAGCTTTTTAGCTCTTTCATTCATCATTTTACATGCAATTTACTTCATAGTCTGTTGATCTTGGCCTGTTATCCTTATAGTCTTGTGAAATGCTTTGTAATAAGCATGTTTTGCAGTGTTTTGTAAATCAACTTAACTTCGCTTTTCTCATGCTACAGCCTATATCCACCATGTGTCTAAGATGAGAGTGTTATTCGGTCAAGTGGGCAGCTCCCATCACAGATACTTTATTAAATTAGACCCACTGCGTACCTATATAGATAGAAGTTCTGTACAGGCTGTAAGCTGCAGTTGCACTCACATCTGAAATCCATTCACCTAAAGCAATGTTGAAAGGTCTGAAGATCAATTGATTGCGCCCAGAGAAGTTGTGGGACAATTGTTGCAGCTGCAATAACAAAGCCACAGGACAAGCCTTTGGGATTTCCATGTAGAGTGGCGAATTTTAGATTACAGGATTGTGCTCCGTATGGTTGTCCCCTGTGTTTTCACTGGCCAGGCACAGAACAGCAGTGGTGAAAGGCAGATCGATGTGGAAGAGAGTTGATTATGGATGGTAAGAAGTATCCACCTCAAGCAATTTGTCAGCTTTAAGATGAGGTATTCGAAGAGCCAAACATTCCCAGTATAGGAGTCCCATTATTCATTCTTTGAGTGGAATAACTGGAAATATCCTCACAAACTGGAAGTGGTATGGTCGGATGGGGAATCTGAAGAGTTGAGTTACAGGAAAAACAGGACATCAGATATCAGATTTTAGTTATTCTGGAAACCTCAGTTATGCTAACTAGAAGACGGCTGGTTTAGTCTGCAGCGGTAGAGGATCTCAGTAAAAAACATGAACACAATTAACCACAGAGTCTTTATTATTCACAGATGGACGTGCAGTCGGATGGTACAAAACACAATCAATGTTGAAAGCAAGTCCATAGATGAAGCATTTTATTACCAAATGAAGCATGCCGCATCTGGCCTGTCAAAACAGATGAAATGGGGCAAATATCAAACAGTTCCACAGGTCAACCAACAATCTATCATAGTGGCACTCATGACAACAAAGTCTGAATTCAAGTTAAACACAGTAGACAGTGGTTAAGGTGATGACAGCACCCTGTTAATCTATTACATTATTTCATTCCACTCTTGTAAAAGGCATGCAACTTTCAACACATCTGGGGTAGAGGTATTAAGTGAATAATGAGTCTATTTTATCGCATGAAAAATAACTTTTTAGCCATGCTAGCGCAGTGGCTGTATGGAAAGCAATGTCGGTCGGTTGGTTGGTTGATTGGTTGGACGTTCCTCCACTTTGGTCCGGACTTAAATATCTCAGCTATCAGACAGATTGGCAAAAATTTGGTATAGACATTCAAGGTTCGTACACGATGTATCCTAATAACTTTGGAGATCCCCTGACTTCTCCTCTAACGCCCCCATGACGTTGCCATTTCTGGTTTTGAGTGAAATGTCAACAACTATTGGATGGCTGGAAGTTTGGTACAGACATTCATGTCCCCCTTTGGATGAATCTGAATAACTTTGATGATCCCCTGACTTTTCATCAGGTAAAAATTTCAATAACAAACATTCATTAACATTTAATTAGCAAATGTTAGCATGCTAACAGACTAAACTGAAATGGTTAACATGGTATTATAGCTGCTAAACATTAGCATTGTCTCTGCAAGCTTGTTAGCATGCTGACATTAGCGTTTAGCTCAGTACAGCCTCACAGAGCTGCTAGCATGGCTGTAGACTCTCAATCCACTGTCTTTTGTTAATGTCTTCTTGTTTTATTGTTATATATTGTGTTGAAATGACAAAGACCTCTTGTAAACTAATTACCTGGATAGGTCGAACTGCTTCTGTAACTGTTTTCAGTACATGTAAAACACTTGCTAATTAACCAAATCCAATCATTTATCTTATCTTGCACGCAACAGCATTAACATTTGAGGCGTTTTTAAATGTTGAGCGAGATAACGCTGACAAGATGTGGTGCCTCCAGCTATTCAAAACTATATTTAAATAATATTTGCCGAGATATGTGTTGTATTGCTAATGCAGCATTTAACTTCTTAGCTCAGCTCAGAACCAGAACTCAGAGATGAAGACATGGATGATGACAACGTTGCGATGGGAAATGACCTCTGACTTGACATAGTTCATAGCCACCTCCAACACAAGGTCCCTAGGGCCAATGATAGGTTTCACCTGCCGGACCACACCTGAGGGATGACACAGATTGGGATTAGTGAAATTCAGTTTTGGGAGGGATATAAGTAAATGTAATATCTGGATTTGATAAAGAATTGACTGCCTGTTTCCAAGTGATTCTCTCTCCTCTTACCCGTATTCATGCCCTGGTAGGAGCGCTTCTGCACGTCAAAAGAGAACTGGTCATCTGCAGCCAGGATGTCAAAGAATATGTCAGTGGCACCGGTTAGAGGAGCAGAATTAGCCGCCGCAGCTGTCCGCAGGAAAACTATTTCTGTTGGAGGGAATGGTTCAAAGTTTCTATTAGTCTGATAGAAGCAAACCACTAAGTACATTTGGGTCTTCAAATCAGATATTTATGATACAATTAAACAATTGTTCTGTGGGTTGAAATAAGTAATTGAATCTTATGCGCTGTGGCAGGTTGGTGGGCGGAAAGTTTTATTTCAATGAGGCTGCAAATAATTGTAGAATTTGCTATTACAAGCTACTGACTTAACCCTTTCAGCCCCCAAAACTGTTTTTCTCTTGTATTTAACAGCCTCTCAAAATCTCTTATTGGTTTTAAATATGGATGTATTGCACATTTTCATTTTCAGAATATCCAGGACTATTTGAAAATTAATATAATATATTTTATGTAAATAATTGTATTCAAGATTTATGATGGATTTTCTATTATGTGGAGTTTCGGTTAGACTGGAAAACTATTGATACAAAATGCATTTTAATAGAATTGTGAAAGGTGTCAAATATGATAGGTTTTTGGTGTAACTGACAGCAACTATGACCTTACAACAGACTCATAACCAATAAATAAAACAGGCAAAAATTGTTTAAGTGCAACAACAAACATTTGCTCAAAGTAACTTTTACTCAAGTTTTACTTGAGCAAGCTTTCTGACTTCATAGGGGTCAAGATAGTACTTGACTAAAGCATCACAACCAATAAAAAGCCTCTTCCCCATTAAGCACTATGGTAAACAACCAAACTCCACTGGGACTAATGTGGTTAAATAATATGATACAGACTACTACAACATATTCACACTTGCTCCATACAAAGACATGCACACTATCGCATGCAATTTTAAATGCAACTGGTGAACAAGGTCATCAGGGCTGCACACATGCTTCCTCACAAACACATCTACAAGCTGTTTCTAAGAACTTGCTGTAATTGCACTTTGTCTTACCCTCTGGTTCACTGAAGTCCCTGAAGGTTGGCAGAGAGAGGCTGGTGTAGGTGATGAGGTGGACAGGGTCGAGATTGCAGCCGATGTCGTGAGGTTGGCAGGCCTTACTACAACGCACACTGACTGAAGCATTTTGTGTGGATCTGAAAACGACAATGAAAAGGAGGCAAGATGGAGAGATAGAAAGAAATGGGGAGAAAAGGGAGATTTATAACATGTGCCAAGGAAAGATTAATACACAATCTGAAGGAGAAGTGTGAATTTCCCACAATTGTAGCCTACACAGTATACACCAGTATTCATAAGAAAAGGCTTTGACCAAAGCTCCACAGTTGAATTGAGCAAGAAGAACCTGGCAACACCTGAATAGCCCCATAGACCTCCATGGTTAACCAAGGAACGGGTGCCTTAAAAAGAGGCCAAACCCTGTTTCCACAACCTAAAATCATGTTTGTGGGGTTCCCCAATGTGAAGACAGTAGCGCTTTCAAACATAACCTCAAAAACTGCGAAAGGAGCAGAGCCATGTAATTAGCAGCAAGCAGGTGAGTCCAAGTTTTTCGCTGAGCATGAGGCCAAAGCCACAGAGATGATTGTGTGGTATTCCACACCAGCGAAATGCCACCGAGGAAAAACGGAATGGTAGGAAACCACACGAGGGTATGTAGGAATGAATGTCATTTGATGTGATCCAATGACATCATATTCATATGGTAGACTAAGGAAAAAGATCACAATTTTGAGAGAACCAGCAACCGAAACAGCATAAATGCATTTCCAAATGACTGACTCTCCAAAGTAAGACAGATACTATTATTATTATTATCATACAGCGTTTCACTATTTTTACATATTTAATAATTAACTTAGCATTTTGGAAAGTATGTGGTTATATAATCTAAAGATTTAAGAGAATAATTACCTCATATATTTCACATCTTTGCATTTTCAAATCAGGTCTATACGCATTAAACCCCAAAAACCACCAGGACGAAAGTGGAACAGTGGAAAATTTGCCTGGCTGCATTTATCCAGCTGACCAACACAGCTACTGGCCTTTTGGTATCATTTACAGCAAATTAACTGATAACCACCCAATACCAACACTAAAAGCACCATCCATCATATGAGCTGTAATGCTGCTCCACCACTAATTGAGCCCCCATGCTGGCTGAGCCCCAGGTGCCCATAAATAAGTGCCACGCTTATTTTTCTTGCTATCCGCTAAGGCGAAGCCTGTTTGATCCTATGGTGAGGCCGCTTGGAACAGATCATAGGAAAGATTGGTTTCAACATCAGAAATGACCACAGCGGAGGAAGCACGGGAGCAGTGGCAGAAACCATTGCTGGCGTGTGTGTTTGTGCTTCGATACTCAAGAGTGAAAAGCCATTTCTATCTGTCACTTTTTAATTCCAAACACACAGAAAGTACACGTGAAGGGAAGCTGCCGCACAGACATGAGGTAGAGTGAGCTGCCGTCAATTCAAATTAATGCACATGAACAATCCTGTCATAGTGTTGTAGAGATCCTCAACAGCTAATGAGCCCCATCTAGTGGTACAATGTCCTAAAATTCTTAATATCTACTGTTACATCATATGCTAGAATAAATAACAAAAAAGGCATTGAGTGTTGTTTAAACAGTTGAATACATTTGTTATCTTATTGTTTTTTGGACCAGACATGACATTTCTTTGTCTCCGTGACAAAGAAATGCATCCCCAAGACCACATGACATACAAATGCAATTCAGTTGGCAATTTTGATTTTTGCTTTGATAACCAATCACTTACTGTAAAAGTAATAATTTTACTCCATGTTAAAGGAAGAGTTTGTTTATTTTGGGGATACGCTTATTAACTTTCTTGCCAAGAGTTAGATGAGAAGATCAATACCACTCTCATGCCTGTACGTGCTAAAGCAGCCAGTTAGCTTAGCTTAGCATAGAGACGGGAAACAGCTAGCTTGGCTCTGCCCAAAGGTAATAAAATCTGCCTACCAGCACCTCTAAAGCTCACTAACTTTATATCTCCTTTGTTGGGGTTATGTGTGGGACTATTTCTCGGCTAGGCGCAGTGACTTCCCGGAGCATCCGCTGGACGGAGCCAGGCTAGCTGTTTCCCCGTTTCCAGTCTTTGTGCTAAGCTAAGCTAACCGGCTATAGCTTCATTTTTAGCATACAGACATGAGAGTGGTATCAATCTTCTCATCTAGCTCTTGGAAGTCTGTATTTGATATGATATTCATCACTCAGATTCACCATAATAGATTTGTGTAGCATAATTTTAGCTTCAGGTGAACAGGAATGATAGATTGGCTCCTTATTAACTGTATTAAAGGGTAGGTGGAAAGCTGGAGCTGTGACTCCAGTATGAAGAAAAGGATGCATGAAAATTAAAACCACCTATATAATATATGAGTGGTGAGTACAAATTAGGGATAGGCTTCAAAAACTTCACAGGCTTCTAATATGGAAATGTTCTTGAGGGCCGGATGGACTGCTCGTGTGTGACAAACACAGCAATCTTGGCCATGTACAGATGTGCCTTCCCGTAGCGAATCAGCCTCATCTCCACAGTGAGAAAGAAGTCCCGGGGCTGGGATAAGGCACGGCGCAGTGAGATCTCTCCTCCATGAGCCTGCTGCTGCACGGTAAAGTATCCCTCCTCGTCTCCGGAGACTATGTTGAGCAGCATTTCGTCTCCCAGCATGGAATTGGAGGGTCCCATCCGGAAAACATCAGCTGGGACGGGAGTGTTGGTGGGGAAGCTGATGTTGTAGAAGGAGATTCTCAGAGGGAGCAAGAAACACGACGCAGGATCCCGCGTGAACTCGCAAGTTACGCGCTCGCAACGGCTGAAAGGGAAAAAATGAAATACTCATTGGATGGAGGGCAGAAACGCCTGCATACATGGGTAGAAAAAGAGGGAAAGAACAGAGAGAGGAAGCTGGAAACTGAGAGTTTGTTGACCGAAAACCGAGGGCAAATGTCAACAGCAGGCCAAAACCAAACAAATCCACATCACAGGAAATATGAGCCAAATAAGAAAAGGAGTGTAAAACAAGATAGAAGACAGGACGGAGTCTTAATACTAAACTACAGACGAGTAAGATGCATCATGCTCAGCTGGGGACAATCACCCCTTTTGTTTCAACAGCTTGTCATAACCAAGTAGCCATCAGCTCTCACCCCTGTACTGGTTGCCGGTAGTTTGGAGGACATGCGAAGGACAGACAGCGAAATCCTCCCTGAATGTTGAAGCAGCTTTCAGAGACAGAACAGGTATGGCTCCCCGCTGCACATTCATCAATGTCTGAAAACACAGGGGGAAGCAAAGACTATACATTAGCTATCAGTTTTCGCAAGTATAGGGAAGGGTAGATAAGCACCAACACAGGACCAAAGGTTTGTCCACTGACCTTGGCATGTGCGTCCATTGTAGGCGAGTGTGTAGCCTGTGGGTGGACAGGTACAGTAAAAACTTCCTGGGGCGTTGGAGCACTGGTAGGAACACACGTGGCCTCCAGTAGGCAGGGCACACTCATCAATATCTGAGAGCAGCAGAGAGTAAAAGCTAGTTAGTATCAAAAACAAGTTGATTTGCCACACCCCTAAGCACCATGAAGCCCAACAGCACCTTCACATGTTATCCCATCGGTGTCACTCAGCTGGTAACCACGGCGACAGTAGCACTGGTAGGAGCCATAGACATTGGCACACTCCTGGCTGCAAGGGTTGGCGTCACACTCATTGATATCTGTCAACATACAGGCACAGATCCAACATGTTTCTTTACAAGTCTACGTTCATTCGGAGATATTTTCATAGCATTTGTCATACTGTATATTTTACCTTCACAGTTTCTGCCATTATGGGACAGTTTGAAGCCAGTGGTGCAGCTGCACTGGTAAGACCCCTCTGTGTTCTCACACTTGTGGGCGCAGAGTCGTCCGGGATAATGCCTGCACTCATTGATATCTAAGGAAGACAGGGGACAGACTATGAATTTGAGAGTCAGAATTTGCAAGAGATTCCATTTGTGTTGTGCCACTTTCTCATCTACTCACTTTAATTTACTCACCTAAAAATGCATTCTTTCATGGCACAAGATATTATAATTGAAACAAAACAAGAGTGACAAATTCGTACTGTACCTTCACACAGTTTGGTGATACTGTTGAAGATGAAGCCAATTCTGCATTCACAGCGGTACAAGCCCACCAGGTTGACACAACCATGGCTGCCACACACATTGCCTGTACGACACTCATCTACATCTGTAACATTAAAGGGAGAACTTACATCTTTAGTTTGAAAAGGGGGAATTAAGGTGAGATACAATGATTTCTTGCAGCAGAAAACACAATACTGGAGATTTTACGATCAGAAAATTGGTTTATTGTGACAGGATCTACCTTCGCAACGTGTGCCGTCCTCAGTTAGATGATAGCCTCGCCCACAGGTGACTGTGTTCCTGCGACAAGTGTAAGAGCCCACTGTGTTGATACAAGTCTGGCCAGGCAGGCATGGACTGGTATGGGCCACACACTCATTGATATCTAATGAGAAAACACATTAAGCAGGCCAGCCCACCTTTTACCTGTGGAAGGTTTTTACTTGAGTGTGGCGCTAAACTCACCGATACAGCTGCCGATGGCGTCCTGAATGAAACCGTCTGAGCACGTCTCCTGTGGGCGGCAGCGGAACGAGCCTGCGGTGTTGATGCAAACAAAGTCTGGTCCACAGTTATGGATGCCCAAAGTACACTCATCTATGTCTGGAACAGGCAAGGAGGAAAAAATTATGAAAGCATAAATATACTATGCATAAATCTTTGAACACATTTTTTACATGAAGTACTGTAAACTATAGTATTTTGGTATCAAGGAACTAGAATTGCAGGAAAGGATTTTGTTTGGTTCTCTCATGGCAATTACAGCTACCTTTATTGTGATTTGGATATTTTTTAGTAATTTCTACAGTGCTCCTGGCTTGTTACCTTGGCAAGTGTTGTTGTCTGTGAGTTCATACCCGGTGCCGCAGCCGGTTTCCCTCTGACAGCGAAAGGAGCCCTCTGTGTTAATGCAAACCTGGCCAAAGACGCAGTTGTGACTTCCAGTCAGACACTCATTAACATCTGAGGAGAGAGACATCAACTCAAAAATAAGAAAAGCAGTCACATTTTCTTTTTATGGTAAATGAACAAGACTCTACAGCAACGCTAGCAGCTCTGTGAGAGTGTGCTTAGGCACAGCAGGGCTTTGAGCTAAATGCTAATGTTAGAATGCTCACAATGACAATGCTAACATGCTCATGTTGTTTACCATGTAGACCATCTTAGTTTAGCATATTATCATGCTAAGAGCTACAAATCTCTTATTTTAAGAAGTAGGTGATTACATTTAAGATTTGTAGTGAAGTCTTGCTTTAATTTACATGACTTACCCTCACAATTCACTCCATCCTTTTGCAGTTGATAACCATCATGGCATGCACATGTACCATTTCCTACACACAGCTGGGAGCAGTTGGAATCTGAAAACAGCAGAGAGACACGTGAAGAAGTAGACATCTGAGGGTACAGTTAGTGTCCTAGATCATGGGAATCATGTCACTGGCTGGTGGAAGACAAAGCCACTAAGAGGCTGGTGCTTAAGCCTCTCACAGCTCTTATTATAACAAAGGAGACCACATTAGGAAGTGAAGGTGCCAAACCTCTACAGGTGTCCAATCCCTCTGGAGGCCTGGCAGTAACGCTGGCCTCAGGCTTTTCTGTCACTGGTTCCTCTATGGAAGAAAAAGACTCATTAAATGTTTGTGTTTTTCACCAGAAGCCAGCTGGGCGACAAAAGCCACAAGCCACGACACCAGTTGGCCCTGAGTTGCCATTTGGCAAGGTGTCTACAGATTGGCCTAGTGAATACCCCTGTGACCTAGTCTGTCTGTCTCTCTGGCAGCAATCTGCTCCACAGCTGCCACAACAAGGCCATTTATCCAGCCCTTTATGGAAACAGGGCCGCTCTCTCTGCTCCTGGTAACGCTGCCTGTTTTGATGTGATGCACTCGCTTCCTTTGAAAACTGGCTCTTTTAGCCCAAACAAATCTCAGTGAGCGACAAGGTTTTGCTCCCAGCACAAATAAAATCATAGGTACCTCTTTCTAATAAGGGACCCTTAATGAAGGGCTTGTAAGTTGTAACTTTTAGCTTTATTAAAAGTTAATATACTGCTTACTAATAATGTATTATATATCAGTTATAAGCCACTAAAGGTTAGGTCCAGTGATTTTACACATCAAAATCTCTTTACTGGTGTTGTGGAGTACTCCTGCATGCGTGAAAAAGTTGCATAAGGCCTTTTTGTGGTTCCAGAGGGACCTGCGCGAAATCGGATAAATTGCCTCAAGTGATGTCACTTGAGTCAGCGTCTGTTGGGGCTGAAAAAAATCTGGGGGTGTGGAGCTACCCAGACCTCTGCAGCCCGCTCCTCATCTCTGCTCGAGGCTAGCAGCTTGACGCTACATTAGCTGCTACTAGCATAACACACCCGAAGCTCTAAGCGAACTGTCGGTGGTTGAGTTGCATTGTGGGTAATGTAGGCGCCAGGTTTTGACAAAGACAAAAAAAAAAGGCGTGGAATAAAAAAGACAATATCTCTGCTGCATCAATTTTTGATCCCTTTTTTTTTTTTAAACTGCCCATCGTGAGTCTGACCGTGTTATAGGAACGGTCTAACAAGTTAATGGGAGTTTTTACAACCTCACAACACAAAAGTTGTTCTTATTAATGGCTTATAATTGATCTATAAAGCATTCGGAAACTTTATTAACCACTAATAAAGCCTTTAGTTATGACTTATAAACCCTTTATAAAGGCCTTATTAGAAAGTGGTTCCAAATCATATTGTGCATAAGTCATTTGGCACCTAATGTGTGCAAATGGCCAAGCATATTGATTGTTCTGAGTGTCACAGACAGCCAGTAGCCATTCTTTCATGATAAGACAGAGTGGAGCTAATCAAGGCAACAGAAGAATCAAAGCAGAAGACCTTTATCATTTGGTTTGATTTCTTCTTCTGTGTTGTCGCCACAGCAGGTTTTAGCCGCGTATGCACACTGTCTCCCCAGCAACAATCTCTGGAGCTTGCAGCTCGAACCCCGGCTTGCTGCCATCAGACCGAGCACACAGCAGTCACAGCACATCTAAACAGGAGACAGAGAGGGTGAAACAGAAAGAAAGGCAGTTGAAAAAGTGAAAAAGGAGAAGAAATCGTACCTCAAATGTGATATTCTCATAAAAAATACCCACTATGTATTGATTTATTAAGGGCTATGTGTATTATCTATGAGCGTAAGAATAAGTAGGCGTGTAAAGGTTGAAGATATTGACATTTAGGAAGGAGGACAACCTTAGAGATTTGGGTTTCCCAGGGGTCTCCTTGGAAGAAGGGCCTCTCACAGGCCCCTTGCCCCTGGGCCATCTTGATGCCATTGTCACAGAGTTGGTCTCCTACTGCTGCTGCACAGCACTGCTCCTGGGAAATCCTGTCAAAACATTTGGCGTGAAACCTCATCCAGAGCAGAAAGTGCACTCTTTGCTCTATGAGGACAGAGTTGGATAAGAAGCATGTGAAGAAATGCTTACTATTTACATTAGATACAGCTGACCAGCTGACTGCAAGTGGATTTATGTTGTAACACGTTGCATGTTTACTTGAAACAATTAGTAACCTATAGTTTAAAAGACATTGCAACAGTCAGAAGCTATTTTGAAACTTTTAAATCTTTTATATTAAAAAATGCTTCATGTCTCTATGGACAAAAATTCTCCATCCAGTATCTCTCTCTCCCTGCCTTTCCTTTGCAAATGTTCCCTCCACTGACCTCCATGTGTTGACCAGGTGTTCCTCTATTTCATCAATCACCACCTCCATGTTCTTACAGTCAAACAGGGCCCTTTAGTGTTAAAAATGCTCCAGGGGGCCACTTAACGCCTGCACTTACTATGTAGTTACTATGTGGCAATCCTCCCCTGTAGCGGGATGGATGGTTGAGGGCTGTGGAGATGATTTGGGGCTTGCAACCCCAGAGGTGTTTCCTGCTTTTAAAAATACCACCGCAAACGCTGGCCTGCAGGATACAGACATTTCCCAGTGCAAAATTCCACACTCTTATTTGAAGATTTGTCTGTGTCCGATGTGATGTATTTAGACCCCCACTGAACCGCTGTACCCAAAGGAAAGTTTTTGTTGTTAGATGTGAGTTACTAAAGTATTTCTTAGATAAATGCAACAAACTTCATGCATTCCCTCTCTGTACCGACCCTTCCTTGGTCCCTGGGCCCCATTTTGATCCAGAGGACCAAGCTGGTTTTAGCAAAACCAGGTGTTGCTTACCTGCAAGTGTGGGAAGAGGAGATGAGGGGGAGGATTGTACAGTCTTGTCCTCTCAGGGCCCAATCCCTCCCATCATTACAGCACTCTTGTTCAGTAAGAGGCTGGTTCTCTACAGCGTTGGGGTGATGGCATGAGGATTAGAAATAGACAGCAGAGGCATGCAGCACAGTAGACGGAAAAAATGGAAAGGCTGCCCCTGAGTGCCAGTGACTGACTCAGATTTATTTAAAATGGGCTCACTCACACTCAGACACTTTATGGAAAATAGGTTGAACATCTACAGTACCTCACATAAGGCTATAATATTTCCCCAAAATAAATAAGTGCATCAAAAGTTATTCAAACCACTAACACAGTCTCAAAATGTGTTCAAATCCTACATCTCGGTGCCGAACTTTAGCGGTGTTCTTACCTTGTCCCTGCAGAACTCCGTATAAAGAAAACAAAAGTATTGTCCACTGTGCCATCGGACTCGGTTTGAAGTGTTTTCCTCCTCCGATCGTCTAAATCTTACAGTTATATTAACTTATTAGGGTGATCGGCGGCTGAACTGCAGCAGTGGACGGCGTGTTTCTCTGAAAAGCGCGTCGTCAAGAAGAACATCTCAGTCAAAGCGGCAGGAGAGGCGACCCAGATCTCGCCTGGGGAGGTTAGAGATTTGGGGGCGGTGAGGGCGGGCGGAGTGGAGGGAGCCGCGTTTAACGGTCTGTCTGTCTGTCTGTCATGGCTATTCAATCATTAAAACACGGCCGATAATCGGATTTAAATAACACTAAGTGAGTCCAAAGTAGATGTTGCCTGGGTCAGGGACGTTTTTAAGAAAAGGCGGTAAAATAAAAAAAAGTGTGGAAGTCCCCAATACACGCAAAGGAGGGGGGAAAGAAGAAAAAGGATAAAATAAAGATAAGCAAAGTAAATCGGGCCAATAAAGTGTCTAAATTTACTTTTGTGATCTTTATTTATTTTATTTTATAATACTTTGGTTTTTGAAAGAGGTTTGGTTGAAAATTGCAATTGTTTTGAACATTTTTTAGAACAGCTAAAATGTAAAATTATTAAGTATAATTAAAGTATAGTGAAAGTATAATGGGAAAAAAAGTGGGAAAAATGAAAAATTAGCGTAACTTTCTGTAGCTTAAATATTTTTTCTGTTTTCCTCTTCTCCTGACCCCTCAAATTAAATCTTGCGACCCCTACTGGGGGTTGAGACCACAGGTTGGGAACCACTCCTCTAGGCTTTTTTCACAGTGCAGCATGTTGCATTATCTCAAAGAAACCCAGAATAAAGATGAGAATAACGGAAGCAAAGCACAAGTCAGATCTACATGTAACCCTGTTTATTACAAATATTGTAAATGCAGGTATTTTTTATGCCCAGCATTGTTTGTAGAGCTCATTTACAGGTCCTGTGTGTCCTCAATAAATAATAAAAAGGATGATATTGGAGAAAACAGTCTATATTGAAGTTGAGGTGTCAGTTTTTGACTCAATCTTTTCACCTCACGTGAGCTGATGGCCATACAGGAGGGTTTAGTTCATTGAAGACTGTCAAAAAATGTTTTTTCTTTCACACCATCAACCAATTGGGCGTAACTGAACAGGTTTTTCATTACTTTCAGTGGGGGAAACGGACTAAAACAATAAGGCTTAGGCCTAATCTTGTGTAAAAGTGACACAAGGACACAATTTGGAAAACACACTGTCGTCAGAGGCTGATGATGAGAAAGTGATAATCATGTCTCTGAACTATCTAGGAGTGAAATAAAGTCTGAAGAATTGTTCTCCTGATAAAACACATACATAGCATAGCATTAATACAATACTAAAATAATAAAACTATTCCAATAAAACAATTTGTTTATGAGCCAAACGGCTAGTACATGTAAGATCAAGTCTTTTAACACAAAAACAAAGGCATTGCTATTTATATTAAGACATCCTGCATGCATTGCTAATACAAAATCTTTTCAGATTCAGCATCTGTGCCTTCATTCATAGCATTATGTACAAGTGATAAGCAAGGTAACTGATAATAACTTACACATGATTCTATCAACAAAGAACGTCTTTGTGTGTGCTTTTCAGTGTCGCCGTCACAGAAAATAACCTTCTACATTACAGTAAAATTGTAACCTATGTCCAGCAAAAATACAAAAAGGAGCTCATTTACTCCCTTCGTTGTGCAGCATGACCACAACTAAATAAGTTTATTTAGTATAGCAGCATCCTTTTTTCCTATTGCAAATATACCACATTACAACCAGTCTGATTGCAGCAAATGTAGGTCCCCACTGGGGCCACTTCTGTGGAAGACTGAAATCATCCATCTTTTCTACTGTTTCTCTCTGTTGTACCCCTTCTATCCCTCCTCCTCTTTGGCGTTGTCTGCAGGAGCAGACTCCTTCTCCTGGGTTTCAGGTGGATCTGCAGTCTTGTCTGTCGGGAGCTGAGGGCTCTTCTCTTTTGGGGAGCTGGGAGCTTCTCCGTCTTTTGTTTCACTGTCAGCAGCTGGAGAGCTTTTCACTTCCTGCACGGGAGCATTCTCGTCCCGCTCTGCCTCCACTGCAGGAGGCACGTCTCCCTCCGCAGCCGCCACCTTTTTGTCCATCTCTTTTTCGCTCGAATCGCTCACCTTCTCCTTCGTTTCTGGCTTGTCTTCCTCCGCCGGGGCTGTCACTTCTTCCAGAGGAGGTACATCCTCTTCTACAGGGGGGAATCCTCCTGCAGGACTTTGTGGTTTATCATCTTCAACGGGAGCCATGCCTCCCTCCATCATCTCTCCCTCTTCTTCGTCGATCTCGTCCTCCAAGGGGGGGATCATCTGTTCCTCCCTTCCTCCGGGGAAGATCCTATCTGGGTAGACTTGTTTCAGCTGTTCCTCAAAGTAGTCCTCCAAGTACAAGCCTGCACTCCCCACTTCTGATGTCACCTGTACAATCAATGCACAGAAATGAGTGTGTACTTTAAAATGATTGATCATAGTTAAAACTCAACGTTAGGTTCAAGAAAGCACCTGCAAATGCCTGTTAACTGGTTAATAAAGCTATGGTAATTCACATTTGGGCAAGACATTATAGTATCACAATCATTCTGGTTTTTCACATAACTGGTTAATTTCCCAAAAGGGATATTTCATATAAACTGATGTTTACCTTGTAGTACTTTGCACAGTTGAAAAATATGAGCCTGACATCTGCGACAAACTCCTCCGGACTGCTATAACATTCCCCCTCCTTCAACTCCAGTTTCCTCTTCACCATTGACAAATCCATCGGGGTCTTGATCAGCTCTTTGTACCTTCTTGTCTCCTACATTGGAAAAACAGTCACAGTTGAACACCTAGTTACAACTGATATAAAGTTATGCACCTAATTAAAACTGATATGAGGATCTGATTTTTGTCAAACCCCTTTTAAACACAATTTTTAGTCAAAAACACAACTACAACTCAATGTGATCTTACATCAAATAACATCAGAGTGTGTCTTTCCAAAGCAGCTGAAAGATTTGACACATTTATTGGTTTCTGGTGGCATTTTACCCCTTTCAATATGAGCCAATTTGGATTTAAAATAACATGAATAGTAAAAACACCCACTGGCGTAGTGGTGTTACTGTAACATTTTCAAAATCACTAATTTTACGTTTACTGAGGTACATTTTTACTGAAGTAGCGAACTTCACTATCGTTGAAATCTGTTAGAGTACACATTTATTCACATTAGTTAGCAATTCTCCATTGTCTCCACTGGAAAGAATATAGTAGTCTGTCTCTTTTTTTAAGTCATAAAAATGACTAACTGAAACTGAAATGATTAACTTCAGGGTTACAGCTTTTCAGGAGTAAAATTCAAGCACTTTTCAAGCACATTCAAGGTACCTAAACCAAAAATGTCCAGACTCTCAAAGCCTTTATCATCACAGCTAAATTGTTACTATAAAGGCCAGGAGACAACAAACAAATACGATGACAGGATCATTTCATTTCAGATATTAAAAGATTTTTGGTTTACAAATCAAGCATTTTTCAAGGAGTACATTCAAATTCAAGCATATTCCTAACCTTGAAAACATAACGGTTAAAATTAAACATTTTCCAAACTTTGTACAAACCCTGTAAATTTTACTACATTTCATTTTTAGTTATCTACTTACTTCCAACACACACAGAGCTGCAGGACATTTTAGAACAATTTCTACCACTGTTGACTGGTTCAGTTTTATGTCCCTATAGAAATGGAGTTAAAATACAACTTTATTGACAAAATACTAATTACAGTAACTTACTGATGGGGAAGCAGGCTGCTGGAAATCAGTGCTGAAGTCATTGCAGAATAGACGAAGAAGCAGCCTCTCACACCTCTGCATATTAAGAAAAAAGAGGAAACATTAGATCAGACACTGAACTGATCGTGTTATGTTGAGAAAATCTTCTTCCTCAAAGAGATGAAACTGTTTGTGGAAATCAATTAAAAAACTTTTCTCTCAAACGCAAGAACGATCACAAAAAGAGAACGCCCAGGCCTATGTACTGAAGAATACGATGCACAGAAACGTAACATACCCTCCTATCAGCAGGTGGAAAGCCTTCAGAGACGGGGTCGTCCTTGCTGTCACAGTCGTACTCCATCTCAGGAGAGGTGACATCTCGGCAGAACGAACAGAACCACTCGCCGCTGTAGAGACACAGCAGGACAGGAAAAGTGATTAGGACAGATGCATGGACCTCCGCCCGTCCCTGCTGACAGGGCAGTGACAAGACCTGGAGAACAGGCTGGCAGAATCCACATCATCTGTATACATTTTTGCAAACTACTCCTCTGATTAATTCTTGTACAGTAAATAGAGTAAGAATGAGAATGATCCATGATACTCTCTCAGTGACCAACCAAAAAAACGATTGTCATTATACATGATGTCCAACAATTTTGACACATTTTATAACCTGTTGTAGTACTGTTGCAAGAAATGCAAGAACTGCAGTACAATATCAGCACGTGAAAACTCCCATATACTTTTTTTGGTTAAATATTTTCCTTAATTTGTTTACAACACTTTTTCAGATGTACCGTCGCCTTTCAGTATCACAAACTAATATTGCAGATGCAATAAAATATAATTTATATACTAATCCTTATACTATCATAGAAAATAAAGACTAGTCTATAATTACTGTATGCAAGAAATCTAAATACTAGAGATATTTAAATAAGAAGATTATGGGCAATGAAGCCAACAGTTATGCTTTCAAGGTCATAATCAAAAAGTTCAAGGCAAAGTATGAGTGAACTAAAGTGGAAGCTCATGTCACAATAATCTCTACAATTAATGTTGATAGAATTGGCAAATTAATAACGGAGACATTTCATGTTAGAATGCTTTAAATTACAGAAAATATTAAAGATGTTGATGTCCTAATAATTATTACAGTAGTTATGACAATATACTCTGAGCTTGGTGAGTAAAAACTATAATAAAATAATAATTTTCAAAGATAAAATGTAAACACAGTCTTCAGAGCAGCAATAATGGCTTCAAATGTATTCACATTCATCATTTAGCTGTGCAACAATAGCATTGAGAGACAGTCCGTCTCTCACCTGGGGGACTCATTCAGAGTGGGAATGTGGCAGGCCAGGTGAAAAACTTTGGGACACTTGTCACAACAGAGCAGCTCCCCTCCGTTCTGACAGACGGCGCACCAGTCCTCATTAGGATCTTCCTCCGGCTCCGCTCTCTTTTCAGACTCCGGCTGCGTTGCGGGCTGAGGACGCTGCTCTTTGGACTCTGATCCAAGGGCCAGGGCTGGGGCAGATGCCTTTTGTGGCTGCCGAGGCTTTGACTGAGCCCCGGTGCTGCTGTCCGGCAGGCTGGACCCTCCGCTGGACTGCACCTGTAGGTAACGACAATGACTGCTGACTCAGGAGACAGAGTAGCTATTTCACTTAGTAACCACTAAAAACATATTCTACTGGTGGTGCCACTTTGAGGTTGAACTAAAACTAAATATGACTAATTATTACTTTTAAATAGATTTTAACAACAAGAAAATAGTTTAACACATTTCCTTCTGCATGCAGCAATATATTGTCACCAACACCTCATACATACATACATACATGCTACATTTTGAAACAAAACGCTAAGGAAGGATGTAATTCTCTTACAAAATGAACTTCATCCTCGTCCTCTGGCTCGTCCTTGATGACGATAACGGGCCCGGGGGACGACCTTCTTCGGCGCTTGGCTGAGGGGGCAGATGGGGGCTCAAAAGTCGGCTTCCAGGAAGTCGTCCTTCAACGAAGAGATTGTCGGAGAGACGAGAAGCGAAGATTGTGACCATGATATAGTTAAAAAAAAGACACCCTGGCCTTGCTTACATGAATTGGAAGATCAAAGTTTGTCCTCTGAATCACTTGAATGTCACGTGTTACATGTTACTCAGTGTAGTGAAAACATGATAAATGAGTGTCACGAGGACAAAGTGTATATATTAGATATTAAGTACAGCGACAGATATTTGGGGGAACCAGTCATAGTGTAGGCTAGGACAAGGGAGTGGAGTGTTCGACTGAAGGCTGATTACAACCAGTGTTATTACACTGTCAGTCTGATGAGGACAACTGCTGTCAAAACATGACACACGTTGAAGCAGTTTCAAAGTTGTGCGTCAAAAAGGCTTCTAATCAAATATCAAAAGCAGCAAGTAGCATTTCCCATGCGTCCATCTAGTCAACAAGCACAGATTCAAAACAACAGGGAAAAAATATCAGCCACAATCTGTGCCAGAGATGGGTGTGAAAAAATCCTATCTCAAAAATAAAAAGTGTGCCAAAAAAAAAAGTTAATAGTTTCAAAGTGAGATAAATGGTCAGGCTAAGTAGAGAAAAAAAAAGCTCAATGAGAACAATGTGAGCGTTTCATAGATATGGTAAAAATTCCACAGTAGTTAAACTTTGCGTCCCGAGAACTGTGATGAAGTTTGACAGCCCGGTTTATAAATGTGGTCTCTGTGAAACCAACCCCTGACATACGTGGGATTTGATGCCTATGATCAACAGCGGCTGCTGGGAACAGAGGCTAAATACTTAAACCTGAACTATGGGAGGAACTGCGTCGAAGACAGATTTCAGGATCTTTTCTTACCCTGTGCTTCTGTCTGAAGAAGATGGTTTGGCCAGTGGGGAGTTCTGCCTTGCTTGAACTTGAGAGAAGAAAAAAAAAATACATTTAAAGGTTTGGAAGTCATGATAAAAAGCTTAATTTACCATTAATTAATTGTCACGGGTTGTTGCTACATGAGAGCATTGACAATGACCTGTTATGTGATTTAGTGTGCTTGCTTTGTCTCCACTTGCTGAAGCTAGACTAGGAGCGAAGCTGGGTTTGGGAATAGAGATGGTGATGGAAGGGACAGACCCAGCAGCCTCGCTCCTCTTCAGGAAGGAGGACTCCGTTAGGCCCCGCTTTAGGAAACAAAAACAAAACAGGGTGTAATTAATGCTTCATAAAAGTTACACAAAACAAGCCCAAATAGCACACACTCATGCGAGACTGAAAACCCTCTCCATTCTCGTCTCCTACCAACCTGATGTAGAGACGTCTGTGTAGCTGCTCCAGCGGACATGGGCTGTGGGTAGCGGGACGTACCCTGCAACACATCCATGGGTTTAGGGGGGAAGCTGGAGCTATGGATCAGATCTCTTAGAGACTAGATGTAGAAAAAAAATTAAAAAGAACAGTTCAGGATTCTTTAAAAAAAAAAAAAGCCAGTTTAGCATCAACTATAAGTCGCTTTGTCCGATTGAAGCCGGAAATAGTAGGTGTTTACATTTACAGCAACAACAAAAAAACATTTCTGTTTTTATTTCCCAGTGAACAATTTGGCCCAAGACGTTTCTCGAGAATAAAATCCTGGTACAAGACATTTATCAAGAAGATGAATGGATACAATATAATCTAGTAGATAAACCAACTGGAGAAGATAATGAAGTTTTATCAAAAGCGTTAGCGAAACAATATTTACGTCAACGAAGTGGGCTGAAGACAACACCAGTGCTGGGAATGTTTTTTAATCACAACTGTAAGCAGTCTTTCTGGTATTTGACTCCTTGATAAGCACTGTGTATATGTGACAAGCAGCCCATGTTTGGCATACATAACATACAGTACATTCCCCCACACACAGATACATTCTAATCTCTCTACTTGCACCAACTTACCTGAGCAGCGGGGAATCCTGTGTTGTGAAGCATGGAGGATGTGGGGCTTCTAGGGTTGGGGTGGGAGCTTCCGTATCTACGTCCCGGCTGTCCCAACCCGGGGGGGCCTTGAGATGGGGAGGAGCCGCCATGGATGGGTCTGGTTGGGGGTGGAGGGCCGGGAGGGCCGGGGGGTCCAGGGAGCCTGACATTTTGGTACCAGGACCAGTGGTTAGGAGGGGGCTGTCTGTGGGGCTGCTGGGAAAGCTTGTCCACCTTGAACAGAGGAATAAGAGATGTCTATCAACAAAATGAATAAAAAAATAAATGCATAGTATTCAGTTTGGTTAACAGTATGGAAGCAGTGAGCAAAAAGTATAAAGGAAGATTTAACAAATTTGATCAGAACAATGGCTTTTTTACACTTCTCTGACTCAAAACAAATCAACTTGTCAGGGTACTGACTGATGAAAATCCTACCTGCATCTGGAGCTGAGCCAGCGTGCTCTGTCGCTGCTGAGCTACTGAGACTGAGAGACCTCCAGTGGGTGCTTCTGGTCTGGGACCTGCCTGGTGGTTGGTGATGGGCGGCCGGCCCGGGCCCCTTTCTACCACCAGAGAACCTGGAGAAAATAAGCAAACAATTAAAAACAAGAAATCAGGAATTTGTACTCCAGTCCTCTGGTTGACTGTTGCCACTTCAGCTCAGCTTAACAGAGCACCCCACTGATTTAGCATTGCAACCCTATAACATCGTCAGACTCACGATGGACAGTTTTAAAAAAAGGATTAAAATTGGTGAACCAGAGAACCAGAGATGTCGCTTTTCTTTATTCCACACATTCTTCTTCCTTGTCAAAACATGCCGCCTACATTACCCACAATGCAACTTGGCCGCTGACAATTTGGTCAAAGATTCTTGTGTGTTATGCTAGTAGCAGCTAATGTAGCCTCGAGCTGCTAGCCTCAAACAGAGATGAGGAGAGGGCTACAGAGGTAGGAATGTATGCGTTTTATCTAGATGTGCTTAACATTTTCTGCTCTGTTACATTCAGGAATAACAAACGTGTATGCTGCCTATTTTTAACGGTAATCATGGACCCGCCTACGGTGTCAAAACGCTACAATGACCCCTTTTTACTGAGGCAAGTGTTTTAAAATCAACAAGAAAGAAACAAATAAAAAGGAAATTATTTATGGTTGAAGATAAATCACAAGACCTTTTGTAACCATTTGTTGCAGTTCATGAACATGCTATTCCTGCCCACGAGAACATCCAAAGGTACACTCAGTGACAAGTTCATTTGAGTCACAGGTTTGTGAAATTATTTCTGCAATAGAAGCTCGGCTAAAAGTTACACAAGCTTCTGATTCTACATCAGGTGGCTAGACATGACATAAGCTGTGGTAAACCTCAGTGGAGGAATTAGTGTAAAGAAATGTGCATACTTCCACAGAAAGATGGGAGAATAAGAAGGGTGGATCCAGATTCAAGAACAAGTGAGTCAGCTTGAGTTTCAAAACAATTACAAACACTGACCGCAGCCATGTTTCATGGGAAAATGAATGTTAGTAGAGAGAGTTAAAAATCAGTACAATTCTACTAATGTTATACTATTGTTCTTAAACTCTGTCCCCCCCAAAAAAAGCAGTTAAAGCAAACACATGCACACAGCTTTATGTATTGGTTTTAGAGACCTGTAAGCCAAACACAAATTTGAAAAACTATTCTAGCAGTGACAGTTCTTTTTAGCAGTGGCATTAAGAGTTCACGCAGGTGTTTTCAGCCTCTCAGAAATGTGATATTCCTGTATGAGACTACTGCCAGCAGCCTGACATTCTCCATCAAAGAAAAAGAAGAACTTACACATGCTAAAACAAAAGAGAAGATAACGGAGAGGAGAACATTATGTAAACTGAAATCACAAGATTAAGAAAAATGCTATTTAGGCCAGATGAGATTAATACACTGGAAGACAGAGAGGCAAAAACAGTCTGTCTTGTTTACTAGATTCAAGAGCACACTGACAAAATGAAGATAAAATAAAAGAATGACGTTGCCAGAAAAGTTCCAATAGTGGTCTTAACCTCCCTCCATCAAACTGCTGTGATATTTTTCCTCTTCTCTTTTCTTGAATCTCAGCTGCTGATGATCATTTAAAGACCACCACTAATTTAGCCTTTTTGTAACTTATTTTCACAGTGAGCATCAGTGGCAATGATAGAAGTATAAGCTAAAAAAGTAATGAACAAAACAAAAAGTGTAGTTTGCAGTTATTCGTGCTGTCTACAAATCAGTAGGAAACATTTGCTATTCTACAATCGGTCGGCAATCAATATTCGCTGCTGCTTGACTCGTACCAAGGTCTACGTTTGTGGCCCAGAACCCGGATCGACACTGAAAGCGAACAGAACTCTGAGGGACGATGGAGGGATTACAGCTTGCTCTCATCAGGTAATGGATCTGAAAAAGGATCTAGAAGACGAAAAAGACGGGGACATTTCAAAAGAGTCACTGAGGCTAGTAAAAGTCTAATTATTATTGTTTAAAAATGTTTTAGTACAAATACACAGTGAAGTCACTCACCAGTCTCTTGCAGTACAGGAGGGCTGTTCCACTATGGCTGGCTGTAGCCCATTTAGTAAAGCTGATAACATGGTCTAGGTGCCTGCTCAGAGAGTTGACATCCTCCTGCTGCTTTTTCAAACCCAACTCATGGTCTTTGGTCAGAGCCTGGGAGGAAATGCGTGCATGAATTGCCAGGAAACATTATTCCAAACGTCACACTTGCCTTTGAACAGTCATTTAACTCTGCAGATTAAACGTACTTCAAGATGGTTGACCAGAATCTTTCCCTTCCTGTTGATCTCCATGATCAAGTTACAGATGGACTTCTTTATTTCATTAGTTACAGCCTTCCGGTTTTCCTCAACTTGTTGGAGTCTGTGAGAATCGATGGCAGAAAATGAAAAAGAATTCTAATATCACGCCTCACATTAATCTAGCACCGGTTTCAATATGCAGATGATTCTGAATGTAATTAAATTTGCTAAAACCTAAAAAATATATATACGGTAACTCTCAGTATTCCATGGGAACCAATATATGCTTATATCTGAAAAAACAAACTCTGATCAAGTTCCAGCTGTGTAGGATAACTTTACCCGGTGCTGATACAGCTGGACACGTCCTCGATGGCCTTTCTTTTCTCTTGCAACTGCTGCGTCATGTTCTCCAGATACTGCCTGTGGTTCCTGTACGCATCCTCCAAAAACTGGTAGCTGGACACAAAGAATATGTGCATTAGCGATTGAAAGCTCATTTTCACAAAAA
This sequence comes from Macquaria australasica, assembly GCA_005408345.1. Classification (NCBI taxonomy): domain Eukaryota; kingdom Metazoa; phylum Chordata; class Actinopteri; order Centrarchiformes; family Percichthyidae; genus Macquaria; species Macquaria australasica. Next base: position 2,439,713 of record SEMN01000011.1, read on the forward strand.
CTGTTGTTGTTTTTTTGGGGTCCAGTTCAATTTAGTCTATCAGCTAAATTGTTCACAGGGTATTCTTGTTTTGTAACAGAATGGCGCTTTAAATAGTATGATTGAAATTTTTTTTTTTTAATTTATCCTTTTCTGATACTAAAGGGTTTTGACATTAATAAAAAGAACCTCATCAAACATCAAATCAGAAAAATCATTTGCTTAAAATCAGGAGCATGCTTGCTAAATTACCAACCATACTGTAACAAGCTGCATCACCATTGCCAGTTGTAAAGGACCATTACTGTATTTTTATTGTAGGAAAAATGGGCCTACTTGTGATCCTTGTGCTTAAGCAGCTGACAGTCTCGACAGGTGAGTCGGTCACACGTCTCGCAGAACAGCTTCAGCGGCTCCTGCTTGTGGATGTCACAGAACACAGGCTTCTGTGTGGAAATACCTACTGCTTCTGAGAAACAGACCGGGGGTGGGGGGTTTAAAAACACCTTAAATGTTTGCTGAGCTTTTTAAATATCGACACCACCATCATCATGACTCACATCCTGCCAGGACACTTAGTTTAGAAGTAAAGAAGTTTCTGAACAGCTGCCAACAGTGGTCCCGCCCCTCTCTTCACTTGCTGAACAACCTATAATTCATCCCTCTTCTCTGTAACTGTGTGAAAGGCGTAAAGGCAATGTGCTGTATAGCCTACAGACTAGACCACCTTGGGTTGTTTGCAGAATTGTCTTACTTCAATATTTAACAATGTTTAGACTATCATTTAAGTACAGTATGAAGCATGCATAACTACAGTGCAGCATACAACACTGAAGCTGTTACTTTTAGTTTGATGTAATTACAGAACAACTGCTGTTTTCCTGCCGTGTACGACACACACTACCTGGAGACATCTCCTCCTTCTGGCGTATGGTGTGATCCCTGGTGAACTTGACCCTTTGGTGCGCCTCAATACATGTGACACACAGAAACTCCACACACTCCACGCAGTAACCTGTTGCCTCTGTGTTGTCATCGCAGCTCATACACACCTGTCAGAGACAAAAATAAAGAACAAATGAAAGAGCAAATTAAATTTTTTTTAAAAAGACCACTTGAGAGGGTGGCGTTGCAAAAACAGACTGTTTTGGGATTAACAGCTGGGGACAGTAAAGTGGGGACCCACCTGGCTGGTTTTCTCCACGGTGCTGCTTGGCACCTCAGCCGAGTCCTTGACAAAGAAATTATCCAACACGTCCACCTCCCAGCATTCCTGCCTGCATACTGGACATCGAATGGCAACCACTGGAGCGAGAGACCAGATCCACTATTGAAGATGTCAGCTCGCAACTACTTATATGACTTTATTGCTTCAATCAAACACACAGAGCTGGGTGATACTTAGCTATATCGATGATATGATGTGCGATATGTACATGTATGAGATGGGTGATAGGCAGCTATAGTACTGACTTGGTGATTTGGGACTAGGATATTAGTTTTGATTAGATTTTGCATTGTCCACATCCTCCAGCCCCACACATGACACTAAGCTTAACGTTAAAAATGTAATACGTTACAATAAGTTCCTAGCCCAGTCTGCTTCTCTTCCAGCTTGCCATAAAGAGCTTTGTTATCACAAGCTGCCACAGTTGCATCAATCACAACTCTTATCAGAGTTGCTACAAGATCTCATATCAGTAAAGACACTATTCTCACGTGGTTTGCTGCTGTCAACTTGTCCTTGCGAGTCACGCCTCGGGTCAGCGCTCCTGAAGGGGGCAGGGAGACACCTCTTGCAGAAAGAGTGAAGACACGGCAGGAGTTTGGGCTCTCTGTTGTGGAAGCTCAACTTGCAAATAGGACAAGTGTCCATCAGCCCGAAAGTGCCTTGTTGTTTCAGCCTCTCTTCCTCGGCTGGCAAACTTTCAGCCTCGTTTTCCACGATAATGACAATGTCGTCGTTGTCCAAATTTTCGGCACTTTCATCCATTTTCTACTCCCAGATCTTTCCACTCAACCAAACAATATAGCGTTGCGACTGGAAACAAAGGATAGCCTTTAATTTTCCCTGACTTAACAGGACAGATGGGCTATATAAATATTAATAGTGTGCATTATAACATTACACGCACACTCGTCTCGTGCCGCGAAATGGTTTGTTAAACTGTGCGCTAATAGCAGCTCTAGTTGAAGTGTAGCCCAGTTCTTTCCGTTTTGGGAGCTAAATTAGCAACGTAGCCTAGTTTAATTGCACATTATGCTACAGACAATAAATAATACAATTCCCCGGCTTGTGGGGGCTCTTATTTAAACAGGCGAAATACAGCAGCGCACACTCGCTTGTGAATTAGCACTACACTACATACATGGCATTTTGAAGCTCATATGTCCATGAGTAAGGCGACCATCTGTGACTTCTTTGCCCAAAACACATACCATATTACCCAGGCGGCACTGCGGTGATTTAAAGCTACAGCGCCCGGTTGAGGCCGGACTACATGTTGTGGAGGGCAACTTTAAATTTGACCTTTTCAACCCATGATAAATATCGAGCCCCGCGGTTAAAGTGCTAATTGTTAAATCTCCTTATTTACGTGTGAATGTGTTTAGACACTGCTGTTTTTATCACTCACTTCTGCTATGAGCCAGTTTTATGTGGGAGGCTGCTCTTTCTGCCTGGGAGGAGTCTTGGCCGTGTTAAAGTGCAACAAGACAAGCCTCATTAACTGTGTCAACTTGTATTGAATGGCATATTTAGCCTGGGGTTTAAATAAAGGCACAAACAGCAGCACTGGGAAAGTCTGGACTCTCTACTTTGATTAGCATGGACTTGACAGCTGAGAGTCACTCCATTCCTCTGAGTGATGGAAACAGCATACCTTTGATGGGACTGGGAACTTATGGGGACCCCCGCACGGTAAGACACATTATTTAGCCAGATTGCTTATATGACATAAACTAATAATTGACCTGCATGTCACCTAAACAATTTAAAGATTTACACTGTTCACGATGTGATGCTCTGAGACATTATTCACTCATAAGGTTTGTTTTTGATTTAGACGCCTAAAGGAACTGCATATGAATCAGTCAAAGTGGCTATTGAAACAGGGTACAGACACCTTGATGGGGCTTTGGTCTATTTCAATGAACATGAGGTGGGACAAGCTATAAGGGAGAAAATTGCAGATGGAACTGTGAAGAGAGAGGACCTCTTCTACTGTGGAAAGGTTTGCAAAGTCTGCTTGTTTGTGTGAGTGAGCGTCTGAAAGATTTAGTTGTTTTGGTCTTCCAGTTGACCAGTTGAACTTTATCCCCCAGCAAACGTCATGGCTACAAAGTGACTGCTACACTTTTGCAACAGCTAACACATTTTTCGTCTGCATTAATTATGCAGTTGTGGAACACATTCCATCCCCCAGAATTGGTACGACCTGCTTTAGAGAGAACCTTGAAGACATTACAGCTGGATTATGTCGACCTCTATATTATAGAAATGCCCACAGCCTTCAAGGTAAACATGTATTTAATGTCACATCAAAAAGATACCTGTTGAAATTGTGAAGACAGCATTGCATTGTTCTTTCTTTATTCACCTCACTGAATATTATTATTTTCTGAAGCCAGGAGATGCATTTTACCCCAGAGATGAGAATGGGAAACACATTTATCACGAGACAGATCTCTGTGCTACATGGGAGGTGAGACTACAGCCTGTATAAAGTTTTACTGATTTAGTTATTCATTTATGGACAACATTGACTATAACTAAATAATGAATGATGAAAAATAACTGTCCCTTTTCTCTCTACTTCCAAGTCTACAAAGCCTTTTATTCACAACCATATTTGTTCCAGACTTCCTACTGCCTATAGGTCAATGTTACATGCAGAAAGAGTTAGATAATACTGGCTATTCATCATAGACATGGGCACAAGGTCAGGAATCTAACCTTTGGCAGCACCTTGTGTGCTTATAAAACTGACAAGTTCAAAGTCTAATTTGTTGCTTTTTGGCTGTGCGCTTTTTACACCTTTACACAGGCTTTGGAGGCTTGCAAAGATGCTGGGCTAGTGAAATCTCTCGGAGTATCCAACTTCAACAAGCGACAACTGGAGCTGATCCTCAACAAACCTTGGCTGAAACACAAACCTGTGTCAAACCAGGTACAGACAGGTTCTGGAAATGAGCCAAATGATAAGAAAACATTTAACTTAGAAAAAAATAAACATCTGACAAAGACAAGAAAATGTCAGTGACTTAGTAGTATAGTAGTAGACAAATAGAATATAATTGCACAAAACTGTAATGATGCCCTTAATAAAACTGGCATGGTACATAAATGATGACTAATAGAGCAGACAAGACTCACAAGGAAGGGTTCAGTCTATCTTCAGCAACTAACAAACACTATTTGTGCTTCTTTTTTTCAACACAGGTTGAATGCCATCCCTATTTCACTCAGCCAAAGTTGCTTGACTACTGCCGGCAGAATGATATTGTCATTGTGGGATACAGCCCCTTGGGGACATCTAGAGATGCATCCTGGTATGGGAGAGAAATGCGTACTTATCACATTCAGTTAAAGTGTAACTAAAAGACACAGTGTTCACGGCTGAGTAATCTGCATGCTTAAGTACTTATAAAGTTGGCATTTAACTGAGAAAATGTAATTAACTGTGTCTTAGTAAAATACCAATCATTTCAACAGGGTAAACCTAAAATGCCCCCCATTGTTGGAGGATGAGCTACTGGTATCTATTGCTAAAAAGCATAACAAGACCACATCCCAGGTGGCTTTGAGGTTCAACGTGCAGAGGGGAGTGGTGGTCATCCCAAAGAGCTTCAACCCTGTTCGCATAAAGGAGAACTTTCAGGTTTGTTTGCATGGCATCAGTTTATGGCATGCTGGGTACCGCCTGCCATAGAACATCTTGAAAAACAGGAAATGTATTAGGAAATGTGTTGCAAATGATCTGTTTTTAACACTGCAGATATTCGACTTCTCTCTTTCTGAGGCTGAGATGAAGGCAATTGAGGGACTGAACACGAATATTCGTTTTGTGGAGCTTCTTATGTGAGTATAGTGCATACTGTGTGAGTGATGTTCTGTTCCTGTAATAAAGAAATAATTACTATTTCTCTTTATTGACTCAACAGGTGGTCCGATCACCCAGAGTATCCATTTCATGATGACTACTAGACGCCACAGATATCAAGACTTCATTTAAATGTGGTCAAATAAGTTGTTCACTTTGTTGCTTTTACAACGTTTTGTGCCTTAACGTGAAAATAATTTTTATAACTCTTTAATTGTACATGCCATGATATATTTCTGATTACTTTATTGATTAATGTGACTTTATTAGAGCAAGACATCTGATTATATCAATAAAGACCCTCTGTTTCAGACCAGATTTCTTTTTTATATTTTTTTTATCACAAGTCTTCGTGATTGATTTAAAGACAAATGGAAAACAATGTTCTCAGTCTCACTTTTTTAGACAAACGCTGCAATCTCGACGGCTAGACGGAAGTGGAGGATGGGTGCTGCATTGTCGTGTGACGGTAAACTGGTCTGGAAACATTAGAAATAGTCAAAATGGCCATTATTGTTGTAAACAAACGGATACTTATGAATATGACATTTTAAATTGAGCCGTAAAATCAAGTTAGATCGCGTATCCGACTGAAGTTGAACAAACACTTCTTTCGTCATTACAGTGTACCTTCGTACAAACAATGCTGCCTTAAGGTGCTGTAGGAAATATTAAAGTCACGCCTGTTGAAAATGTCACAAAGTGACGAAGTGGCACAAAAGACTGCCGAACTTTTTTGGATGGTACACCGCTGCTCAAACGTGGCGTGTAGATAGTAACAGTGCCAGGAAGGGTTATTATAAGTAACGCAACCACAAATTAGCATTTGGTTGCTAAATGCGACCTTATCACCTGAATGTCATTGTCTCCTTGAATTTATTGATACGACAAACAACACAGCAGCCATAAGTCATTGTTTCCTGGTACAAGCTGTTGCAAAGTGCTATTTTCAGGCAAACAATGCCTTTCGTAAAACCTGCGACCTCGGAAGTAGTAAAAAGTTTTCGAGTCTTCATGAAGGCACCATAACAGCTCCCCCCCCCCCCCAAAAAAAACCTTGCTAGTTGTAGCTAGCCCGTTGGCTAATGCGGATACAATGCCAGTAGACGACGTTAAATTATACGGAAAGTGACACCCGGTGAAACAAAGCAAAGGGAATATTGCCTTTTTGCTATGATATTCCGGTAAACCTACTCAAGCCATGGCGGACTGTCTTGCTCAGTCGACTTTCTCAGCTAACGTCAATGTTAGCTGCGCAACGGTCAGCGGCAGCTAAGCTGATTTTAGCCAACCAAATTAGCTGTGTGCTAGTTTTCCGTCGCCCCAAACGCTTCAATGAATGGGGGTTGTTGCACGGAGCGAAGGCAACAGTCAGCAGTGTACGCTTGCTGCCGCTAGCCTCCTCCTTGTTGTGGTCCAGCTTGGCTGGTACTGAGCTATCGGGTGCTCGAGTAAGTGGACGGAAAGACTAGAGTTTATCCGGAGAAGCCCGATAAGCGAGCGTGATTGCGTTAGCTGGGGAACATTACCTGCTTGCCACAAGGCTCAGCCAACCGTGGATAACTTTGTTGTAAATGCATCACAGCGAAGGAATCATGCGCTGCCCAGGTACATGGACGTAGCAATGGCAATGTTAGCTTGCGTAACGTAATATCGCAGCCAGCACTGTAAAGCCGGAGTGTTTACAAACTTCTTTTTTTTTTTTTTCTTTCAAATTCTGTGATCGCCCCAGGCCAAAGTCTTCAGTGCAGGGTCGATTATTATTGAGGAGGAATGATGGCGTGTCGGACTGACCCTGCCCTCCGTCCCAGGTAGAGGAGTGGTGGTGGAGACTCCCCGGCCCGGCCCGCTGTTCACGGGTGATGGGAAAACATTGACCGGCTCGGTTGTTGTATTTATGCATTCACTTTCAGGCCAGATTATGATTCGCCATCGCGGCTGGGATGCCCTGTCATTAAAGTGATTTGTTATTTGGGAGATTTGAAGGATCATGACGGACACGGAGGAAGTTCCCCAAGACGAAAATTAATGGAAATAATCATGGACTGTTGAGCTCAACTCGGTGCATTTCCTTTTTTTTAATCAAATCTTATTTTTAAAGACTGTTTCACCGGCGCCACACCAACATGTCTGCATTTGCTGAGTTCGTCCCCCCTCCTGAATGCCCGGTTTTTGAACCGAGTTGGGAGGATTTCTCGGATCCTTTAGGATTTATCAACAAGATCCGACCCATTGCAGAGAAAACGGGCATCTGCAAGATCCGACCCCCCGAGGTAAACTCACATATAATTTTAAACATTGGTTTAAAGTCTGCGATTATGTGCCTGTTATGCTCCTACGTAGGTAACGTTAGTGCTGGCAGGGCCTGCGTGATTTCTTGAGATAGGCAACGACGTTAGTAGTTGCCATTACTCTAACAGAGGTCAAATAAGGCTTAATTTCTTTGCACACAACTGTAAATATTTTAGGTGACACTGGGTTTTCTTTATTGTTCAGAAAAGTTTCGGAAAGGCGAAATAAATTCAACAGTTGCGGTTACAATTGCCTTGTTTTTGTTTTCTTCATGGCTAGCTAAGTTACAGTACAGTGATTGTACCGTGTTAGCTGCGAAGATGCGACGCTGGGCCACACGCAGGCCTGTCGCTCCTGTCAGGCAATAAACACATATTCACGCTATGTTATGTAGACACACAAACAACCACTCCAGTACATTTTAATTTTCTAGGCCCTTTAACTGCTGGGGTGTGTCCATGTGTGTGCCAGAATAGACAGAAGTACATATTGAAAATAATAGCTTCAAATAGGAAGTATTTATGCACAGTTGGCCCTGTACAAAAATAGGCTCAACTGCACTTTTAAAACTGTGTGAGTAGTGGTACTGTGTTATGAATAGTTGTAACCCCTAACCTCACTTAATAAGCTCTGCTCGTGTTCCTTTTTTCTTGAGAAACACTGATTTGAAGTTGCAGTGCTGATGCTGTCATTTCTTCATTGTCAGTGTTGTTTTGGGGAAGAATTGAATTGAAAAGAGTTTCTTTTTTTCTTGTCAATCAGGACTGGCAACCTCCGTTTGCCTGTGATGTACGCAACTTCCGCTTCACCCCTCGAGTACAAAGACTGAATGAACTTGAGGTGAGTTTGCCAATGAGATGCAGCATACCATCATAGCAGTAATCCTGAGTGAAAGTGTGTCTCAGGCATTGCTTTATGAAGACCATTCAGAATGACAACATGTAATTTGGAAACAAACAAACTGTCCGTAAAGCATACGCTGCTTCAAGGTGTGCTGTTAATGAACTCATCATCCTCGGATAGCAGCTGACTTTGTTTCCACCTACTGTGTCTTCTGTCTTGCACCTGTTGAGATTTGGATGTCTGGACTCCTTTTTATGTTGTTTCATGTAAAGCAAGGGCAGCAGGACAGCTCTAGTATATGTTTTCACACATCCAGAGAAGTATGGTCGTGTAATAGAGTGCAGCCATTCAAACATAATTTTGCCTGAGGTGTCCAGTGTGCATAACGGCAGAACATTGGGTTCCTGCATTTAGAGTCTGTCCTCTTTCCTCTTTCTCCTGTCCGTCCAGGCCCTCACTCGGGTTAGGCTCAACTTTCTGGATCAAATCGCAAAGTTCTGGGAGCTGCAGGGATCTAAGATTCGATTCCCTCATGTGGAGAGGAAGGTTTTGGACCTCTATCAGCTCAGCAAGGTAAAACTAAATCAATTTGGATTGTTTTTTTATGAGCTCCCCAAGTTTTACACTTGGCCGTTAAGTGTTGATTTTGCCTTTCATGCTGGTAAAAAAAAATTCTCATAGTGGACACCTGTGTGTTTCAGATTGTGTCGTCAGAGGGCGGATTTGAGACGGTGTGTAAAGAGAAGAGGTGGTCCAAGGTGGCCAGCCGAATGGGCTTCCCATCCGGGAAAGGCACCGGCTCACTGCTGCGGTCCCACTATGAGAGGATCCTTTACCCATATGAACTCTTCCAGTCTGGGGCCACGCTGACTGTGAGTGGTGCCAATTTAACAAAGACAAGCGAACACAGTTTGAATATGGAAGCTCTAACACCCAGCAAAATGTAAAAACGATGTTATTGTTTACCTGAATTTGTGCGTACTCTCGCATACTGTTCCAGGCATTCATACATTTTGCACCATTGCACATGGGATATACAAAATACAATGTGTTGTACAGCAAAGTTGGAGTAAGTGGACATTTTGTGAGTTGGTTACTTTACTTTTTATTCCTTACTGAGCGAAATTAGTTTTGGCTGTTCCCAGCGTCCCTCTCAAATTGCAGTCTTGGATCGCTTTTATGGCACACCAACCAACTTGGCCTGACCAAATCAAACATGCTGCAAACAGCTTTGAGTCAAACGTGACAGTAATAATATCCCTGGTTCTTCAAAGCTTCAAATGGATAGATTTGAAAAGGGTTTCCAAAACCTGATTTCTTTTCATTCCACTCCTCTCTCCAATCAGGGCATCCAGCGGCTCTACGGCGACGGAGATGATGGGGAAGAACTGGATGAGGGAGTTGGTGAGGAGACAGTGGAGGAAGAGGAGCAAGATGAGGAGGAGGATAAGGAGAAAGATGGGGAGGGTGATGCAACACAAACCAAAGACCAGCTTCTGCCTGAGAGACGCTCCAGGCGCCTTAAGTCTGAGGTAAACCAAATAAAAAAAACAAATCAGCTACATGGAAGTGTTTTGCAAAATTGTGTCATATTTGCAGGTGGTTGAGTAGACAAAGGCCATACTACATACTACAAAAAGTTTTATCTTTTTGCCAAGTTGATCTCAAAAGTGTAATAAGCTGTTAGCTATCCTTAGGTTTATTTAATAACATATTTTGTTAAATGTAATTTTGGTAACATTAATGTTAGGTCACAAATGCATCCTTTATGTACTCAGTTTTCAATGTAAGCCATTTGCGAACAGTGTTATGTAATAAGAGCACTTATTTCACAAAAAAATATTCCTTTAACATTCACTCCTTTGCTTTAAGCATCCCTCTCCCGCCGTTTTCCAGATTCCCAGCTGTGGCAGGCATGCTCCCCAGAGGCTTTCTAACATTTTGGCCTTTTCACAGGATCACTCTGTTTCACAGTCTGCTGTTGTTGTTGCTGTGTTTCTCTAGAGGGAAAACAAGGAGCCAAAAGGCCTAAAGATCTTTGGTACAAACCCCAAGATGGTTGGCTTGGAGATTGTATCAGCTGGTAAGGATTGTTTTTGGTTGACCTGTATTTTTACACAGACACTGAGCAACAAATCAGCAGTGTTACTGGGAGTGTTTCTATTCATACACCTTTCACTTTTCCCCATTCGCTTGATGATCAAGACGATGGATTCAACAAGAAGCAGCGTCACCTCAAAGCCCAGGCCTTCGCCATCAAAATGAGACCGCGCAAGGAGACCCTGGAGGTCAACTTTGTGAGTGCCAGTTCATTGTGTTTGCCCGACGGTTGAGATTTATCATATCTTGGGGAAACTCTGGGCGTGACCATCCCTGTGTGTTCTGTGGCACTGATCCCCCAGATCGACCTCTACCTCTGCCTGGTGTGTGGACGGGGCGATGAGGAGGACCGGCTCCTGCTGTGCGACGGCTGTGACGACAGCTACCACACCTTCTGCCTGATCCCGCCTCTACAGGATGTGCCCAAGGGGGACTGGCGCTGCCCTAAGTGTGTTGCTGAGGTAAAGCTTGAACTGTCCGTCACCCCCTGTCCTTTCACATCATGGTATTGTCCTGCTTAATGATTGTATTCATCTGACAAATGATAAGAGTTATTATATATTTAACCCTCTTTCTAAATTCCTGTTAAACTGAATGTGTTGTCTTCCCTCACAGGAGTGCAGCAAGCCCAGAGAGGCCTTTGGCTTCGAGCAGGCGGTGAGGGAGTACACTCTCCAGAGCTTTGGAGAAATGGCTGACCACTTCAAGTCCGACTATTTCAACATGCCTGTCCATGTATGTCAAATCCACTCAATGAGCAAGAATATGAGGCTGTTATATGGATGTCCTCCCATCATCTGGCTGTCACACTTTCTGCTTTAACACTTAGAGGTTAAATGTGTTGCTCACAGGATTTTTGCTGTTGAGATGAGGCACAGGGATTTCATTATTTCTGCCTTGTTTTCCCCCAGATGGTCCCCACGGAGTTGGTGGAGAAAGAGTTCTGGCGCCTGGTCAGCAGCATCGAGGAGGACGTCATCGTGGAGTACGGAGCTGACATCAGCTCCAAGGAGGTGGGCAGCGGATTTCCTGTCAGGGACGGTAAAAGGAGGCTGCTGGGAGATGAGGAGGTGAGGAGATTGTTATATTGTGTATATTTCCATAAACTCGTAAACTAGTGTTGACTTGACAAACCTCTATTGAAGAGGTTTTTATTTTTTCACATCTTGTCTTAGAGTATGATTTCTTTTAGAATCTGCAATAGGTGAATATCACGTTGAGCTTAATTATAAACCCAGTTCATTATTTTCTTACATGTGCTATCGGAGGTTTATAACCACTAAAGCACTTTTGACAGAGATTCCCCTGTGGCTTAGAGACATTACCTGGGTCATTTTATTCATCAGACTTCCATCTAACAGATCCCCTAAAAGCTTTTTTGTCTTTTACTTAATGACGTTACATTAAGTAAAAACATGACATTTGCCCTGAAGTGAAAGACAGCACTTTGTTTCCTCTCCTATCAGGAGTATGCCAACTCAGGCTGGAACCTGAATAACATGCCAGTGCTGGAGCAGTCGGTGCTCACCCACATCAACGTGGACATCTCGGGTATGAAGGTGCCCTGGCTCTACGTGGGCATGTGTTTCTCCTCATTCTGCTGGCACATCGAGGACCACTGGAGCTACTCCATCAACTTCCTGCACTGGTGAGACTGAACAAAGGACACACAAGACTTTATCACAATTCTGACATATGCATGCTGGTGGAAACAAAAAATGCACGATTAAAAGCAAAAAATAATGCTGACAATTGAAAAAGTAAAATTATTGAATTATTCATGCTCATAGAAACAAACCTTATTCTGTTCCACTTGAGTGTTGCTCTGGATAAGCGCATCAGCTAAGTATATTTAATGTTAATTTATTCCTCTGTTCTCCAGGGGAGAACCGAAGACTTGGTATGGAGTCCCGGCTTCTGCAGCAGAGCAGCTGGAGGCCGTAATGAAGAAGTTGGCTCCAGAGCTGTTTGACTCCCAACCTGACCTCCTCCATCAACTGGTCACCATCATGAATCCCAATGTCCTCATGGAGCACGGTGTCCCTGTATGTAGTCTGAGCCTTGATGTTTTGTGGGATTAGATATTGGTCATGTGCTCCATGTTGACTATTAGTCACATATATGCGTATTTCCCCCCTCAGGTGTACAGGACCAATCAGTGTGCAGGGGAGTTTGTGGTGACCTTCCCCAGGGCTTACCACAGCGGCTTCAACCAGGGCTACAACTTCGCAGAGGCCGTGAACTTCTGCACTGCTGACTGGGTGAGGGAAAAGCAAATTGTTCTTCAATTAAAAAAACAAAAAAAACAAAGACATTTTTTAGTTGAATGTGGGTGTTCATCTTTCACACATGCCCTTCCATAGTTACCTATGGGCCGTCAGTGTGTGGCCCATTACCGACGCCTCCACCGCTACTGCGTCTTCTCCCACGAGGAGCTGCTGTGCAAGATGGCTGCTGATCCAGAGAGCCTTGACGTGGAACTGGCTGCTGCCGTCTTCAAGGAAATGGGAGACATGATGGAGGAGGAGACAAAACTTAGACAGGCTGTCCAAGAAATAGTGAGAGTTTTTTTTGTTTTGTTTTTTTGTTCAATTTATGCATGTAGAAGGTGATTGACGCTCTCTCTCTCCCGCTCCTCCCCTCCCCCTTCAACCCAACCGGTCAAGGCAGATGACCGCCCACCCAGAGCCTGGTTCTGCTCGAGGTTTCTACCTGTTAAAAGGGAGTTTTTCCTTGCCACTGTCGCCTAGTGCTTGCTCATGGTGGGAATTGTTGGGTCTCTGTAAATATAAAGAGTCGGTCTAGTCCTGCTCTATTCGAAAAAGTGCCCTGAGATAACTTTATGATATGGCGCTATATAAATAAAACTGAAATTGAATTGATGGTAACCTGTGCCTTACCTGTAGTTTAATATAACTGTTAACAACCTCAACTAGTGGTTATTTTGTGTCCCTTTCAAATGGCAGGCTTTATATTTTCACAGTATTTTTAGAGTTCTCTTTCCTCCTCATCTACAGGGGGTGCTGTCCTCAGAGCAGGAGGTTTTTGAACTTTTACCTGACGACGAGCGCCAGTGTCACAAGTGTAAGACAACCTGTTTCCTGTCTGCACTGACGTGTTCCTGCAGCCCTGATCGGCTGGTCTGTCTCAACCATGCGGCAGATCTCTGCGACTGTCCGCACGGCAACAAGTGTCTTCGGTGAGAAATCTGATTTTCTTTGGGTACAAACAATGTCTTAACAACAAAAACATCTACAGGACATGATTAAGAAATCTAATTTGTTATGGCCTAAACTTGATGTGAAACAGCAGTACTATACATTTACTTGACCTCATACACCAGATTCTCAAGTAGATATCTGCACGATATATTTCAGGTATCGCTATGATCTGGAGGAGTTTCCGTCCATGCTGTATGGGGTCAAGACACGGGCTCAGTCTTATGACACCTGGTCAAAGAGGGTCACTGAGGCCTTGGCTGCCGACCAAAAAAACAAGAAAGGTTACATACTTTAGAACTACTACAAAATATGTACATGTTGCATAAAAATTGGTTGTGTTTTTGTGGTGGCGTCTCTTGATGGTTCTATGTGTCTCATAGATCTCATTGAGCTCAAGGTTCTGCTGGAGGATGCAGAGGACAGGAAGTACCCCGAGAAAGCTTTGTTCCGTCGCCTAAGGGAGATGGTCAAAGAGGCGGAGACTTGCTCCTCTGTAGCTCAGCTGCTGCTCAGCCGCAAACAGAGGCACAGGTCAGTGGACATGGATACACTTTAATGTAATCCAACAGAAAAGCAATTTACTGATTACCCAGCTTGTACACACACTTGAACATTTTTATTTCCATTTGCAAATCAGTGTTGAATCTGCTCGGGACCAAAGGTGAACTAAACCGTCACGTCTTTTTCCATGTGTGTCCGCAGCAGCCGCCTGCGTTCCGAGATCAGTCGTAACCGTACCAAACTGACAGTGGATGAGCTCAAGGCCTTCGTGGATCAGCTCTACAGGCTGCCCTGCCTCATCAGCCAGGCCCGACAAGTCAAAGTGAGTCCCCTCTGGACCTCTGTGCTTATCCAGGCACCCAGTTATCAATGAAATGCAGTTCACACCTTCATTTCTCTTCCCTTTTACTCTTTCCCTATTCCCCTCCTCTTCCTTCTTTTAAGCCCCTCTTTCACCATCAATACTATTGAATTATTTTCCTTTACTCCCAATGTGTCTGTCGCCTCCAGGAGTTACTGGAGAATGTGGAGGACTTCCACGAGCGAGCCCAGGTGGCACTGTCAGATGAGCTGCCCGATTCCTCCAAGCTGCAGGCACTGTTGGACCTGGGTAGCGGCCTGGACGTAGAGCTACCAGAGCTGCCCCGACTGAAACAGGAACTCCAGCAAGCCCGCTGGCTCGATGAGGTGGGCTCTTACAACACCCACAATCACAATCTGTTTGTGTGGTCTGAGTTGTTGCAATTGCGGCCTCATGTAACATGTGCTGTCCTGATCATATCAGGTCCGTGTCACCCTGGCCGAGCCTCACCGCGTCACCCTGGAGCTGATGAAGAGGCTGATAGACTCTGGGGTGGGCCTGGCTCCCCACCACGCTGTGGAGAAGGCCATGGCCGAACTGCAAGAGATCCTCACTGTCTCAGAGAGATGGGAAGATAAGGCCCGCGCCTGCCTGCAGGCCAGGTAAGGTTTGCAAAGACTTCATGGGGATGTTTGCACTTTCCTACGGTGTATTTAACAAACCGTATTAGTATCCCCAACTGGTGCTACTTACAAATAAAAAAGTCTTATTAGTTGAGTCATACTTGATCATTCCGTGCCTGTCTGTCCTCCTCTAACCTCAGGCCTCGACACAGCATGGTGACTTTGGAGAGCATTGTGCTGGAAGCTAGGAACATCCCAGCGTACCTTCCTAATATTTTGGCTCTTCGAGAGGCCCTACAGAAGGCCAAGGAGTGGACGGCTAAGGTGGAAGCCATTCAGGTATGGTCTATGTGTACACTGCGTCATCTTAAAGCCATGCGTCCTCTTGAGGATCTCTTATTGTGACTTCACCTGTATCTCATCGCTCTGAATAAGGGCATTGTCTAAAATGTCTTTAACCTCTGTCCTTCTGTGCACCCGCCTGACACAGAGTGGCACTAGCTATGCTTACCTGGAGCAGCTGGAGAGCCTGCTGGCCAGGGGTCGCTCCATCCCCGTCCGGCTTGATCCACTGGCACAGGTGGAGTCTCAGGTGGCCGCAGCTCGAGCCTGGAGGGAGAGGACCGGTCGCACCTTCCTCAAGAAGAACTCCACTTATACACTGCTCCAGGTGGGCCATCATGACAAAAGTTGATTTGATGCTTGCCTCTCAGATGTGTAAATCTTAAAATTCTAGTTGATAATGCATACATTGTGCTGTGTTTGGGCACTTGGAAGGCAAATAATAGCAATTTCTCTGCAACACCAAGGTTGGGTGATTATGTCTTGTACTGAGAAAGTAGATTAATAAATACTGTAATCAGAATAAAAACTTGAATTTTGCTATCCCTTCTGCCTCTTCTCTCTTAGGTCCTCAGCCCTCGCGCAGACATCGGAGTCTACGGCAACAGCAAGAGCAAGAGGAAACGCGTCAAGGAGCTCATGGAGAAGGAGCGTGGAGGCTTTGACCCCGACGCCCTGAGCGACCTGGAGGAGAGCCTCGAAGAGGTGCGAGACCCTTCCACCGTTGTAGCAGCCTTCAAAGCCAAAGAGCAGAAGGAAGTGGAGTCCATCCACTCACTCCGTGCCGCCAATTTAGCCAAGATGGCCATGGCCGACCGCATCGAGGAGGTCAAGTTCTGCCTGTGTCGAAAGACAGCCAGTGGTTTCATGTTGCAGTGCGAGCTTTGTAAGGACTGGTTCCACGGAGCGTGCGTGCCTCTGCCCAAGACGGGATCTCAGAAGAAGCTTGGTGTGGGTTGGCAGAGCAATAGCAAAGACTCCAAATTCCTGTGTCCGCTGTGTCAGCGGTCGAGGAGGCCGAGATTAGAGACCATCCTGTCGCTGTTGGTGTCGCTGCAGAAGCTGCCGGTGCGTCTGCCTGAAGGAGAAGCCCTCCAGTGTTTGACGGAGAGGGCAATGAGCTGGCAGGTATGCATAGAAATTACATGACTCATTATAGCTTCTCAGTTTCCAACCATCACCTGCTTTATTTTGAAGACTTAATTCCCATGGTTTGCTTTTGATCTCTAATTATACACCGGTCTAACTGTCATACCAGGACCGAGCGCGTCAATCTCTGGCCACGGAGGAGCTGTCCTCAGCCCTGGCAAAGCTGTCAGTGCTGAGCCAGCGCATGGTGGAGCAGGCTGCTAGGGAGAAAACGGAGAAGATCATCAATGCCGAGCTGCAGAAAGCTGCTGCTAACCCGGACTTGCAGGTACTTTAGACTTTCATCTTAAATGATTTTACATCATTCTAATTTCTCTACATCATGTTCTAACATCAGTAAGACTCCTGTTTTGAGGTGTGGATTGTAGTTCTTGTGGCTTTGGATGTAAATATGGAATGCACCAGGAGAGGGCGCCAATGTGTAAACATGAAATAGACCGCAAGATTGGATTGACTGTCTAAAATGTGAAGAAATGCAGGGAATTACAGGCCACTGATGGCAGCCTGATTTCTCATAGATGTAATAAATCTACAGAATTCCTTGTATATATTTTGTAGAAAAAAGTATATAACGTTTTTTTTTTTTTTTTACATATTATTTAATTATGCCTTTTGAAGGTGTCAGGCAAAGCATTTGATTTTTTTATTCAGCATCATGTTGTTTTAAGGTAAAGGTTTTTAGGTAAATTTAAAAAAAAAAATTAAATTTTAAAATGACTATATACACAGGCCATGAAAACCTGTTGGATATCCACATGATTTGTGGCAAAGTATCCGATTAAATATATGAAACATTAGAGACATTGAACGTGTGTGTTTCTTTCTTTCCCCAGGGCCACATCCAGACTTTTCAGCAGTCTGGTTTCAGTAGAGCCACATCCCCTCGCCAGTGCGTGGACTACGATGATGAGGAGACGGACTCAGACGAGGACATCAGGGAGACTTACGGTTACGACATGAAGGTATGTGAAGCAGCAATAAGTGAAGTTGTTCAAGCCGTGTATAAGCGAGCAGGATTTGTTTTCCTAATTCTTCCCTGTGGTTGCGTGTGTCTGTTTGGTAGCAGGACCCAGGCGAGGTGAAGCCCTACCTGTTCTGTGACGAGGAAATACCTGTTAAGTCTGAGGAGGTGGTCAGTCACATGTGGCCGGCTGCCACGCCCTCCTTCTGCGCCGAACACGCCTACTCCTCAGCCTCCAAGTCCTGTGTGCAAAGTGAGGCCACATTTACTTACTAAGATTGCTTCTGTTGCTTTGAGTCTGCCTACCCATAATCCCCTGTTGTTTTCATGCACAAATGATTCAAGGACAACTGTTATTTCAAGCACTTGTCTTTGTAATATACATTTTTAATTACACTTTTTTGAGCGAGTTTGCTGATTTCCTCTTAAATAAGTACCTCCGTCATCTCATACTGAAAATATTTACATTTCAGACGTGAGCACACCCAGGAAGCAGCCCAGGAAGACTCCTCTGGTACCCCGCAGCCTGGAGCCGCCAGTGCTCGAGCTGTCCCTGCAGGCTAAGGCCCAGCTGGAGGAGCTGATGATGCTGGGAGACCTGCTGGAAGTGTCCCTGGATGAGACCCAGCACATCTGGAGGATCCTGCAGGCCACACACCCCCCCTCTGAGGAGAGATTCCTGCAGGTCATGGAGGTAGGGAGGTCATCCATTGTGCAACCTGATTGCGCAGCTGGACCCCTTGGCAAATGCTGGATAGTGACCAAACTGGGTTTGGGTTTGAATCAGTCGTTCTGGTTGGTTCTGATGAGGAGTTTTGTGAATAGATGCATAGATACAGGTGAAATTAAGGAAAACATTCCTGCAATAAGTAGAGAATTAGAAATGTAAATAGTCATTCTCATTTCATCTTTGCTCCCTTTTCTACAGCCCGATGACTCTCTGATGGAGAAACCCCTGAAGATCAAGCTTAAAGATTCAGAGAAGAAGAGGAAACGGAAGTTAGAAAGAGCCGAGCACCACCACATGCTGATGGCCGCGGCGGCCGCCGGTGGGGCTTCGGCAATGGGCGACATGCGACCGGCCAAGTCCAAAGAGCTGAAAAGGGTGGGTCTGGAACTGGGTCTTGGGGGCAAACCCAAGAAGAAAAAGCTCAAACTCAACCTGGACAAGAACCGGGAGATGAAGCAGCTGGCTAAACGGCTAGCCAAGGAAGAGAAGGAGAGGAAGAGGAAGGAGAAGGCAGCGGCCAAGGCGGAGGCCATCAGGGAGGGGCTGGAGAAGAGGAAGGAGAAGAAGATTCTCGACATTCCCTCCAAGTACGATTGGTCCGGGGCTGAGGACTCCAATGATGAGAACGCTGTGTGTGCAGCCAAGAACTGCCAGAGACCCTGTAAAGATAAGGTGAGCACTCATCATTGTCATTGGCCTCTCATTCTTTGTGAAAAATATTTCTTTCCTGATTATTGTGATTTGGTTGTAAAATCTGCCTCTTCCCACAAATGTAAGTCTGAGTTTCAGCACTTTTAGATTGAGGTTGTGTTGCAGTCAAAGAGGCACCAGGGGTGAGTCATAGATGATTGATAAACATAGCTACAGGTTAGCATTTAACAGAGGTCAAAGGCGACCATGTGACTTTGCACTTTTTTAAAACTCAAAGGTCTGTATGTTCCAAATATAATTTTTGAAATATTAATTTAAAGCCATGTATTTGGTAGGAATATGGACAAAGTCCATGTCTAATATTGACCTATTGAAATTTTTACTGGATTATACAAACATCACATTGTAAAATGTTATACTCACTTATGTCCCATTGAGTCAAGAACTGCTGCGACAAATTATCATTTAAATTTCCAAGTAATTTGTCGATTCTTTTTTCAATTAATCGATTAGTAAATGCCCATCACAGTTTTCCAAAGCCCAAGGTGACATCTTAACCAAAGACATTCAGTTTACAATCATATGAAACAGAGAAAAATAGCAAATCCTTACATTGGAGAAGCTGCAACCAGAGAATTTTTGGCATTTTTGCTTGAAAAATTATGTGAACGATTAATCGATTATCAAAATAGTTGCCAATTAAATTTTCTGTCAGTCAACTAATTGATTAATTATTTCAGCTCTAATGTAATTTTCAAAATATGTATATTCTCAGCGATTTGTGTTGTGAAAATACATATAATAATATCTGAATAACTAAAATCAGCTATGTAAGATATCAGTTTAGTTAACTTAATATTATAATCATAAGACTTGATAATTCTGAACCACAGATTCACAGATTGAGAAACTTGGAATACTGTTCTTTTGAGAGATGATGAAGAGACATCCATACATGCGGTTGGACTATAATATAGAAGCTTCACACATCCCCATGTAATCAAATCTGGACATCAGAAGGCCTGTAGTAGGGTGAGATGTCTCACATCTAGGAGATCAAAATGCAACGATTAGATTTTTATCCACACAAGTTCACTCTGTGGCCTAATAACATTTTCGGTACTCCCTGCTGCTGTGATTATAGGCTGTGAATAGATAAAATAAAATAAAAAAATTAGTACATCTTTAATTTTCTCTGTCATAAAAATGTCTGTTAAGGTGTAAGTTGCGAACACTGCTCCCACTAGCAGTCCCATCATCCAAGTTCCTAAGGCTTGATGTGGATTTTGTCGAGGCTTAGTATACTGTATCCCCTCAAGTTCAGACTGACCTGATGAAATCCGGCATGTCTTGTTAAAGTTTAGATGTTCTCGGACTGTGTCATGCTGTCGGAGGACCATGATGTTAGCAGACTACCTTGTCAGTCAGACTGACTTAGTAACATCCCTACCACACCGACTGAGGCAGTAAATTCTTTTGGAAACTTTCATCACAGGACGTTGGCATGCCCTCGAACCTCCAAACACCCAGGTGTCTCCCGGTGAATGACACAGGGTTTTTTGTTTTGCTGAGTTAATAACAAACGATTTTCAAAATGAACATCATGGAACCTTATTGAATATCAACAGCTGATAACAGCACTGGAACACCTTAAAGAGAGTTACACATAACGTATTAACAGGACACAGCAATGTGGTCCTTTTCGGAGACAGTGCTGCAGACTGTCCTCCAAGTTAACCAGTGGCCAGTCTCCTTCCCCTGTGTGTCCACAGGGCAGCCAATCAGAGCTGAGGAACTGGTAGGCCTGTAGCACTGTGGGGGTCATAGAGGTGATGAAATTATGAAGATGCTGCTCTAAACTAGGCATGCACTCTCCATGTTTGTGTGAGTCCAAAAACGTGCAGGTTGGAGACTCTAAATTGCCTGTAAGTGTGAATTTGAGTAAATATTTTTTATCTGTCTCCATGCATTAGCCCTTTGATGGACTGGTGACCTGTCCAGGGTGTACCTTACCTCTAGCCCAGTGCATGCTGGGATGGGACCCTGCAACTTTGAAAAGGATCACCTGGAATAGAAAAATGGATAGAAATATAGTTATACAGATAATAAAATGCCATAAAATCAGAGAAAACAGAGTCTAATATATTAAATGTTATGTGGCGTGTTGCTGCAGATAGAACAACACTTCCTAACCGTGTTAATAAATGGATTTGTTGAGTCAACAAATCTGTGAAATGCACGCCTAACTGCGCTGCCAAGCAAATACGTCCAGGTGCTTTGATGCTATTTAAATTACATATTTAAATTAGGTAGAATATGGTGCAAATATTGGTGCAAAACTAGCCCCTTTCTATGTTAAATGAGGCTCATTGCAAAAAAAAGTCAAATTTTCATTTATAAGAGGTGTCACGCCCAGATTTTCTAGCGATCATGGCAGCAGTGATTGTAGCCAGGCGAAGGCATCGTCATGCCAGGCGTGCTCGTGCCCGTCAGTCTTTTAATGAAATCCACTTATTTAGTAGTTGCATTAATTGTAGTAGTTTGCAGTGGTCCAGCTGTTTTGCTTTATTTATCTATACCAATCAGAGGAGATGCAGATGAAGAGATGCAAAGCAGTTGGAGAAGGACTTTAAAGATGTGGATTGTGCAATGTATTTTACTCCACAGTAAATTAGCAGACAGTCCTTAGTGGTGTGTAAAACATATCTGAGATCACCTACAGTCCATCAGTGTTTGGCCTGTTTCCTTTTGGCTCTCTACTCCAGTACCTTAGATAAATCAAACAATGACTGACTTGCAGCTTCAACACGTGCTGTTAAAAATTACACACGAATGACGTTTTTCTTGTATTTTGTGTTTTGCTTGACAAACCACTGCCACATGTTTTTTTTCAATAATTGCCACGATGTTTCCTTGTGGTCCCTACTAATCCTCACTCACATGCCCGCCTATGTCTGCCTGCTGTGTATTTCCAGGTGGACTGGGTACAGTGCGACGGCGGCTGTGACGAGTGGTTCCACCAGGTGTGCGTGGGCGTGTCGTGCGAAATGGCTGAGAATGAGGACTACATCTGCGTGGACTGCTCCCGGAAGGTAGCCGGGGCGAGCGGGGGAGGCGGAGGGATTACAGTGGAGGAAGTGGCAGAGGAGAGCGTCGTAGTGCTGGCGACGTCATTGTGCAGCGGGGGCATCATGCAGAGCCTGCCATCGCCGTCTGTCGTGGCCTCGTGGTCTCACACGTCCTCCGCCTCTCATCTAAACCCAGCAACTTCACATCAGCAGCAGCAGCAAGAGCCTCAGCAGGGCAGTTAGCGCTTAAAAACCCCCCGCCTAGGACTGAGTTTGAATACCTCACACAATGAGCATAACACAAAACCTAGTATCCAGGCTAGCGTTTCAACCTCTTAACGTGTAAGACTGTACAGCATCTGAGGGACAGAATAACCCTTTATGAATGGAAGAAGAGGGACAAACCTGGAGGATTTTCTGTCTGGATTATAGAGCACAAGAAAAAAAGAGAACTTGCATCAGGAAGGCAGAGAAGAGAAGAGTCCTACTGCCACCGTTGTCTCTCCGAGCACTAAGATATGTTGGAAAGCTTGTTATGTACTGAGACAAGACTTAGTCCTCCTGCAACAGTTTTAGGCCTAGAAACATCCACCAGCTACTTCCTGGTCCTCCCCTGAACAATAACAAGTCATGGTACACTTACTGACAGTGAAACAAACCCCCACGTACTCCAGCTGTTGTATTTAGTGCAAACGGGCAAATAAACAGTCCCCAGTCGTGTTTTACTGGACATCCTGAACTGCTCCCCTCTGCCTGGCTCTCCAGACAATAACATCTCAATATGTAGGACTCCAGACTAGGAAACACAAATGGTTGTAATGTAGTGGAATTATTTATAATGTACATACTTTTAAGCAATTAAACAAATGGATTGTGGCTTTTTTTGTTTTGTTTTCTCACCTTTAATAAACTATTCCTAGTCAAATGATTGATGGTGGTGATGTTTTTTTCTTTGTGTTAATTTACTTTTTTGAGTGTTTTATTTAAGCGTTGGTATAGGAATTAGAAAGTGGTGCACTTTGTTCTTTGTTTTGCCTTGGAGAGGGTGTGGAGGGAGAACAGGACAACGATTCTTGCAAAAGTAAAATTTTAAAAAGTGTTTTTTTAAGGGGATGTTTCAAATACAAGCAATTGGCTGTATATTAAAGAATTTCTAGCTTTTCTGTCCTTTACTCAGCTGAAATGTCAGAATTTGACCCACCAACCACTTATGGTCTTGTCATTGAGAGGAGGTTGTAAGTTATGCTTCACATTTCCTGTGTTACTCATTAAGCTCAATTAGGGGAGATGTGGAGGCATGCCGCCGAGCTCTGGTATGGGGACCTGCACGTTGAATTCCATGTTACTATGTGTGTTTTTTTCCCCTTAGTTTTCTTCCACTTATTTTCAAATTGTTCTCATTCAGAGATCCTTGATTTTTAAACATAGTTCCTCAATTTTCTCGGTGTAAACAAAAAGAAGCAACAGTTCTATAAGATTTACACATGGATATCTGAATTTACATAAACAAGAGGGGTGGGTGGGGGTGCTGATGTCCACTTCTAACTCAGTCAAGTCAAATCCAGTGTGAACTGACCCCAGCTGCTTTTGAGACTCACCTCTGTCACTCTTCTGACCGGGCGAGTTAGAAATATGCAATCACAAGGGGCTGCAAGACATCAACCAAACGAACCGTAATGGTACATAATATATTACATAACGTCTGCTTACATCTTCATCCCCTGCTGTTTGTTGTGTTGACCGACTGGAATTTAGGGCTGAAACTGTAGTTTGGAGTTTTAATGGCCACAAAAACCTTTCATAATCACTTTGCAGCAGACTACAGCACTGCATACACACCGATCAGCCATAACATTATGACCACTGACGGGTGAAGTGAAGAACATTGATTATCTCGTTACAATGGCACCTGTCAGTGAGTGGGATATATTAGGCAGCAAGTGAACATTGTGTCCTCGAAGTTGATGTCTTGGAAGCAGGAAAAATGGGCAAACCTAAGGATGTGAGCGACTTTGACAAGGACCAAACTGTGATGGCTAGACGACTGGGTCAGAGCATCATACTGCAGCTCTTGTGGGGTGTTCCCAGTCTGCAGTGGTCAGTACCTACCAAAAGTGGTCCAAGGAAGGAAAACCGGTGAACCGGTGACAGGGTCATGGGCGGCCAAGGCTCATTGATGTGTGTGGGGAGCGATGGCTGGCCCGTATGGTCCGATCCAACAGAAGAGCTACTGTAGCTCACATTGCTGAAAAAGTTAATGCTGGTTCTGATAGAAAGGTGTCAGAACACAGTGCATCGCAGTTTGATGCGTATGGGGCTGCGTAGCCGCAGACCGGTCAGGGTGCCCATGCTGACCCCTGTCCACTGCCGAAAACGCCTACAATGGGCACATGAGCATCAGAACTGGACAACGGAGCAATGGAAGAAGGTGGCCTGGTCTGATGAACCACGTTTTCTTTTACATCATGTGGATGGCCGGGTGCATCGTTTACCTGGGGAAGACATGGCACCAGGATGCACTATGGGAAGAAGGCAAGCCGGCAGAGACAGTGTGATGCTTTGGGCAATGTTCCTCTGGGAAACCTTGGGTCCTGCCATTCATGGGGATTATTGTGACACGTACCACCTACCTAAACACTGTTGCAGACCAAGTACACCCCTTCATGGAAACGGTATTCCCTAATGGCAGTGGCCTCTTTCAGCAGGATAATGTGCCCTGCCACACTGCAAAAATGGTTCAGGAATGGTTTGAGGAACACGACATCGAGTTCAAGGTGTTGACTTGGCCTCCAAATTCCCCAGACCTCAATCCAATCGAGCATCTGTGGGATGTGCTGGACAAACAAGTCCGATCCATGGAGGCCCCACCTCGCAGCTTACAGGACTTAAAGGATCTGCTGCTAACGTCTTGGTGCCAGATACCACAGCACACCTTCAGAGGTCTAGTGGAGTCCACACACACACACACACTACTTATGGCTTCCTCTCTCCCTCCATCCATCCGCTAGATAGCAATACCGTTGTGTTAAACCAGCAACACGTAATGCAGATGTATTTCTCTGTCAGACTCAGAGACATGAGTGCAGCTTATCCTTCCACAAGATGGAAGACTTGTCACCCTGACCCTGCAATTCATTCGGATTTACACAGTCTCTCTGTGATTATTCTTTTAGCCTGTCATACATGATGTGAACACAATGTGTGGACAATTTTTGATTGATTTCAACTGGGAACATAACCTCAGACATGAAATTGGGATGTACTGCATTGCAGAAAGGAAATTCATCTAAACCATATTATTTAATTAGGGTGCTTCTCTTTGATAAAAACGTATATCTGCTCGTGCTTTTTGCAGGAATTTCCTAAAAGCGTACAATGGGAGACATAATTACATAATTTCAATATTTTTTATTAACAGTTTCTACAGCAGAGGTGGTCCACTGCCGCAGAAATTAACACAATAATAATCACACTGCCATCCTATTAGACTCTTCTGTTGCACCTTATTTTAACTGGAGTCATAGCGGGTGACGTACTTGCTCTGAAAAGGGCAGACGAAACGGAAAGAGTGTGGAGGCCGGCCTAAGTTTAGCATTACAAACCCCCACCCCTCACTCCAGTCATGTTAAATACTAAAACGTGAGCATTTAGTGATAAATCTGCAGAGTGCTGCAGCCCTGAGACGACAGTTACACACAGACGATCAAGTGACACTGCCATGAAAGGTAAGCTATAACTTTTCATGCATTATCTGGAGATTTTCAGTGCAGTTTCGATGGGTTTAGGTTCATTAAAGTTATTTCTTTTAATAATTTGATTACTGTGTATTTTTCATTTAAAGACGAGGATTGCATTGCACTTCACTGAAATCGATACAATTCATTAACAAAGCTCAACAAAGCTTTTTTGTGTGTGTTGTCAGGTACATATCTTGTTTGTAAGAGATAAAAATGACTGAGCATGCATGCTCCTTTTTCTATCTATACAATTTTGCACAGATCTTATAGGTGCATAGTAAAACTACATTCTTCCACTGCTGCCTTGCTGCTTAAGGGTATCCTGACCGTTATGGGGGTCAGGGAAAACAACACCAACCAGCTCCTATAACCTGCCGCAACCGTCCTCCTCCTCTCTGTCCGTTTTGCAGGAGACGCTGCCAAGGCAGGCCTCCCCAATGGCACCGGCCAGGCCAAGGATCTGCTGCCCCCAACAGAGGAGAAAATGGAGGAGCGGGGCCAGTGGAGCAACAAGTTAGAGTTTATTCTGTCAGTCGCCGGCTCCATCATCGGCCTGGGCAACATGTGGCGCTTCCCTTATCTCTGCTACAAGAACGGAGGAGGTGAGTGGAAGATGAACTGAGCGGCAGTGATGGGATAACCGGTTCATTTTAGTGAATTAGTTCCTTACGACTTACTTGAAGACCCAGTCCAGTGGCGAACTACTCATTTCTGTGCAATACTGAGCCTGTGTAGCTGTCACGTGAAAAATGAATCTCATGCATTACTATTGTTGTACAAGCGCAGGCGCGGCCAAAATGAACGAATTACTCTCTGAGACGACTCGTTACTACTCGTTCATATCAAAGAGTAGTTCAAATGAACGATTCGCTGATGGTCGACACATCACTACTGAGCGGATGGAGGAAGGAGTTAATGTATGTCCCTTTTGCTCTGCAGTTCTCTATGAATTCATAATTGAATGTCAGCAGTGACAGGAGGTATACCTAAAACCCCAAGATTTGCATGTGCAGTGTACTTAGTTTACTGGTTTGTCAGGCTCATGCTTAAATAATTCAATACAACTCTAGTGCACTTTTACAATCAGCCATGCAGTATTTTTTTTTACATGCTCTGAATGAGTAGATAATTGATGACAGCTGATATGAAACAGGGGAGTAAATACATGCAAAAAACACATACAGGGCATTACAGAACACCTGAGCACTTTTTCCAGAGGCAAAATTCAACCTTAGACTGACTTGCTCAGGTGAAATATATAAAAACAAATGTATTCAAGGACTCACAATTAACCAAAATCAGACCCCAGGGCATGTTTCACCCCATTCGCTTTTGGACATGCTTGTGTAGCTGCTAAACTGGGCGCCCCTCTTTCTCCCTCGGTGGGATGGCAAGGGTCAGGGCCGATCAGGGGTCAGGCAGCTGTTGTTCCTCCTCGCTCTCCGCAGCTGTCCCTGCGGAGAGGTGGAAATCTGAGCACGCCAAACATCCTCGGCCACCTGACGGGGCATCAACAGAAAAGAGAGTGGCAGTGGCTCAGGTCAAAATGTAGCATCTAAAGAAAAGAGCGTTAAAGAAATGTATTTTTCTCTTTCACTTTTCCTCATGTCTTCTTGCAGTACTTCATGCCTTGAGTTATAATACAATTCAGTTTGCGTTCAGGCGTATATTCTTTCATATGGTCAGTAAAATGATTCATTCTTGTACATGAAATACTACATCATCTACACGACACATGACCTTGCAGGGTTCTTAAATTATATATGGCTTACTTTTGTATTTTAGATTTGTTCAAACAGGTTAATCTGGTTGAAATCGAAATTATTGACAGGCGATCTGATGCAAACAGTTGCAGCATATTAAGTTGGAGACAGAAAAAGACAAACTGCTTGACTACTTGTCACCTAATGCATGCTTGTTCAGGCTTCACCCTGAATAGGAAAAAAAAAAAAACAGGCATATAAGATGAATGTTGCTCAACATACATTACATGCATACAAAACACTGTGACACCAACAGAAAGCACAAGTGAGCTCTAACCCTGAATCCTTTGCTCTTTCTCCACTCAGGCGCATTCCTCATCCCCTACCTGATCTTCCTGTTCACCTGCGGCGTTCCCGTCTTCTTCCTGGAGACGGCCCTGGGCCAGTACACCAGCGAGGGGGGCATCACCTGCTGGAGAAAAATCAGTCCCTTGTTTGAAGGTAGGTAGGACAGGTGTATCACCTCAGGGCAAAACCAACAAGGGATGCTGGCAAAGCATACAACATAAATGTTACGAAGCTGTAATTTAAAAACCAGAGTTCTCACTGAGGCAATAAAGATGGAATTCACTGCTTTTGCTAATATGTTTTCATTGTCTCTGTGTTATTATTTTTATTGATTATTAGTGATATGTGATGACATATACCAAAATGTCATTTCTGCAGGTCTTGGCTATGGTACCCAGGTGATAGTGACTCTGTTGAACTTCTACTACATCATTGTTCTGGCCTGGGGGATTTTCTACCTGTCTTTCTCCTTCTCCTGGGACCTGGCCTGGTCGTCCTGCAACAACACATGGAACACAGGTCACAAATACACTTCTAGATGCATCAGTTCCTCCAATGTTTTTGAAACGTTTAAGAGTTTCTACATTTTGCTCTTTTCCCTCCCCCCAGAAAACTGTGTGGAGTTCCAGCGGAGAAACACCTCGATCCAGGAAACAATCAACCCGAATGTCACCTCTCCTGTCATCGAGTTCTGGGAGTGAGTTTTTCAGACTGCCTAACCTCCTCTTGGTGATACTAAAATGACAACGATGTATCATCTCCGTGTTTTCGTCCTTGTCTCTGCAGGAGAAGAGCGCTGAGGATTTCCCCAGGCATCGACCACATGGGCTCTCTGAACTGGGACCTGGCCCTGTGTCTGTTCATCGCCTGGGCCATGTGCTACTTCTGCATCTGGAAGGGGGTTAAATCCACAGGAAAGGTGGGTGAGAGAGGAATTGTCCTAATCTGCACCTCTGTCATACCCTTTTTATGTGTTTATTTTGTTTTACCAAAGACAGCCGTGGGGCACATTAAGGGTGACATCTGGTATTTATTTCTTCTCTTTGGTGTGTTTGCATATTTAACATCCTTGTATATATATAGGTGGTCTACTTCACTGCGACCTTTCCCTATGTGATGCTGATTGTGCTGTTGATCAGAGGGCTCACCCTGCCTGGTGCTGGGATCGGCATCCAGTTCTACCTTTACCCAGACCTGGGACGACTGGCGGACCCACAGGTACCACCATGTCACACAAACACCTTCAAATGAAAGCCAGAATGCAGAGAATCTGTTGATTCATTGATGTCTGCTATATGAATCTATCATGGTGGTATTATTACCTTCAAGCATTTCACACAAAAACATCCATCACCATTACACAAAACCCCAAATTCCCAATGGGAGCCTTTAGAAGTTTTAGTGGTGTGGTCCCCGTGGGCGAGGGCAAACCAGGTGCAGGTATCCCATGGTTCTCTGCTGGGGAGCCTAGTTTCTGCTGGGTCCATCTGCAGGGACCGCGGGGATCAAATGCAGGGCCAGGACACCACTGAGACAGTAAACATGAGCTCCACCAGGACCCAGCCGCATACAGTCAGCTGTTTGTATCTCAGAAGGGAGAAGTTACTAGAAAATATCTGATGTTGCTGTCCGTCACAGATCCTGCACCCTCTTTATTTATGAAAGCTTGGTTTGTTAAGCAGTGCTGAGACAAACAAGACCAACAACAGACTTTTACCAGTTTAAACACTGCATGGCACGTTTGTGCATATACATGAACCTAAGTATGTGCACACTATGTTGGCTATAAATAAATTAGCATCACTTTAATTTCAGTGGCTTATTTTTCTTTTTTTATGTTTCTTTTGTGTAAGGTGTGGATGGATGCTGGCACCCAGATCTTCTTCTCCTATGCCATCTGTTTAGGGTCGCTTACTGCTCTGGGAAGCTACAACAAATACAACAATAACTGCTACAGGTATGCAAACAATGTATATGCACACTTGATTACATGTTCAAATACACAGGAGTATGTTTACATGGTCCAATATGAAAAAATGTCTAATTTTTAATCTAAAATCCTAATTGGTCCATGAGATGTAATTAAAAGCAGCCATCATCTTTATCATCATTAACATCAACCTCATCATCGGGTGTTATTTATGTGACCACCTGTGTGAATCTGAAGCTTAATGATGTCACTTCTCCTACATACAGTACATGTGTTGCATTACTATGAAGAATGTGCTGTCTGTTGCAGAGACTGCCTGGCGCTGTGCTTTCTGAACAGTGGCACCAGTTTTGTGGCAGGCTTTGCGATCTTCTCCGTCCTGGGTTTCATGGCTTTTGAACAGAATGTTCCCATCTCAGAAGTGGCTGAATCAGGTGAGGCTTGCGTCCACTACATGCAAGGTTTACAGAAAAAGGAATGCAACATGATCTGTTTATATTGTCCCCTGGCCATATGTCATTTTACTGGTCTCTGTAGGTCCTGGCCTGGCCTTCATAGCTTACCCCCGCGCTGTGAGCATGATGCCCTTCTCGCCTCTGTGGGCCGCCCTCTTCTTCATCATGATTGTTTTTCTGGGGCTCGACAGCCAGGTAGAGAGTCCCTCGCTACCTCAAGTTCATTAACACTCACACTGTTTTCCACAATGACACTGATTACTGACTTTGTCTTGAGAAAAAACAGACATTTTAGAATAATTTAAAACTCTCTTTCAGTTTTTGCAGTTTTTTGGCCCTCATTTTGCATTTGCAGTGTTTTTAGGTCTAAATTTCACTAAGTTGATGTTAACTGAGCCAGTAGGACAAGTCTTTCCTTCAGAGTTTCATTCATTTTTCTGTGCTCACCTCTCTCCCACCTCTTTTCTTCACATCTCCTGTCAGTTTGTGTGTGTCGAGAGCCTTGTGACGGCGGTAGTCGACATGTACCCTGCTGTGTTCCGACGTAAAAACCGCCGGGAGCTCTTCCTGTTAGCTGTTAGCCTCTTCTCCTTCTTCATGGGCCTCATCATGCTGATGGAGGTAGGGGTCATACTCTGGGACCACACACACACACACACACGCAAACTACACACACACAGATGCATGCACAGAGACAAAGCAGCAAGCACAAACTCAAGTTTCACTGCAGTATTTTTAAGATGACAATATTTTGCACAGTTAGTGTCTTAAAATGTAATTACGTCAGGTGTTTTCCCTCATTGTATTTTTCCTAACAGGGTCATTAACTATGTCCACTGAAGCTGAAACTAATGAAATTAGTTTCACACATACACTCAAATCAGGCTGTAGCTGGGGTTGGGGGTTGCACCTGGTGGTTTTGATGCTTTGTTCTGCTGAAATAAACTATTACGGAGTCCAACATAGTTGACATGGTTTCACCTCTGCACAGCTGGAAACATGAATGCTCTGCAGAGGTGTCAACAAGTCAAAGGTTTTATGCAGCATGTCTCAGGTAAGTCTCAAGTGTTGTTATGCAACACTAAAGTCACGCCTGAAGTCTCTAGTTTTGGGCTTCGGCATTTCAAGTCTCTTTTATAAACTATGTATAATGAATTAGTATTTTTTATACTACAATAGATGGCACAGATTATTAAAAAATACTATGCTTGAAATGCAATCTAGATTATATTTGTGCTAAAAATAACCACAAAAAGTAGTAGTCAATGCAAACAAGGTAATGTCTGGTGAATGTACACCACAATGCAGTTTGGTGCTTTTCCTCGTTGGCACATGAAATGATTCCCTGACACATGATGTGAAACATGATGTACTCCACCCATGCTTTACTTTATCAACTTCCCCTGACAGTGTCTCCAGTTAGACTGCGGCAGCAACACATGAATATAGACACCTCAGACACTTCAGTTTACACTGGATATATATCAAGTTGTTTTCAGAAGTCAGAAAAATTGTGACTTGAGATAAGTCACGTTTAAGTCCCATAACTATATGCCTTTTTGTAGTATGTGCACATAAACAAAGGAGTTCAGTTTATTTCCTCTTTATAATTCTCAATTTCCCTATGGTGTGTGTGTGTGTGAGAGAGAGCATAAATTGTACCATGTTTCAATTTACTTCATTAAGTTATTTAATTAACTGCCAACCTGTTTTGTGTGAAAACCAATGGATTAAATGTAGCAGGTTAATTATCCTAGTAGAAGTATGACTCAATGCTTTATATCTCTCTCTTTGTAGGGGGGCATGTATGTCTTCCAGCTTTTTGATTACTATGCAGCCAGTGGCATGTGTCTTCTCTTCATGTCCATCTTTGAGACTGTCTGCATTGCGTGGGTCTATGGTAAGCTGTCCTCAAACATAAAAGACTTTCCACTCATTGGTGATGATGATGGAGAAATGTATCCCTACTATTTGTTTTAATCATGAATAAAGTATTTATCCTAATCACGGGCAGACATTCCTATTCAGCTACAATTTTCAAGGCGCAGTGTGGAGAGAAATGTCTTTACTGTGTTTTTCCAGGTGCAGATCGCTTTTATGACAACATTGAGGACATGATTGGCTACCGCCCAGGACCTTACATCAAGTACTGTTGGTTGTTCTTCACCCCAGCCACGTGCATCGTGAGTATCAATAAACTAATTAAGTAGCATCAAGACTTTCCAAGAATGACAAAGGCTGACAGCCACCAAGGCCGTCTCTCCTCTCGCAGAAATCAAAAGAAATGCCAATAATAATTTTCGCCTACTTGTCTCTCCAGGGTACCTTTGCCTTCTCCCTCATCAAATACACTCCTCTAAAGTACAACAATGAGTACGTGTACCCGTGGTGGGGCTATGTCATTGGCTGGCTGCTCGCTATCTCCTCCATGGTCTGCATCCCGCTTTGGATGGTGTACAAGATTAGCACCACCGAGGGGACACTCAGAGAGGTATACCTGTCCTTGACTGTAACGTACCCCATTGTGTAATTTATTCAATAAAAGATGGTCATGGCTGGAGCCCATTAACACTGGTTTATCTTCCCACAGCGCTTCCAGCTGCTCATCACACCATCTGACAGCTTACCCAAAACCAAGAGGGAGCAGGAGAGGTTACTGGCCATCTTTGCTCCTGAGGGAGATGCCACCGTGACTAGAAATGGCTATTCTCCTGTCTCAGAGAGAGACTCCACCTTATGAGGCCCCAGCGGTGATGTGAATGGGAAAGACATGTGGGTTTTGGGTCCATCCTTGACTTGACTTGCGCCACACTCGCCTCCATCCCAAAGATCATAGCAGGGAAAGATACAATAAAGTGTCACGTCATCTACTTTAATACATAACAGATATGCAGGACTCAGGAGATAATAGGCCTACAGTGTGCTGGGTTTGGCAGCGCCTGTAAATTTCAGGGATGGCAGTAATGTGATAACAGAAGGATAAAGAAAAAGAAATTAAAAAGTCATTTATTGTTTGTCATTTACTGCATTACTTAGAGGTTTTAGAGGGGACAAGGGCATTTTTTTCAGGGACAAAAGTCATTTACTCTACTCAAACTGAAATCTATTAATACACTGGCATATATTGTTCAGCTCTGCATTTCACAGATGTTGTAAATGAACTAATTCAAGGTCAGCTGAAATTCATGAGTCAGCCTTGTTCTGAGAAAATGTTACAATTTTATAATAGAAGTTAATGGCATTTCCATCTCATTCAAGGGTGGTAACTGTAGAGAGGGACACAGAAGTTTAAAAATAAATGTTTTAGATTGCATAGTAAGGATGTATTTGTGCAAATGTAACACTAAGACAGCTAAATCAGTTATAGAACAGGTTAACCATTTGTTACCACTGAAAAGTGGGCTACATGTAAGTTGCTTTTTGAAGTGTCCTTGTGTATCTGACATCACGTCATGCCATGTTTGTATCATATATTGTATTATCATAGCTGATTGGAGAAATTTTCCTTTTTGTATTTACAAGAATTGAAATAAAATGTTACACATGTTTCACATGAATAGACTGTGTAATGAAAGGATATAATGTGAAAATTAAATACTGTAGCACTGCAATAGCTGTAGGACTAACATGACATATACAATGTAGTTTCATATTTTGTACTGTAACATAATATGACTGTATAAAGAAATGTGAATCTTGTAAGTATGTTTTTAAATAAACATGCAAAATTTCATGTTGTCTTCAAGCATCTTACCAGTGCTATGCAGTGCTGTATTAGTGTAACTCTATCTCTCTGGAGGGAACTGTAGAAGTGTAGGACCATATTAGGGAGTAAAAGTCTGGATATCTCAAATCTTACCATTATTTTTTAATCTATCTCTCACAACTCCCTCGAATTAAGTTTTGCTTTACACATTCATTTGTGATTATGATAGAGCACAGCAGGTGTTGACTTTGCAAAACCTTAGTTTGCATAATATTCTTCAGCAAAATGCAGGATATATGTATTTTACTGTTTCACAATAGAAGAGAATGTATAATTTCTGATTAGGAAAATCAGGTTAGATCATGGGACAGTTATGGAAATAAACTAGGTCCACTGACAAATTCTTTATTAAATGAGACTGATGAGAAATGAGAAATGCTTAGAGGTATTTTACCCCCTGTACTACATGCTGACCTCACACAGTATGTTAAAA
Organism: Macquaria australasica; assembly: GCA_005408345.1. Lineage (NCBI taxonomy): Eukaryota > Metazoa > Chordata > Actinopteri > Centrarchiformes > Percichthyidae > Macquaria > Macquaria australasica. The sequence goes on from SEMN01000011.1 coordinate 2,473,948, forward strand.
ATGTCAAATGATATAATGCCCCTTGCTGGACAAAGAGGTGTGCAGTTGGTGTAGACTGTTTTTTTAGAGGGGTACAGTTTCTTAGACATCAAGCGGGCTGTGCAGTCACAATGATGGAGCATTTTTGGACCATTTTTCTAGAATAGTTTCACCTCTGGGTGTCGTGCTTCTCCTGTTCCGTCGCCGAGCTGGTGATTGGCTAAAACAGCGGCGTCACTCTCTGCGTGCCTCTGTGACGCCCCACACTTTCCCACCATGCAGCGGGTGATGTCCGAGGAAAGATGGCGGAAGGAGGAGCGGCTGATCTGGATACCCAGAGAGGAGAGGTCGCGGCACTGCTGAAAACGCAGCTAAGAAAGGGGGACACTTGGTAAGACTCGAGCTGAAGGCTTTTCAGAGACGCGGCGTGGCCGTCAGCTGGCTCCGCCGAGGCTGTCAACGCCGCGAGGGAGAAGAAAGCCGAGGTGACGGGCCGTGTTGACAGTTAGCTAGCGGTGCTCGGGCTAACGCCAGCTATTTAACTGTCAACGAAGAACGATAGACCCTGCGTGTCTTTTACATTAAATGTTGGATCCTGGCGATTATGTCCTCTACTTCCAAATGACCGTGTCGCTTTATTTATTTATTTTATCTGATGACATGATCTCGGCGAGGCTACATTTCGTTTGGCTGATCTAGTTAGCAGGCTAACAGCTAAAACGGCTAGCCCACCGAAGCTCCGAGTATGTTGGCCAGTCGGCGGGTTCGTCCGTCGGCTTCGGCGGGGCGGAGTCGGAAAAGAAGCACCTGTCAAAATCACAGAGCCAGCTGGCCGGGCGTGCAGCAACCTGAACTCAAGTCGGCGTCAACGGCGCTACTGTCACAGCTGTCAGTCTGTGTTATATTTGCCTCTCTGTTCGCAGTACTGACGGCAAGGTAGCCCTCACCTGCCGCGGTATTTCTGTTATCACCTTTTAACGTGGAAAAGGGAATACAAAAGCTTTAGTTTACACCTCAAAGCGTGCTGCACGACCCTTGAGCCTAGACTGATTTGCAGCGTCCCGTTTTGCTTCATCACACCTGAAGTAATACTGCTTGCCCTCTCTGCAGGTACCTGGTGGACAGTCGGTGGTTCAAACAGTGGAAGAAATATGTGGGGTATGACAGTTGGGACAAATACCAGATGGGTGACCAGAACGTCTACCCAGGACCAGTTGATAACTCTGGTCTTCTCAGAGGTAAGACTGATGATGCTTTGCCTCCGTATACCTTAAATCACCATTAGGAATATATTGGTAATACTGTGTGGCCTTATGTTACACCACGGACCCTATAGCTTCTATCATTCTGGAAGTAGTAACAAAGAGTTCAGAGGAAAAGGGAACAAAAACAACATTGTTGACTGACTCCATAGACTAGCCTTTTTTTGGGGGCTTTTCATAGAAAGCTCTCCAGCATACCTTTTTTCTTTGTGTGTTTTGTGTCGTGTGAGACAGTCAGTGAAGTGCCACTGGTGTGCTTTCTCTCCCTCTGTCTGCCTGCTTGTTTCTCATCCTTTCTCCCATCCTCTCTCCTCCTCTAGATGGGGACGTGCTGGCCATCAAGGAGCACCTCATCGATGAGCTTGACTACATCTTGGTCCCGACAGAGGGCTGGAATAAGCTCGTCAGCTGGTATGGATTGACAGACGGTCAGGAGCCAATTGCACGCAAGGTAAGTGTTCAATTATGAGCAAAAGACTAATATGAATGGATGTGATGGGTGGAGAGTGTTCTGCTCACTGCATTATGTAACTCCAGCAAAGGTGGTTTTCTCTGATGCATTGTGATGGTTGTGTTCAGTAGCTTATGGTGTTGGGTTGAAAGGGAGAAATGGGCGCCAATACGGCCATTTGAGATCAGGATATCAGGAGTGGAGCACAATTATAATAGAAACTTGATTTCTGGAACAGTGTTACTCAACATAAAATAGTAAAAGACAGCCAAATGATATTGGAGAACTATAGTTCTTCCCGATCATGTTGTTATGGCTCCGCTGCTGCTCATTATACATTATTAACAGAAAGAATAGCAAAGAACAGCTTGGCACAACATTTAGTTTGGAATGGAGTTTGTGTGTAACCATAAGAAATGCTGTAGCATGTATTTATTGGTTGACTTGATTGGCCGGTTAGATGTACAAAGGTACACTGTGCACAGGAGCTGGAAACAAATAAAGATAAAAGGAAAAGGAAGTATGAAAAGGAAGCAACAATGACTGTGTTTTTCATTCATTTCCTTCAACTTTTCATTCATTTCTGTCATGAACTGCAAATATTTATTTTAGGGTTAATAAGTACTTTTACGCACATTTTGGTAGAGTGGCACAAACCACTGATTGGCTGTATGTCTGGTTACAGTTGATTAGTCAGTGGAATACTTCATGATGGCGGCTACAACTTAACAGGACCTGCAGTATCAAATCCCCGCTTTCAAATCTCGCTTGTCATGGCATCATGGCTGCTAGAAGAGGTTCCTCTATCATTCTGTCTCTCGTTCTTTCTCCCCCCTTCTATTGACCCTCCCATTTTGCCATGTATGTCGTGGGATGTATCGGGTGGCCGCAGGGTTTCTATTTTCAGGCAACGTTCTGGATGACTGAAAAGCTACATGGAGCGATCTGCGAGACACAACATGCAGGAGGTTCATTATTAGTTTTCCTCTTTTTTAAAAAAAAAAGACCCTTTTGTTTCTTTTGTGGGGTTGTCATCCTGAGGTGCGGGGGGAACACAAGCGTTAAAAAAAGGATGTAGGAGGATTATAGCCACGGGTTTGGCACTATGTTTCCTTCCGTTGTCCTCTTGTGGTCTGATTGCCAACACCGGCGGAGTGTTCCTGCGCGTCCTTGTTTTTTGAAGTGGAGGAATGCCGGCCGAGGTCACACTGAGAGAGGCAGCATGAAAGCTTCTGAGAGGAGTGCGAGAGGCCTAACCAGTATAGGAGGAGGGGTGGGGTAAATGCTTTTGGCTCGGCTCTGATTGAGAAAAAGAGTTTGGTGATGAGTTGGGCTTTTGCTCCGAGTTTACAAACACATAGGTGTTGTGCTGTGGGGTAGGCTGGGCCCACCGTGGTATTGGGGTATGGGTAATAGGGGAGGGGTGGGGGTGAGAATCTGAGCTGTGTGTGAGGGAAGTTGGTTGTGTGTGTGTGTGTGTGTGTGTGTGTGTGTGTGTGTGTGTGTGTTGGAGGGGCTCAGCGGTGAAATAAATAGGCTGGGACCCCTCAGCTGTTTCCACGAGGTGCTGCTAATTTAGGCACTTCTCTCTGACTCTGCTCCTATCAGGACACCAGATGAGTGGCAACCAGGCCAGCAGACTGTACTTTGTTCTCCATGAGACACACAAGCTAGTACAACCCCAGATTTACCCGACACTTTTTATCGCGTAAGACCGCAAATAAATAATTAGAACGAGCTAATGGAAGAGGTGTACATGATGGGCTGGTGCGATAGCAAGCTTACCCTTTCTTTTTCAGAGAATAACCAGCTGATGGCTGGTGTTCCATGTTTGGTTGACTTATGTTGCTAACTGTAAGAGTCCATGTTTGTATCATGATGAGCAGGAGGCTGTATTTTGATCTGACATAGTGACAGCAGAGATTTATCTTTGGGTTTGACCACATCAGGTCTTGTGTTTTGGCTTAACATGCACCTGTTGCTACATAATGTTTTCAAGTTCCACGCTTTTAATTGGTGCAGTAGGCTAATGTAGTCCAGATATGACACACAGTTGAATATATTTGGAAATATACTGAGGGGTACGAGTATATTATGCCGGTCTCTTTCTCATTAGAGCCACTTTTGCATAGTAAGAATGTAATTTGCTTAATACTTTATGTACCTTAAGTACATATAGTATTTGATATTGACGTCTGCATATGTGCAATATATTTGTATTTGATTAATCATGGAGTCAGTATTAGCTTATGTGGACAGATAATCATTTCCCTGTGTTATTTTCCAGGTGGTGGAACAGGGTATGTTTGTGAAGCACTGCAAGGTGGAGGTGTACCTGACGGAGCTGAAGCTCTGTGAAGACAGCAACATGGACAATGTGATCACCAGACGCTTCAGTAAAGCTGACACAATAGGTAGGCCTGATTCACTCTGGAGTTACTGCCTTATTCACACTGCTGGTCATATTTAAGTCTGCAAGGAGTTCAGTTTATTTGCTTTTTTATTTATCCTTTATTTAACCAGAAAGCTCCCACTGAGATACAATATTTCTTCTGCCAGGGAGTCCTGGACAAGATGAGCAGCAAAGAAAAAAATAACAATTCAAAGGTTTCATATAAAAGTTCAAACAGGGACAGATAACATCACAAAAACTTTTAATTTGCCCTTTTGTTTTGATGAAGGCAGCTTTGACGTTTCGACACACAAAGAAAATCTTACCCTGTTAATGATGCTGGGTCTTGACTAAAATGTTCACAAAACTGTGAATCTTTTAAAACATGAATCGAAACATTAATTAACAACAGCTATCATGATCTTGTTCAAGAAGCACAGACAATGTGTAGACTCAAACATGCTCAGACACACTCTGTCTCTCTAAAAAGTAATAATTATACGCAATCGTCATGTTATTTTTGAGTAATTGCGTAATTTCCAAACAAGTGTGGATTGTTAGTGATGAAAGATCTTACTTTCCATTACTTGTTATTTTAGTCTTCACCACTAATAACCCTTCACACTAATAAGAAGTTATTTAATAGTAATAAATCAAAGACAAGATAGCTTTCAAAATCCAAACATTCTCTTCAGTGCCTCCATGAATGAAACCACATTTCATTATGTTGCCGTCTGTCAACCATGTGCCATCACGCGCCGAAGTTAGACGGGTTGCAAACATAATATTAGATGACTTCACTGATTAGTTCCTCCTTTTGTGGTTGAATAATTGTCTTTAGGGAAACTCCTGGCGTTTTCTGTTTGTAGCCATATAATGTGAACCACTGCCTTTTTCCTTTATCTGATGAAACTCACGCTTTGCTGCAGACATGATAGAGAAAGACATGAGGAAGCTGTTCAGCATCCCTGATGAGAAGGAGACCAGGCTGTGGAACCGGTACATGAGCAACACCTTTGAGCCCCTCAACAAACCTGACAGCACCATTCAAGACGCCGGCCTCTACCAAGGACAGGTAGGTGCTTTTCTAGTTTAATCTCAAATCGTCAGTGTGCGAACGGTCTGAACGGTTATTTTCCTGGAGTCAGCCAAAAAAAAAAAAAATGTATTTGACAAAATCGAGACAGAGCTGTCCAAATATGGCTTGCTATGTAGACAGTTATTATTCTTGAGCTCAGGGAAATATGCTCTAGTTTCAATCACCCTTATCATCAGATCGCTTTTCCTTATTTGTGCTGTCTGCCAGTCAGCCCTTTTACGCCATACGTTTTACGTGGGGCTTCTTCTGTCTGAATCTGTATCCAACAGGTTATCATGACCTGCAGAGGGCAGTCTAACTAATCTCAGGGTCAGTGCGTTTTAGCAGGCACAAAATTGATTTGAAAATCAGTTGAATAAATTTATTTTTTGTGCTCAATTCTTTATAATGGACCATGAAATCATTTAAACGCTGCTGGTGGCACTGTGACGAATTTCGTCTTTGTGTTTCTGTTGACGTTTGAGTCTCTTTAGGTGGCGCTCTTCTGTTTTTCTCTTCATCGCTGCTCCTACTATCTACCCAGTTTCTCTTCAGGGTAAACACTTAACATAAACAATATGTGAGGCACTGAAAAATCTCCACACATGGTGGTTAGAGCAACAAAATTAAAATCTATGGTGATGGAGAACAGCAAAGCAGAAACACACTGAAAATAATAAACAGTAGATTATTTAAATCATCCCCTGAGTTATGTTAACACAAAGCAGTAAGACCATCCTGTAACAAGATGGTTACAGCTTTGAAACCCACAATATCTGTTTGTTAGCTGCCCACCTGTCCACCTGGCAGCAGTCGACTACGGTCTCTATACAAGCCTAGTTTAATTCAAGACACCTAGCCACAATGAGCCAGCAGGCTTCAGTTCGCAGGGTCTGTCCCATTCACCAGCAGCTGCTCCTCACTAAGTGGAACAGCGGATAGGATCCATCTAGCTCCCTGTCTTTCCCCATTACAAATACAGTTACAGTTATGTGAAGGAAGCAAATATTCTAGCAGTAACAGGTCGTTGGTTCTACTAGTAGCTTTTAAGAAGTCAACGGCAGAGCTTCACAGCATGTGGAAAGCCAAAACACATCTGTTCCTTTGTGTTTATTTAATAAGTGTCTTGATTTCATGTCAAAAATGTATTTTTTTACCTCTGAAGTTTCAGAGTATAATCTGATATTTTGGTCAAAACTGAATAAGCCATTAATTGTAGTTCTTTTTAACTACTCTGCATTAAAAAAAAACAAGATAAATGCAACAAACTTTTTGCTCAGAGTGCAGATGACATGCAAACACTTAAAACGTTTGGTGTCTTTGAACTAGCGGAAGCAGATGGAGCCCTGTTTTCTTTCTGCCGTCTCCCACAGGTTCTCGTAATAGAGCAGAAGAGTGAGGATGGCACATGGCCCCGAGGCTCAACGGCACCCAAGTGAGTGAACGGCACATCACCTGGCTCATGTTGCTCTGTTGACTAAAGGAAAAAGTTACAGCAGGAATAGAAAGCAATTTCCACGCTGTATCTAAACACTACTGTTGATTTAGCAAACGATTACACACAGGCAGTGTATTATTGAATTTACTTGGTCAGATGTGACACAGCACGAGAATCCTGCCTGAAACACCTTTCAAATGCCTCCTCTTCGTAAATTGACAAATTTCATTATGTAACCCTTTAAAAAGTTTCCCTGCTACGTCACTACGGCACCTCATCATCTTCAGAAATGTCCTCTCTGTGACTTTGCCTCAGACTTTCTCTTTTGCTTGACCTTTTGTTGCCGACATATCCCTCTCTTTACTTTAATTCATCTCAGTTTTATTTAATTGACACTTGCACACCTTTCTGGAAGAGCGCCTTTTTTTTTTCTCCACTCTAACTCATGATCTATTCTTTATCTTTTGAAGGTCATCTGGCGCTTCCAATCTCTCTGCTTTGCCAAAGATCTCGCCTTCATCTCTCACAAACAATCATAACAGCAGCTTCAACAGCAGGAAGTAAGGCTTAGTAGTGGGTTGACTAGATGAGGGGTGGGTTTGGATGCCAACAGCCAGAGATGGAGTCTGGAGTATTTGCTCAGCACAAACCTTCACATTAAACTCGCTGGAATTTCAGATCACATTGGCTCATCAAGTGGCAGTGGGCTAAAAGAAAGTCTGCAGAAATTCTTGCAGAAATTAACTGACTTCAGTTTGATCTATTTGAACTTTTTCTCACATCTGTTTTGCTCAATTTACACTCATTCCTAATTCAGTCATACTAAATGAAGCAGCAAACAGTATCCCAGTATGACGTTTGTCGGACTGTGTTTTGTACAGGTCTATCTCTGGCTGTTATTTGGGGCTATCTCGTGATGATGCGGTTTCAGCTGTAAGAGCTGACAGCAGGGAGGGGGAAGGGGCTTACGAGGGATTGATCTCTTTGGCATTTTCTTCAGCGACAGCAGTGCTCTCTAGAAATGGCCCGCCAGTGCCTCTGGGTGCCTTACTCAGCATTTAATTATGTTAGTTGATAGTTTGCATCTGATTTTCTACCTTACCGATTAATAGCTCTGGCTAGAGCTGCATGATTATGGTTAATGTGATCATTGTTTTATTCATTAATGTGCACTACAAGGTCTTTATTTCACCCTTGCTGTTTTACTCTTGTATAACACTCAATCAAATAATGAAATATCAGCCAAGTATTTCAGGCACAGCTACAAGCCTGAGACTTGGTACAGAACGTTTGTTATCTGATTTAACACCAAATAATATGATCTACTTTAATGAGCTGACTTGTTTTCATATTCAAATTTAGGATTAGATAAGTCTGATCCCGCATCTCCTTCTTCAGCCATGTTCAGACCGACTTTAGCCAGTCCGGCAAAAAACCTAAACCTGGTTCAACGCGATATCCTCTGACAAGGTGCCGTGGTGGCCAATCAAATAAGTGCAAGTTCTACTGTGTTTTCACACAGGGCAGTTGACGGTCTAAATGCAGCCTTACTCTTATCATGTATGTAAGTACAACTTTCGAGTGATAAAATATCAGCACTATGCTGCATTTGGGGCGCATGTACAAGCCCGCGATGGACTGAATCTTTGCAACTTGTTGGTTATCTTTAAAACCAACATGCCTCCAAATAAAATAAAAGAATCCCTTTTGTTAGTAATCTAAAATATTTTCAGATCCTTTGGTTTCTACTGCGATAATTTCCAAAGATTGCTCTGTGTAAGATTTGAGACTACCCACATCTCCATATTTACTCTCATTTTGGTTTCATAATGCACGTTGTCATCGGTTGTTAACCTTTCCAACGCTGGGCTCCCTGAGTCATTCTGGTATTTAACAGCGCCCCTGCATGTAACGGAAGTTGAAATACCACATCAGGAGTTTCAGAGGTGTCACATAATTAGCTAAACAAATAAAGTATGTTATTGTTAATCATTCAAAAAGAAAATCACAGTGTATGCTTAATCATGCAGCTCCAGTCCTAGTCTACATTTTCTGAAGCTTTAGTGTTCTTTACTGTGTTAACACAAGAGGCAGGGGTGACGCAAGCGACAGAAACATCTCAAATGTCAGTCAGTCAGTCTGGATTTCTTGCTATGCCAAAACGTATCACAGCTCACTTTCTTTTTCAACTTTCAGTTTCTGTTTTCTGAAAATGTGGTTTGCTGCTAAAGCAGTGGGGGACCCAGAAGCTCTGTGAGCCCTCTGCTAGGGAGCACCGCTCGACTGTGGGTGGAGCTTTCTCAGTAGACTTTACTGTCCCCTCCTTCCACCTTTTTATGAGTGTGATTTACTGCATGTCAGAGTGTATCTGTGTGTGCGTATGTCTTAGATATAGACACCCTGCATTGCATTTTTTTTTGTTACTGTTGGAATGCAGAAATAATAGCCACCAGCTTAGCCACCCTGGACAAATCAATATTGACAAAGAGGGAAGGTGTTGAAGTGAACTGAGCCTGAAAATCTCTCCCAATTATTTTTCAGTACACTATACTACTGCCTTGTACTGTTCTTACATCTGTACAGTTGGGAGTATAGTTACTCGGCTCTGCTTTATATTGTTTGATAGCAGTGGCATCTTCTTTCTGCACAGTTTTGGGGGACTGGAATGCACAGAGTGGGTGACTTGGGGAAATTGGATCTTCACTCCCAGCAGCTCTCCTGTCCCCGATTCAGTGTAGTGCCAGCACTGTCGTTTTCTCTGAATTATGCATGGGGCCTCTTCTTTTTTTTTTTTCTTCATATGAAGTGTTCCCGCATTACATAACTTGTATTTTTGATTTTGCGGTTTTTGGCCTGGTCGGTTTAGCCTCAGAAGCGATGCTCTGTAACAGCAGTGTCACTGTCCTACTAGGCGGTGTCCCCTTATTCTGGCAGGCAGTCTCTCTCTCTCTCTCTGTCTCTTGGTCTCTTTACACACATCTCTCTCTCTCTCTCTCTCTCTCTCTCTCTCTCTCTCTCTCGGTCTCTTTACATCTCTCTTTCTCTCTCTGTCTCTTGGTCTCTTTACACCTCTCTCTCTTTCTCTCTCTCTCTCTCTCTGTCTCTGTCTCTGTCTCTTGGTCTCTTTACACCTCTCTGTCTCTGTCTCTTGGTCTCTTTACACCTCTCTGTCTCTCTCTCTCTGTCTCTTGGTCTCTTTATGCCTCTCTCTCTCTCTCTCTCTCTGTCTGTCTCTCTCTCTGTCTCTTGGTCTCTCTACCTCTCCTCTCCCCTGAGCTCATTGCGATGCACGCGTTCTGCAGTCTAAGTGACCTTCAGAATACATTTCATCTGCTCCTGCTCCTCTCGTCGCCTGCCTCCACACGCACACACCGGCCACTGCGATGAAACCAGCCCCTTTCTTCAGGTTTTAGTTTATTTATTGAGACCCTCCCCTTTTAAAAGCCCTCATGCTAAGACAGCCACGGCATATTAAAGAGGATGAAAGAGGGAGTGTCACAGTGTGTGTTTGCGGGGTGCTAACAGTGTCATAGGGTGCAATTTAACTGGGAGAGGGGGGGTGGGAGCGAGAATTTGTGTGTTAGTATGTCGAGAGAGAACGCAACGTAATGTGTGCACGAGTGTAAGAAAAGGGGATAAACGGTGTGTCGGCATGAGTGAATGTGTTAATGTGTGTGTATATCTGTGTTAGAGAGAGCGGGGGGGCAGAGAGATACTAAGAGAGAATCAGGCCTGTGAATACTGCAGCCTCAGCTGGATGCAGTGGATCAGCTGCTCCCTCCATCCCCATCTCATTTCTCTTCTGCCAACCCCCCCACCCCTTTACTGTCCGCCCCTCCCCCTATTCTCTCTGCCTCTCTCTCTCTCCCTCTCTCTCCCTCTTTCTCTCTCTCTCTCTCTCTCTCTGTGCACCTCTAGCTTCGGTAGCAGTAGTCTTGAGCATCCTTGCTGCTGCTGATGCTGCTATAAATATCTGCTGGTAGCCATAGAGCGGCAGAGAGCAGCAGGCAGCCCAGAGGGAGGAGCAGAAGACCAGAGGACAGGACAGGACAGGACAGGGGGAAGGGATCTGAGGCAGAGAGGATAACAAGATGACAGGCGGTCGAGCTCGAAAAAGAAGAAGGGGGGAGAAGAGAAGAGGGGAGCTTCTTAGTTAGCTCTAAGGAAGAGTGTGTGTTTTTGTGTGTTTATGCGTTCTGTGGTTTGGTTATTGGCCTGTGCTGGACTTGGAAGTCAAATTTAGGCCTAAACTTGGTTCGGACTATATCCAAACTGCTGCTGGAGCTGCACTGAGTTGAGCTGAGTTAACATTCGGACTCAACAGTGGAGACTAGAGCTGGACTTTCCTTCCCGGCCTCTACAAACCAGGCTTTGCATGCGCCGGACCCGAGCCGAACCCCATCCGAACCCCCTCCAGGCTGCTGGTCGTCCAGTTTCATGTGGACATGCGGGCCGGCGCGGGCCGGGGCGGGGCTGAGATGTCATGCTCCTGTGTTGCTGGTGGTGCCTGAGACCTGAGGCGGTGGAGCTGGACAGCAGGAGGGTGGACCACCGCGTGCTGAACTGCGAGGCCACTGCCTCCACCGCCATCACAGCTGTTTCCCTTGACCAGTGGGAGCCAGAAACGACCAACACTGCCTTGCAGCCCTCCCAGAGGTCTGCTGATTGCTGCAGTTGGGGAGGCCTAGCTTTAAGCTCTCTCTGATTGTCTAGGAAGCCTGAGAGAGTCTTTTTGGGGGGGGTTCATAGTTTTGGATTGTAGTTTGGTTTTTTGGTTGAAGAGGAAATAGTGGAAGCTGTATGTTTGCCTGGTGGTATTTTTTATATACTGTTGAGTGTCTTAACAACTTTATCTTGATGAAAACAGTATATACCTGGTTAACTTAACATAGATGTAGCTGTATTACATTTATGTGTACAATAGGATGTTCATAACCTTTTCTTTGCTTGTAGTAGTTTGCCAAACCCTATCCAACCCTATATAACCTGCCCATGTGTGCTTTTGTATGTTTATTGCACAGTGTGAAGAATTCGAGCTATAGTCTGCCGTCCTACCACCCCTACAGCAACAGCTATGACTACTCAGACCAGAGCAGGCAGAGTGAGCGCTCAGGCCTCTGTGGACTCTCCAACCTAGGCAACACCTGCTTCATGAACTCTGCAGTGCAGGTAACAGCAGCATACCTTCAGGGAGCTCTGCACAGTTGAGGAAAGTATGGAAAGTTATTCTGATTCTTTCCAAGCCTTCATAGAGTCTAGAAGAATTTTGAAAAGTGCTTCAGAAGTGTGTATGACTGCACTTTGTACTTATAGACCCAAATGTAGATGTGTTTGAGCTCCGTGATTTATGCCTGGAGAGACAAATCTTCAGGCACAGACCAAGATGCTACACACACAAAAAAACTAATTATAGGATATATGCCAAGGAGTATTGAAGCTGTTCTGAAGACACATGGTGGCCAAACACCATTTGTTTAATTTGTCACCAATCTCTATATGTACACAGGTATTTAAAAGAAAAGAAAAGACCGTGATGGCATGGAAGTTGTGAAGATCCTAAATCCGTCCTCTGCTGATTATTGTCCTCTCCTGCTTTTTGCGCCCCCCCTCAGTGTTTAAGCAATATCCCTCCACTGACGGAGTACTTCCTCAAAGACAAGTACATGGACGAGCTGAACGAGGACAACCCGCTGGGCATGAAGGGGGAGATTGCCAGAGCCTACGCCGAGCTTATCAAGCAGCTGTGGTCGGGCAAATACAGCTACATCACCCCAAGGCCTTTCAAGGTGACGTCCAGGAAAACTTTCAGTAGGAAAGATTATAAAGTTCTCCTTGTGTGTTTGGTTCACGACCAGAATAGTGTATTGTTTGTACATTTTTGGAAGGGAGGGTCTGTAAAAGCGCTATCATTGTGTCAGACAGTTATCTTTTAAAGGCAGTTGGAGCAGAAAGCAAAAATATGTCTTTGGAATATAAACCATACTATCATTAGTAGATATAAACACACAAGTAGGAAAGGAGCAGACCAGGAATGGCCCAACATACCAGTGTATAAGCCTGCTGAGTGAAGGGTGTTAAAGTGCAGGTATCACCAGTTGTAATCATCAAATATCTTAAAGTTTCTAACAGTTTTAAAGTTGCCCTGTTAATATCAGTAGTTGGGTGCAGGCTTGCATGGAACTGTGGGGGCTGAATCGATAAGTTAGATGAAGTCTAAAAAGACACTAAAACTGATGGACCAAGACAGCACCTGTGTATGTTAACATTTTGTGAGAATTGACTAATTTAATTTTATCGATTTCTAGCATTGGGCAGAAAGTAACCTAGTTTTTCTCTTTTTCCTTCTGTCTTTGTGCCTCTCCTCGTGTCGTTCTGGTCACGTGTTTTCCGTCCTCCAGACCCAGGTGGGCCGCTTCGCCCCACAGTTCTCGGGCTACCAGCAGCAGGACTCTCATGAGCTGCTGGCCTTTCTCCTGGACGGCCTTCACGAGGACTTGAACCGCATCAGGAAGAAGCCGTACATCCAGCTCAAGGACGCTAACGGCAGGCCGGATAAGGTGAGATAGGAGGAGATGAGATGATAATAATGGCTAAGATAAAAATGTGCTAAACTGTCTCCAGATCTTAAAGTGTATGTAGCCAAACATATTAAAAATGATGAAAGAAAAGTGCTCTGTCCCTATAAAATATGACTAAATATGTCTTTTCACATTTTATGAGTCATGTATTTGCTTATTTATTAATAGATTGTTCAAACAATCAGTTATTCTGTGCTAGAGAATGTCCTTCTCAATAAGCACCGTCTCATTTTTCAAAATGTTTTATTTAGATTTATTTTTCACATTTTAAGATTTTTGTAAAGCCTTTTGTAATTGCTTGTGTGTGCGCCACTGTTTATCTCAGGTGGTGGCGGAGGAGGCGTGGGAGAACCACATCAAGAGAAACGACTCCATCATTGTGGACATCTTCCACGGCCTTTTCAAGTCCACGCTGGTGTGTCCTGTGTGCGCCAAGGTCTCTGTGACCTTTGATCCTTTCTGCTACTTGACTCTTCCCCTTCCCATGAAGAAGGAGCGGACCCTGGAGGTCTATTTGGTCAGACTGGACCCTCTGGCCAAACCCACACAGGTAACACGCGCTGCCTGGGAAAAGCACCCTGGCGTTGTGATTTCACGTGACGGCAGTAGTTGACCGTGATGTGTTTTCCGTTTCAGTACAAGCTGACCGTGCCGAAGGTGGGCTACATCTCTGACCTGTGTACCTCCCTCTCCAACCTGTCTGGGGTGCCTGCTGAGAAGGTATAAACATCACAGTTCACAGCTCTGCTCTGAGCACTAACCCTGCTCTCTTATTAGCCATCACGCTATAATGCTGACATCTCCTTACACAGCACAGACCAAAATAGTTCCTTTTAAACTGTCCCTGCTCACCCAGCTTCAGCAGCTAGTGGGAGAAAATGTTTATATCCTTTTAGATGAAGGAAAAAATAAGGAGGTGAATAAAAATGCCAAAGAAGAGAGGAAAATAAATATAGAAGGTGCAAATGAAACAGCATTCCACCCAACATAGACCAGTTAATTAAGTTTTAAAAAGTTTTTCTCCTGCATACTGAATTATACTATCCAAAATCTTTACTCTGCTATACCAGTGTACTAAATAGCCTTAGTAATGGGTTCATATATCAGCCTACATTTCCAAGAGACTTCTAACTACTTTTTCTCTTGACTTTTCTTTGATCTCCAAGATGATTGTAACTGACATCTACAACCACCGTTTCCACCGGATCTTCGCAACCAACGAGAACCTCAGCAGCATCATGGAGAGAGATGATATCTACGTGTGAGTGTGGAGCTTGGCTGACAGGCATACTCTGTTATCTAAAGTTTGAAACATCATTATCAAACAGCTTTGCCTGCGCTGATAAATCTGTTGATTGTTTTGACTCTATTACTGACAGTATTTGTGACTTCAGAGATTGAAAGCATGGAATCGTCAGCTGTCCACCGCTTTAAATCGCTTTATTTGCCAAGGACATAAATATTTGGGTTTCACTTTTCACTCTTGCCGCTAACACGTAGCATAGTCCAGTGTGACTCCAAACCTGACAACACACACTTCTTCTCTCTGCAGATTCGAGTTGGCGGTGAACAGGGTGGAGGACACGGACCATGTGGTGATCCCAGTGCACCTGAGGGAGAAGTACAAGCAGTCGGGATACAACCACACCAGCACTCCGCTGTTTGGGCAGCCCTTCCTTATCGCCGTCCCCAGAACCCTCAGCGAAGACAAACTCTACAACATGCTGCTCCTGCGCCTCTGGTGCGTCCATTAGTCTCTGTGCCGGAGCATATAGTCATTGTTGAATATTGACACCAGCCTAATGCTTGTCAACTTTGATGGCAGCTAATAAGTTCGTCTTGTCTACACGCCTCTTTGGCAGGCAATCAAAAGGCAGTTAGGAGAACTATAGAAAAGAAAGTAATTTAGCTTGTTTAAAAAAAGTAAAAACAGACAAAAAATGGTTTTGTGTTTGCAGCCGGTTTGTGCGATCTTCAGTAGAGGAGGAGGAAGAGGATTGTGAAGAGACGCAGCCATCCAAACAACACACTGTCAATGGTAACGCCACTAATGGACTGCTAGAGGAGGGGTCGCCGAGTGAGTGCACCGACGCACACACAGACATGTTACGATCAAATACTTTACCTGTAAAAGTTTTGACCTTCTGAAATGTGTCATTTTATTTGTCATTATTCTTTCGAAGCAGCCAAATCGCTTTACAATCTTTTCTGTCCTCCCTCAGGCGAGATGGAGACGGACGAGCAGGACGACGAGTCCAGTCAGGACCAGGAGCTGCCCTCCGAGAACGACAACAGCCAGTCAGAGGACTCTGTGGGCGGGGACAACGAACTGGAGAACGGCGTGGTCGGTCCACAGAACTCCACCAAAGGCCAGCAGATGGCCGGGCACAGCAGAAAGAGACTTTTTACATTCCAGTTCAATAACATGGGAAAAACGGACTTCTCCCTCATCAAGGAGGACACCAGGCAGATCCGCTTCGATGAGGGACACCTCCGACTCAGTGGTAGGAACCGGGAAATAAATGATGGAAAATAGATCCTCACACAAATATGCAAAATATACTCCTAGTATTCAATCATTTAAATTATGTATTATTTTTAAATGCTTTTATTCTAGCGTAATTGGAACTAGGTATTCACAGTTTTCAAATGGTGGATATTTCATTTTGCATGGATAATGAATTCATTTATAATTTAATCACAGCACTGAGAAGTAAATGAATCATTTTTTCATTCAAGCACCAGAATAAATGACCCTGTAGATACGCAGATAAAACAACAGACTGGATGGTGATGATGGTAAAATTAAAGATGACTCATGTGATCTGTGTTTCTACATTCTGTCCACCTTTTTACAGACCGCTCTTATCTCTCCTTGGACTGGGAACCAGAAATCAAGAAGAAGTACTTTGATGAGACCGTTGTCGAGGTAAAGCCAATATCACAAACGTTCACTTTTTTAGCATGGGTACCGTCCAGTGCAGTGTAGAACAAGTACATCCTGCCATCATATTACAAAATATGGCGACGCGACCTGGACAGGAGCAGCAGTCTTGTAATCGAAAGGTCATATCAGCCATCTCATCCTTAAAAAAGGGTGTTGAACCTCCACCTTGTTCACTGCAAGACGCGATGAATAAGCACATCTGTTTGTGGTTAAAATGAAAATGTTGCACTGTTCTGTACTCTGCCTCTTAGATTTTAATAACATGATTTTAATAACTCATAATTGCAATAATTGATGCATATAATGAAATAAGATGAAATTCCAAGTAAACTGTAAATATCTATCCATGCACTAAACCTATCGTAAAAATGGTTTTAATTTGATTTCATTAATAATTAATTAGTCTTAAGATGGTCTTAAGATACTTTATTAGTCCATATTTTAACTTGTGGAAAACTATTGTGAGTGCACAAAACATGTTCTCTGTTAGGTTCTATTTTGGGATAGGGACGTAATCTATGTCCAGTGAGACCTAACAGAGCTGTGAGAAGTGTTTTCCTAACAGGTGTGTGTGTGTGTGTGTGTGTGTGTGTGTGTGTGTGTGTGTGTGTGTGTGTGTGTGTAGGACTATGACAAGCATGAGAGCATGGAGTACAAGCCTCAGAAGAAGGCTTTCTTCAAGCTGAAGGACTGCATCGAGCTGTTTACCACAAAGGAAAAGCTGGGAGCAGAGGACCCCTGGTGAGAAACAAACAACTTACAAGCAGCCGGTGACACCCACCGGCCATCAGTCAGCCAAATGCTGCAATACATGGGGGTCAACTGCGTTTGCTAACATGAAATGCGCATCTGGTCTTGCAGGTACTGTCCAAACTGTAAGCAGCACCAGCAGGCCACTAAGAAGCTGGATCTGTGGTCTCTGCCGCCAGTCCTGGTGGTCCACTTGAAACGCTTCTCCTACAGCCGTTATATGAGGGATAAACTGGACTCCCTTGTTGATTTCCCACTCAGGTACACTCTCTCACACACACACACACACACACACACACACACACAGAAAAGGCAATAAATCACTGCAGCAGAACACTGCATTTTCAGCAGATGATCCATTGTTTTTGTTTTGCCATACCTGCAAATCTGCCTCCACAGTGTATATTTTGTTTACATTTTTACAAACACTACGGATTGCTGGATGTTGTTATTGGATTGCGATGTTTGAAACATACAGCATGTATTTAAATGTAACACTAGGTCAAATTTTTGCTTCTGATTGCTTTTTTTCCAACAGTTTTCCAGCAAAAAATAGCGAAATTTGCACATTATGAAAAGATATCCGATACCCTTACCAGATGTTGTCAAAATACTGTTAGTCTGTTAGTAGTTTCTAGTCTGTTTTTATCATTAAAACCACCAATAAAAACAGTTAAACAGCATTTTAAACAGAAACCAAACATACTCATCAATGTGACTTCTATTACTGCTAGCACTGCTATGTTTGCTATTAGTCCAAGTTATAAAGTACTTTTAATACCCTGAAATATGTCAGAAAGTTGCTATCTGTATAGAAGTAAAGAGTTGTATAGATTTTGGCATGAAACTGCATGCATACTGTATTGTTGCGTGCCTCCAACACAACGTTGAAGACTTGACTTGTATAAGCACTCTTTCACATATGCGTCTCACTCCTGCAGGGACCTGGACATGTCAGAGTTCCTAATCAACCCCAACGCCGGGCCCTGTCGCTATGACCTCATTGCTGTGTCCAACCACTACGGCGGGATGGGTGGAGGCCACTGTAAGATTTACCACACACACACACACACACACACACACACACTTACTTCACTGAGCAGGATAAAGCCTCCTTTCTATTGTTGCTTTGTTGGTAGTTTATTCTACAGGTTCATGTTCATCTTCCCATTTTACTCTAGCAATGTGTTCCTTTATGCACCAACACTTTGCAGCATAATCAAGAAACATGCAGTGCAAATATAGTATTCATCATATGCCTGACACCCAGGGGTTGCAGCAGGCTAACAAGCTTGATGTTCACATCAGTCATGACTGGTGTTTGTAGGTCCTTATCAAACAGACCTTTGTTTCACTCTGAAGCTCACCACAGGCATTACAGCGGGGGTTTGCTGCATTTTGCATTGTCATTCTGTTATAATTGTAGCCAACCATATGCTTGTCTTACTGTACTAGTAGTGTTTTGTATATGCTTTTCACTGTAGTCACCAACAAGAGTTGTCAGGGACAGGACTGGGTGTCCTGTTAACAAAATGTGTGGAAATGCATCAAGAAACAGTGACCATACTCTACTGGATTGAATTTTGGAATTGAAAATGCAGGAGCTCCACATACATGATACACACAGTACTTCTCCAAAGTCTACGTATTTTATACTACAAATGGTGTGAGTACAGAGCGGCACACCTGTAAAGAGGGAAACCTGTACAGTATAATACAATATTCTTGTCTTTGAATCTCGCCCTGCCTCAGATACTGCTTACGCCAAGAACAAAGATGATGGGAAGTGGTACAACTTTGATGACAGCAGCGTGTCTTCTGCCAATGAAGATCAAATAGTGGTGAGCGTCCTCATTTGCAAAAGCCAGGCAGCAGTCCTGCTGCATATTCATCATAGGCAGTTTTGCTGGACACGAACTAGAATGGTTCATTTCATTAAAGTAATCTTGTCTCTAATTGGGATTAAATATTACATTGCTAAACGGTGACTGTGCTGATGCTCCCAAAAAAGCACTAATAAGGTGCTGAGGACTCTCTTGTGGAGTTTTATTGCTGGATAGTTTTTGGACAGTTCTTGATATACAGTAATTGGCACTTTATAAGTCAGCGATGGAAGCCAGAGAGCCCACACTCAAACCATGTGGAGTCTCATTAAGATGTGTTGATGGCGGGGTGGTATTGAGAAAGGCTTTTACACCTCACTCCCCACTGATGATTCCACTTGACATACATAAAATAAATGAAATTAAGTAAATTAATTTGTCATGCTTGCACAGCACAGTCACAGCTGATAGTTTGAATTGCATGCTCTTGTAAGTAACAGACACCTTCTGTTGTTTGGAAAATGTGTGAAAGGTCCATACAAACAGTGAAGAAAAGGCTGAAAAATGCAGAATGTGGGTTGTTGCTGATGTGTGTACTTCTGACATCATTGTAAATACTCTGATCATTGATTGCCCTTGGCTGATCTAGCTAATTAAATAGTTCATACTGAAAAAATGGCGTACTATTTGTCATTATATATACTGTCTGACATAGGCTTTGACTTGGGCAAAAAAAATCTGATGTTAGCATTTATGTTGTTGGCATAATGTGTGCTTGTGTTTAATATTCAATTCATTTTTATTAAGAGGTGTCTGCTTCCTGGACACGACTCGTGTTTCTCAGTCATAGTGCAGTTTTACCAATAAGAAACTTGAGAGGAATTTAACGGATAAGGCAGGTGATATTATAGTTTATCTAAAAGGCTAAATATTTAATATTTGTTTAACCTATTAGAATTTCGTGTTCCTAGAATTTCGTGTTCCTAGAGTAGGTTTGTCTTGGGGAAAAATGTCTGCAAACACTAAGTCCTTGGGGTAAGCTGTAATTAATGCAGTAGACAGCATCCTGTTGATTCATTATCAAAGGATTACAATAATTGCATGGCCATGTTATTTGAAGTGATGGTGTTTTAAAAGTTAAAAACAAGTTAAAAAGGGAATCCTGCAGTGAGTTATTTATGTAGCTGAGTAACTTTGTTCATTCTCGTCTTCCTTTCAGTCCAAAGCGGGCTATGTGCTGTTCTACCAGCGTCAGGACACGGTGAAAGGCACCGGCTACTTTGCTCTCGACCGCGAGGAAGAGGAGGAGGATGAGGAGGAGGAGGAAGGAGAAGAGGAGGAGAACGAAGGCGAGGAGAGGCAGGAGAGAAAGGCCGCCTCATCTGCTCAAGGCGCCTCGTCCTCCGCCGGGGCTGCCGCTGCCGCCGCTGCTGCTCTGAGTGACGAGGAGGACCTGAACGAGAACCGGCGCAATAAGAACGACAACGAGCAGGAAGAGGAGGAGGAGGAGGAGGAGGAAGAGGAGGAGGGGGAGCGGGCGCCCAATCGAGATGTCACCATGAAAACCAACTGAGGCAAACGAGGACAGGAATAAATGGAGAGAGAGACTAGGATCTTTCCATCCAAAGCCATACGGACACACAGCATGGCAGCGGGCGCCACCAGTCCCCACCCAGCGGCTCGGACTTGGCCGCTCGACAGGCGGAGCCACTGCGGGGATGACGGCTGTTAGGTCAGGGAACTGCCGCGGTACGCAACTCTAAGAAATCAGGGCCCTCTGTGGTTGGATCACTGTGTGTGTGTGTGTAAAGTGTGTGTGAGTGTGTCGCCACGTCCATTCGTTTAGGATTTGCTCACGTGCTCTCTGAAAAGACTCACTGAACGACATTGAGGACTGATTCCGAGGCTCCACAGTACTTTGGTGTAACGCTCCGAATCGCCCTCTGCTTTTTGTGTTCCTTTGCTGTTTTTTTTTTTATGAGAGCAATGCATTGTTGGCATATTATTTTATTATCATTTAGACCTTGTAAATATTTTAAACACTGAATTGTATCGGGTTTTCATGATGCGCTGAAACATTTTGAACTTGCACAATCACCAACCATCCACCTTTTTTTTTTTTTATGTATTGTTGCCAGACATACTGCAAATGTTTAACAGCGACTCCGTCTCTCAGAGGGGGTTTATCTCACATAAAAAGCTTAGGAAGCTGCCTTTAGTAAGCCAGTAGTGAGACGTGGCTACAGTCTAGACTCGACGTAGACAAGTGATGCTCCATAGTTGTGTGGTTTTATAAAGTGTCGAACAGCCAAACTGTCCCAGCTTTGTGCTGCTGCTGCTGCTGTGATCGTGCATTTTTAGACCCAATATTAGTGTATTGGCATGAACCTTAGTGATTTTAAGGTCCTGCTTTTGCTGTTTCGTGTCTCCTCTGTTGATAATTTATTTCTTAAAACCTAAAATAAAGCAGGATTAAGAAAGTTATCCAGCTAACTTTGCAAAATAACCAAACAGATTCTAACTTTGCACATCTTATCTGCAGAAATGAATTAGTGAAAGGGGTTTCCTACTGATCACATCCATAAGCACTCTGGCTTAATCAACTCAACATAGTGTGCAGGGATTGCAGCATATATCTGTTTAAAAGTTAGCTGGCAGACTCGTAGATCCTACGCCACAAATCTCCTCTTCACCCCACCCTCTTTAAGTTATTCGTAGGTGGTGTTTAAAGCTTTACCACGGCTCTGCTCTCTTCCTCCTCTTCATATTCGAGGCGCTGTGAGATTAGAAACATCGGTGATTTCACTGACATCAGATGCGTCATCTCTTGTTTGGATCACCTCGGCCTTAACTCTCAATCTCAGACCGGTCGCCTTTTCTTTGCACATCACTATCGCACCGTCTTTCTTGCCCGGCCCCTTCAGGCACCAACACTCGTGCACGAATGTCCGTATCATATTTTTCTGTTCTATCAGAGCCACGTCATCTCGAACTGTTCTTCTTCTTCTTTTTAACCACAAGAGGGCCAGAATGTATGTGGTTGATGCCTTTTGATTCTTTATAGGGCCAGATTTGTTTTTTCCTTCTTTTTTTCTTTCTTTCTTTTCCTCTTCATGGCTCCCCTTCTTGATTTGGTTGAATGTGATGGCAATGGGTTCTTCGCCTTTAATATTAGCTGTATGAATTCATGGGTACTGCTGAATGCGCCCCTTTCCAGAGGGGGGAAAATGCGTCTTTATGGCCCTGAGCTTTGAGGGAGGGGAGGGAGGGGAGGGAGGGAGACAACTAAAAACTATGGGGTGAGTCTGCCTAAAAAGCCTCTCGGCTTTTAGGATCATGATACAGTGAAAATATTTTGTGGCAGATTGTTGCAGGATATTCCTCCATCGACGTAACTCATGATAAAACTCTATTCTCCATGGTGGAGTGTTATATTTTCTTTTTCTACCTGTTCTTTCCACTGTAAACAGCATTAGCGTACCTGTTGTCGCCTCAGAATATTAGATGTGTACCATGCCTTTACAAGCATCTCTGTGCTTTGACTTCAGTGGGCTTCGTTGCCTCAGCGCTGCCTTGCTTTTCGGGCGACTCACCCCATCCTGACTGAGTGAGATGTGATTGCTACTATAGGCTTATACAATACTGTACATAAGAGTTCACTCTGTGAGTGCACATTTGATAAAGTTTATTTATTTATATGTAAGCATTTAATAATAAACAGACAATATATTTAAAACCTTGGCAAGACATGAAATGTCAGGGGGGGAACGTGGCTCGAGTCCACACATACACACTAGTTTGCAAAGTCTTGCCTGTGCTCTTGTCAGGGAGGGAATATTTTTTAAAATAAGGATGGTTCTGTTGTTTTGGGACTTTTTTTTGTAAAAATAATCCAGACATCCTTGCATGACGACATACCGGGGGTTTCCAGGTTTGGCTGCACTTGAGTTCACTTGGGTTTACATTTGAAATGTGCATGTGTATTTATACACAATCTTCAATAAAGTTGTGTAAAGCTTCCTGCGGGTCCTGCTCTGGTTCTCTTCACTGTGCACTGCAGTGCCTCTATCTGTGCTGTGCGTGTCTCATTTTCTTGCCAGACTCCCATCAGTGCCCCTGATGTGTAACTGTGTATTTTTCATAAATAATGGAAAGAACACTTGTTAGTTGTCTCCTTAACTGGTGAATAGAAAAAGGCTGCTCCTAATTAGTATCAAAGTTCAATTTAAATGCCAAAAGAAAAAAAAGAGAAGAATTAACATTATGTTGCTTTCAGCCCTCTGAATCACGTCTGGGTCGTTGATTTTCTTTTCTTGTAGCAGTTTGCCTTCCATTTTATTTTCCACTCTCTCTGCCCCCAGTGTGTGCAGCAGCTGCAGGCTGATCGGTGGGGAGGAACATGGTGTTCTCTCCGGGTTCTGAGGGGTTCTCAGCCCGCTCACAGCTGGGGAGGTTCCCCCGAGCAGGCTCGTCCCTCTGACCAATAGGAAGGAGGAGGAGAAGGGCCGACTGTGTCCATGCAAACAGTGGATCACTCGGTCGGAGAAAACGGAAACCAACTTACTGTCGGTCAGTGAAAGTAACCGTTCCCCGAAAACTTGTGGATACAATTAAAAAGAATTGAACACATAATTTAACACGTAATTTTTTAATTTTAATTTTTTTTATATATATAATCACGTGTTAAATTATGTGTTATATAGATACCTAGACATCTTTTCATTTGCAAGCATTTGAGTAGCCTACAGCTGTGTCTCATTCAGTTGTGGAACATATCACAAATAATGTCTATAGACTAAATGATATGTTAGATATATGTATTCGTTTTTAAATTCATTGTATTTTCCCTGCTCCACATCAAGTTTTTGGGGAACGATTCTACAGCCAGACACTTTGCTACTGTTGCAGAATCTGGCAATACTTCGTTAAAAAAAACCTCCCTATAAAGAAATGAAGGTGCTCTTTTGAATGCAACCAGCTGATGGCGCACTCTGACAGTTTGTCTCTTCGGCTGGTGTTCGGAAAACCCGTCGGAGTGGGACCTCTGTGTTTTCTCTGCTCTCCGGTCGTGACTACACCCGTCCTGACGTTCCCCGCGAATTTTATCCACGCCGCTCCGCCAGAGCCACTCATTTCCACACCTACCTGACATGCGGCATTTGCGGGGAGAAAAGGGCAGAGAAAATCGCGCTCCGCTCCGCTGTGGATTTGTACACATTGTTGCCTTTTGAACGGAGTGGGTTTGATACCGGGACAACTTTCTCTCACGGCGCAGAGGCAGAAACAGACAACAATAGATTATAAAACAGTCTACTGCAGTTGAGCTGCAAAGGGAAGGAGTCGATGTGGATTTTTTTTTTTTTTTTTTTTTTTTTTTTGGCATTTTCATCCAACAAAACCCCGGTAATATTTATATAGAATTACAGCCATGAGTTTATTCTGACTTTTGATAGTCTACTTCTAATCTCATGTGGGTCATTACGCAAACAAAAGCCTATAATAATCATTGTTTTTCCTACAATACTTTAAAAAATGTACATTTTATTCCGTGTTAGTTAAAACTGTTAATTATTGTGGTGTGTTTGTGGTGATTTTTACACGCGTAATTTAATGTTTTGATGTCTGGAGACTGCAGCATTGCTGATAGCCGAATTGTACAGATCATAAATTGTTTTCTTCGTTTGACTCATTAACGTTATGCGGACAAAATTTTAATGTCATTATTTAAAAACAACATTATTACCACCATCTTTTTTGTGGTCTGACATAGTGATGAATGTCGCCTACGGCACTCAGGAAATTGACTGAGAGCCCCGCCGTCCTTACCTGCCATATGTCATTTTCACCGAGGTCATCTGAGGAGAGCAGCGGGTGCAGGAAATATGGGAAAGGTGCAGGAGCTGTTTTTTTCCCCTCTTTTCTTTGGGTGGGGTTTTTGTCTCGCTTTATTGCGGCCACGTTTTGCGCGCACGCCATTTTTTTTCGTGCGCTTTTACGCACAGCAACACAGACTGAACGGAGATTCGGACTGAAAGTGGAGTGAAGAGATCCTAAAGAGGACAAAAGAAAAGGCAAAAGAGCACCGGGGGCCAAGCGCTGGTTGAGGTAGTAGTTTGTGCTGTTGGACGGGTTGTCATATTACCCCTTGTGGAGATGACTGCGCAATCTACTGCCTTGCCGGCGCTGGTGACTTGCGACAGAGGAACCAAACCGGATCAACGTGAAAGACCGAGCTCACTGTGTTGTTTGTCAACAGAATAAAGTGAACGGAGACGAATATGCCTTCAAAATAATCACGTCTCCTGTGAAACTGTTGTGCGTAAATTAACAGGTGTGAACTGGGACAGATATGTTAAAATGAAACACGTGCCAAATGTATCTGGCTTTAGATACGTGTTGAAATAAAGTGGTTTTAATAGTACGTATCACATGGGTTTGTGTTTCTTCTCTCCGAGTCGTATTTTATTGTCAACCCTGTTTCTCAGGCGAGCTGAAGGATAGCTTGATTATAAGGGGGTGTATCCAGACGTCAAAGGGACTGACAAGTTTTTATCTAGATAGTCTTATATTGGAATTTAGAGAAGTAACTTAATTTGTAAATACTATTCAGTGCACTAGAATTCACCTTTGTACCTATATACATAATTGGTGGAGCTTAAGACAAGTTTAGGGACTGTACAAACATTATTAGGGGGGAGGGGCGAATGTGTAAATGTCCAATAAAGTGACAATAACAGCTCTTGGCTGCAATATTCTGTAAAAAGGAGGCATTGTTTTGTTATGTCATAATTTTGGCAATTGCTAATCCCACTGCTATTGTGAGAGTTGGTGGCTATGAGGAAATTAATTCATTCATTAACGTATTCGGGTCTAAATTGGAGTACACATCTTAAATTATTTGAGCACTTTTAGTTACTAATGACAAACTGAATTGTATGAGTCAATAGTGTTACATTTGTATGATAAAATGTGGGGAAGGTTGAAATTTTAATAAAACAGGGGAGGGCCTTGTTTTAAAAAGTTAAACATAATGTTCAGCCCTCCTCCCCACCCCAATAATTTTCTTACGGTCCCTTAGAAGGTATGTGATTTTGGATAAAGGTAGTCATCAAATGTTGTCAACCTTTAGCTGGCCTTAGTAGTAAATACACCTAACGATTTAAGTTGTACCAGTTAGTACTACAGTACAAAGTAATGGGGACATTTATCTGTTTCTCTTTGCATTTCCTCTGTGATTAATGTAGATACAATACAGGAAATCAATTTGGGATAATGGCTTTTATCCGGATTCATCATTAAGGACTGTGTCTGTATTATTGTGCACGTTTAATGAGTCCACAGTACACTGTATGAATCGACCCTGTCCTGTCAGTGTGTTTCCTGTAAAGTGTTTGAGATTCAGCGAGCACTCTGTACTTCCACTAATGAATCCCACTGCTGTCCACTCTCAAAGTCTAACTCATCTTTTGGAGGCCAGTTGACCCTGTTTGTTAGTTTTTGCTTTCCCACAAGCAGAACCCAGGGAATAGAAACAGCAACAATACTGATTAGCTCTTCTGCACTTGTGTTTTGGTTCATGCTCCTTCAGATTGATTTGGTCTGGTAACTGATTTTGACTGTAGGCGGAAAGATTTGGGGACATATTTGGGCACTTGCATATTTAGCTTACGTTTACTTGACATTCAGTTCTTCCTTTTATAATGACACAAACGTTTTACATTCATCTTTAACATTTATTTTCTTTTTTTTTCATTTCTGGAAAAGAAACACTGAAGGTAAACAGCTATTTCCCCCAACGTCAGAGTTGCACAAGGAAACATTAAAAAATGTCTTTTTGACTTCATAAGTTATCTTTTTGTTATACAAAATGTACATTTCACATTCACAAAAGGAGAGGTTGAGGGTAGCACAATGGTCACTTAAAAATGGTTCCCCACTGGGCTTCAAACTACCTCTTTGCTACAGAAAAAAAACTCCCAGGTTTTCTCATTTCCCCATAACTAACCTTATAGTCTAAGGTAGAAAAAACGGCAGTGCCTAATTTCACAATACAGCAACTTCAAAAAGGGAAACCTACAGTCGGGCTGAAGGGACAAAGTAAACCTTCAAGTCTAAGAGCTTCCCGAACACACCACTCCACTCCCATGTATTTACAAATGTAGTGGAACTAATAAACCACCTTGGAGGACTCCTTGCCTTTGTAAAATCACTCTTAACAGCTCGTCCACTTTAACTACACATGATAATTGAACCTGAGTTGATGTGCAGCAGTTGGGTGGCACAATGGGATGACAAAAATAAATCATATATTCATTCTTTGACATTCATCTAAGAGAAAAAGGCTTAATGACAGGTATATGGATGAACATTCAACACATATTCGGATGCCCTGACGTTGTCGTAACATGCTCACAGTTCAAAACATTCACTCTTTATGTCGGATGAAGTCTGGTTGTTTGAAACCATTCTGCTGAACTGGGAAGCACGCTAAGACAATGCCTTTTTGGCGACAGGACAGTTTTGACTCAAAAAAGTAAAATCAATTTAAAAAAACAAAGACATTCAATGTATTAAATAGAGAACAAGTTTAAACAAAACCTGGTAACTGTCAAATAACCTATTTGATGGAAGAACAGATACAACAGCAAATAATAATGACATGTATAACAATACATCAGTTTTAAATTAAATATTTCTTTCATGGAATGTACAGAAGGAAGAAATGCACCATATGAACTTCAGGCAAATGTAAATGACTGCTGCTTGGAGGAATGTAAATAACTGTCAACTGCAAAAAAGCCCAAGCTAAGATGATAAATAGCCCATGCAACACAACGGCATATATCATGTGACGTAAAGCAAAAGTTCCAACATTTTGGGAAATGCGCTTATTCGCTTTCTGGCAGTGAGTTAGATGAGAAGACTGACACCACTTTCCTGTCTGTACGTTAAATATGAAGCTAATGCCAGGAGCTCAGCTCAGCATAAAGACCGGAAACAGGGAAACGGCTAACCTGAATAGTCCAACGGTTACAAAATCCACCTACCAGCACCTCTAAAGCTCACCTAATGAACGTATGTGCCAGTTATGTTCCTCGCAAAACATTAAACTGTTGTTTTTACACTTCCGTTTTTGTACAGATTAAACAAACAAAATATAATTAGGGAACTAGAGGTTCTGGTAGGTGGATGTTACCTTTGGACAGAACCAAGCTAGCTCCCCCCCCCCTCTCTAATGCTAAGCTAGGCTAAGCTAACTACTAGCGGTGGCTTCGCATTTACTGTAGAGAAATGAGAGGGGTATCAATCCTCTCACGCAACTCTCTGCCAGAAAGCAAGTAAGTGTATACAGTCCCAAAATGTCGAACTATTCCTCTAACAATGGCTTCCTCATCCCGGATCCTATCTCCAAATGAACTTCTTTGGATTCGGTCAATCGCATGTTCATGTTTTATGAAACAAGGAGACATCTTCTCACTTTACAGTCAAGCCTAAAGTAAACCACTGCTACTCCAAAATTCTACATATCCACTATTGAGAGAGAAAAAAACAAAAAAAAACATAAAACCTTAAGCTATCACTGTTTATTTTGTCAGTCGAGGACTTGCACAAACATGCAGTTTTTTATGCCGTCAATTGTTTTCAAAAATGAAGTTTTTTTTATTGATCCTCTAAAGTCTAAGTTTCTCCTTCCCCCAGACTACTTCTCACCTCCTGCATCTTAACCCAGCGTAGCTGGCTGAGCAGTGTAGTCTGTATGAATGCAGAATAATAATGTAGGGAAGGGGTCAAAAAAACAAACAAAAAAAAACATGAACACCAATTTGCAGTTTTCAGACAAATTGAACTCTTCATAGTCACCTTTCTTTTTGAAATCCACTCAACAAGATGAAAAAAAAATGCAAAAACAAAAAAAAACATGATTTGGTTTTGTGTCTGACCATTACCATTTTTGTTTCATTTCATTCCCGTCCTTCACAGTTAATCATACCCTTAGCTCTTGTGCTAAATGTCTGGGATGCTAATAACTCTAGAGGAAAAACAACCTTCTAAATATATGCATGGTCTATGCACATTTACAAACAAATAGCATTATCACTAACTCTTTGATACGTTACAGGAAATACAAATTCAGTCCATATAAAAACAAACATCAGTGTAAATTGCACCATCGCTCATATTCCCAGGCCTACAATATGTCACTGCATGCACTGACACACAGTAAATGCACTACATCCAAGCATAGCACATTGCTACTCCCAAACCTGTCCCTCTAAAGACAAATGTGACCTGTATCAAGCATCTGAAGCTTGTGAAACACGCAAAACATGTTAAAGCAAAAGAAAGCCTTCAGTTTCTTCGTCTGTGGAACTTTTGTTCACCTTGACTTTGATTGTATTCCATGATTTCTTTTAAAATTACAATTACGAATTGAATTGAATCCTCCCTGCTGCAGGGAATATTTGCCTCTCCATCATTTCATACATCATAGCTCCTTGGTTAATGATGTGGGTCAGCCTAAAGTGCGAGTACACTGATGTACACAAGTCATCTAAAGTCTTATGAGGTTACTTTTCACTTCTTTAAAAACTAGTGCATTTAGCTAAGCGTGAAAGGGATTTCTTGAAAAACTCAATTTCCACAAATTCCAAGTTTCCCAGTGTAGGGTTTAGCTTATATAAAATATTTCCTTAAAGGAATTGGTTGACATTTTGGGAAACAAGCCAATTCGCTTTCTTGGTGAGAGTTAGATGAGAAGATATATCTGTACGTTAAATAGGAAGCTACAGCCAGGAGACGTTAGCTTACAGTAGGTCTCATGTAACTCTCAGCAAAAAAGTAAATAAGCGTGTTTCTCTAAATGTTAAAGCATGGATGTTTCATGAACTGACGTGGGTTATTAAAGACCCATGTAAGTTCATGAAACAAGATAAAACAAAATAACTTAGAATGACTAACTAACTGCAACTAAACACAAACTCACTCATTGATTTCTCAGGAACATTTTTCAATTTTAAGAACACTTTTTTCTATGCAAATGTTAAATGACTGAGCAATTTTCATATCAAATTTGGAACCATATCATACCATGCTATATCCATACAGGCTCAAGAGTTCTCACTCCACAGGAAAACTGATTCCTGATCTGCCTCGCTACTGTGAGGTGGTTAACTTCAGGTCCGTGTCTCTTTATCTACATCCACCCTGGTCAGTTGTGCACTTTCTCAGAAACATGAAAACTGATAGCACGCGAAACAGCGCAAAACACCACTATCCATGCTCTTACCAATTGAAAGCCTCCGAAATGACAACATGATGCTCAGAATGGGAGCAGCAATGCCAAAATCTCATCTCTGCAATCTGCAAGCAGTTCTTCAGCAAGTGAATCCTTCAAGGCCACACTGTGGCAAAACAGAAAACGCAGCTGACCTGTCAGCTTGGTCCATGGTTACGAGACAAAGGAGATATATATATATATTTTTTTTATAAACAAATTGACTGTACAGTATAAGAGAAGAGAGGAGGACTGAAAGAGAAAGAAGAGGAGGAGCCAAGTGTTGTACAGCACTGCTAGAGAGGTAAGAAGGACAGAAAGAAAGGTCTTTTCTTCACTTTGGCAAGAGCATTCGTCTATTCGTATTATTTTTACTTTCACATCTCTGCAGAAGTTCAGGGGAAGTCAACCTCCATATGGCGCTGCCTTCACTTAACAACAGTCAAGATTTTCCCTCTATCACTTTTATCAACTTTAAACATGCCAAATTAATTCTTGACAAATTATATTCATGACACAAATTAAATTAAATTAACATGTCAAAATTTTCATGTTGGAGTTTTTCCGACTTTTGAGGCTTTAAAAAATAAACTAGTTCCCCTGAGCAGCCAGATTTGGTGGCTGATCAATTCTGAACTCCTATAAAGATATGAAACACCAACAAATCTAAATATCCAAATATTAGTATGTCATATCCTTGATCTAAGGAAGAAAAGAAATGTGCAAACGGCACTGACGAAACTGAAAGGAGATTCTCAGTTCAGGACTAATCAATCCTGTTGGTTTTAGAGCCTTCGTGCCCTTCAGGTCCTTGAACCGCAGCATCTCTGTCAGGCTCCTCAGGGCTGCCGGTTGCCGTACATCAGCGGTATGATGAAGGCTGAGATGTCATCTCCGGAGCCCAGGCGCTCATTGGTGATCCTCCAGCCTCTGTCCCTCAGCACGCCA
This sequence comes from Macquaria australasica, assembly GCA_005408345.1. Classification (NCBI taxonomy): domain Eukaryota; kingdom Metazoa; phylum Chordata; class Actinopteri; order Centrarchiformes; family Percichthyidae; genus Macquaria; species Macquaria australasica. The sequence continues at coordinate 2,504,869 of SEMN01000011.1, forward strand.
CGCGCTCGCATCACCAGGTCTTGTGCTGCCATTGTATACCTGGACAACAGAGGACACAAGAACAAAGCAATAATCCACAGCACATAGGGCCCTTCCACTGAATTGAGTTATTTAACTATTGATTTTTTTGGGGTGAATTCAATATTTTGTCATTATACTGTCCCTCTGTATTATTTGCCAATTTGCCTCAAAATACCGTCTTAAGGCTTTACAAGATGAAAACATATTGGACCTCTTCTGCACTGGTGAGACAAAAGTTCTATTTTTTACTTTATTCACAGATCTATCATTATATTATAAAGTGTGAAAATTATGAGGGGAACTGGCCAAGGGATTAATTTATCCTTGAAAGGGAAACAATGCCTGTTAAATAAAATATGCAACACAGTGGCACCATTTTTTACAGTTTAACATTCAGGTATAATGAAAAACAGAAACGCTTGACATTTACTGGGAAACTGGAAGCACCAGCCACCAACCTCCATGTGTACACAATTAAAGCAACAAACTTGTAATTAAAGAGAAAGAAAGAAGAAATTGAGAAAGCAAAAGGATAAAAAGCAGCAGACCTGTGCAGGTCATCAGGGTCACAGTTGGCTAGGAATGTGGTGACGGCTTCGGCTACTTCCTGGTTGGAGAGGACGTCCCAGAGGCCGTCGGTTCCCATTACCAGAACATCATCAGCCCCGTGCTCATACTGCATCAGGTTATATACCTTCACCTGCATGTCAAAACACAACGCATGAAGGGTTTCATTAAAAACACTCATGATGCTTCAGATCTTAAAAACTTAAGTCGCAACAAAATGGCTTTGGTACATTTTTATCACTTAATTTACCTCCTTGCCTGGTATTACTTTGCTGCTGTATTCACCACTAAAGGTCAGGAGTGTTTTACCCTCTTCCCTTTTATCTTTAATTACTGAAAAACAAGGCAGAGTCTGCAGCCATGCCAGGGGCTGTGTGAGGCTGTGTTCTGAGGTAACAGTATTGAGGTATAATGTTTACCATGTATGTTCACCATCTTGGCTTAGCATGTTAGCATGCTAACATTTGCTAATGAGCACTAAACACAAAGTACAGATGAGGCAGATGGGAATGTCATTAGTTTTTGAAGGTATTTCAAGTATTGGGAAAAATAAAGAAAAATTCATAGCTATTTAAAAGATATTTCACAACCAAAAATATTGGTGGCGCTAGAGGAAAAGTCACTGGATCACCAAGATCAGTAGGATTCATCCTCTGTTGACTATGAATATCGTTATAAAAGTTCAAGGCAATCCATCCAATAGTTGTTGAGATATTTCAGTTTGGACCAAAGTGGCCGCTATCGTGGCTAAAAATACAGATTTTAAGTAAAGAAAAATGTATATAAAGAACATAAGAACATAAAACGACACTGTTATTTGGATCACTTGTGCTCAAAGTGCAAACAATGCTCTACCATTCTGGTGTCATTCAGATTCTGTTATTGAATTCACTAATTTATTTTTCTATTTTAATTTAAGGTGACATGTTTTATGACCTTCTGCATTTTTTTTTACTACTCTGCTTTTACATATGCAACAAAAAAATAAGTGAAACTAAACTAATTTTAGTCAAACAAGAAGCCAGTGGCTGGCATTAATGCCAACAACTAGACTGGTAGCATCAAATGTTGGTGGTTGTCAGCTCAGACCCTGGAACAATGACATCAGAACTCAAAGATATAAAGTTATACCAAAGTGAAAGATTTATTTAAGTGGCTGGCAAGATCAAGTAGCTCAGGTTTCTCAGTCATACTGAAATCTATACTGACCTAGCCCTCCGAAAGCACAGTGCATGGCGTTTTCACAACTTAATGAATTCAATGCAGTTTTCATTCACTGAGAGCATCTCGAGAAACCACTTGAGAGACTCTGGTGAGAGGTGAAAGCTGTGTTTGTGAGAGAGAAAGAAAGAGACACAGACGGAGACACAGAGTGCTGAGAGGAGTTAAGTCTTCCATGTGAACCTGGTATGAACCCGGGTATTAATGAATTAAAGATCAAGCAGAGAGCTGTGGGAGGAAAAAATGCAAAACTCTTTAAGACAAACCTACATCAGAAGATGAAAGCGCTTTGAAACCAGCACCAGACAGTCAGACAGGTGAGCTCAAGTTCTCATGCAGCAGAGGACCTTGTTCAGACAGAGATGCAGCAAAATGCTACCTCCAGTGACTCCAGTGTGGTGCAGATATGCCAGGGGTAGAAGCAGGGTAAGCCATGTGACGGACTTATCCTTTCATATAGGACATAATTAATGAGACATAACAAGGTGAGGAATGAGGCTGGCAAGAAGAACTAGAATGAATGGTGGAAAGAAAATAAAAACATCTGCGACACCTGATCAGGATCGTTGAGAAGTTGGCTTGTTGAGATTGTAACTGTACCAGCTACAGGAAACAGCCCCAGTCTGAGGGTTAAATGGTTTAAGGAGACAGATGCTGACATGTCAGCCCACAATCCCTCGTGCCTGGAAAGCCTAGCATGACAAAATGAAACTCAGGCCAACCGCAGACGTAACCTGATATCTACTGTATTTCTTCATGTGCTCCTGACTGGTATGAGCACCAGAGAAATGACAAGTCCATTATGTTTTGCCTAAGTTATAGAGACAGGAATCTCTTTTTTTGTTGTACTTCCCCCTTATGCCAAAGTCTATAACCTGGTGGGATAACAGGACATTCAAAAGTATGTCATGGCATGGTTCATTTGTAGCTAGGTGAATCCTAAATGACCCGCATTCAAAAAAAAAAGAAAAGAAAAGAGGAAGATAAAATAAAAGAAAATTTACAAGGATTGGCTCCTCCACAGCAAACCTTGGTCAAACTGATAATATGAAGTATTTTCTGAGAGCATCTATAACGTGCAGGTGCAAAAAAGATTACTCTTTAAAATCTTAAATATGTGGCTGTTAACGCTGACGTTACTGCTTTATGCAAAGATTTGATCAGGTGTATCAAAATAAGGTCTCATCTATGTGAACGGGTACGTAACAGTATTCTGTCGAATTAATGCAAAACTAAGGAGCGCCACCATGAAACCAAAAAATATAAAATTTCTCCCTTGTGGTTTCTGATTTAATTGATGAAGTTGAACACAGGACGAGTGTGTTACAGAGCAGCAGACAAAAAAGAAAGCAGTTTAATTTCAGTTGGACTTTAAGCTTCCTTATTAAATCATCAGTGACTGAATGTGTGTCGGCAGGCTATTTGCAGGGCTGGCTCTTACCTCAGGGCAACAGGAAAGGAACGGTTTGATGTAGATGTTGGAGTCATGAACTTTGAGGTCATGGTCACCGAGCCCACGGGTCACACCGATGGTGGCCAACACCCGTGCCTGTAAAACACAGACTGGTTTAGTTTCAGTTTCTTGGCATTTTTATTTTTATAGAACACATTTTTGTCAGGGTGTTTTTTTATTTTTAAATTCTGGTTGTTTGTCAGTTTGCCTATGATGAACATATGGATGTCAACATGGTGCCATACTGACTGACAGTAACCACGATGGCAGTGTTTCACCCGGTTTCCTCCCAGTCAGAATTTACAACATAAGTGGGCGGTGGAGCTGGTAATTGCTCACAGTGCAGTTGCAATATAGCTTTTAGAAAAATGTATTTGGTGGTGCATTAAACAAACATCACAATATGTGACACTGTTCAGAGGTCTGTAAACTCAGTGTTGTTTTTCTATTCCTTTAATTATAAAATTCTTTTTCAATATTCTTCCACTCTTTAATCCCTGTGTGGAAACTCATTCATTTTGTCTGTTCTTTGAATCCGACAGCTCTTCATCAGACAACAATGGCGCTGTGTGGCGGTCAGATGCTGGTTTCCCTCTCTGATGGAGACTCTCGTTATGTCTCTCTTTTGCATCAAACTGAACGGATTGAAAATGTAAAACAAAGTGACACGACTGAGAATTTGAAGGGTTTTGTGCAATTTATTTTGGTGGAGTGTTTTCCAGTTTTCGGGCTCTTCTTCTTCTCATCTCTCCCCTGCTGTCCCAGTGGGAATTAACTTCACTTCTCAGAGAGACGACTGTCATCTCCCGAGTGGTGTGTGTCTGTCTGAATGTCCGTGTGTGTTAAATGTAGCTACTGGAGTGAAACAGATGGACCGTCTGCTCTCTCTTCTAGCGAGGGTGTACATTGACACACACACACACACACGCACAGTGTGTTACTCACACATCAGAGACCAAGTGTTCGCCCACTCTCTGGGTGGCTGGCAGGCATGTAGTGTGTGTGTGTGTGTGTGTGTGTGTGTGTGTGTCAGATTGACAATGTTAGAGCGAGTGATTTTCTCTGCAGTTCTGAATTCTAGAGTAGACGTACAGGGCTTGGAGTAGACACACACTCTTACCTTTTTCCCTTCCCCATATATTAGTGGAAACTTGAGATCTTCATCCTCAATGGTCTTGTATGCCCTGTGTTTTAGAAAAGAAAAGCAGAGCAAGACGATGAATGAATCTTTTCTTTCTTTCTGCCTGACACATACATTCTCACACGAATAATATACACACACTTATATAGTGTATAAAAGAGGAAGTGGAGTGAGAAGAGCAAAAAGGAGACCTTTGAGATCTCTCTTAATTATATTATCTTAAATGCTTTCCCTGGGAGCCATTTTGACTTCACAACAGATCCAGTCAGGCGCATCATTACCCATCCAGACGTAATATAACCAACAGCTTCTGCCACCAGCCCCTGAGCAAGGCACTAACTACTATGAGACTGATGCTTTGTAGTCAAATCAAATAAAAATAAAAATATGCTTGAACACCATCTGGGCTCTTTTGTCTCTTATTCACCATCTCAACACGTGTGATGTGGAAAAACTTGTAGCTCTGGTCGATCTTCACTTTGATGAATAGAAGAATAAACTCGATGAGTTGTCCTTACTTGAATTTATAAGTTTATTACAACACAAATCTGACGCCAGAGAAGATCTTGGTACAGCTTGTACACACGGACACAGTCAAATACCAAAAACTTAAAGTAACATTACATTCGCTCAGCTTTATACAGTACGTCCCACGTCACTAGAATCACGTATAATAAGGCAAACAATGTGGGAAACTCTCTGTCGGTGCCATTCCTCCTCCTTGACTATCAGAGGAGTCTGGAACATAACAAGGTCCCATCTTATCAGTAACTCCAGGCCCCCAAAGCCATAATAAAGCATTCTAAGCTTGAAGGACTGTGTGAGGCCTCCAAGATTAACCACTATGCCCCATCATAAATTAAACATTCCCTCATATCCATAAATTTCTACCACAACCCGGAAGGAAAACTCAATCCAAACCTAATTATTAATCTCATTCTCTAATGTAAATACAAACACAACGATACAATGATAAACACTCATTAAAGCTGCACTAGTCAATATTTCTATATAATCAATGGATCAAATGACTATATGATATGAAAGAGTGCAGTCATAGTGACAACTATCATCACCTGACTTTGCAGTTCCCCTCAGCTTTATGAAGTGTTGAGCGTCTTTAAGCTCATTGTTTTGGTTTTAAGACCCACAACTGTTTTGGTTCACTCTCACCACTCTCATCCACCCCATTTCCAGCTGCAGAAGGCTGCTGATAAACCAACTGTACACTACCTGCCCAGCACCAAACTGCAGACAGACAAACTTAGCAACTAGCTGGTGAACATAGTGGAGCATTCAGTAGCTAATGAGCCAGATATTTCCCTTAAAGTTGGTGGAGACCAAACCAGAGCTTAAAGGAGAGTGAATACTGGACTTACGTTGAATGCTAATGTTACTCTGTGTCTGCTAGATGTGTAAATAAGTAAACGTTAACATGTTAGCTATGTCAACTTTATAAGGTGATAATATGTCAGTGTTGTGTTTACAGCTTGTTCTGCTGCCCCCAAGTGGCCAAAAATGTATTCTGTGGCTGCTTTAAGTTCATAACCATGTGTAAATGCATAATTTTTCTTGTGCTGTCTTACATCGTTAAAGGTGTACTCCTGTGATTTAGTATTGCACATTCATTAAATTGGGGGGACTTGCCGGAGTACACTTTTAAAAAAGAATGGTCAGATATCCTGACTTTTAGTCCCTAGTATGGGACGAGCTCCAAAAAATACACTTCCCATAATGCAACTTGATACCATCTTTTTGTTAGGTCCTCCCTGTCTGGTAAATGCCCACACCGCAGTTTGTAATGCCCTCCCATTTGTTCTTGCTCTTGCTCAACCCTTGTTAATAAACACATAGGTGGGAAACAAAGCCACTGCCATACTTCTTGTAGGTTTTGATTCTGTGTCTCATTGCAGGAGTGTCTCTCTGGGGTGCAATAAGTGTTCTTGCCACTGAAAAATTTAGTGAGAGAAAGCGAGCAAGCAAACACAAGCAAAAGCAAAACATGAATTCAGAAGTGCACAAATGGAAGCAGAAGATCTGAAAACACACTTGGAGCTTTGATGTCAGACTGAAAGACTCAACGGCTGACGCTGATGTACTTAAACTAGCTAGATTAGACTTGGCGTCAGTCAGTGGAGAGTATCAACTTCAAACGGCTTCATATCTGACCAGGGTTTGCTCCGTCTGTCAGTCCAAGTCTCTCTCTCTCTGTCCATTTGTCTGTCTCAAAACCGAGACGTGTACTTTTCCCTTTTTCCTCTTTGCCTTTATGCCTTTGTGCTGAAGAGCTAGAGATACAACTTCTTCATCCATCAGTCATACACCTCTGGCAGAGAGGGAGAGACAACTGTGAGTCACACACTGCACTAATTTATATTCCCACTGTATATATCTGGAATGTCAAGGGCCAAACATTCATTCATTTCCAGTTTTACAGCTTGTCTCTGTTTTGTATTTAAACATCTTTGGGTTTTGGACTGTTGGTTGGACAAAACAAGCAATTTGAACACATCACCTAGGGCTCTGAGAAATTCTGATGAGCAGTTTGGCGATGGAGGAGCTCCTTAATGAACACTGCCTTGCTCAAGGGCACCTCAGAAGTAGCTGCTTGCAGTAAACAAACCACAGTAGCCAAAAGCAGAGTTATTACTCATCTCTTGGCTTTCTCAAATCCCTCAAAATTATTCCCCAGCTGCCTTGGTTTGTGACCCAGGCTAATCTTCAAGCTGAGAGAATCTGAGGTTTGAACTAGACACACACGCACGCACGAATGCAGAGGTCTATATCAGTATACCATGTCAACATAGCCTAAGTAAAGAGTGTAAGAGAGTCTGATGGATAGCCGAGATATAGGGCTAGGTGTTGAACCTCACTACTTTAACGAATCATGTCAAGTACCGAAAGCTGGCATTGAATGCCTGTTCACATTCATAATAGTACTTATTACTTGATCATAGTTTCTAATCTAATTTACGCAAATTTACCGCATGTTTTTGTTTGGACAAAATTGATAAAACATTTCAGAATTTTGGCTTCTTTTGTTAAATGAAATAAGGTTTGTTTAAAGCTGCTCTAATCAATAATTCTACATTACTAATAGATCAAATGACTATGTGGAACATAAAAGGAGTTGGTCATAGTGACAAACCCACAGAGAATTATCACCCAACTCTGCAGTTCCCCTCAGCTCTACAGAGCATTTTAGCATCTTTCAGCTCATTGTTTTGGTTTTAAAGCAACTTTAATGTTTTGGTTCACTCTCATCGCTCTCATCAGTGTCATTTCAAGCCACAGTAAGCAGCAGCTGTTAGTGAAAAAGCTCTGATAAACCCACTGCACGCCACCTGGTCAGCACCAAACTGCAGACAGACTAAGTTAGTGGCTAGTTAGTGAACATAGTGTAGCGTGTAGCAGCCCAAGAGTGAATACTGGACAGGTGTGCACAAAAGCAACTACAAACGAAAGCTAATAACATTCAGTATCTGCAGCACGTGTAAACAAGCGACTGTTGCTAACACGTTTGCTAGCTTAAAAAGTGATAATATGTGTGGTTACAGCTCGTTTTTGACCCACAGAGGCCAAAAAAACTCAATTAATGCAGGTTTAAAGTTATATAAAATAAAAAAAAATTTGTTATCAGAAGAAATACTTTTTTACACCCAGGCCTTCCGAGATATGGACAAAATATAAAAAATGACTCCAAATTACTTCCTTGCTTGGATGTGAAGAGAAACATAACAGTAGTCCATGCAGTGGCACATCCTGCCTGGCACATTTCTGCTCTTGAGGGGTGGTCTTATGGTGAAATATACATCACAACGCACACAGTGCTATATGTGCCTCTCTGTGTGTCAGTGAGTGAGAGTGAGAGTGTCAGTAAAAGCACATCTCATTACTGGCTTCCACTGCAGCCACAGTCAAACAGCATGGTGCCTTGCACATACTGTACCGCTGCACATACAGGACCATCTCTGCTGTATCATTATATCGTATCAGGTTAGGCTGCTCCCTCATTAACTCTCTGCAGGTCTCTTCAGCTCTCACTGTATAGAAGAGTGCAAGTAGCAGTAAAGGAGGGAATGGGAGGGAGAGAAGCAGAGATTCAGACTAATGAAATCTTTTTCAGATTATTGTTTTGTTTAAGGTGGATGCAGCTGGAAAGGGCTGGAGTTTGCGAACCCAGAACATCAGCAGGTTTCATTTCACATCATCTTAGGCACACATATTTGAGGATGCAGGGGTCTTTGTCTGCTCAGTGAAAATAGTGTGTAAAAGAGAAAATGACAAAGACGGGGGGGAAGACTCACCACCCGTTCATGGTGAAGTCTCTGTAGAGCATCCTCTTGCCCACCTCCTTCCTCTGAACTCTCCGGGGAAATTCCAGGTGCGTGAACTCATTTCCTAACAGGTGAGGCTGCATGAAACCCTGGAGGACAGACAATGATGATCCTCGAGTCAGTCAAGCAGATAAATGTGTGGCAGATTTCAAATGAAAGTCATCTTCCATCACTTCAGTTTTTTTTTGCCCAGTGTCCCTTCACTCTGTATGAGCCTGACTCACACGGGAATTTTGAGGCTGATAATATTTGACATTGTATATGCATACGTACATATGCATACATATATGCTGATACCAATGATCGGTGATAAGAAAAAATGGTTTGATTATATTGGCCATGCCAATATATTAGTCAGGCTCCACCTCACTCTTTCTTAATATATGATATGTATATAGATATCTGTGCAGGCAGTATATACAGAAAGAAAGCATTTGGCAGTGAGCTTCTAACTAAAGAGGCAACAGTTTATCCAAAAAGGTCTTTGACATTTATTCATGAAATCAAAAGGAAACATGGAAGTGCAAAAATATGAGTCACTGCTTACTGCCACTGGTTATAAAAAGGTCAATCACAGCCAGCTATTCTCAGCTGACAAGCTGGTTGAGCTGTTGCACAGCTCTATAGGAAATTGATGGACTTCAAATGCCTCGCTGATTGCGTTGCTTGTTGTGTGAACACACAGTGAGAAACTGGCCGGCACTGTTTCTCTGGTAAACAAAATACACTGAGTTCAGGTGCTGTGGCTCTCCAGTTTGCTGACTGTGTGTACAGAGAGTGTTGTTTCAGGTAGGCTAACATGGCTTTGTGTGACTAACCTTATTACATACATTTGTCAAGTGTCACATTACACTTCGGACTAAAGCCTAGATGTTGTGCAGAGTTTTCTTACCAGGAACTGGAGTCGCTGTCGTTCTGATTCTGGTGTGAACTCTGTCGACATGGGGATGATCTCATTGTTTCTAATGATAATAGCCCTGCAGACACACACACACACAAAATGTTGGGAAAAGTAATGTACATGCAACCTTACACTGAAAAGAAAAAGCAGCTCTGTTGGTGGAAGCTCCGGCTGTCTCTGCCCGAGCATGTTCATGTTGTCACAAACAAGGAGGGAGTCCAGGCAAGAGATTTACTTAAAACAAACACAATTTATTAAAACTAAAGTTAACACAAATGAACAATAAGGAGTGTGAATCAGCAATGAAAGCAAAAGACAGTGATGCAGGGTGGATGTCAGCTGTAGGAAGGGAGAGACAGAGTGAACTAGAGCAGCGGACGATCCTCCCATGTCAGCCAATATCCTGCTGGGGTTGGCCAGGACAGCCTCCAAGACAGTGCGAGGGGCGTCACAATGCGCTGACATGACACGTCTTTGGGTCACTACGGTCTACTGCGGTGTGATTATCACCGCCTGCTTTACAGACCCTTTCATTTACTGGACAGGAGATAAGCATACACACCTGCTGTCACCTGCATTCCCAACGTATAGTTTTCCTAGCAGGTAAACCACAGTGAGAGCTGTGCATCCTCCTGTGATGTTACAGACTTGCTTCTCCTTCTCGATCTGGGCATCCTGGAAAAGGGAGAGACACAGAGCGACAGTTCTGTCAATCTTTAATGAGACATCTCTTCCCACAATCACCCGTATGTGACAGGAAAAATTTAAAAAAATTAAAAAACACTGAAAGCAGCCCTCACAGGCAGAAGTCTTCTGTTCAATAACATTCAGAAATATGACGTTAAGGCCATAAGAGAGAGACGGAGATAAATAATCAGACACAGAAAGTGAGCGAGAGGCAAGACTGAGAAAATCTGATCAACTTTTTAAAAAGACAGACGACGTGTGGGCATCGCTTTAGACTATCGATCGGTTTAACCTGAACCTCTTGTTGACCACATGTCAGTAAACAAGAACTTGTCGTGCATGAATAATGTAGACGGCGATATGTGAGAGGGTTTGTATCTTGGCTCGACTGATCGTACATGCAGGACATTTAAGTGCACACGCTCAGAGCAGAGGGCTGTCTTTTCTCTTAATTTCATGATGCTTAATTATGTACTTGTTACTTGAACTCCTCCTTTTATGCTTTTTCTGTTCCAAACCTTCTACAACGGGAATATAATCACATGAATTTGCAGTGAATTGCAGTTTTACAACTTTAACTGATGCAGTGATCTGATCTGAGAGGAGCTTTCATAGTGATCTTTTTAATCTGGGTACCACAGGGTCCAGCTTGAAGAGTGTGGGCTGTTTTCCATTGCCATCTAGTGGTAACGTGGGCTTCTACAGACATCTCTTCTCAAAGCAATTTGGAAGACACATACAAGGGAAGGGGAATGACTGGCTGACTATGGACTGCAGATCTCTGTATGAATTCAAAAGTTTGGGATACGTTTGGTAACATAAAAAAGTAGATTGTCCTGCAGCTGTTTCCTCAAATAATTAACACGAATTTCAGCTAGATGCCTTTAATTAAAAAGCAAATTATTTGAGACATATTCTGCCAGATGCTGCCTTTGAACTAGATAGAGCAACAGAAACTGACAGTCTAATGTGTACGTGTACGGCTGAGTGGCGTTTAGCCCTGAGCCATCATTTCATAAGCCAGCTCTCTGAGTCCAGATGTCTAAATAAACTGTAAATACAGATGCTAAAGGTTGTGGCCTGAAAATAATCTTTGTGTGCGTCTCTGTGAAGTGTGTGTGTGTGTGTGTGTTGGTGAATATGTGTGCCTTTTAGTCCTCAGGTCAGAACATCAGTGTGTGAGTAAGCGCAGCGTAACGTCATGTTATGACAGCAAACGCAAGAAGGAATTCAGCAATTTGATACCAGCTTTTGTTTATCTGTACTTATTTGCATCTCCATATCTGCTTAGTATCTATGCAGATGTTTACTGCATCCACACATGTTGCTGCTGCACAAATATACAGTTTGACATGTCATGTACTCCCGCGCTATTATTTTCCTTCAAATAAGAAAAAAAATGGAAAACATGCAAATAAAATAGATAATTAATTGAAATAAAATATATTTGAGGATTTATAAATCTTGTGAAATAGTTGTGAGATGACAGGCTTCATTTCAAGATATATTAAAATAAAATGAAAATTTAAAGTCTAATACTCACTAACACACATCAACTCATCTAGAGCATGATGAGATGTATTAAAGGGCATCTCAAGTGATAATCACCAGACTTAATCAACTATCGATTGACCATCAGCTACAGAGAAACACATTTCTGCTTATGAACTGAATACGTAACCACGACTACTTTCTTAATCCTAATCATTGCTTTGCTTAGTTTTTTAACCAAACCTGTTGAAAGTGGTTCAGTCTAATGAGAGCAACTTGTGTAGGGCTGCAACTAATGATGAATAACTTAAGGTGGATATTTTCATGATCTGTAATTATTTTCTTGATTGATCGATTCATTGTTTGGTCTGTAAAATGTCAGAAGGTGATGTATTTAAATGTCTTGTTTTATCTCAACAGTTCAAACCCAATGATATTTAATTGACTGTCACAGAAGACTAAGGAAACCAACTAATACTCACATTTGAGAAGCTGGAACCACTGAATTCTTTTGCGATTTTTACTTTAGACTGACTTAAAAGATTAACTGATCATCAAAATTGATGCAGATTCATTTTCTGTCATAATCGATTGATTGACTAATTATTTCAGCTCTAAGTTTGTGTAGATTCACTTTACAGCTTTCAGATTAGTTAACAGATAAATCACAAAACATTTGTTGAATATTTATGGCCAGCTTTTTGACAATCTTGTCTGATTCAATCAACTGTACTATAACTCTGATAGTACCACTGATAGTATTTTGAGTAAACAGTAGACCATCAGACTCATGGGACAAATATTAGCAGACTTGTGCACAAGAAAGTATCTCAAATATCTTCCACATTTTTAAAATAAAACAAAAGACTTCATGGCAGATATTTTGACTTGTCATTGTAGGTAAAAAGACAGGAGTAACTAATAAAATTAACAATGGTGTTGTTACAGTCAAAATGCACAATATAACGACCCTGAAGGTGCTGCAGATGCTGATAATGGTGCGATGAGAGGGTCAAACAACTGATCCCTGCAAGAAGATAATGAACCCTTTCCTGCAACCTCACAGTACATTTCTCTATACTCCGTACTCCGTTCTCCGAGTCTCAGCCAAAATCCTAAAATGTTAAGTGGTGATGCTTGACAGAGTGACTTCCAGTGAGTGTGAAAGCTTTCAGGACGGATCAGGATGAGCGGACTGAAATGTGACATGACCTTGCACCTGTCTCTCACCATCTCTTTGAAGGCGTTCTCTATGGCTCCTATCACCAGGCTCTCATGCTGGATCTTCTTCTCAGTGAAGAAGCGTGGCGGAGGCGGGTTGCTGCACGGGGAACCTGGTGCACCTGCGGCCCCACGCAGCGAAGCGGCCCGGTTCAGGCCTCGGTGAGGGCCTGGGGTGTTTCCCTGGAGGTAGGGGTTGTTGTCGGGCTCCTCGCCCAGGACGGTCGGGGGCAGGGAGGCTTGGTTGCGTAGGATCTCGATGACGGCCTGGAGCTGGCAGGCGATGTGGTGCTGCAGTAGGCGGGAGGCAACGACTGCTGCACCTGAACCAGCGTGGCCATCGAACAAGGCCCAGTAGTGGAACACCAGTCCTTCACTGTCCTGCAGATACAAACACAAAATGTATATTGATTTCATATCAAGTGGCATGCTCAACAGCGCACAGTTACAAAGCAAATTAACAGCTGAATTAAACATAATCACATTTAACCACACAATCATGACAAAAATGACAAAGGGATTATAATTATTTTAGCTCAAAAATTGCATATCTTCACACCCTCTAATCAGCATCCCACCCACTGTTTTGAGTTTCCATGGAGAGGATCTATAAGAAGATCAGCATTCAGAATCATTATTTATTATGGGGCCAAATTCACCAGTGGGGTTTCAGTTCAACAGAGTCTATGGACTCTATGGAGTCTCCTTTTTACATACTGTGGAAGTGGGAAATTAATTGTGTTAACTGTTTATCTTTAGAAAATAACTGTTAGTTATCTATATACAATAACTGTTAGTTTATCTTCATACAATAACTGTTAGTTTATCTATATACAATAACCGTAATGTCCTCTCACTATGTATTCATATAAGATAAGGCCCTGCATTTGTGTGTGTGGATGTGAGTGAACTTGTCCTTGCAGTCAGATTCCATGGGAAAATAACAGGATGTGGCAGAATGGGAGAAAGAGCAAACTGCTGACTTAGAGTCCAGATTGACCTGGGTTCGTACCATGCAGCCTGACTGTATGATCGCACACAGTATAGTGTTTGCGCCAATGGTTTATGTTCCACCAGCCGTGCACTGTCTCGACTGTCATCCTTTCAAAATGACATGAACATGTGTTGTGAACTGGGTAGGAGGCTGTGTGAACTCTGCAGCTTTGATAACTGGGAGGATATAAGTCTCTGGGAATAGCTGAGTTTACGCATCTGATGGTCGGATAAAAGAGGATGTGGAGGTCGCTGCAACCTGGCTGTTGTTGAAGGGAGGATGGAGGATGAAGTATGGGAAAGCAGGATGTTTAGTGAATTAAAAATATTCCTTCAAGGACAGATTTCATTGTAGAAGATGTTTGGATGACAAAAGTCAGAGCCTGAATGCCCAAGGGATAAAATACTTGACGGCCACCAACCAGTTTTGGGTATAAAACACAGTAACTTTTCTTTGTTAGTCAGTTGCTCTCGAGACAAAACGGTTTACTTGTATTCTGTATTGATGCAAATAAACCTACGTGAACTGAACCTACACTCAGTCTCTGTCGCTGTTTGTGCATTTTTCTTTGACTCAAAGTCACTCGTTAGTGAGGGTAGTGGTACCTCACCAACTTTAATTTATTGTAAGCTGAAGTTTAATCAACGACCTCCAGTCCTGAAAAAGAAGAAGAAAGAAAATCCACCACATTAATCACACAAAGAAAGATAATTTTGTGGCTGTCCAGAAACATGTCTTAACTTAAACCACACCTAGATGTAACATGTGTTTTCAGTCTGTAACTGGAAAAATTAATTCCCATTATGACCATTAAACTGTTGTTCTAATGTATTTACATGGAGCCATTGTACAAAGCATGAAAACACTGGACATTTACAGTGGAAAATCTGTATAACACAGATGAGATCAGCGCAAGAGCCAAAGTGACGCAAAAAGGGCTACAAATTGCAATACCACCCCCCCTACAAAATTCCAAGAAAAGCAGGGCGTCAATGGAAAACGCAGCTGAGTCAGCGGTCACACACCCTTGAACAAATAAGTAACTAAAAATCAATCAGTATCAAAACTGATAATATCAAGTAAAAGATTATCCGACTGCCTTTTTAAAATTATTTTCAAGTAATGAGAATTTTAATTTTAAATGTTTGCACAGATAGTAAAGCAACATAAGTACCAAATTACCAAAAATGATCTAAATAACCTGACAAAAGTAAGCGAAAATAACAAAATAATGAAAAGAATTTGACATTTAAAAAAAAAAGAAAAAAAAGCCAAATGACTGGTGCTGTTAGTAGTAAAATAGTATGTGTGAGTCATGTTTGGGAGGAGAGACCCAGCAGAAAACATCATCATGACTCATCGTGTCCAGTCGTGTGTGGGAGCTGCAGAGGTCAAACCTCCCTCTCTGTTCATTTCCCTCCATAGGCTGGAACAGCACAATGCTCCCGCACACACCTTTATCACGTCTGTGCCTTCACACACTCTGCTTCTGTCATGGTCCACAAAGGACTCTTGTCTGGACTCTGTGTGTTGTCTTGTTTCCTGTTTTTATTTTGAAATCCCTGGTCTTGTGTTTGTGTGTGCCCTTTACTTCCTGTCATTGTCTGTTTTCCTGCCAGTTTTGATTAGGTTCACCTGTGTCTTGTGCTCACCTGTTTCTGTTTCCCTCGTTGTCTCCTTACCTATATATACCGGTCCTCTCCCTTTGTTCTTTGTCGTGTGATGTGGTTTCCATTGTTGATTTCATGTTCCTAGTGATTCTGTCTGTTCCTGTGGTTTATTTCGTGAGTAAAGAAATCTTTGGACATATTCAGCCTCCCTGCCTACCTCTGTCTGCATTTGGGTCCTTCTCCTGTTGCCTAGATGGCCTGTTGCGGCAGAGCTGCCTCACAGGCCTTTCTTGACAGCTTCTTATTACCTGACCTTGAATGCACATTCTCTCTCAAATAAAGTTCAGGGTGTTTTTTTCTGGTGTAATTTCACCTAAAGCTTTCTTTACAAAACCGACTGCAGTTGGTTTGTGTAGATACATTATGCCCCATTAAAACTGTACCAGTTTTGGGATTTTTGAAGGACGTTAGGGTTAGTCACAATCTGTCTCGACTGCTTCCTCTAAGAGAACAGTTCTCATGGTTTTTGTGACGGATTTGGCAATTTGGAGCGGTGTCACTGAATGAGGATCTACATGAGAAAAATAGGATGAATTAAAGTCAAACAGTTCATATTACTATGTTTTATTGTTGACATGACAAGTAATATCTAGAGCTAGTCAATTAATGGATTAGTCGATCAACAGAGAATTAATCCGCAACTATTTTGATAAGAGATTAACTGTTTAAATCAGCAAATATTCTGGTTCCAGCTTCTCCGTTGGAAGGATTTACTGCTTTTCTTTTTCTTGTGATGTGACCGGAAATTAAATATCATCGAGTTTTGGACAGTGGGTCGCACAAAGCAAGCGATTGCAAGCGGAAAATTGTGACGGACACTTTTCACAAATTGATCAACTGAGAAAATAACCTGAAGATTATTCAGTGATTAAAATAATTGTTAATTGCAGCACACGTCATTCTCTATCATTTTTGTTTTCAAAATGAGATTTACTCTACATGCCACATCCAAACACACTACAGGAAGAAATACTAGCTCCACATATACTTGATATACTTGATGTGAACTGTTTACTACTGAGTAGCTCGCCTAGTTAGGTCACCGCTCCCCGAGTATGCATGTGTATGCCATTCCCTTTGTGCATATACTAACACATTCAATGGAGTGTGTGTTCTTACCTCTCCCAGCTTGCTGTGCTCTATACGGAGCCCCAAGCCTTCTCCATTGGGCAGGGAGTTGCGTCTCTTGGCCGTGGGGGTCTTGCTGGGCGTGGAGGGAGGGCAGAAGCTCATTGGCCTCCTTCTCGCTACTACCACCTCGCAGCAGGCCTGGTCCTCATTCAGCGCGCTCTTACCAGCATTAATAACCCTGAAACATAAGATAAGATATACTTTATTGCTCTGCAGGGAAATGTGTCTTGGGCTCCAAGCCGCTGCATCGCACAACACACTCGCCAACGATGTCACAATGCACATACGCACATAGAACACAGATCATGCATACATACACCCATGCATAAACATGCTTAAATCCACATGTTGAGTGTGAGAGTAGTTCTTTAAAATAATAAAAGGTAATAAAAGACAATAGTATTATATGATTTTATTTTGCCGAAATAAAATCATATAATACTACTACTAGTTGAGCATGATACATACAGGTTGACTCAAGCAGGCTTTGATTGTTAGCTTGTCTACAGCCATTCAGAGGTCCTATCCTATTATATAAAAACACACATTTTTGGCATTCATTTTTTTCCCCAGTAAAAATTTTGCTACAAGCAACAGATGCACCACTTGCTGTGATTTCCCAGTCTGACAGCTGTGTTCTGGGACAAGCGGTTGAATGAAGGCAGACATCAGATGCTTTTTGCTGGATGAAACGGTACTGCGGCCTTTCATGGTTATTATGGCTCACTGCAGGATCACAACAATTAGTCCAAGCCACAGCCTGAGGTTTCTATCCGTACACCCAGCAAAGCAGCTGGCTTTGCATGTTTCATGTTCCTGATTAAGATCATACGGGAGAGCTCGTTTGTGGTACTGCTCTGCAGGAAGTGTTCTGATGCATCAGGACAGTTGCTTCTGGGTGAATTACAAGTCTTTGTTTGTCTGTAACTGTATGACCAAAGTTGTGTGTGTGTTGCCTTATTCATCCTTTGTCCCTTATTCAACCAGGCAGACCACAGAGAGAAAGCACCAAGAAGACATGTAACCCAGTTACAATTAAGGACAGCTACACAATAACTGTGTGGTTTGCATAAAGGTGACGTCTTCTATTTTTTTTTTTTTAATTACTGCTTTGCTGCATTTTTTTGTCGTCGACGTCACAATCAGTACGAAAAGCTACCCAAAAAATATACATATGAGCAGGGCCGTGGTCTGCCCCACCCCAACACATACGTCAATACGTGTGTCTGCAGGCTCCCTATTACCCAATCACTATGAAAGGAACCATTTAAATAAAGTGTTTACATGGAGTTTGCATGATTTGTTTGTTAAACGGGTCTGTGGCCACATCATCCTTTCTTTCTCTCTTTTTCTGGCCATCCCAAAGGTCACTAAACCTGCCGAATAATAGCTAATAATTGATAGCTAATGTAATTGAGCTACCAATACATAGCGAAGAAATGAGATTGTGGAGACAGCTCTAATGAGACTGGCAAGTCTGACAGACAACTCTGGAGGGTGTTGTGAATGTGTGTGAGAGTTGAGAAATTGGCATGCCTATTTATAGACACAGACGCTGTGGTTGTTTTCTGCTAGGCAGCATAACTGACTGGTTCTCTGCCTCAAATGCTTGATAACGTAGATAGAAAGAGAAAGAAAGGGTCACGGAGAAACCTCAGAGATACTCAGCAAAAGTGACAGTTTATGCATGCATTGATAGCATGTATATGAGTATATATGTACATATTTATGTATGCATAAGCATATATGCACTTTATATTTGAGTTTTACTCATTTTTCATTGTCACATTGAAATTAATGTTGTGCTACATACTTGCTTTTGTAACTATGGCTAATACCCATTCACGCAAACATGCAGATCTTGACTTCAAATCTTTTTAAACTACATTCAGACTATTAAAATGCTCCACTGAAACATGGTTAATTAGTGGAAATACTACAACACTCCAAAGCTAATTTCTCCTCTGTATAAGAACAATAAACACTGTATATATTTGCACACTGACAACTACAAATGGCAGCAACACACACACAGCACTGCCACCTTTAATGAAGTATTTGTTATATGCTATTAACGCCCATAACGCACAATGTGTTAACAATAGAACTGCTTGCCATGCTAAGTCTTGTGGTATCGAGGGAGCTCCTGAGCTAAAACTGGCACTACTTTGGTAATAATGTGTCATTCACCACGCGTGCATAGTATAAAAGCCATCATGTCCAGGGGGCTGGTCTTCACTGCAATTACTCAGCTCTGCTTTCAAACCTAATATGTTACCACTGCACCCATAATTATAGCAGAAAATGCCCTCTGAGTTATTACGGTCATAAAACACTGACGCATCGACCACTTTTGAGCTTGTTGATACACAGAAGTCCAGGAAGCCTTTGTCTGCTTCATCTAATTTGCTTTCAACGAACACTGTAATGTGATGACCTGTGTGTGTGTGTGTGTGTGTGTGTGTGCGTGCGTGCTGATTTTACATTACTGTGTATATGTGAGCGTATAAACTTTTGAACCCTGAATGTAAAAACTATTAGCAAAAACAATCCTCATCCTTTATGACTCAAATGCGTTTAATAGGTTAAATCAATAGTGGATCATTCTGTTTTACTTTATTTCATGGTAGGTGCAGCTGGTGCAATAGTGTATGTTTGCGACTGAAAGTACTCTTGCATCAAATTTGTCCTCATTTCACCGTTTGCAGGAAGAATGATCGTCATTTCATTTCCCTGCCAATCAAATCTTTGGTTCATTCAGAACAATTAGCTTCCCTCCCATTAGGAACAAAATCTAATTTTCCCTTCCATTGTCAGACATCTAATGCCCTCTTTGTTTCTCTACCCTCGGCAACAGATTCTGGGCCAGACATCGGCCCCAAGGATGTGATAATTATTTGCCGAAGCACAATGGTTCATAGCTTTGCCTCTGTTTAAATCGGAACATCAAAGGAACAATAACAACGAAAGAGCTACGAGTTAAATACTAAAACTGCCTTTCAAAAAGTCAAAATTTAGTACTTTTTCTTGAGGGGTTTGGTCAGGATTGCACTACCACCTGAATATAAGAGATAAGAAAATACAACGGCATTAGTTGAAAACGTCGTCTCCGACTGTCTTATTGATTCCACTTGACTCATTTTAAAACGAGAACCCTGTAAAAGGGTAAATAAGCACTTGATGCCTATATATATATATATATATATATATATATATATAATATATATGATTTTCTGCTAAAAGACTGAGGCTATAACTACAAATATTTGGCTGCTTATTAGCTTAAATACTTAGACAAGCCAGGCAGAGGTTAGCTTTATTGTTTGTGTTTTCAAACAGTATGTTTCACTTTTACCGTCACAAGAGAGAAGGCCTTTCGGATGTGGACTAACCGATGTGTTTAATGAACACGATGCCATCTTGGGTAACAGGTATGCCTGGGGTTGCTTAAGTATAAACTTCCCCAAATCTAATAAAGAGCAGGACAGAGCCGCTAACGTTACCCTAAACTCTGATATTGTAGCATCCAGGACCGGCTTCCACATAGTGGGGAAATATTACACAGTGGATGTGCTATTGTGAACAAGGCTTTTTAAAGCGGCTTCTCGAAGGTAACGCTCAGTTAGGTTGTAATAGCTGGACATGCTAAACATTTGCAGTTTACGTTAGGGCAGACAAACAGTTCGGGGAGGAGTCAATTATGAGCACTGCAACAGAAGATTTGACCAAAGGAGTTTGAATTGTCTTGGATTTGTTGTGAGCAGAAAGGAGTATGAAAGGTGGGAGAGGTGAGAGGCAAAATGGCTGCTGTGATGACAACACAGGAGGCTTTAATTACAGATAGGCGCTGATACGAGCTGAACTCATTATTCACACCAAAGAGACACTTCATCCCTGCTCAGAGTATCAGTGTGTGGTGAGTGTGTGTGTGTGTGTGTCTTAAAGAGAGAGAAAGAAAGGATGATGTGACCACAGACCCATTTAACAAACAAATCATGCAAACTCCATGTAAACACTTTATTTAAATGGTTCCTTTCATAGTGATTGGGTAATAGGGAGCCTGCAGACACACGTATTGAACACCTCTCGCTCTCAATATTTTCCAAATCTCTCCACTTTTATCAGTATTATTCTATTCCGGTGGGTTAAAAGAGAGGGCGGGACTATATTTCTAATGATAAATGTCTGTGAGAGAACAACCTTACAGGATTCAGGAATGGAAACAAACCTTTTCCTGCAAAACAAAAACACAGTTCAAAGGACCTTGACTTTACAGCAGAACTATTAAAAAATGTTCAAATGTAATCAGTTCTTCCTGAAGGAAAGCAGCAAAAAGTTCTTGAACAAAATTGAACAAAACTGCGGTTTAGCGACCTGAAGATGTTGAAAGATTTTGGTCTGCCTTGTGTCTTTAAGTATGATGCACTATGGGGCACAGAAATGGCATGTGTTGGCATGGTAATCGTGACGTAATGATGCATTTCTACTAGCAGCTAAGTACGGTGCACCAGTTTATCTAAGGAGGCACAAACATATTAACTGATATTTACGTAATAAGGACGTAAAGGAGGTAAATTCACATATATCTCGGAACAATTATCAGTTAATGATTCATTAATAGTATCAGTGATACTTTAATAGTATCTACAGTGAAATCCTGTTCTTATCTTTACCTACTTGATTAATTAGCAGTTAGTCCCCTTATTTGATCCTTGATCACGACTCCAGATTATGTGTATGTTATTGTGAAACATTAACCACACACATTACTGGTATCAGGGTGAAGAGAGAGAGAGAGAGTGCCCGCTATGAATTGACTTTTGTGATACATATTTGTGATCCAGTGATTCTTACTGTAGCTAAAAGACTTTCTGAGCTGCCTATTCATCAGACATTTCACTCAGTAATAAACAAATCGAATCGAATCATGTGTTCTGTGTGAGGGGGAAGCTGTGGCGTAGGTTTTGCGCGTCCATCATGTATTGTTTTTCGAGTTACTGTGTTCAAAAGAATGCAAAAGACACACAATGGGATGCCTACTGCGCTATGCATCGTGTACAATAGTGGTGAAATGATGATAGAAGACACACTTGCTCAGAAACTGACTGCTGGCACTTTAGTTAAAGTCATTTACGTCTTGTAGCAGGCTCTATTCACTGCTGATATGACCTTCCATCAGTACTTACAATGACTCGCTGTACATTCATTGTACTTTGCGTGGGTGTTCCAGCCAGGTGATTATGATCATTAATTGAGAAAATCACTTCATCTGTCGGGTTCAAACCAGGAGCTCCCTGCTGTTGTGTGGCTACAGGCTACATCCTGCAACATTCTAATGGTCAGAGGTACAGTACAGTACGCTAATAAACGTCCAGTTATAGTTAACATGTTGTGCAGTTAGGGGAATCTTGTAATATCTACTATAGTTAGCTATGAATGAACCACTGCCTACCTCACACTGACAGTGCCTTTTCTCTTTTTTAAAACAAACTTTTCCACGAGTCTCAGGAATTTTTTCCACTTCTAAAACTATCTGTCACAATCTGCACTCTCATCGAGGCAGATTTGAAAAAAACATGTCTCAGCAACACAAACTGTACAAAGATGCAGAAAAATTACCTTGTGAGCCAGTGCACTTTGTGCGCATGCTGGCAAGATTTAGAGACAGCTAGTGCTGCGCTTGTAAATAAGTTACTGCTTGTGGAATCAGCGTATGCCCAGTGTCCTGAGTTTCTCTGAGCTTTTAAATCAGATCTGTGGAGGAGTGCCTGTGCAAAATGTGACATGATTACAAGAGCGCAGATGGTTCTCTCCTGTACTATGTAGATGCTGACAGAGGCAGCAATGAAAGGCATAAACAGCAACAAACTCTTCACTTGACTGCATTTAAGACTAGTCAGCAGTCTGAGTAAGGAAAGCCAAGCCAGAATGTGAGGTTGCATCTTTTAGAACTGGTTTGCTACAGTAGAGGCTATTGACATGCAATCACACACTGACACACAGCTCGCCAACATGCAATCACACACTGACACACAGCTCACTATAAATAGAGCACCGTTGTAGACTAATACCCAGATGCTGCTGGTAGAAGGTGCATCATCCTCTTGCACGTGAAAACCAGCTTGGGCTGTGATCCTTTGGATAAACGCTGTCATCCATTTCTAACAGCACGCAATCTAAATGTGATGCAAAGCATGCAAAAGTGCATGCAAAAGGATGCTGCGTGAATCCATGTTGGAGATAGATGGATGGATGGAGGGATGGATGGATGGATGGATGTCACAACAGGTGCATCTTTGCCCCCATACAGCGCTTTTCATTTGCCTGAGACCTAAGAGCGTACATGTCTAACGTTACCTGTGTGTTTATTTCCGCCTGAGAAGGAGCAAATCAAACAAACTGTTGTGATGAACACCTGCAGGCACTTGGGCCTCCACAGGACTCAGCGCGTCTATGCTTTACATTAAATGCCACTGTGCTGACAACTTGAAAGACAACAGGAGCCGCTTTGAGTGCAGCTGCCGTCGGTTTACTTACTCAGCGTATCCGGTGGCCCACGGTAATCTCCTGGTTTCCTTCAGGATGAGGATGGGCCGAGCTATGTGGTCCGCGGAGCACTCGATCTCATCCGGAGACAGTCCAAGGAACTGAGGTCTCATATATGGGAATTTCAGCGGCAGCTCGGAACCAGTGTTGCCCCCTCCGCCGGAGCTGCCCCCGGCCATGATTCCACCCATGAACCCGGCCACGGCGGACTTGACCCGGGTGAGCATGTTGGTGGCGCGTCTCGGCGGGGTGTCGGTCGGCCGGTGCGCGGCGCCGCGGCTCCCTTTCCCCGGATTGCCCCCCAGCTCGGCCGCGCTGGTCGACGACAGGCTCGATGGAGAATAGGAGGAGGAGGAGGAGGAGGAGGCCGTCAGATGATTAAAGCTTCATTCATTCAGAGCGGAGACAACAGCCGCAGCCGCAGGAGGAGGATGAAAACAGCAATGATGCTTTAGCTAAAACACCCCCATGAAGAGTCATTGACAACAGCTCGGCCGTCGTGAACGCGGAAATACACACAACCTTAACGGGTCACGTGATGCAACCGTGGACGCACACTGCAAATAATGTCCGTTCCATGTGTGGTCTCCAGGCTTATAGATTGGATTTTAGATTTTAAAAAGCATAAAATAATATAAAATATCCAGTGATGAGAGATGAATCTTTTCCCTCTCTCTCTCTCTCTTGTTTTTTGTCTCTGTATGGTAATTTAATTGTTAACGGAATATTCAGGGATCACCGGCAACAGGAGGAGCGATGCGTCATTACTTAGCTCCTTTATAGAAACAGCCAACCACTTTACTGGAAACAAGCGAAATGTATTTATTTTCAATAACAAATTCCAATTTATTTATACAAAACAAGATTTCAAGGCTGGGTGGGCTAAATGACTTGGGGAGGCTGATATTTTTTGCAGTGCAGGATGAGCAAAGATTGATCATTCTTACAGTGCAGGATGAACAGCTTACAGCAGCTGACAGCAGGTTAATGGTAAATCAGACCCTTTGCATTATACAGGCTACAGAAACCCACGGAAATGACCACCTGTCTAATATTGTGTAGGTCGGCCCCCCTTTTGTCGCCAAAGAAAACGTGGTCAGCATGGGCACCCTGACCGGTCTGCGGCTACGCAGCCCCATACGCATCAAACTGCGATGCACTGTGTTCTGACACCTTTCTATCAGAACCAGCATTAACTTTTTCAGCAATGTGAGCTACAGTAGCTCTTCTGTTGGATCGGACCACACGGCCAGCCATCGCTCCCCACACACATCAATGAGCCTTGGCCGCCCATGACCCTATCGCCAGTTCACCGGTTTTCCTTCCTTGGACCACTTTTGGTAGGTACTGACCACTGCAGACTGGGAACACCCCACAAGAGCTGCAGTTTGATGCTCTGACCCAGTCGTCTAGCCATCACAGTTTGGTCCTTGTCAAAGTCGCTCACATCCTTAGGTTTGCCCATTTTTCCTGCTTCCAAGACATCAACTTCGAGGACACAATGTTCACTTGCTGCCTAATATATCCCCCCCACTGACAGGTGCCATTGTAACGAGATAATCAATGTTCTTCACTTCACCTGTCAGTGGTCATAATGTTATGGCTGATCGGTGTATATGTTCATGACATCGTTATTATGATAAACAAAAGGAAATGTGTGTTGAAATCTTCCCTTTAAAGAAGTCCCTACATTTTTGGTGGAGCTCATGGAGCACCCCGAGGGCGTCTCCTGTAGCCTCCTGTTAAATATTTCAAATCTGGAATACCTCACCAGTCTAGTATGTAGAAAAACGCACTATTATTATTTTGTGATATCGCGGGGACGTGTCGAATCTCGATTTAATATATCATTTAAGATACAGTTCATTCATATACAAGCAGCTGAGGGGGTATTTTTGGTAAGAGGAAACATTTACATTTGTAATACGATGAAAACAATTAGTCTTCTTCTTCTTCTTCTAATAATAGTAATAATTCTAATAGTATATTAGTAATATTATGCCTATTGTGTTTTTAACGGCAAAGGCAAAAATAATGGCCATAGGATACTAATCACGTTTTGAGAAATCAACATTAGAATTCTGGTATAAGTAAGTATATCATAAGTAAGTTTATTTACTAACTACTTATAGAGGGTTTATAACTTGTAAGGAATGTTTTTTAATTATTATTTTTAAATTAATAATTTCTTAATGTGTTGTAAATCAACAAACTCCTTCAGCACTTGTTTGAGCTTTCTTTAATTCACCAGGAAGACCTCTCCTATGTACTGTCAGAACACCTAACGTCCTGGAAAAGAGCTGTAGAGCATCCAAAAATTAATTTTTAAACAACTTATCAACATTTACAACTGCAGATATGATAGATTATTCCCGTGGATGAATTATTCTTAATGACTTACAATAAAAACTGCAGACTTGAAGGCTTATTAGGCTATAAAATGAGAACCCAGTGTGACTGATTATTAATGACTTACTAACATTCCCCTCAGCAAATGTACCTGAGAAGTGTCACATCTGGAATAAAACGGCAGGGATTGTAATGCACACTGGATCCCAGTAGATAGAGCCATTACACAAAGGTAGATGGTTTAACAGGTTTGGCCCACTGATAACCCAGTGACTGGAAGTGTTTATCCAGGAAACCATATTATAGTGCTCCTCTGTGAAATAGTAACAAGAACTGTGAAAATATACTACAATAAATAGGTCTTATGTCAATAGCTCTTTCGTTAATCCTTGCTTTGGGTATAGGTTATATCATTTTCATTGAGAAAGCTGAGAGGAGCTGGGCTAAGTGCCAGATGCAAACTAGTTCACAGCCTATTATTTCCTCTTTAATTTAAGCCTGACGCTGTATGTGGGTGTCTATTTGTATCTACGTAAGTGATTTGATGTGTGTGTGTGTGTGTGTCTTTGTCTCTTGCGTGTTTCCCTTGGGTTGGCACAACAATAATAATATAACAGGATAATTACCACTATTCTATTATTAGACACACATGTAACTGAGTCACAGCACATATCTGAGTTGTTTTCATTTTCTGAGTGTGTATCCCTGAGATAAAATGATTTTGTGTTTACATGATGATAAAGGCCATGAACTCAGAGAATCTGATTTTGTTTGGACTGGAACTGAGTGTAGCAGTAATCAGCTTGCTTGTCCCATTGCTTCTTTTAGGATCTCGCCCTTTGATGTGCACAACACAACATTTAAAAGAAGTGCAACGCCTGACAGTAAAACACAAGTGAAGCTATTACTCATGCAGCGGGGCAGACTTCTATGAGATCACTGTTGGCACATGCCTTTTAATATTCCTCTCTCTACCTGTATTGATCCAGATTTTGTTGTACCTGATAAACTGACACCAAGACTATTAAATAACCTGAAATTATCTTGGAAGTACTTGGAAGCTGTATATGGGTAATCTCTTCCCGGGTTAATTCCCAGCATTAGAGTGATAGGAAAATGCCTCCAGACATTCCTTTAAGTTGTTCTGTAGTGACCCTTCTCTGTAACACCACCCTTGGCAGTTCAAGTTGTTCTTACGCATGGCTGTAAGATCAGGGAAAATTACTACCTTGTCGGGACTGGTGAGAGAAATGTTCATGCTTGACATGCTTCAGTGCTGCGTCAGTATTAGAGGAAAATACAAGAATTGTAATATGAAGAGTGTGAACGAGGTTTTTGAAGAGGTTATCAAAAATGTGATGTACGGTATAAAAAAATAAATAAAACATTACCAATTTATGTTTTAAAGACACTGAATGATTACTTTAAAGCGGCTACATTGAATTTTTTTTATAATAACAATGGATCAAATGACTCTGTATAATGTGAAAGGGGTCACTCATAGTGATGAACCAGCAGAGGATTATCACTCCACCCTGCAGTTCCTCTCAGCTCTACTGAGTTTTTAGCTTCTTTCAGCTTGTTGTTTTGGTTTTTGGGCCCGCAGTTTTGCTGTTTTGGTTCACTCTCGCTGCTCTCAGAGTGTTGTTTTCGGCCAAAGCAAAGAAAAACTCTGAAAATCCTCTGAACCCTACCTGCTCAATACCAAACAGCAGGCAGGCACAGTTAGCAACTAACTGGTGAACACAGTAAACCTTTTTTGTTTGTTAAAGAGCCAGATATTTCCCCCTGGAGTTGGTTGAAATCTGAAAGGAGAGTGAATATTGAACAGAAACACAATTCCTGCTAATCCGGCTGCTAATGTTGCTAATCTGTATCTGCTGGATGTGTTTAAGGAACTGTTTGCTAACAACTTTGTCCTATCAACTTAAAAGGTTACGATATGTCAGTGCGTTCTTCAGTTTGTTTCTTGAAATGGTGATGCCTTTTTAAAATATGTAACTCCTCAAATTTTACAGTCTAAAATAGTCCTTCAAGCTCCTTTCAACCCTGCAGTGAGTTGCCCATGTAAGGGCATGTAGTTGTAGCATGCAGCCAAGAGGAAGTTTTCTTTGTGCAGTCATCGGGGAGTTAAATGTCAGGAGCCCACTATCATGACTAAATGATGCCTTGGGAGAAAGCATTTTTGTTGTTGACATTATCAACCAAATGTTAAGAAACATGACCTGCTCGTGAACACTTAAGTACCCAAATCCTTTTTTTTTCTCCCCCTGAATCTCAAAATTCAACCAGCACTTACGTTTCAGCGCGTAGCACTCCTAGCTTGCCCTGTGGCTTTCAGAATGGTTGCACCGGGTGAACCCAACATAATGAACGTCATGCTTGTATCAAGTTTCAGCCACCATGTCTCAGCCGTCTCCCTCTTTGACTTGACCCTTTGAACCCGATTTAGCAGAATTTAATAAATTGTTGCGTTTACAGTAAATGTAAAAGGTCTTCTGTCAGGAAAAAAGTGCTCACTCAATTTTACAATATGAATTCCAGCAATAGTAAGTAATAGTAATAGTAAAACAAAAACAAAACATAAGCTGGGAAATTTTCTTTTCCAGTAATCCTGAGACAGACTTACAGTGTATGTGGGTGGGTGATTACTTTACTACGGTTCATTGGTATGACAGTTAAATAGAAATTTCTAAAGTGTGTCATGAGTGCCAATTCTAAAAATTAAATGAATAAGATAAGAGGATGTGCAGAGTGACTTGTATGACTGACACATTACAGTAAAACCTTATTGGAAATGTTGCAGTTGAAGAGGAAAAGCCCTTATATTGGTGCCTCTGTTTCACACACACACGAGCAGTGACCAAAATACTCACTACATGGAGGCCCCGCCTCCCCTGAGCAATATTTAAATCCACTCTTCTTTTGTGTTTCAGTTCGTGTGCTTGGCTCTGCCCCAGCACACTACACTCTGAATATCATCACCCTTCACAGGACAAAATAAACAGGAGAGCCTCCTCATCACACCAGGCAGCCAAAGAAGAAGAGAAGAAGAGGGCTATAAAGAGTAAGACAAAAAAGAAACAGGAAGAAGTCTGTGTCTAGTGCAGGCTAGTGAAAATGATCCTGTGGGTTGCCCTGCTGATGTCTCACTGTTGTTTGGGTCTGGACGGAGCTGCGGCAGGGAGCCCAGGACTGGAGAGGATAGAGAAATGTGGCACCAGGTGTTCTCAGGTAAAAACTGCATCCTCAGGAACATTAAAAACCAAACTCTCAGAAGTATGCACTCATAGATTGTCACTGTGCTACTAAATGTAGTTGTGTCCTATTATTATTATTATTATTAACTCCTGCTCTTTCCTACTGTGGGTGATGTGAGTGACTATTAATACTGCTGCTAAATGTATTGTTTCCAGCAGGTGAAAGAAATACACCCATGTCTATCAATTCTGTACCGCTACAGCTACTACTATTTGTCATTCTACACACTTTTCGGTGAGGTTTTTGTGAGATAAACCTTGAGTATGGATTTCCTAAAAGGCTCACTAGGCATGAGTCCATCAGTTTGATTGGTGTTCTGCTGTTGACGCTGTATGACTCACCTGTTGACGTTTTCTGTAAGGAAACATCATGCATACTGTACTGTAAGCACGCAGACTGTACAAGCATCTGCTACTGAGCTTATGTTGGTGTCAAGTCACTGAAGGCTGTATGGTAGTTTTAAATCCCATACAGTACACTCACTGTAATTATTTACTCAAGCCTAAGGAGGAAACCAAAAAAGATCCAAATCTAGTTATCTATGTACTGGAGCATGCTGATCTCTCTTTTAGCTGTAAAGTTACCATTCTTTCTCTTTTGCAAGTTTCTACAAGTATACTCAAAAACAAAATCAAGGTGTTGCCTAGAATGCCAACATTTTCTTCCAGATGTCTGTTAACATTTTGAAACTTATGTATGAGTCGTGTTGACTTTCAAAACACTATTATTACCTATGAGGTGATGTGAATAACCTCATATGCTGTTGTGAGATACTGGATACAGTTTGGTCTTACAACAAACCGATGGATCAGTTCAAGCAAAAGAACAACTGAGGATTTCTTTTTTCCATATTTAGAAAAAACCCTGAAGCATTTGGTGATGAATGACGTTCTCCATGTCACATAAGTGAAAACTCTAGCTCCGTCACTCATCACTGTGTCCAGGAATAGTGTCAATGTGAATATCTGGAATAGTTTTCATATTTTCTGGCTGATGAATAAACAAGGATGTAGGTAAACTGTTGTACTAGTGACCTTGGTGATGCATGCTGCTGTTGCATGATTTGCATACACTCTGCAAAATATTATGTATATTCATATAAATTTAGTGCAGACTCTTGTTGCACCTGCCCAATTAAAGCCCAAAGGGGCAAGTGGAGTAATTGATTAATAGATAGAGTTATCATTTGGATTTGGCTGCGATTTAGACCATAATAAACTGCAGCAAAAATACAAACAGGATGGGTTTTACCTGAAGGAGCAATGAGGATATAAAAGCTCCCTATTGTCTGGGAATTCCCTGTTCTGCAGAGCTGCTACCTTTGTTCTCTTAGTTAAGAATGATTTTATTAATGCGGCTCCTCCTCAGTAAGATTCCCAAGAAAGAGTTACAGCATGCCCTTTTTTCCCCCCTTTCTCCTTGCAGGGCCTTCACTGCAAAAGCAAGCCAAATTGTGAGTATGGACACGTTACATAACATCTGCACTCATACATGCACACAGAACATGATTCTGCACAATAACTCACTGTCAGTAGCTGCCAAGAGCCAGTATTGTTGGCATTTTATATCTTTGTATTTTACTGTTAGGTTGCTAAAGAAATTGCATTTAAGGCAGGGTTGAAAAAGGCTGTAAAACCACATCAAGAACACCACATGACACTAAAACCTATTGAAGCACATAAATCATTTTCATCTGAAAGCAGAGTGCCCCACCTATCATAAGGTATGAGGAACATTTAAATGCAATGAAAATAAATGCCTGATATATTATTCTATCCCCGCCATACAGTGCATCTGTGACAGGTGTGTGGGTGTCAAATTAAACCAGTGAATTGTATTATAACTGAGCAGAATGCATGAAAAACATGTGTATTCGAAGAACAAAAAATCACAATGCTGCGCCTGGCAGACAGTGATGGAGGAAATGTTGGTGTGTTTTGTTCTTCCCAATTAATAACAGAGGATGACCAAAAGCATAGCTCTTTTCGAGGCGACTGACACAGCAGCCACGGAAACACACACCCAATGTGATAACTTGAATTGAACTTATATAAACACGTGTCACTTAACTGGGAGTATGACAGCAGAAACACCCAGCTGGAACATGATGAAAATGTTGGCAGTCTTCTGTGACAAAAAAACATGACGGCATTAGTGTTTTTTTCCACAGCTGTCAGTACGTGCCCTGAAAGATGTTGTGTTTTCTGGCCCTGTCCTGTGCAGATTTGTTTCCTCCTCCATGCCAGAACCCTGCTGAAGGTCTCAACACCTCCGCCATGTTCTGCAACACCAGCCTCTCCACAGTCATGAGGTGTGAGGGGAGGCAAAAGTGCTCACTACATCTCCAAATCAAAACCGCGTTACAGCTTACTGGTATGTAAATGTGATGACTTGAAATACACGCAACATTTATCTAGCTGACCTTTTTTTGAAACTCTAGCAAATAGCAGTTTTTTGGAATGACTAGTTGAGACACTCCCAAGTGACAAACACTGACTAGCAGGAAAAAGTCAAGTAAGTTATTGAAGCCAGATTCTGGCAGATAGCTATACAGTATATTACCTTAAAATATGAACCACATCCCACTAGATTCTTGTGTGATAAGTGTTTCAATTGGATATTTATGAAATTATATGTTTTCAATAACTGATGTCTAATTTAAATTCATCTTGGTACTCAACAGAAGAACGTAGGTGGTAGTCCTGGCTCTCAGGGACGTCATTCCACAATTCTTACAGTTGGTTTAACAATTTGATTAAAGCCACTATTAATAATTGGCTTGCTAATGTTAGCCACTGAGAAACCAGGTGTTGATGGTCAGTAAATACCTCCAAACCTGGCTTATTAAAGCAGCCAGTCTACAGTGTGTGGTGGAGTTGGAGATGTTTAAAGGCACCTTTGATGGAGCGGTGCTAAGTAACGTCAGTTGATTTCTTACAATAACAATGGCTCAAATGACTGTATAATGTGAAGAGGATCTTTTGTCACGTTTGGGCCTGCGGTTTTGCTGTTTGGGTTTACTCCCACTGCTCTCATGGTGGTAAATATACGTTGTAAAATCACAATATCAGCTGAAATGATGGGGACCTTTGGATTATTATCTGTTCTTGATATGCTGTTGTGTACAGGCGCTCATTTTCAGTTGTATCACCCAGAAGCGTCTGACATTACCCAGTCATACATGCGGTAATGCAGGTGACTGCTGTAGGAATAAAGTCCTAATCAGGGGCCCCTAACCTAGACAGAATTTATGCAGTGCTTTAGCTATCAGCGGCTGCTTATTGTCCTCACTGTCTTTATCTTATGTAGGATTACTGTATATTCTCTGTAACTGACCTTTTTATCTACGGAAGTTGTGACTTATTTATCTTTGCCTTAATGGGGAAGTATCAAACGCAACTCTTTGGGCATAGTCAAGCCTATTTGGGACGTTACAGTTAGAGATGGTTTTTGACACAAATATAAAACCAATCACTTTCCATGATCAAACTTCTTCTTTTGCATAATGGGTATGTCAATTGATGATTTCTGTTCCTGATTTTGTACGCAGACCACATGATCTGATACGATGCCGGATAAAGCCCACATGCAGGCACACACCCACACATTCACTCGTCCACAACAGCAGGATGCTACGACTGTGTAACCTCAATGGATTTCCTCACTGTTTGGGCTGCAGTGGGGAAATCCCATTGATCCTGTTTGAGTGTTTCATGCACTCAGGCAATAAAATGTGACGCATACTGTTCTTCCTCTGTGACACTGAAACTAACATCAACACTAAAATGCATTAACATTCCTTTTAATGATTAACTGACTGGTTAACAGTTACTGTTACTGTTTGACAACTGTGCTTTGTGTCTTTAAGCCATCTTCTGGATTCTGACTTTGATATGTTTTTCTCCCCAGAGTCCATCCATGGTTTGTCCATCTGCACCGCCACCGCAGGGATGATGGCGAGCTGCCGAATTTTCAGCTTCAAAAGAGCGTCGAGAGAAAGAATGACTGGACTGCAGGTACTGTTAACAGCACCACTGGCACCGATTTTTGGACATTTTTGGGACATTTAGTTAGACTTGAATCCAGAGTGTGATGCAAGACTGGCTTTACTGTTAGAGTAAGTTTTCATGTCTCACCAGATTCATGAAGATAATATTTTTCTGTAACATCTGGAATATTTTGTTCATGTAACTTCTGCATCAGTTAGGTGAAATTTGAAATGAGTTTGGTTTCATTCACAAATTCTGATGATTATTCCAGAAAAAGAAGGAAAAAATGTCAGATGACAGGTCAGTCATGACTTTCCAGTCTAAATAGCAATTACTTTGATCTGTGGTGCATTTTTCATATTATCTTTAAGCGATAAAGAACAGTTGCTAAAAGTCCAAAAGTTTCCGAATCACGTAATCCTCTTTGTTTGTGGATTGATGTGTGTCCAAACATGTACAAAGTTTCCATGATAAGACTTCTGAATTGTGGCAGACTTGTGACAGCTTGTGTGTTTTTATTTGACCTTTTCCTGAAGGTGGAAGTTGAGAATGATTGCACAGACATTTCTCCGAGCCAGCAAATTCAAGTAACAGTGAAGACTGTGCCAAACTACTGTGGCATAACCTGGACAGGCACCTATGAAGCTCCAGGTAAGAACACATGCATGTTTGCATAATTATGCAAACACACACTCATGGAAATGTCACTGTTACCAAACAGGAAATTAAGTAGCTGAAGATGCAATGTATTACATGGTAAATAAATAAAGTCAATAAATGGTTGTGTAAACTCACAAGTATTTCCTTGTAATTGGTAGAAAGAGGTAGAAACACTTTGATCCCCAGTTATGTTAAGAGAAAACTAGGTGGTGGATATTATGTGAAAGCTACACACGCAGGGGTTATGTCACGTTTGTCTTGCTGTAATCTTTCCCTAATGGCTATTAGTAGTTTAAACATCATTACTTCTCTCCACAGAATGCATCAGTGAAGATTTGCGAAGACATGTCCCAGAATGCATCAGTAAGTACACATTTTTTGATAGCTGAACGAGGCAATGCATCAGTATGTCTAACATAAGAGATTATTTTATTTGAAATATATTTTACAGCCCCGAAGAAGTAAAGCTATCCAGTATTCAACAAGAAAAAAAAAGCAAAGACTGGAGAAACTGGAAAAATTAACCTAATTTTGTTACAGATTTTTTTCTTCATTCTTGCGACCCCTTAGGGCAGAGATACTCAGCTTGCTTTGCCCGGCGGCCACTTTTACAAAATGACAGGAGGCCAGGGGCCAGTTTTTCACTGACTTGCCTGTTTTCATTTTCAACCTTTCGACGTTGGCTGTCCTCACTCATCTTTGCCAAGAGGCAAATCCAGTCGCAGCCAACCTGCGGAGGCACCTGGGAGAGGTTTGCCCTTAGGATTTTCTGCCAGGCAGACAGCCCTGAAGGCAAACTACTCCCACATTGCCCACGCAGGTTGGGTGTACATAAACTTTTCGCAGAAAGAAAAAGAAAGTGTCATTACATGCACTGCACAGATCACTGAAAGGCTAATATGCAACTTTAACTGCCAAGGGACGTTATTGAACATTTACTAATTGGTATAAATAAATAAAAATCCCAGTGTGAATCAATTTATTTTGATCATGAATTATAAAATGAGCGGTGGGCCACCCAGCACCCTATCGCAGGCCAGATTTGCCCCATGGGTTGTAAGTTGAATATCTCTGCCTTAGGGGGTCCCAGCACTCAAAAAACAGGCTGGAACCCACTCTCATAGGCTATTTAATGTATGCCCTCACATGTACCTATAGTTGGATGAAAATCTCACTCTAACATTAATCTCTGTCTCTTTCAGCTGGGAGGCTATCATATAATGTAATCCCTGAGAGGAAGGTGCTGAATGTCAGCGTATCAGACATGCTGGAAAATCACAACTACCACCTCCGTCTGTGCCATAAGGATTTCATCTGCGCTGGCACAGGGGCCAACACACTGGTCGGTCCCTCTGTTTATTGGGAACTGAGAATCAGAATGACTTTTTGTTTTGCAAATTAGCAATAAAGTTTTTGACAGGCAGGGTACCATGCATGGTAAAGAGACTACAGGATCTTGCATTTCTCTGCAACTTTTAGGAGAACAAAGGTGAATGCCACTAATGCAATGCTGTTCATCTGATGCATAATTGATATTAAAAAGTATTCCCCACTTCATAAAAGAACAGTCTTCATAGGGACACTCAGTCTGAGACCTCTTGAAAACTCTCACAGCTCGCTTGTGCAGTATAAGACTCTGCCGGTGAAAAAATGTGGCTAATCATTAATGCGACTCAAGAATCACCAAGACTCGTCAAACACCAACCCATAAACACATAAATGCAAATACACACATGCCAAAGAAAGACTAATAAATGTTTAGCTTTGTTTATCTTCCAGATAAAGAAGGAGGAACCCGTAAAGAGCGTCATCCTCCCGTACTCCCGACCTTTGCCCTGCCTCTGCATCGAGGTAAAGTTTATGTCAACACTCCTGGTCTCAAGCACTTATGATCTGTTTCTATTAGTAATCAACTCCATTAAAGGGACTGAACATTTGATACGTATTCATAAATTCCTCACAGGGGTGGTCAGTTGTGATGGATGCCCCCAGAGTCCAGGTCTGCCCTTTCAAAGACCGTGAGTCACTTGATTGCTGTTAGTCATAATCAATTCCGTAGTAAGCTGAGCATGTGCTGTAGCACTTCAAAACTGATACCGTATCATTTCTAAAGATTGTGACCTCTCCTCCCTGCAGGTCTCGAGGAGCTGTGGTTTGGAATTAACTTTGACCCACTGGAGGGGACGCTATGGTGGGAGCCCGCCTGTCCAGTTACTGCTGTGGTTGTGTTGTGTCAGGAAAGAGAGGACGGCGTCTGTGTGGATCTGCCTCATGCCTCCCAGAATGTTAGCAGAGAAAAGGTACAAGTCTCCGACATGTTGACTTGTGTTTACCTTGCAAGGTTTCTGGCTGCTTATTATGTTCAAAAATCACTTGAAGTTGGTGTACATGTGGGGAAACAACGCACAAGATCATACGCATATTAGTCATGCCACACAGATAATAGACTGCATCGTGACAGAGGTTCAAAAACCAGGTGCCTGGTTGTGTGTCACAGATTAGTCACAGCCCTTATACAGTTACCCACCTTTGGCACTTTACAATTGGAATTTGAACGTGTCATGATCCTATTTGAGGAAACTATCTTCTGACTGACTGATCTGGATGTGGGTCATGATGTCAGCTGTTAACACAATAAGCACACTATCAAAATCATTCCTCAGTGACTGAGCACACTTAATACTTTATACAGAGGGAAGAAGTTATGACGGCAGCAGGAGTTTTTTTTGCCAGTAACACTTGACCAGTAACATGAGTCTCATCATGCACAGATCATGTCAAAGAAAAGTGTTTACATATTAAACTAAACTGTGTAATATTGCACTTAGCCAGGAATCTCAAAACTGTTTCTTTTAAAATGATTCAAAGTGAGTATGAGTTTATTCTAACCTCTTGCGTGACGCATCTGGGAATCCTTAGACGAAACTGAGATTGTATTTTGATTTGATTGGATTAAACCAGAGGCCGTTTCACTCCAGAAGGGAATTCTCTGTTAATATAAAAATAGCTAGTGACGCAGAGAGTCTCCCATCTGAAAGCTGACCTAAAAAACGAATTCAGTCTGAACCCAAACAAAACAGGAGTAGTGTAGCGTTTAGTCAGTCTGATCCAAACTAAATACTTAAAGTATTCACTTGTAGTAGTAGTAGTTGCAACACTGCTCTGTTTATAAAGATTATTTCATCAATAACTATTTAATCATTCTTTGCTTTTCAGATAAGATTTACTGAAGTGGATCCACACCCTCAACTGTGCATGAAGGTAATGATCACTTTCCCCCCTTTGGCTCTTCAAGAGTTTCACTGTAGACAAACAATAGAGCTGGGAGTTTATATGTCCCCAGAGTCCTATGTTTCCCAGCTCAATAACCTCTTGACACATTAAGGCCCTGATCAGATAGAGCGCTTTTTGCCAGTGGCAAAACACAAGGCATGTTCCAGTTTTCCAATTTCACTGGGTTTTGGTGCCAGACTATTTCTTGGCCAGATACAGTAACTTCCTTAGCTGGTTGAAAGCTATAGAGGTGCTTGTAGGTGTTTTTTTAATAACGTTTGGACAGAGTCAGGCTAGCTGTTTCCCCGTGGTTTCCAAACTTTGTGCTCAGCTAAGCTAAGACAACCATCTGTAGGACAAATAGGAAGCTAAGCTAAGCTAAGCTAAGCTAAGCTAAGCCGTATAGACATGAGTGCTATCTGGCTTGTCATCTAAGTCTCAAAAAGAAAGCGAATAAGCATATTTCCCAAAATGTCAAAAAGGTGAGTCAGAGTACTTTGTCAGATGCTTTAATCAATTTCATGTAATTTTAGTGCTGGGTTAAGGTCTGCCTTGGTTCCACAGGAATGTATGATAATGGCAGAACAACTTAACCAGAAATAAATTAGAATTATATGCTAATTTCCGGTAGTATAGAGTGACAGAGTAATAAAATGGATAAAAACAAACAAATTTTGTGGTTTGGGCATAACGCTAGCAGCATTTCCTCTGCTAAGCCAGTTTATTTCTATATAAGGACACCCCACAGTGAATTACCACGCTTTTAATGTTGTAAAAAAAAAAAAGGGGAAAGCTGTATTCAAACCTTCATCTGTTCCAGCTCATTTCAGCTGTTCGAGTTAACTGGTAGCCTAACCACAAAGCAGAAGTACTGTTCCTATTGTTATTTGCAGTTTTTTATGCTTTGTTGTGTACTGACTTACCACAGAGGTTAAACTGTTCGCTGGAACAATGGTTTAATGTGTTTAATGGGCCCTTTGACGCAAAATCTTGCATTTAGATTCCTTTCTTTGAACTAAGGGTTGTAGTTATTAGCTTTATATAACTGTTGGATGAAGAGTGCTGCAAAATGTAATTGTCTTCTTCAGTTCACTGCAGGCTCTCAGTCCTGGACGAGGTGCCCCTTTGCTGATGTGAGATTCCAAGGTACCAGTTTTTGTCACATCGGCATGCCAATCATCACAAGTATCATCTGATTATTGCACCCCTACGGCAGTCTATGGCAATAAATCTACCCGACAGTCATTTTTAGAGCCACATTTTGATTATATTATGAAGATAATGACAGACATGATGTAGTGATGTAGAATTGGTCATTATAGTGATAGCTGTGCAATCATTTCCAGCATGGGAGGTGGTTGTGACAAGAAGAGAAGGGCAGGAAGACGTGGAGATGTCGTCACAGATCACTGCAACATTTTCTGTGGGGCTGTGTGAGAAGTCTGAAGGGTCTACTGTGTGCCAGGTCACCGAAACACACACCATGCATGTGGTAGGTATCACACTCGCTGTGAATTTGGGGGAGTGCCGGCATTTTTATACTTATCAAACCTTTCACTGACCCCTTGTGCCCTGTATGGAAACATCTGCATTTGTTATGTGAAGGAGCTGTCACAACATGCTTGCAATGATTGCACAGCGGCTTCTTTTGTATCTAATTACTGTTTGTTATACATATCCTATGTGTTGCTGGGAAGCAACAAGTTTCCTTTAAGGTGTTGTAACTTCACCACTATTAAACTACTAAACCACTATTTGTCATCAACAAAGCAATTAAAAGGTAATTACACCTTGAAAATAATGTTTTATAGCAATTACAGGGCACAGGGGCAATACATCGGCCACAGAAAATATACAACATGTTTTCTGGCATCGTTGCAGGAAGCCGCTCATTTATGTGTGTGTTTCTACTTGACAGAAACCATGACAACTTCCACAACACCTGCATGGTTAAGCCTCTAAGGGTTTTTGTTTTCTTTGTCTCTTTCTCAGGAGAAGCATAAAGCTGTTGGCTTAAACCTGGCAGGGAAACTATGCAACTCATGTGTCCAGGTATGTTTGTGTAAATAGATCCTTTGTGGTAAACCGCATGTACCTTCACATTTAGACAGACTCTCTCTGAATACACATTTTGTATTTGGATAGGTCAAGAGGCTTGATGTGAAGTTTGCTGCCACAGTCATCCACTGTTTTGAACAATGCAGTAAGTGTGTTTTTTTGGGCTTCTGCTCCTGACAAACTGGAGATGAATCATCCTTCTCTTTACTTCTCTTCTCTCCTTTTTTGGTCCCATCCTGTGTGGTCTAATCCGGGTCTTTTCCTTCTTTTCTTTCTAAGTATTCACAACCTGAAGTGCCACATCAGTTTGAAATGCAAATGGTTTCCACTACTTCTTTTAAAATGAGGTTTGAAGCAGTAACAGACCATATGTTTACTGTCACAGAATTTCTAATAGGATAATCACAAATGTATGTGCCTCTAAGTGGTTTCTTGGCATCATTTTGAAAAATAAAAGGATTGCTGGTAGAGAGTACCAGCATCATTTATTCCACTTAAATGTTGGGTGCAATGATGGATGAAACCATTAAGTACAAACATAAGGGCTCTGAAGACAGTGAAGAACCCCGTCTTTGATGCCATCTTTGATTTACTTGAGCTCCAATTTCTTTCCGCACAACTGAGAACTCAAAATATTGAGAAACTATAGGGAGCAGAAGCTATAGCCTACTGGTTGTATCATCTTTCAAAAGTCTGAGAAACACAGAGTATTGTTTCATTATCCTCAAGACATCGTTTCATAGGAAATACGCTTATTTGCGCTCTTGCCAAGAGTTAGATGAGAAAGTCGATACCACTTTAATGTCTGTCTGTTCCATCAAGCTGGAGCCAGTAGCCAGTTAGCTTAGCTTAGCATAAAGACTGAAAACAGGAGGAAACAGCTTGCCTGGCTCAGTCCAAAGGTTAAAAAAATCTACCTACTAGCACATTTAAAGCTTGCTAATTAACATGTTATATCTGATTTGTTTAATACGAAAGCTGTTTCCACTCTCCATGCTAAGCTAAGCTAACTTTCTCCTGGCTCCAGCTTCATTTTTATAGATATATATTGACAGTAAAACAAAAGTAAGGAGCAATTGGCGACCATATGATTATTTAGGACATGTGACTTTTATATGCCTGTATGCCTCATTGTTTAGCCTACAATTTCAATTATTGTGGGCGTTTATTCATTCCGGTATGTCGGACTCTATACACTGTCAATTCTCTTCACAGATCAATCGTCACCCCTCGAACCTGTCATCTCCAGTCAAAGGTCTTGGGGCTTGACCTGTGTCATTGTGCCAGCTGGTCTTTGCCTCTCTGGCATCATAATCGTCACTCTGGTGCTTCACGTATTGTTAACCAGTAGGTAGAAAATTACACAATCAAGCTCAGGCCTTCAGTATTATCTTCTCTGTTGACATAGTGTTATGTAAGCACTTGTACTAATTGATTTTGGCCCAGAGTCCACCCTTCAAAGTCACAGACTTTGTTGCACGCTCCTGATAAGTCTGGGAGGGTTCAGGTCTGGACTTCCTGAGTCAAGTCTACACATACTTGATTAAGGCTCCAGTGCTGCAGACTTGAAGGAACTAAAAACAATTAATAGTGTTCTGATGATTACAACACTTATTATCTATGTTTGTTTTCCCTCTCCTTGTTATGTGATTGAACTTGATCTAACAATGTCAATGTATTATTGTGGTTGTAATCAGGTACCAAAAAGACCATGTCAAAAAAAGTTTGCTGTACTTTTTGTGGCCTTCTCTGAACTTGTTGTACTGTATTTAAGATTTGTATTTGTAAGATTTGTGTTTGCAAAGTGTACAACATTAGTTATTTGACTGATTGATGCTGATTGATTGGGTGTGGGCTTTAAGCAAAACTCCCTCTGTGAATTGATGGTTTACAGAAACCTAAAATTGCAAGTACCATAGATGTATTCGCTAGTACGAAATGCACAACTCATTTGAATGAAAACCAGCCACTGAGTTTGTCATTATATTGGTCTATTTCCTCATCTGATTCCGCCTGTATTTTATTGTAGTTTATCAGAGGAGGAAACAAAAAAGAAATGGAAACTGTACCTCTAAAAAGCAAACAGGTAAGATTATCACATTTTGTTGCTTTTGTTGACTGCATAGCATATGCACTTTCAAATACCTAAAACCTGAACCCAATCCTTTCTTTTGACAGATCCTGCTTTTGACTGTGTGGTCCCTGCGTTGCAAACTCAACCTGTTCTCCACGGAGGGGTCCTCATACCTGATTCGCCGCAGTGTGGGAACACTGAGAAGGCCAACTTGATCTCTTACTGACCAAAGAATTGTGCTGCGGTCAAAAGCATTACTTAATGCACAGTACAAAACTGTTAAGATGTTACATAAACCAAATAAGTTCTCTGTTGAATGCAGTGTACAACACATATTTCAAATGCATGTTACTGTATATGTGCTGGTTAGTATGCTTGTTATAGTTATTTGCTGCTGTTTATGTATCTGTGGTTTTGTCTGTTTGGGTGAAAGTGTATATTATCATTTTTTAAGCAGTCAGTTTTCATCTTAATTAAATTTATATTTTCAATAAAAAAATGCAAAATCTGAAATAAACTTGCTGTTTTTTTAAACAGTTTTTGTTTTTGAACATTGTTTTTTCATAATGAATTTAACTTTAAGAAAGTAATTCACTTATTTTTAGTTTAGTTGTAATGAAGTCTAAACCTTTTCTTATGTAATTTTCCTTGTTTTAGAAGCAAACGGTAGTCACTGCCTTAAATGCCGCACATCACTCACATTACGTAATATGACTACTAATATGACAATTGGAAATGTCAAAATATGACACACATGATATAGCAAACAGGAGCAGTGAGCTGAATCACCACCTCTGACACTAAGAGCTTCACCAAACTGTTATTTACTACTATTATATCATTATATTGCAAGGTGTTTGTTATTTTGGCCACACCCTGAAGAGGCCTCCCTCTAGCCCCTATAGGTATTGAAACATAACCGTTTCCAAGAAATTAGTTTTCACTGGAGCTCTCACACCACTTAGTTTGCATACTTGTTCAGACAAGCCAGTACTGCTGTTTGCTGTGTTTCTGTTTAAGTGACGCCTCACTTTCTTTATCCTTTGCATATTTTGCTTCTTTTTCGCACATTCACATACACACCTGCTGGTATGGAGTATGTTAGCACCCATGTAGCATTCTTACCAGAATGAAAAAGGAAAAAAATGTACGCATCACAAGTGACGGTGAGCACATTATGTGGCCAGGTGAACAAAACTGTAGTAACAAGAATTACTACAGCTGCTGTCATACATATTTTTATATTAACAATGGATCAAATGACTATGGGTAAAGTGAAAGGTGTCGCCCATTGTGTTGACCAGTTGTTTGGTGTTGGTCAAAAAAGGACATCTAGTGGATAAAGTGGTAATAGCAACACAGTGTTTTGTATTGCACCTTGAGTTGCTGCAGTTACATGGAGTTCCTACATGTGTTTTCTACTTCTCATTGTCTGACCAGGAAGACATTTGCCTGTGAGTATTTTCATGTTTAGTTATTTCACTATGGCTATATAAAGAGTGTGTGGTCCAGTGATCTAGCAAATCTGCTCTAAATCTGTAATAAAACGATGTATGCTAACCGCTAGCGTAACAATGTAATTTCCCATATAGGTTAGCATGAAGCTAGCGCATTGTTTTCTGTATAGTTTTTGATGAATAAGCAGCACGTATGACGTGTCAAATGTCTTTTCTTATGTGAAATTAATGTACATTTTCTTGTGTGTTCAGTTTTACAGTGCTTTTCAAGTAAAACTTCAAACGGAATTTCTGAAGCAGAGTTTTTCTTGGGAAACTGTTATCTATCTGCCAAGCTATGGTAGCCGGGGCAGAATAGTAAAAAGGCATATCTTCGAACAGCCAGCAGTCTGTGATCCTGTAAGTAGAAAAACATCTTATCAGTCACCATGACACAGAATAAAGAAGAAGTGGACACGTTGGATGAACTTTTAGAGACAAGATCACAAATATCCAGCTGCTCACAAACCAGCAAATTCTCTGTAACCAGCTCCCTTGCCCTGAGAGCACGTGCAAAAGCAGAAGCTGCTCGTGCTGAACTGGCGTTCGCTAAAAAAGAAGCGGAGATGCTAAAACAGCAAGCAATACTACAAGCCAGCTTACATGAATTGAAAATGGAAAAGGCTGCTGCAGCTGCAATTGCAGAAGCTGGTGTATTGGAAGCAGCTGCTCAGGTTGAGCATAACCAAATCAGCTTACCTCTTCAAACACACAGACCTGTGATGCCTCAGTCCTCGATTGAACTTCCCAATGAAAGGGTTACAGTGAAGTCTACAGTGCAACGTCCTTCTCTCCAGCCATTCCAGAGTGTGCAAACAGCTAACACATTACATTCAGTCACAACCCCTCCTGATGCAAAGCCACCAGTAGTTACACATCCACCAGTATCCCAGCCAACCATGGGCAGCTGTGAAGCAACAAGGAGCTGTGTGCTACATGGTGAAATGCCATCGAGTGAAATCAGTGACTACGAATTCATTGAATTAGCTACACAACACTCATATGAAGGAGAGGCTACTTGGAACTCAATGCATGCTGGCACTGTTAAGCCACTGGGAGAATCATACTGTTACAGAGACCCCTCATGCAACAATAGACACACCAGTGATAACTATCTGCCTCCTCAGTCCTGTAAAACTCATTCATCCCCTCCATGCGACATCACCTCATCCAGTTCAGCGGCTGCTACTGACTTAGCAAAGTACCTGATGCGTCGAGAGCTGGTGAGCTCAGGCTTACTCATGTTTGATGATAAGCCAGAAAACTACTGGGCCTGGAAAACATCTTTCATCAGCTCCACACAGGACTTAAGACTCTCCGCTAGAGAAGAGCTTGATCTGTTGTGCAAATGGCTTGGTCCATCGTCATCTGAACAAGCTAAAAGAATCAGAGCAGTACACATTCAGAGTGCGACCACTGGCCTTGGGATGGTGTGGCAGAGACTGGAAGACATTTATGGCTCACCAGAGGTAATTGAAAATGCTCTCCTCAAAAAAGTTGATGATTTCCCCAAGATATCAGCAAAAGACAATCACAAGTTAAGACAATTAGGAGACACGCTTATGGAGCTTGAGGCAGCCAAGGCAGGCGGGTACCTACCTGGCCTCTCATACCTCAACACCTCACGTGGAGTCAGCCCCATAGTCCAGAAACTCCCATATAACCTGCAAGAAAAATGGATCATGGTAGGATCACGCTATAAAGAACAACACAAGGTGTCATATCCTCCATTCTCAGTTTTGTGAATTTTGTCTGTGAGCAAGCAAAAGTGCGCAATGACCCCAGCTTTGCCAGCATAGCAGGAACGCTGTGTGCCGCCAA
This sequence comes from Macquaria australasica, assembly GCA_005408345.1. Lineage (NCBI taxonomy): Eukaryota > Metazoa > Chordata > Actinopteri > Centrarchiformes > Percichthyidae > Macquaria > Macquaria australasica. The sequence continues at coordinate 2,549,231 of SEMN01000011.1, forward strand.
GACAGATAGAAGCTTCTCAACCAGCCATCTTGTGAAAACATCAGTAGCTGTAAGAAAGACAGAAATCTCATCAGATGGTGACCCTGATAAGCTGTGTCCGCTACATAGCAAACCACATCCATTGAGAAAATGCCGCAGCTTCAGGAACAAAACACTAGAGGAAAGAAAGGCGTATCTGAAGGACAAACACATCTGTTTTCGCTGCTGTGCATCGTCTGCTCACACTGCTAAGGACTGCAACAAGCCTGTGCAATGCAAAGAGTGTAACAGCAGCAAACACCCCTCAGCGCTACACCCAGGGCCGGCCCCATGGAAAACTGATGTTCAAACAAATATTATGGATCAAGGTGGGGAGCAGCAAGGCGGGGAGCAGCAAGCAGAGGCCAGCCCATCTGTGACATCCAAATGCACGGAAATCTGCAGAGGTGTCAACACTTCAAAATCATGCTCGAAAATCTGTCTCATCTGGGTGTATCCAGCTGGGCAAAGAGAACGAGCTTTAAAAACCTATGCTGTTCTCGACGAACAAAGCAACAAGTCATTAGGCAGAACAGAGTTCTTTGAATACTTTGGTCTTCAAGGAACGGGATCAAAGTACACTCTTAAGACATGTTCAGGAGTAGTGGAGACAGTAGGCCGACGTGCCAGCAACTTTATCGTGGAGTCCCTAGACGGCAACACCCAGATCTCCTTGCCTACCTTGATAGAATGTGACATGCTGCCAGATAACAGATCTGAGATTCCAACACCAGAGGTGGCAAGACATCATCCTCATCTCATGTGCCTGGCAGATAAAATTCCAGCTCTGGACCCAGAAGCATCCATCCTACTCCTCCTTGGGTGAGACTTAATCCAGGTACACAAGGTCAGAGAACAGTGTAATGGACCTAACAATGCCCCATTCGCACAACGACTTGACCTTGGATGGGTAATAGTTGGGGATGTGTGTCTTGGAAGAGCGCACAAGACGGCTGGTGTTAGTGTCTTCAGGACCACCGTGCTGATGAGTGGGCGCCACTCAATTCTTGAGGCCTGCACAAGCAGCATAAGGGTGAAAGAGAAAATTGACACCCCTACGCTAACCAGCATCCCTCCCAGTGTCTCTTATGCCAGCAGTTGTAACTGCAACACAGACAGCCTTGGGCAAGACGTGTTTCAAAGAACATCACAAGACGACACACTTGGCATGTCGATTGAAGATGAGTTGTTCCTCAACCTTATGGACAAAGAAGTCTACATGGACAATGCTAATTGTTGGGTAGCACCTCTACCTTTCAAGCCAAACAGGCCACGCCTACCCAACAACAGACAACAAGCAGTCAACCGTCTCACATCCCTGCGCCGCATGCTGGAAAAGAAACAAGACATGAAAGAGCACTTCTTCAAATTCATGCAAACAATGCTTGACTCAGACCAAGCGGAACCCGCGCCAGCACTAACAGCAAAACAGGAATGTTGGTACCTTCCGATATTTGGTGTCTATCACCCACAGAAAAAGGACCAGATACGTGTAGTATTTGACTCCAGTGCGAAGCACGAAGGCCTGTCTCTTAATGATGTCCTTCTCAGAGGACCTGACATGAACAACACACTGTTGGGGGTCCTCATGCGTTTCCGCAAAGAGCCTGTAGCGGTGATGGCTGATGTCCAACAGATGTTCTACTGCTTCATCGTCCGTGAAGACCATCGTGACTTCCTGAGGTTTTTGTGGTTTGAAGACAATGACCCAGCAAAGCAGATCACAGAATACCGCATGAAAGTGCATGTTTTCGGAAACTCTCCTTCTCCTGCAGTCGCCATATATGGCTTGAGAAAGGCAGCCCAACATGGAGAAGAGGAACATGGTGCTGAAGCCAAGCAGTTCATCATGAGGAATTTCTATGTGGATGATGGCCTCGCCTCTTTCTCTACCGATGAAGAAGCCATCTCCATCTTGAAAAGAGCAAAAGCCATGCTAGCTGAGTCAAGTATCAAACTACACAAGATAGCCTCCAACAGCCGCATGGTGATGGATGCATTCGCCCCAGAAGAACGTGCCAAAGGCTTAATAGATCTGGAAATAAACAATGACCCGTTGCCACCACAGCGCAGTTTAGGACTCACCTGGAGCTTGCAGTCTGATACTTTCACCTTCCGGGTGTCCAGAGAGAAAAAGCCATTCACCAGAAGGGGAATCCTATCCACAGTTAATGGCCTTTATGATCCACTGGGGTATGTGGCACCTGTTACAATCCAAGGAAGGGCCTTAGTCAGAGAGCTGTCTTCTGAACAGTTTGAATGGGACGCCCCTCTATCAGCTGTGAAAGAAGAACAGTGGAAACTGTGGACAGACTCAATCTGTGAGCTTGAACAGCTTCAAATCGAAAGACCTTATGTGCCTGTTTCTCTTTGTTCCACTAAACACAGAGAGCTCTGTGTCTTTTCCGATGCCTCCACCATGGCCATCTCAGCAGTAGCATACCTAAAAACGGTAGATGTGGAGGGCCATACTCACATTGGGTTTGTCATGGGCAAATCAAAGCTGGCTCCTCATCCTCCACACACCATTCCACGGCTAGAGCTTAGTGCTGCTGTCTTGGCTGTTGAAATGGCAGACTTAATCACAGATGAATTGGACACGGACATCCACAAGGTTACATTCTACACAGACAGCCGGATCGTATTAGGTTACATTCACAACACAAACAGAAGATTTTATGTATATGTTGCCAACAGAGTTGCCCGGATCAGGAAGTCCACGAGCCCAGAACAATGGCACTTCATCAGCACGGAAAACAATCCTGCAGACCATGGGACTCGCTCTGTGCCAGCAGCCTTGTTGAAACACACCAACTGGTTAAAAGGACCAACGTTCTTGTCCAGAGGCACCTGCTTGCAGCCAGAGAACTATGTGCTTGTAGACCCGGATGCTGATGCAGATGTACGCCCGGAGGTCACAGCCTTCATAACCAAAGCCTCCAAAGACGAGCTTGGTTCACACAGGTTTGAGCGCTTCTCCAGTTGGAAGACCCTCTGTCGATCTATAGCCAAGCTCATACACAAAATCAGACCCTGCACTAAGGACCCAAGCAACAAGACAGATGAACTAACACGAGCAAAGACAGTTATTATCAGAAATGTCCAAAATGATGCTTTCTCTGAGGAGATCAAACACCTTTCCAAGGGGGACGTCATCTCAAAGTCCAGTGCTCTCAGGAAACTGAACCCCTTTCTTGATACAGATGGCCTACTGAGGGTTGGAGGGCGTATACCTTCAGCGCACGTGCCCTGGGAAGAGAGACACCCCATCATTGTTCCCAAAAAACACCATATCTCTACCTTATTAGTGAGGCATTATCACGAACAGGTTGCACATCAGGGAAGGCATCTCACAGAAGGTGCTATTCGCTCTGCTGGTCTGTGGCTAATTGGAGGCAAAAGACTGGTGTCAAGCATTATACACCTATGTGTCATCTGTAACAGGCTGAGAGGAACAGTGGAAGAACAACAGATGGCTAACTTACCTGCTGATCGAGTCACTCCTGGCCCTCCATTCACAAATGTTGGCGTTGACGTGTTTGGTCCATGGACCATCAGCTCACGGCGAACCCGAGGCGGAATTGCAGAGAGTAAACGTTGGGCTGTCATCTTCACTTGCATGGTAACGAGAGCTGTGCACATTGAAGTGCTTGAGTCTTTGTCCTCCTCAAGCTTTGTAAACGCTTTAAGGAGATTCACAGCCATTCGTGGACCAGTCCGTCTTTTCCGTTCTGATTGGGGAACAAACTTCATCGGAGCCTGCAAAGAGCTAATGATAAAATCTGAGGACCCTGAATTGACAACTTACCTTGAAGATCATGGCAGCACCTGGACGTTCAACCCTCCCCACGCCTCACACATGGGTGGAGTGTGGGAGCGGATGATAGGTGTTGCCCGTAGGATACTGGATGCTTTGTTGCTAAAGACTAACACCTTCCATCTGTCTCATGAGGTTCTGGTCACCCTAATGTCGGAAGTCATGGCCATTATGAATTCCAGACCTCTGGTCCCAGTGTCATCTGATCCAGATATGCCTACTGTCTTCACGCCTGCCATGCTCTTAACACAGAAAGTCCAGACTGTGTCTTCACCGCTAGGACAGTACGACCTCAAAGACCTCTACAATAAGCAGTGGAAGCAGGTCCAGGCACTGGCCGACGCATTCTGGAAACGCTGGCGTCAAGAGTATCTAGTGACACTCCAACCAAGACGAAAGTGGCATGTGGACAAACCTAACCTGAACAAAGGAGATGTGGTTCTTCTGAGAGACCCACAGGTCAAGAGAAATGAATGGCCTGTTGGAGTGGTGGTGAACACCATTCCAAGTCAAGATAAGAAAGTGCGCAAAGTGGACATTAAGGTGGTCAGGGGGGGAACTCAAAAGGTGTACTCTAGACCAGTATCTGAAGTTGTGTTGCTTTTGAAAGGGGTATAGTGTTATAATGCATTATACCAGGCGGGGAGTGTGTTGACCAGTTGTTTGGTGTTGGTCAAAAAAGGACATCTAGTGGATAAAGTGGTAATAGCAACACAGTGTTTTGTATTGCACCTTGAGTTGCTGCAGTTACATGGAGTTCCTACATGTGTTTTCTACTTCTCATTGTCTGACCAGGAAGACATTTGCCTGTGAGTATTTTCATGTTTAGTTATTTCACTATGGCTATATAAAGAGTGTGTGGTCCAGTGATCTAGCAAATCTGCTCTAAATCTGTAATAAAACGATGTATGCTAACCGCTAGCGTAACAATGTAATTTCCCATATAGGTTAGCATGAAGCTAGCGCATTGTTTTCTGTATAGTTTTTGATGAATAAGCAGCACGTATGACGTGTCAAATGTCTTTTCTTATGTGAAATTAATGTACATTTTCTTGTGTGTTCAGTTTTACAGTGCTTTTCAAGTAAAACTTCAAACGGAATTTCTAAAGCAGAGTTTTTCTTGGGAAACTGTTATCTATCTGCCAAGCTATGGTAGCCGGGGCAGAATACCCATACTGATGAACCCACATGTAATTATACACCCAGTTATACAGTTTTCCTCAGCTCTAGAGTGTTTTATCCTCTTTCAGCTCATTGTTTTGGTTTTACAATCTGTAATTTTACTGTTTTGGTTCACTCTCACTGCTCTCAACCTTGTTTCAAGCTGGTATATATAGAGAAGGGAATTAACAAGTGAAAAACTGGACAGGAACAGGCACTGGAGGCTGCGGCGGCAGCTGGACAGGAACAGGGGAGCAGGAGTCGGCCGGACCACCGACTCGAAACCAGGAACTGATGTCGGCTGGATCATCAACCGGGTCCGGGGACCCGGAGTCGGACGGACCACCGACTCGGGAACAGGAACTGAAGTTGGCCGGGCCGCCGACTGGAAACCAGGAACAGGAGTCGGCCGGACCGCCAACTGGGAACCAGGAACAGAAGCAGGTCGGTCTGTGACGCTGGGCAGCCAGTACCATTAGGAGTACTGGGGCTGGCAGGCTGGCCCCCAGTCCAGTCCACTGAATATCCCAGGAACCTGAAAAAGGCATACATCGGGGTACCTGGCACCGGAGGCACAAACTGGCAGTGGCGACAGTCTGCTGGGTCCAAGTCTGGTTGGTTGATTCTGTCAAGGTTAGGCATCTAGGCAGCAGGGAAAGGACCCAAACGCAGACAGGACAGGCAGACTGGTGCAGATGAATGATTTATTAAATAACAAAAAATGCTTACATGCAGATCCGTGGAACAGAAACAAAAGGCCAAACAGTGCAGGAAACACGGACACTAGGAACTCTGGGAACCAGGGAAACCGACACGCAGGGAGAGACAACCAACAATCAACCGACAGGGAACAAAGGGAGAGGACCGGTATATATAGAGAAGGGGGTTAACGAGTAATCAAAGAGACATGAGGGCAGGAATTAAAGAAACAAGACAGGTAAGAAAATTACAAAATAAAACAGGAAACAGAACAAAACCCAACAGGACATGACAGAAAAATCTATTAACGCAGGTTTAAATAACACAATTGATGCATAAATACCCATGATATAAAAATAATTCATGGAGATGTAGATTTTTGGGATGACAATACAGCTAATTTCATGATCTATATTAAAATTATCAAGCTGTGAAACAGACATTTCACTGATTTGGATTGCAGTGAAGTATTTATTCAAAAATGTCCATTTTCACACTTTATGTGACACCTTTACTTGTTATTTATGGAAAAAAATAAACTACGTTTATCAGCTTTTGCATTCAAAATCAATGGGAATATTTAGCCCATCCATTAGTTATAGTGAAAACAAGACAAGAGTCTACAGCCACTCTAGCAGCTCTGTGACGCTATAGGCACAGTAGTGCTTTGAGCTAAATGGTAATGTCAACAATGCTGACATGCCAACGTTTAGCAGGTAATATTTTACAATGTACACCATCTTAGTTTAGCTTGTTAGCATGCTAACATTTGAAACCTTGAAAAGTTAAAGGATCACCAAAGTCATTAGGACTCATCCTCTGGGGGCCATGAATGTCAGTATAAAATTTCATGGGAATTCATGCAATGGTATTTCAGTCTGGACCAATGTGGTGGACTGACAGACCGAGCCATGACCCTGTCACCTTTATTAGATTGTGTTAGGTTTGAGATGAACCCAGGAAGTACATTATATGTGTCTTTGCTCAGTTTTCATCTTATCATGTATTGCTTTGCTTTGGCTCTCATTACATCCACTTAAAGTAAGCCACAAGCCTGAAAGTCCTAAGGTCAGGCCCAATGTTAGATCACCACTTTACACACACATACAGTTCCTGAGCGGCTCCAGTAGCACATTAGGAGTACTGATCAGACACCAGTTCTTTCTCCAAACTCCTGGTCCATTTGTTCCTACTCATTACAGTCCAGTGCTTTTGCTTGGAGAGGCTGGATGCAAGGATTGACTGATTTGCCATGGTAGTCTGGAAAGCATTGAAACATCCTGGTTGCTTGGAAGCTTCAGCTCCAGACAAAGGCGCATACATCTCTCCCTTCCTGCCACAATCTCTTCCCCTACTGCTTTACTGTGCTGCCCACATCTTTCTCAGTACGGGAATGATTTCCGCTTGGTTTACATAGGCAAATTATGTTGCTACAAACAGGACACTGTACCAGTAAGAGAACAGAGGTTTCTCTGTGCAGATACATTTGCAGAAGACCTGCAGGCAAGTACACAATCCACCCTGTGGTGCACAAGCACACAATCCACCCTGTGACCAGGCTTTCACACATGAGGAACTTGTCACTGTAAAACTCTAAATGGGTCAGTCTTTTGGTACGCGTGAGCTGGAACACATTTCCTTGTTAGATTGGTTTTGAATGTGCAGTAAGCAGGCATGTTAAACATGGTGAGCCAAATATAAAACGAGTGAAGAATATAATGTCCTCTTTGAAATTACACGACCTCACAGGAAGTAGGGAAGTGAAAATCAGTGTCTATTTTTTTGCCTTTACCACAGGGCTGAAAACATTTTACATAACAAAGCCATGTATGCTCATCTGGCCTTTTCCCAAAAACCTGCACAAGGAATGCTTCCTCATTGTAGAAAGGAAGCTTCTTTCATGTATCATAAAACATATCCACATGCATTTAGGGACAGTATGAGTGATCTTTAACTAGCCTTATATCAGTGTGTCATTATTAATCATAACTTCGTCAATGAGGAAATAAGTGAATTTGATGGTCAGCTGATTACTGGAAAGCATCATTATAATTCATGGTGACTCTGCAAAAAATCTACATCCTGTATCAGGTGGTGCATGATTACAACTTATTCACTTGCCTAAAGGGTTAGTCCACCCAATTTTTCCACTCACCACGTGTGATATCACAAGCATGCAGATTTCTACCACCAGCTCAATGAATAATGGATATTTGATCAAATCAACTGGAAACTGTTTTTCCAGAATCAATGAATCAAAGATTCTGTAGAAAATACCAGAACATTGTTTTAGAAAGGCATATTGCTTGTTTTTAGTCAGTCCAACACTTTGGTTCAGACTTAAATATCTATATAATCCATCCAAACACCTGTGGCAGGGATTGACATGAAATCTGTTACAGACATTCATGTCCCCCACAGGATGAACTGTTAAACTTTGGGGATTCCCTGACTTTTTGTCTAGCTGCATCTTCGGGTCAAAATTTGGTCCAATACTTTGGTTTATGACCAAATGCCTACAAAACTGACATTCCCATGAGCTGCAGCTGTGCTTTGTGTTTAGTGCTAATTAATAAACTAAGATGGTGACCATGGTAAACACTGGCTCGCTGTTCAATTTAGAATTGATTTTAAGATTTTACTAATCACTTTTAAAGCACATCTGGGTCTGGCCCCAAGCTATATAGCAGAAATGTTGATCCCATATGAGCCAGTTTGCAGAACTTAGATCCTCGGGTGGGGCCCTTCTGGACGTTCCAAAGTCGAGGCTTAAATCTAAAGGTGACCGTGCTTTTGCTACAAGGCCCCCTCGGCTTTGGAACGACCTGCCCGAGAAGATGAGGCTCGCAGAATAAGTAACTTCTTTATTGCTTTTACTGTTTTTACATTTTTTAAAATGTATTTATTGATCATTAATTTTTTATCTTGCTTTTGTTTTGCTTTACTGTCTGGTTTGCTGTTGTTATATTGCCTTCTGGGTATGCTGCTTTTTCTTTGTCTGTTGAAGCACTTTGTAAACTCTGTGTTTAAAGGTGCTATATAAATAAAGTTATTATTATTATTATTATTATTATTATTATTATTATACCTGCTTGACATCAGCATGTTAGCATTGTCATTGTGACCATGTTAGCATTTAGGTCAAACACTGCTGTGCCACAGTAGAGCCTCATAGAGCTGCTAGCATGGCTGTAGACTCTTAGCCTTGTTCAAATGTTCCACAGTACAGACATCTGGTAATGTATATGGATCATAGGCTTCACACAGTCATTGACTGAGTCACTGAGTATTGATGATTCCTACACAGTTCATCTGAATATGAACGTCTTTAAACTAAAGATGAAAGACAGCACTTTAACCTCACAGTTACTGTTTTTCAGTTCAGATCCAATGTGCCCAAGTATACTGTAAAGCCAACACAACAAAAAACTTCAAGTTCCTCGTCCCAGTCCCTTTTACTCCCCTCAGAAAACTTTGAGTAGATATCAAAGAGAAGATCTCTTTTCACATATATTTATTCAATTATAGATCTTCTAATATATCTTCTCTAAATTTTAATTTCCTTGATGAAGCTTTAAATGCTGTCCTCTCCACATTGCCAGGAATAAACTGGTGGCCTTTTTTATTGGCCTAAAAGTGGACACATTTTAATGTATTGAGTCTAAAAAATATTGTGGATGATGTGAATGAAGCAATCCTAGTTGGTTGACAAAGCTCGCATAAAGAAGAAGACGAAAGAAAGACCTAAACTGAACAGAACACTAAACAACAAATGTCAGCAAAGAGAGAAATGATGGAAGGACAAATAAACAAATAAAAGAGGATTATGGGGAAACACATTCCAGGAGCATTGTTGCAGGGAATGAAATCAAAAAGCGCGTGATTGTATTTTGGCAGTCCAATTGAGGGAGGAACCAGTGCGTCATTCTGCTTTGATGATACCCCACCTGTATGAGATTTCCCTTGAAAGCCTGGACTGATAAAAGCAGAACAATCATCGTTCTTCACCAGTTATCAGGAAAGAGCAACGTGGGATTTTGTTTTGGCTCCACTTTCAGTGTAGGACTTTCATACTTTGTGTAAGGAAAATGTCCCTGTCTGATCCATTTTGAAAAAGGGAAAAAATATTATTAACAAGTCCCTGTTTTACAAAATGATAGAACTTTTACAGAACAAACGTTTTGCAATATTTTGTAAGTATTTAAAATGAAACTTGATGATTTTCCCCTAAAAATCACTACACAATATCTAGTGTAATATCTAATATAATTCTTATAACGATAATATTATTAATTTACAGTAATAATAAATGGTGAAAAGGCAGTATTAGGGACACTCTGTTAAATGAATGGTGAACAGTGCCATCTTCAGGCCAGTTTTTCCAAAAGAAACATTTTTTTAATGACTGAAAATGTTGTAGCATTTACCTGAAAATCTGTTATTTCCCATTGAGATAGTATTAGGTTAATTACTGGACATCAACTGCAGAGTACATACAGTAGTTAGGACAACAGCCCTGAATGCTATCTTTGGTGTGACATTAGTAAGATATGACTTCCTTATTAATGTATGGCAATAATTGCACTCTATTTTTATTTATTATGATGAAGGAATAGTAAGCTGTAAAAAGTGGCCTTAAAAAACGTATTAATCACGTTTCTGGTTATATAAACATAAAAAAGTTTTTTAAAGAAAATTTTAAAGCAGAGACTAAGGACGTGTCTCAAACTGATCTATTGTTCATTAGTGACTCTCCCAAAGCTAAAAATGTTGGAAGTGCTGGAAGTCCAACCCTTGACAATTCCCAGATGCTGGAGAAAATGTTACTACTGCTTGGTGGGACTCACCCAGAGAGGCAGAGTGGCACAAATATGAAAGATCTGTATTGTTGAAAGACAAAGACTTATTAGGGCGTAGATAATTTCACTGCTGAATTGTGTTGGAGGTCTGACTAATAACAAAAAAAAAAAAAAGAACAGTCAGTCTGTCCCTACATGGCCACAAGATGGCGGTGTTCACCAAGACTTGACCTGAAGGGAAATGACAGCACAGATGTGGATGGCTTCTGTTCATGGTGCAAATCAGTGAAACATAAACAGTCAGACTAATGACTAGTGACAAAATGTGTTTGACAGTTGAATGAGAGGAGCCAACACAACAACCACTATAAAGTATTGTCTGACTGGGAGGCTTCAAATGTCAGTAATTCATCTTAAGTAGAGCCACTGCTGAGTATATATGCCAAAAGTGCACCTGAGCGAGGCATTAAACCTTAAAGGAAACCTCAGAACAGTAAAGAGGCTTAGAGGCAGCCAAACAATGATGCTGAGGATATGATCTGTGACATTTCATCAGTCTGTGTTGTTTAATGCTGTTCTTGTGATGAAATTCTGCAGTTAACCTTTATTTGATATATATGCACTTCCTTTATCCTTCTCGGTCTGGTTTTACTTCAATTAGTGTTTTCCTTTATTTCCCAGAATGCCTTTGTATAACATCTAGGGAATACATTCAGATGTAGGTTTCACATCTACTGTATATGGATAGAAAATTTGGAATACCAACTCCAACAGCATGCAGAGGAAAGTGAGAATTTTCCTATTAAGATGAAGTGCACCCTTATATTCAAACCACATTATGTCTTGAAGCAGCACTGCATTTACGTCTATATTGTATTTAAAAGTCTTATATAGAACTCAGTCTGAGTGAGTGAGTGTTTATCCTTGATGTGTTAGATTGTTGAACCATTTCCTAAAATTAAACTCTCGTGTAGCTTTGCTGGAATTATCTGAACATGATGTAATGCTGTCTAAGCATGGCCAGTTATCCACAGGGATAAAAATGCCAGGTGCAGTGCCAGCAGCTGTCTTTGGTGGACTCTTCCAAAACAATTAGAAACATAGAAAGAACAAATGAAAATAGAAGCTTTTTTTCAGACTAGCATTGGCACATAGGATGATGCTTAAGGCCTTCAGGTAAAACTCCACCACTACCATGCTTCTTTCTTTGTCTCTATCGCTATCTATCTGCCTGTCCATCTCTGTCTCTAAGCCCATGCAGTGAAAGAATGACAAACAGGGAGGCCAGAGACAACAGACAGGGATGAGCTAATCCTTGTTGTGTATAATTCCAGACATTCCGATGGGGTGTTGTTCCCGGGCGGGCTAATCGGTGTGCGCCGACGCAGCGCTCGCGCCGGGGCTTTGAGCTAAACAAACAAACACGGGCCTTTAGAACCACAGAGAGTGGAAAGCCGGTGTCAAACAGGCAAGTATTCACACACAGGGCCACTCACACCCTCAGGTATGCATGGAAAGACACATATTCGTAAACACATATGTACACATAGGACGAGAGCTGGGTAACTGGGACAAAGGTTAAAGGTTCAAGGGTGGAAAAAAAAAAGAGAATGGATGGGGGGATGGGAAGAAGATTTGGTTTTAGCAGGATTCCATATTGATGAGGGAAAACTTCTCTCACTTTGGTATTTAAAATACATGGAAAGTGTGCCATCAAACCAATACATACTGTACATGGGACTTTTTGAACTGGTAAACCTGTTCTTCCATCCGCAGTATTGCAGGGTCCGGACCCAAGCGTTTGGGAGCTCCCGTGTTTATAGGCCATTAGGTGAAGTGTACAGGAGGATGGGAAACTAAATAGCTAAACAGAGGAGGAAGAGGGTAAGAGGTACTGTGGGTCGAAGACGTGATAGATGACAAGGTAAACAACCTCCTGTAGATGAAAAGAGGAAAGACAGGGATTGTCAGACTGAGAGGACGAGCAGACAGGAAGCCCGGAGAGAAGACGACAAGCTTGTCAAAGGAGGAGAGACAGGAGGGCTCTCGAAGAAAAGTACAGTGCGCGTCGGTAGGTCCTGTTGACAAGTATAGGAAAAGCTCTCTCGCGCACAGAGGCCTCTTTGTTCCTTTGTGAGTCATTCTAGAAAGGCCACAGCTGTAAACAGTCGAGATCAGTCCATTAGGCCCTGAGGTGCCGGAGCTCCAGTGTTGACTGTGTATCCGGAAAGAAACGGCAAGCTTGAGTCATCAATAAACAGAACAGTCGGATGAGTGTGTAAGTGTGTGTGAGTGTCGGAGGGGGGGTAATAGGAGGCAGAGGAGGAGTGCAGGGTTTAGTGGGATAATGGCGCAGAGTAGCACGGGGCAATGATCTCATGCCTCTCCCAGCTGGCAAACAAGGCCTTTTCCATGGGCTCCTATCTCTCTGTCACCCCTCTGCTGTCTCTCCAAATCCCTCCCTCTCTCTCTCACACTGGCAACTCTTTCTCATCCTCGCTTTTCCTCTCTCTCTCTCTCTCTCTCTCTGCTAACTGGAGAGAAATATTTCATGCCGGTGGTGGCGATTCTTTCCATCCCTTGACTCTCTGTAAATCCTTCAATTCAGAGCGAGTGAATATCTATCCCTTCCCCCGACACACGCACATATATACCACACATAATCAAACCTAACCTTTAGATTCACTTCCTGCCTTTTAATTAGCAGTCACCTCGCTCATTTTCGACAGGAGTTGAGTCAAGTCATCAGGGATCGCACCATGAATGCCAGGTCACCAGTAGCGCAGCAATGAAAGGCTGTGAATGGACAAAAGAAGCCCTGGGTTAGTGACCTCAGCGGAGTCGCTGCCTTTTGTCAGCTTCGTTGACCTCCGATCTGTCGTGACCCCGGCACACGCCAGGCCTGCTCCCGACCCCGCCCCTCCTCTAGCTTGTGTTTGTTGCCCTGTGCCATGTGAGTACACACCAACAATTAGTCCTTACCAACCCCCAACACGCACACACTCAGAAAGTCCATCTGTTGGAAGGCAACCTGTGACCCTTGACATTTCAGTAGTTGAGGTCAGGCCACGTGCCGACTGGCCAGCTGTGGAGGTTCCACACTCCTGTGTGTGTGTGTGTGTGTGTGTGTGTGTGTGTGACATGGGCAGGTGGGCAGGAGTACCAGTACAGTACTATAAAGACAACTGAACAATGGCAAAGGCAGCAGTAGGACACAATGAGCTCACTCAGTACAAGCTTTGTTGCAGAAAGAGAGGGCAAACTGCAGAGTCAAAATATGGCTGACCAGCGACTCCAAATCTTTCTTGCCAATGCCAAGAAACTCTGTCATCTTTTTTCTTGTTTAGCAGTCATGACAAATATCTCAAAGGAATAGTTTGACAATTTGGAAAATACACTTATTCAGTGTCTTACCAAGAGTTAGATGAAAAGATTGATACCACTCTCATGCATGTCTGTTAAATATGAAACTGGCTAGCTAGTAGTCGATTAGCTTAGCTTAGCATAGCACAAAGACTGGAGGCAGGGGGAAACAGCTAGCTTGGCTTTGTGAAGGTTTTTGTATGTATTAAACAAATGAAATATAATGTGCTGATGAGTGAGTTTTAGAGGTGCTGGTAGGCTGGGTTTCTTTACCTTTGGACAGAGCCAGGCTAGACTTTTCCCCACTTCCAGCCTTTATCTTCTCATCTAACTCTTGGCAAGAAAGCAAATCAACGTATTTCCCAAAATGTCAAACTATTGCTTTACGGACTGGGTCACCCATATTACAAAAAGGGAGAATAAACAATTGTATTGGGGTGACAGCGGAAATCTGAGAGACAGATACTGTATCTCAAAACCTACACATATTACAGTAAACCTGAACCACTTGCATTGATAGATACCACTTTTTTGTAATTTGAGTGAACTGATCCTTTAATCGCCATCCTTCATGGCTTCATATTAACATATCTCATTGTGTTTTGATTATGAGATTAAACAAAGAAGACAAGTATGTGATTCAACATGATGTTTGTGTGTGTCAGCCCTCAAACACTTTGATCCGGTGGAGATGTCTTTGTTAGAGTGAAAGCTCAGCCGAATCACACCGCTCCTGTCTTCACTGCGAGAGCTTGGGATTGGCTTAAAAAGAAGAATAACACGGAAACAGAATACAGAAGCTGTTTTTTCTGCGGGGGGTGGAGGGAGTGTATGCATGTGTGTGTACTGACCCCCCACTGTGTGCTAAGCAGAGAGGGTGGGGGTGGGGGTAAGAGGCCCGTGGGTGGATGAGTGCCAGGCCTTTCCTGCAGTTCTATAAGCTCCCCACTTGTCGGGCTTTGCTTGATAATCACTCGTGTGTGTGTGTGTGTATGGCTTCAGAGGGATCTGCCAACCCCCCCCCCATGCACAATGGCTTTTGTCAGTACAGGCCCACTGCACCAGACCACAGTTATATTCTATGAAAGATACCAGGATCCCATCAAAGAAAGATGAGAGTGTGTGTGTGTGTGTGTGTGTGTGTGTGTGTGTGTGTGTGTGTGTGTGTGTGTGTGTGTGTGTGAGAGAGATGAGGGAGGGGCATGGGCTAATACTGAGTAATTGAGAAAGAAGGGTAAAAGAAAGGGAGAAGAAGAGAAACTGGTTAATTACAGAGGGGAGAAATAGAGACAAGAGTATAGGGAAAAGAAGAAAGTTAGAGTAGGAAAAGGAAAATCAGATTGGGACAAAAAAAGATTGCTGTGAAACAGAAAAGCAACACGGAGAAGTGAAGTCTGGGAGAGACGGGGGGAAAAAGACACACACACGTGTTGTGTCAAGCTATCCCGAAACACTCACCACCTACTATACATCACAACACATGGAGGAATTCAGTGCTGGTATTCACATATGGCTCAGATACTGGCCAGCTATGTGAGGCTGGCTTTTTAACCACTGAGTATATCACACTGATGTACTGCTACTCTTAAAATCCAAGGAAATGCCAAAGATGCACTGAAACCTCCATATGGGATTTTTTTTCCCATGCATGTCACTTACTATGAGCATTCACTGCAGGTTTTTATTTCTGAAGAGAAGGATTTACACTTTTTTCCCTCATTTTCTCCACCAATGCTACAAATTTGTTGCAATTATTGGCTGATTTGAACTCATCACGGATTATTATCAGCAGCGTATAAGTAGACTGATAAGTAATAAGAAATTGCAGTATCTGAATTACATAGACTGGCCAATTTTAAGGCATCCTCCTCATCAAAAATGTTTGCTTATGATGTATAAACAAATATTTAAACACTTAAAGATCAATACTGGCATAGTCTTAAAAACTAAGTATGTCACAGGCAATCGGTCTGACAATTTATGCCAAAATTTCTTTTCAGACCAGCATCATAGTGTCAGTATTTGTATCTATTTTCATCTGTATCCAGGAACTTAATTTACAGCCTTTAACATGTACATGACTTGAAAAAAAGGTTTATGGCCTGGCTCAAGGATAAGCCTTATGCTGCACGAGCTGATATGAAAATTATAATAACATATCTACTTATTTATAAGTGATTAGCAGTAATATTTAAAGTATTCAGTATGCCAAGTCGTCTACTCCATGGTGTCGCATACTCGTCATTCACTAAATAAATAGCAACACAATAATATAAAACATTTTTACAACATAGAGGTATGAGTATATAGTTATGAGGTGTGAGTATATAGTTCATTGACTCGTACTTCTATGTTACATTTCTAAATTAACTTTAAATGACGATTACTCGGCCGTTTGATGTTCAAAAATGTGCAAAAGTGTGCCCGCGGAATTCTGGGTCAGGGTAACTATGGACATGCGTACTAATGCCTAGCAACGTCCAGGCAGAAGCGTTAGCTAGCTAGCTAGCTAGCTACCGAAGTTTCAAAACAGCGAGTAGTTGAGAGACGAGCAATGGACTACAAACACAAAAGCGGGTTTCAGAAGCAGAAGAAGAAAATTGAAAGAAGCAGCCGAGAAAGAAAAAGAATGGGCAGACGAGATAGCAAGCACTAGTTGTTCCACTGAGCAAGAGCCGAAGACACCTGCTAATCCCGGCACCAGCGCGCCTTCCGACACCACTGGATGTAGCCGACGTAAGGAGAACGTTTTTATTATTTATTTGACTAATAATCAACATACACATTGTGTTTATAGGGCATATGCGCAGACATGAATAATGTTGTTAATGTGCGGGTGCGCCGTCATGTTTTCATGTTATGGTGCTCCAACACCAGATTTTGTCAAGTAGTCTATCATCTTGTCCTTGCTATTACCGCTCCTCTTCTATATCAGTCTGATTTCCTAGTAATAAGTTAATTTAGGCGTCAACTGCGCAGTGCATTTCCCTGTTTCTGGTCGTTTTAAACGTGCCTGCTTTCACTTCTTTCGTTTGCTACTTACATTATTTTATGTCTGACTGTGAGGCAGGTCGCTTTGACCATCTTGCATTGGGGCCCTGCTCTGCCTCGTTCTCATTGCTTTTTAGTACAAAATTCCCTCTTTGAAATGGCTTTGGGAAGGAATCTCTTAAAAGCCAGTATGGACAGGAGCAATAACTGCAGCGACAACTATTTTTTTTACATGCATATATTGGCATGTGAGTATTGTTTTAACACTGATTTTAAAAAATGTGAACCTGTCCTTTAGGGTTCACTAAACATTTATTTTCCTGCAGACAATCTCCTGTAGGAAAATCAAGCGCGACTCAGCTTGGGCTGCCTTTACAATTCCAGTCCTTACAGTATATGGGGATATACAGTACTGTACTGGCAGAGCGCCCTGGCAGCCACCACCACACTACAGCTACACTGCAGCAGTGGTGGAATGGCCTTTATGTAGTAAATGATGAAAAAAAAAGGGACAAGCACAGCATTGTTTAGCTTGAGGGATGCACATTGTATACCTCCACAGCAATGTCTTTCATCATCACAGCATATCCATATGGTTGGCCTATATTCCATCCTGCGTCCTCTCACATATAGGGCCCCTGTGGGGATTCAATTCCGCTGTAATAATGATGGCTGGATCCCCCCACCACACACACTCCACTACCCCCTCCAAACCTTTATTATTATTGTCACCTTAGGGGCCAGATTTGGCCCCGTTGGCCCTCAGACCTTTCCGAGGCATGCATCTCCAGGGAGCACACAGCTACAACTCAATGTGATGTATGCATGCATGAATCCTGTGATACTTCTGCATGCATTTCAATAATTTCCTGTGCCTACTGGCCTGCATGTGTGAGGCAGCTGACAGCCATGTTCGCCTTAAACAAAGCTGATTTCGAATGGTAGAAATGCTCTCAGTGCGTTTTGTGACGTCCCTCATGGGGAAAGCTCACGGCGTGGACATCAGAGTGGCCCTGAGGGTGAATGCCCTGTAATTATATTACAATACCCACGGGGGCATGGGGCTAGCCGATTAATGCCAGAGCACTGATGGACTGTTGGTAATTGCCATTTTGGAGAGGTGGAGGTTTGGGAGGAGGGGTAGCTGAGGTCACACACCAACAGCTTCAGCTAAGAGATGCTGAGGTGGCATTTTCAGTAAAGCTGAACATATTATACATCAGCTGTGCCTCACATTTTTGTTTCTATTCTGTTTTTCTTTGCTGCTCTAGATTATTTTGTTGAAAACGTATTTCCATCCCCTTCATCATATATATGCTAACATGCCGATGTTAAGTACATTGCTGTATAATCTATGTTAACCATTTTAATTTAGTGCGTTAACATGCTAACATTTGCCAATTAGCACTAAACACAAAGTACAGCTGGGGCTGACGGGTCATTATTTATGCATGTATTTGCATGTCACAAACCAAAGTATTGAATAAATTGAAATGACCTATTGATGGCGCTAGATGAAAAGTTGAGGGATCACCAGAGTTATTACAATTCATCCTGCGGGGGGGCAATGCATGTCTGTACCAAATTTCATCACAATTCATCCAACAGTTGTTCGGATATTTCAGTCTGGACCGACCAACAGACCGACAATGTCATCCATAGAGCCGTGCTGCTAGCATGACTAAAACCCTACCTTGATTACATCATTAATTTCCTTTAAAATATAGTGGAGTAGTGCTATGCAAAGAGTTAGCTAGGCTTGTCATGTCCCTCTTGGGGACACCGTAAGCATTTTGTGAGAGTACATGTCAATTTTTTTTAACAGTGACTACAGTTGTAAGAGATTTAACCATCAAACTAACTGAGTCCATTTAGGATTATCCTGTGACATACTCATCCCCCAACATTAAAGGTCTACAATGGACCATATAAATTCTATTCTATTCTGTACATAGTTCATAATTCAGTATTTTCAAATCAAGCCACAGTGACAACTACATATTAATAATGGATGAATAGCTTCTCTGTAATGGAACATACATGTGCACGCACACACTCACACACACAGTGACACAGCCGGGCAACCTATTTTAAGGCTGATCCACAATTCATCTAGTTGTCAATCACAAGCCACGACAGACTGTCTCCTTCTGCCATTGGAACAATACATCAAGACACAAAGAGCCAGACACTTGTTACCACTCTCACAGAGGATCCTGTCTCTTTCTGCCTCACCCTCTCTTTATCTCTCCTGCTTTCTTTTCTGTCTCCTCTCCTCTTTCTTCTTCCCCCTCTCCCTCTCTCTCTCTCTGCCAGCTGTGTATTTTGTGGAGGCGGTGATTTTTTCCGTCCTTTAATTCACTGAATGCCCTGATTCAAACGACGAGTGTTCGTTTGCACGTGTGCTCCTGTGTACATGAGTCACCACCACTGTACACACGCAGCTGCACAGAAAACACAGACAAGCTGTGTGAGGAGCATGTGAGAGTTTTAAGTAATTGCCTTCTTTTTGTAAAGGTGAGTGTACATTGTGCATTGTGTGTGTGTTTTTCTAATAACCATACAGAGGCACGTGTGCATCATATTGTGGTTGTAGAGTGTGTGTGTGTGTAATGGGGCAGCGGTACACTCATGCACACACACATACAGAAATGCACGCACATACAAGGATTTCTTTTCACGGTGGAATAAACGAAACAATCCTCCGAGGACCCTGAAAAAGGCGGGAGAGGTGGATGTGCAGCAAAGAGAGAAGGGTGGAGCGCGCGGGGGTGGGGGGTCAGGAGTCAGAGCAGATGGCAGACATCGCTACCGCCCCTCCCCCTCTACTCTTTCTCTCCCCACCCTCCTCCTCCCCCATGGTGGCTCAGCGGGTTATGGAGTAGGGGCAATTAACAAGCAGGGAGGAGGTCCCAAACCCCCACCCACCATCCACCTCCACCCAAGTGTGTGTGTGTGTGTGTCACAGAAAACCACTCCATCAAGCTGCACCCTCACTTACTCCGCCTCGTGTGTTCACAGCTCCATTAGTGGTGCCACAGACAGGTGCAAGGAGGCTCGACACCTGTCAATCAAAAATCCCTATTTTTAAATACACATACACACACATAACCCCTTTAAATGTGCCACAGATTTGTAAGCAATGCGTGTGTGGCCAGAACATAAACAGATGCACACTCGAACAGAAACACACACTCACAGTCAGGCAGCATTCAAACCAATAACTCTCTAACAGTGATTAAACAGAAGCACAGAAGGAGAGCTTTGACCAGCGAGTGATCAATTTATTAAACTTTGAGCTTTTTCCTGGAAGCGTAGAATTTCCAGGCTTCAGAATGACCAATAATAACCCTGCTATCTTAGCAATCAGTCACAAAAGCAGTCTTTTCCACCTTGCCTTCCCTCCCTCCCTTTTTCCTCTTCATTTCTTCCCCTCTTTGCCCCCCTCCCTCCCTCCCCTCCCTCCCTCCCCTGCCTCCTCCCCTGCCTCCTCCCCTCCCTCCTCCCCTCCCAGTGGCCACGGCCTGTCATGTACAGCCTATGATTAGAATAATAAGACTAATTAAATCCATATCGCTAAGGCTGTCAAGCACAGCAGTGTGTGTCTATATGTGTGTGTGTGTGTGTCCACTCCTCCTGCTACTGTTGCCCATACCATCCGAACCAGGCTCCACACATGACAGTGGGTTACTGTGGAAAGCCCTTTCAAACATAAACAAACCATTATAAATACTCAGCTGTTGAACGGAGTTCTTTGGCCTTCACAAACAGGCAGCATGTATAGACTTTCCATTTAAGGCTGCGTCCAAGAGTGGGAGACTCTTAAAAGAGCCAAGCGAGGGAACAGTAACACTGTGTATAAATAGAGAGAGAGAGAGAGAGAGAGCTGTAAAAACCAGGAGAGAGAATAGCAATATTGTGTATCAACAGAGACGGAGACAGAAAGTGAGACAAACTGAAAGCTAAGACAGAATAATAGCACAGTGTATCAACATAAGAAAGCAGACAGAGTGTTAAACAGAGAAAGAGAGAGAGACAAGGACCAGTGGTGGAAAGTACCTTAGTACATTTACGTAAGAACTGTACTGTACTAGTACAATGTGAGGTACTTGTACTCCTTACATTTCAGAGTCACATATTGTACTTTTGCTTGGGTAAGCACATTTTACCGTCTAAGTTATTACTTTGCAAAGTAAGGCGATCAGTATGCTTCCTGCAAAGTGGTTGTTGGATAGTGAAACTAGTGATGTTAATGATAATCATTAATCGATAAATTGCCGTTAAGAATTTAACCGATTTAAAAATATATTAACCGACAATGTATGTTTTGTGTACCATTTCTCCAGAGCTCACATATATTAACTTTTATACCACAAGAGGGCGACCTTCACCTTTGCAGTTCAGAAAAACTACTGGTGCAACAAAGGCAGAAGCGGTCAGTGGGAAATGAGGCAAGATGAAGATGGCAAAACGTAATCCAGCGTGGGAGCATTACACTGTAAACTATCGCATCCCCTCTAGAGGTACAATTACTAGCTGCGTTGAGAAGCAGTACACTATTAATTAAAATTAATGTTTCACATAACTGAGAAAAAGACGTGCGTTTTGTATCTTATTAATTATTAATGATTAACCGATTATTGATTGTTAATGTGTTCAACTATCAGTCAAGGAAAATGCATGGAAAGTTGAAACACCAGAAAGTGTTTATATTTTCACATCCTTGTGTAATAGGTGGCTCTGGAGGCTTGGTGACATACAGCAGTGACTCGTTGAGCAATATGTTACCACAGTGAATTCATGGGAGTGTATTTATACCATCCATTCCTGACTGCAAACCATGCCACATCTATTTCTGTGGAGCAGTTTATACTCCAGCAGAAGGTTAGATAAAATTGGATGTTGAAACCGAGCTAATATGACATGACAGCTTCATCTCTTACTCCAGTGATCCAATGATTGGGCAGATTCAATTGAAACGAACTGATTTCAGTCCTAAACTTAACCGTCATAAATGCTGGTATCACCCACTGGGCCCAATGTTGTTACATACAGGTGATCAGCTTATAAAATATGATGCATTGTTATAGCTCTGCATCGATTAGCTCCAACATTTAACTGTTGCTTAATGCATCAGTTGCAATAATACAATTTTGCACAATGAGTACTTTTTATCCTTCACATTATGTTCAAAATACTTACTTTAACTTGAGTAACATTTTTAATGCAGGACTTATAGTAGAGTACTTTTACATTGTTGTATTGCTAGTTTTTCTTAAGTAAATCATCTGAATACGTCTTTCATCACTGACAGCGACTCAGACAGAGCGAGACAGACAGACAGACAGACAGACGGGGAGACAGACTCCAAGTCCTGAGCTCCAGGTTACAGAGGACTCTTTCTGTTGAAAGAGAAAAGCTCGCCTTTCCCTCTTTCTGCGCCTTGTTCCCTGTTCGGGAGAGTTTACGTTTTCTATTAGCCATGTGGTACTGACAGGGGCAACTCAGGGGATCCCCTACCTGATACAAGACACGCACACACACACACACACACACACACACGTCATGCACACACACACACACACACACACACACACACACACACACACACACACACACACACACACACACAGTGGAGTTCTGTCAGTGTTGCAGACTGTCTGTCTCCTTGTCGATCCAGCGGTGACTGTAACTAGGTGTAATCGCCAGCCTGTGGTTAGCAACTCTATGGGCCTATTCACAAGCCCCCCACCCCCTTCTACACACACACACACACACACACACACACACACACAGAACCCACACACACACACAGGCACACACAGTGTTTACAGTGGTGTATTTGGACTGAGCTGCTAATTGAAACATATTTCTTTTTCCATCCAGAAGAGTAAAGGGCATCCCTATTTTCCCAGTGTGAAGGCGTGGTGTGTGTGTGTGTGTGTGTGTGTTCTTGTGGAATAACTCAACTGCAGGGTCCACTTTGGCTGGGGGCCAAAAGCATTACCATACAAATCCATGAGGCGCTGCCCCCACATTCTCAGCCAAGTTATTTGGGGTATATTGCACCCTGTGACACACACTCACACACACGCAGGTATAAATTTAAGGCGCTATTCTGTACATGGCCAGTAACTTAAAATGTATTATGGATTTTTTTCTAGCAAGTAAACATTTACGTACTGGCTCATAGTTATTCCCAGTGCTGTATACTGTATGTAACAGGCTTAGAGCTGTGAAGCCTACTGTATATATTTGGCTGAGGCTTAGGAAACGTCACATGTGCTGCATTGGCATTTTAGAGGATAATCATACAAATAAATGAGATAATTTCCAAGACAATAAATGCAGACGTATTTTGTATTTCCCAAATTAAAACATTACCAGTATCGCTCGTAAAACTAAAAATAAGTCTCACCTTTTTCATGATGGATGCCTCCTTTTAGACAAATACCCTGAAATATCGAGTCATTTCAGGTAAAAGCTTTTCTCCACCTGAATGTGTGCTGTTTTAGGATGAAACTGCAGTGATTGGCTTTGATCTGTCGGGGATGGAGGAAGCAGAGAGCAAGTGGACAAAGACAGAGCAGAAGTAGTGAAAAAGAGAAACTTTGTGCTTTGCATGGATGGATGGCTTTAGGGGCCCAGACACACCAAGCTGACTTGAAAAAAGTGGTGCTGACAAAGGATTAATAATCAAATGTTTTGCTTCCCATAATGTCTTCTGTTCTGATAGTTTGGATGCCATTGGGATCCACAGTATAAAATGAAGCTAGTTAAGCTAGTGTAGCAATGGCAGCTGTCCTTCATGAGTGGTTAAACAAACTTTTAACAGCCCCTTTTCGTGTGGAGTGTTTGATATTCTACGGCGCCTGTAGACAATGGGCAGTTTACAGCTGCTGGCTCCTTTGACACCCTATGGCAGCTTTATGACCTGCAATGCAACAGTCAGGATAGTGGCATCTGCTCATGGGTATGTGGTGACATTGCTTGAGTTGCTTGAATTGTTAAACATATCCAGTTGAGTGCCTCTCTTACGATCAAAGACTGTTTATTATCATAGCACAGCACAGTAACCCTTGGAATTTGTATAGCCTACCTCACGATTTATGTCCAGCACCAACGTTCAGTGCCACTGCAGAAGGTCATGCGCCCTTTATTTAGCCAGGTTGATTGTAAATACGTGGTGGTCAGGGTGGTGGACTTTCATGCAGGCTTTTGCCGCCCATCATAGACCTGCAATTAGCATGTTAACTGTACCGTAGCTGCCATACACAGATATTGTAAAAAGCAAGTATTTTAAAAACAGTGGCATTGGATGTCAAAAATGTTTGTCACTAAGGGTAATTTATGCAGAGTCATCCAATATGGCGATGGCGCTACGTGGCAACAATGGAGAAAACCGCAGTACTACAGTAAGTTTACAGGTTTCAAAATACTTTAAAATGCATTATGGCCACAGCTATAGCAGAGTACAAAGATGCAAATCGTAAATTGTTTTTAATTTTGATAAAGGCTGCAACTAATGATTATTTTCATTATCGATTAATCTGCCGATTCATTTCTCGATTAATCGTTTAATCTACAAAATGTCAAAAAATTGTGAAAAATCAATTTCCCAGAGCCCAAAGTGACGTCTTCAAATTGCTTCTTTTGTCCAACCAACAGTTCCAAACCCAGAGACTCTTCATGTACTGTCATAAATTACAAAGAAAAGCAGCAAATCCTCACATTTAAGAAGCATTTTTGCTTGGAAAAAAAAAGAAGATGAATCGATTATTAGTTGGCTTTTTTTCCCCCTTTCAATCGACTAATCAATTCATCGACTAATTGTTGCAGCTCCAGTTTTGATGGTTTGTGGGAGAACCTCTTTCCGTCTGTGTTTTTAGTTTCATTCATAGAATACAATACAAAATGCAGATAGCAGAGGTTTGAGCCTGTTTACATGTGATCACCATTACTGATGTTGGTGTCACTGAGGGAGCAGTGCAACGTCAGCAAAATAAGTGCAGTGAAGATAATTAGAACAAAGCGTGGATGTTTCACACAGCAGTAGCAGATTAGCAGTAGGATCTAATTGAAAAGGAGGAAAATTGATGTTAAATCAAAGAAAAAAAGCTTCTATTCTGCAGCATTTAAAATGGTCTTTTCTGAAAATGACATTGAAACTTCACAGCGTTACCTGGCAGTGACCAGGTTCTGTACAACCATCAGCTATTTTTAACCGAGCAGAGCAGATTGTGCTCACACTCTTGTTTTTGTTCCTTTCTTCACAAATGCAGATTTTTCTATAAAGAAGATTGTATAGTGTGCACTTCAACAGGTTCACAAATATTTGGGAAGATAAATTGGTCTTTTTTTCATTTGACCATATTAGTTCTCATGTACAAAAAAATATACTGTAAATATTTCAAATCTGTCTGAGCATGTCAGTATAACGCATGCATACCTATCCTTCATGTCTCCTCCCTTCATCCTTTTGTTACTGTGTTCAACATCTTGTTACTGAAGGGGTCACTTGAGGAGAAATGCAAATGATTCCTTCCTCTACAACCTCCCCGACGACCCCAATCACACTCCTCTGGCTCCAAAAGCTGCTCTCTTCTAACTCATGCGGAGAGACCCAGTCATTTACAACGGCCCTGACTTCCATTCTAAGTGGATTTGAATGGATAAAAGGGAAAGTCAAGCAATGAAAGGCTATTAAAAGGTTTCTGTAGGTCACGCCGGCTACATCTGTTTTCCAGCTCACCTTGCATCATGTCAACTGGATTTGTGGAGATCGAGAAGGTGTGTGTGTGTGTGTAAATGTGTATGTTCTCCGCAGTGCCCAGGGGGTGAGATAAGAGGGATATGGACGGTGATTTCTTACTAAGGAGGGTGAAATTAAATCTTTTTTTTCCTCCCGTGAGGCTAAAGGAAGTCTGGATTTGTATGGAAATCAGCTGCAGGGAAGCTGTCCTCACATAGAAGGTCAGCGTGAGTGAATGTTTGAAATGAGAGTTACACTGCAGAGGTGTATGTTCAAGCTTTGCAGAGGGAGACGGAGAGGTCATTTGGATGCATCTCACAATGGAAGCTAAAGCTAAAAGTGGTAGTTATTGATGCAAGTCTTGTTTCATTAACTTATGATTTCTCAAGTTAGCTTTTAATGAAGTCGAGCTTCTGCTGTCAGATGACGTCTGTACTCTTGTGAATTAAAAACAGCCTCAGCAGAGGAATGCTTAATTCAAATCATCAATGGAAGAGAACAATACAAGAGAACACTGTGTCCTTCACAGCCACAGAGGAGCTGATTATCCACTGTGATGAAGACTACAAGCACATGGTGACCAAAAGGGGAAATGTTTTGTAGCTTCAGCAATAAGAGACTGTACTCTCAAGAAAAATGACCACATTAGTCGTTTTTCTTGAAAAATAAGAATAAACATAGTAAGAGAAAATAAAAGATATCTATCTAAGATAGATATCTGTTTTTAGAATGAAAGAGCTGTACAGTTTGTGCAGAAATGTGCAAAATATTGTTCTGTCAGCTATTAAGGAACAGTTTACATCATGTAGTAACCATGATCTGCCTACTTTATATTTGTGTATGTGTTATGTACGTATATCCCTACCTTTCTCATATACCGTACACACTGTTATACTAAAATAACAGCTGAGGCAAATGTGAAGAACGAAGGAATGTTGCTTCTGTTATTTCCTGTAGCAGGTAGTCAAACTGTTGAACCTATGTTCACGGTGTCCTGTTATATAATTGTAACGTACACCTGCCAGCCAATCAGAAACATTGCACGTTTTAACATTTGCATATTACGTCTCCTAGTCTCAGAAACATTTGGCGCCACAAATCCGCAAAAGTGATGAAGATTAAGTCAATTTGGCATCAACTCATCATTGTGTTTGCATCCATGAATGGCCAAGTCCACCCACGCACGCAAGCTCTCAAGGACAAGGAGATGAACACAGTGTGAGTGTATATATGTTCAGTGTTTTTCTCTATCTTTCTCTGATGCAAAAAAAGGAGCCATCTGTAGCCTTTGTCTAAAGGGGATAAGCCGAAGCCAATCCAGCCCTCTCAGGACTGATCTGCGGTCGGGCCGGTTTCCTCATAATCCTATTAGGAGTGGGTGATTTCTTCAGATCCAACCAGGGGTATGGAAGACAGATAAACTGAAGCTTTTGGACAAAGAGCCACATGAGAGTTTCACTCTATTAGGAGATATCCAGCTTTTGTGAAAATCTGACAGAAGGCAAGAACTCACCGTTGAATGTGAGTGATAGTTATGAATACTGATTTGGAGCTGAGTGAATATTGGACTTACATTTGCCAGGTGTCCAGAAACAAGACTCCAAATGAATGCTATGTTTCTATAAGAAACCGTTAGCTAACACCTTTGCCATATCAACTTTATAAGGTTGTACTATGTCAGTGTTGTGTTTACAGCTAAAAAACAACAACAAATACAACATTTCATACTGCTTTAAATATCTGACATGGCTTTGAAAATGAATGCGAATAAACGTACATCTGAAAACAGTGTCAATGTCAGGAAGATATGAAATTCTTCAAATAATGATCAATGAACAGGAGGTTTATCTTCATGAGTCTCATGTTTACTGTATGACTGTTTTACATTACCTGACCTTCACACTTCTCCGTAACACTCAAGAGATGGTTGGGATCTCTCCCCTCAAACAGGTTTCCATTAAATTCAAGGTTTTTGCTTTTAGAGATGGGGCTGTTAATATTTGGAATCTGCAAACACTTAAGTAAAATAAACGTACTTTTAACTAACAATCGGTTATGAAAGCCAGCAAAACTTTCCCAAATTCTTCAAATAATTGTGGATACACTCAAAATTGATGTCGCTGAATAATTTCTGGAAAGAGGCTTTAAAATGTTTTGGCATGTGATCGGGGTGAAAGAGGTTGTTCTCTGAGAAAACAAAGGCAGCGAACCCTGCAAGAGGCCGACTTTTGACAGCTGCGTGTGAAGGAGTGTTTTTGTGAGAAAAGAGCGGCAAGGAAGTGTGTTTGTGTGTGGGTGAGCGCACGCACGTGCACACATGTCTGTTATTGTTTTGATCCGACCTTGGCGTCACCTGATTCTTGTGTGTGTATGGAGTTTCTGTCACATGTTTCTTGGCATAAACAATCTCTCTTCCCCTTATTTTCTCTTTCTCTCTCTCTCACACTCACACAAACACACACACACACACTCTCACACACACACACACACACACACACACACACACACACACACACACACACACACACACACACACACACACACGCCCTGGGGCTTCAGCTGCTGACTGTAAGCAGGGAGGCAAATGGACGAAGATGAGAAGATCATAATAGTGGAATTAATAACAAATAGTTCTGGCTGAAGGCAGGGTGGCTGTTCTGGGAACAGACTGGTATGATCCTCCTGAAGAAATATTTACCACACAGTAGGATGAGAGCCAGCTCACACACATACACATACACGTTCTCAGAAGCTTTGCATGATCATCACAGCATATTTTCACTTCTAAGTGGAAAATAACATTTGAGGGGCTGGTGAGTGTGTATAGTCTTACACTCTGCGTGTGCGTTCCCTTTTCTTTTCTCCTGCTGTTCTCTCTACTGCACAAGTCACAGTTACAGTTACATTCAGTACAGCTCGGACCACCTGTGTGGTTCCAACATTTACAACTCAGTTTTACTTTTAGTATCTATCTCAATCTTTAAGGGAGTAGTTTGACATTTGGGGAAATACGCTTATTGGCTTTCTTGCAGAGAGTTAGATGAGACTGACACCACTCTCACTATCACGTGTATGATAAATTCTTAACTGTAGCCAGCAGCCAGTTAGCTGAGCTTATCCTAAAGAATGGAAACGGGGAAACGGCTAGCATTTGCCAGGCATCTAGCACAGACTCTGGGAAGTCACTGCTCCTGGCCAACAAATTGTCCAGCACATAACCACAACTTGTCATTTTTACACTCTGGATTAAACACATGGGAAATAGTGTGTTAATTAGCAAGCTTTAATTGGTGCTTGGAAGGTGGATTTTGTTACCTTTGGACAGAGCCAGACCAGCTTTCCCCCGTTTCCAGTCTTTATGCTCTGATAGCTAACCGGCTGCTGGCTCCAGCTTCATACTTAGCGTACAGACGTGAGGGTGGTATCAATCTTCACATCTAACTCCTGGAAAGAAAGCGAATAAGCATATTTCCCAAAATTTCAAACTATTCTATCTATTTCAAGCTGTGTCTAACCAAAACTACAAAGAGAAAAATCAAATTAGGATCATAACTTTTCACCTTCAGCTTTGGATTTAATTACAAAAGTCAGGTGGACCTAACGTTTTTCTCTCTCATCCAAGGCAGACAAGAAAAGTGTGAAATGTGTTATGTGTTCCTGTGTCAAATATCAATATATCATTGTACTTTACTTATTTATTCATCACAACATACATTAACAAGCCTAATTTTCATCTGCAGTCCCTGGACAGGTTGACGTTATACATCAAAACATACACAAACCCTAGTTACAGTAAGACCATTACAGAATAGACACATACATCAGAACTTTACAACAACAGACAAGACTAAACAAAAATTGTAGTTAACAGACAAGATTAAAGTGACACCATGATGGAGAGGCAGCCCCTCTCTCTAATGCATGTGGTATTGCTGGTGGTTGTGATTCTTAGAACTCTTTCACATGTTGGAGGATTGGGGTTTCCCATTTTTCCACTGGCATTTAACTCTTTCCACAGTCTGTCACTGCTAGAAAATCTCTCAAAGTTTTCACTTCATCTGTGCTGAAAGAATAGCACCCTCTTTTTTTTAGCTTAGCATAAACACTGGAAACGGGGAAACAGCTAGTCTGGCTTTGTCAAAAGGTAACAAAATCCACCTACCAGCCAGGGGTGTAATGTGCTAGACTGCTTTCTTGAGTTTCTGTCAATGTGAACCTCATATTAACAGAGACTCAAGGAAGTCACTGCACCCGGCTAGCTGTTTCCCCTTGTTTTTAGTCTTTATGCTCAGCTAGCTGTCTCCTGGCTCAAGCTTCATACTGAATGGACAAATATGAGAGCGGTATTGATCTTATCATCTGATTCTCATCAAGAAAGCAAATAAGCATATTTCCCAAAACAGTTCCTTTATTGTAGCAGTGAGTTATTGATAAAATTCTTGCCTACACTCAGCAATTTTAAGGCCACAAACCAGGCAAAGCAATTCTACTACTACAGCAATAGGTCCAGTTTCAGTGCCATAAATGACCAAAATAAGGTTATAAGGGAGAAGGATTCATCTTTAAAATGTAATTGTATTGTCAGAAAGTAATGATTTGTGGTAAACTGTCCAATTTCCCTTCGCATGTCTTCATAACTGCACAGTCTGAGCTGCTTTCAGAGGCTCTGTGGATCTAACTCAGCACACAAAGAGCCAAGTACAATTTAGGAAAATACTTTTTAAATAACCAAAACTGGAGGTGGGAGAGCCACTGGGAGTCATGTGAGGTGAGTGTGGTGGAGTGTGGAACTTGGCACAGATACCAGCTCTGTCCCGGCACACTGAGCTGCCAGGCAGCCGGGGGGGAGGCAAACCTCCACGTGAGGTGCCACACACACACACACACATTAACATGGACACACGCACAGTCCAGTTACAATCTGTTATCTTGTTCACACAATTACAGTACCTACGCACACACAGGTTCATACACTGTAAAGCACCCATGCAGAACACACATGCATGTAAGGACACAATCAAACATGCACACACAAACACTGTAAAAATGTGTGTCAGTGAGCAAATACAAATAGGCCTGATTCCATGTGTGTACTGTGCGTGACCATGTAGTGTACATGCAAAGTCTGCACTGATAAATATGCATACACACAGATATGGACACACAATTCACTGTTTGTTCAATGTTGAAAAAAAACATGCAAAGCCACAACAACCCCCTCAACATGCACCTTATGCTGCTTTACATGTTTTCCAGTATTCCTAAGTAAAGCACACAAAAGGCTTCAGCATCTTTACATACAGTATGATGGGGATATGGTTGCTTGTTAGTGCATTTAGGCTGTTTTCTCACTGGGTTCATTTGTTGAATCCAAACCTGAGTTTGATATCCTACCCCCCTTACTCATCTGCTTTCACACTTGTTTTCTGTTGTTGTGATCTGGGATACATTTACGCAATGCTTTCCTTATCAAAGCGCAGGTGTTTACCACCAGGAAAATGACGTCAGAGCCTTATTTGATGTACGCAGGGAAAATGGAGGATAATGTACCGGCGAACGGAGCCACATGTGCATGACTGAAGTGAGTACGACTAACCGTACAGGCTGCATTGGGGAAAAAAAACCCTACCACATCTTACACTACCTTCCCAGGAAGAAAACAACAACAATGTGTGGCATGCTATTCTCTGCTGATACATGATACATTTATTTTATCTTTCTCTTTTTCCTTTGTTTTTTTTGTGTGCTTAAAATGGTAAAGCACAAAAAAATCTTAAATAAAAAACAAAAAACCTGCAGCAACAGATTTTCTGGCCACTTGCGGGCAGTGGAAACAAGTTGCAAACACAACATCGGCATATTATCACCTTATAAAGTTGATATGGCGAACTTGTTGGCAAACAGTGGCTTTACACATCCAGCAGAAACCTCTGCAACCCCATGTGCATTCATTTGGAGTCTGGCCAATATTCAGTCTTTAGCATGTTTACCAGCTAGTCACTAACTTTGTCTCTCGGCTGTTTGGTGGTGAGAAGTGTACAGTGGGTTAATCAGAGCCTTTCCAAACAATGCTAATGAGTGCAACCAAAACAATGAGCTGAAAGAAGCTAAAACGCTCTGTAGAGTTAGTCGGGTTAATTCTCTGTGGGTTCATTACTATGAGCGACCTCGTTCACATAACACATAGTCATGGTATCCGTTGTCAGTATAAAAATATTGATTAGAGCAGATTTAAAATCACAGGGGAAAATTAGCCAGTGAATATAAAGCACTGAAAGTACCCCTTAAATGTTTATTTATGTGATGCTGTGATGCCAGAAATCCAGCTGCGGTGATAATGAGTCATTCAGCTGCAAAATAAGTTAAAAAATCCATCATTTAGACAACCATCATCTTACCAGAATAACTGAATGAACCAATGTTGTGGGTGTCATGTGTGAAAGGAGCTATAGAGTCACATTGTTTGCATCCCATAGAATACAAAGAGCTTCATCAACTCACTTTGTCAGTGTGTGTAATGACTGTTCATATGTGTATGCGTGACCGATGTATGGACAGGCGGGCAGATGGGTGGGCCGTCAGTAGAGCTGATTGATAGAAGCACAAATAAACGAACACACATACGCTCCCTCTGAGAGTGTTTGATTGATGGATGGATGTCTAGAGGGGGGTCTTTGTATTCAGTGCTCTCTGCTGCAGCTGCCACTTCTAAGCTACTTAGTACACTGAGACACACACATATATACATATAAACAGTAAATACAAACACATTTAGATGCACACATGTATGCTTGAAGACATGCAGTCAAGCTCACATGGATTTGGTCACTGACACATTTACACACATACATGCATAAATGCGCACACAACCATCAACTTGGTCCATGCATAATGCAGTAGTGCCGCTGTGTTTACAATTCCCGTTCATCCAATCAATACGTTTATGAAACCCTTTCACCTTACCTCACACACACACACACACACACACACACACACACACACACACTCAAATATGTCACAGCGGATTAACAGCATGGGACAGAGCTCATCTGTATCCGCAGAATAACCAGTACACCTTCACAGATGATTGATCAGATGCATGCCCATCAGGTGAGGTCACTGTGTGTGTGTGTGTGTGTGTGTGTGTGTGTGTGTTTGTGTGTGTGCTGCCCTACCCCCACCATACACACCCACATACACACTCACACAAACAAAAACACACAAACTGACCTTTGACCTAGGTGTAATAAGGTCCTCTGAGCAGAGCGGGAATGGGGCGAAAATGCCACTGAACGCTGACATTCTCATCCTCTGTGAGGTTACCAAGAGGCCATAGAGAGAAAGAGACAGAAAGTGATGATGGAAGGATGGTTTGGTTGACCTTTAGCCTGTCAGAAGATTGACTGAATGCAGCCGTCCCCTGCTATAAACTCGCAGTATCCCCTCAGCTTCTGGCCTTGTAAAATCAGGATACCATCAAGCCAATAATAGTTACTCTTGCGAAATACAGTCCAGGGACAATTGATGTATATTAATGTCCATGTTGAAGACAACCTTGCAGTCCACTGTTACGGTATAATAATAAAACAGCCTCTAGGAATCAGCTTGCCATTGACTAAATGGACTTGAAGAGCCGTTCCCACTTTAAAACATTGGGTGAATTTCATCAAAAATAAAATCATGTAGGTCATGTGATGTCATGTAAAAAGGCAGCTGGACTGAATTACAAGTGTAGCTGGTCTTGTTTTACAACATGGACTAAAACAACAGTTTTAATGTTGCAGGATGTAAATTCTGTCTCAGATTCTTCGTCTGTGCAGCCAGAAGACATTTTAGAAGGTCAATCTAAGGCTTTTTTAGGTAAATGTTTGGTATGTCAAGATATCTGTGTGTGTGTGCTTGTGGCACATGAGCAGGCTCAGTAACCATGGAAACCTTTCAACATCAGGTTGACCCGTGATTGTCTCGGCAGTTGATGTCATTTCATGGTTACTGACTCTGTGTGAGTACGTGTGTGTGTGTGTGTTAGGAGGTCACCAGTGGGCGATAAAGTTGTCAAGCAGAGTTAAAATCATCGACACGTTCAATAACATCAAAGGAGGAGCTTGGATTCCCTGGGTAAAGACATATAAAAAAACGTTTAATTTACGATTTATTTGAGACGTGAAATATGCCACAGATGACAATATAAAGTGTTGTACCAGTGGTTTGACATGCTTTGTAATGACAGAGCTGTTTTTCACTCAGACTGCAGAGTTTGTTTTGCAGTCTGGACTGGTGTCTGCTTTCACCAACCATGACCAACCAACATTTCTTCTGATGATCAATCTAACCAATAAATTAGCTGTGGTAAGGTTTAACCTTGTCCTCTAGGAGAGAGAAAGCTGAAATCATGCCACAACTTTGAAGAAAGACCAAATTAGCTTTTTCTTTGCTACACCCTTAAGAAAATTAGATGTTACAGCTTTATGATTTAAGAGGAAACCAGTTAGAATTATGTATTTTGTCAAGTTTGGACATGCTTTATACGCTTACATAACATACAGAGAGCACCCGCAGCTAAAACTTGACCTCATTTCCACACTGTCTGTCTCCACACCAAAGTGAGACATTTTGGTGTGGATCCCTTAAAGGAATAGTTTTTAAAAAATTGGGATGCTTATTCACTTTGTTGTCGAAATATGAAGCTACAGCTAGCAGCCGGTTAGCTTAGCTCAAGATAAAGACTGGAAACGGGGAAACAGCTAGCCTGACTGAGTCCAAAGGTATTAAATAAAGGTTTTCTCTTTTTTTGTCTTTTTCTTTTGGTATAAATTAAATAAGATATAACATGTTAATTAGTCAGCTTTAGAGGAGCTGGTAGGCAGATTGTGTTAGCTTTGGACAGAGCCAAGCTAGCCCCTGTTTGCAGTCTTCCAGTCTTCGAAGCTAAGCTAACCGTGTCCTGCTGCCTGTAGCTTCATATTCAGCGTACAGAAATGAGAGTGGTATTGATCTTCTCACCCAACTCTCGGTAAGAAAGCCATTAAGTGTTTTTCCCAAAATGTTGATCTATTCCTTTAAACCTTTAAACCTCTTTTTATGTCATTGTTTAAGTGCAGTTTACATGTGTCTTTGTTTTCAACCTATTTGTTTCTTCGTCTTTTATCATTTCTGTGCCAAAATAAACTAAAAGCAAATTTAAATGTAACCATAAAATGACATACAGTAAAATGGTAACCGTCTCCTTATATGTGGCAGCTGATGTATATCCTCCTCCGCTCTGTGGCAGGCCAGTGGTTGAGAATCATCCGCTGCCACTAAGTGACAGACTGCGGCTGGTCTGCTTGGCAGGAGGAGGAGCAGAGATGGACACTCGTATCTCACTGCCTGCCAGCCGCACCACAGGAGTCGTCTGCTGTAATAGTCTTGAGCCACACACATGTTGGAAAGGAGTCTGCACGTGCACTCAGTCCACGCAGATAAATGTGCGACGTGCGCGGGCAAACATGCAACATATACACACAAGACAATGGACACACGAGCGGCCATGCAAGGATGTAGTTTAAAACATGTAATTGAACATAGAGGTTGTATACTAAACATGCACATTTAACAAATGCATGTATGTATGACACATACATACACTCTCCACAGGGGCTGTCTAGTGTAATACGACTTTTGCAGTTATTAGTCACGCTATACTGTGGCTACTGCAGTGTTCGGATTAGTCCTGGCTCATATGGATGGATCAGTCTTAACTGAAATGACTTAGATTTAGACATGGAATACTAAGATGGCCTTATATGGACATCCCGGCTCATGCCACTGAGCTAATGGACCCAAGCAAAGTTAAAGCCATCAGCAGAGTCAGTTGAGCTTCATTCTTCTGCAGCCATTTGATCTTTGCACATGCAGTGCGCAAAGCGGTCGTCTAGTCTTGGAGGCGCTCTGCAGCAAAAAAAAAGTGCATCCTCATTTTGAATGCATACTTTGATTTATTGACTTTTTTCTCGCTATTTTTCACACATTCCTTCCATTAAAAGATGGCAGCACAATGTGATATATATGTTTGTTTGAAAGTGGAACATTGATGCAGCCTGTCAGAAATAGCTGTCACCATTTTTATACGCCACGACTGATCTTTGCGTCATAAAAAGCTGTCATAGTGTTCTCAGATGGGCTCATTTAGGTGTAGTATATGCTGTATATGGCCATAAAGCTATGTCCAGTGGCTGTTATATACTGTACATCAAAGGCAGATCCAGTGTTGTGTCTGTCTTTTATCCTCATGCCATTTACAGAATTACACTCTGTTTTCATTGGGACATAATATTATTAGAGCGAGCATCAAGTTCATACACACACAATTAATCACGCAAAAGGATGCCATGCTTTTCTTTCCACAATTTGGAGTGTTATTAATTTTTTTATGCACCATTTGCCTAACAAGCCAGCCCCATTGAAGTACAAATTCTTATTAGAAACGACAGCCTGGGAAGGGAAACAAGTAGGCATGGAGGAAGGGATTTGGCTGAGGGGGATGAAAAAGAGAGAGAGAGCGATGGATGGGAGGAGGAAGAGAGGAGAGGAATCGTGACCACAACACTAGTGAAATGTCACCAGTGTGCCTGGCTGTGACAGTGGAGTCGCAGGGCACTGCTGTGACTCGTTATAGGCAACAATGTGAATATCAACACATTTTTAAAGCACGGATATAAACAATTTTTCTCTCAATAAACCTCTTTTCCATGTAATTTTTATGTCATAGTTTAAAGAAAAATTACTATTGTGGTTAAATTTTGTTTATGTGTTGCTCTGCTGTGATTATTCTATTAATCCCTAGGATTAACTGCAGTCTCAAACAAAAGCAGTGCACAGGAAGAGGACTGACTTATTAATTGTTTGTATGCAAACTAGGGCTGTAACTACAGTAATTATTATTTTCTCTATTAATCGATGAATTCTTTGAACTATAAAATGTCAGAAAATAGTGAAAAATGCTCATCACAATTTCCAAAACTCCAATTTGATGTCTTCAAATTGGTTGTTTTGTCTGACCAACAGTCTAAAACCCATAGATGTTCAGTTTACTATGATATATGACAAAAGAAAAACATTTGGGAAGCTGGAACTAGGGAATGTATTTTGTATGTAACAAATAGCAAAAATAACTTGCATCACAAACACAAACAACTATACAAATTACAACAGACAAACCCCATATATATCAGAATGTGCCACGTCACAAGCCCCCCGGAAGTCCCGCCCCCGTACTTCCGCCCCCCGAAACCCCGCCCCGTCCAATCAAATCGCGCCATTCACCACCGGAAGTCCTGCCCCGTCCAATCAAATCGTGCCACGTCATTGCTTTTTTTTAACAAGAGTTTTGAGGCTTTGATGAGGAAACACGGTATCATACATTTTGCCACAGCCAGCGATCTAAAGGCTTCTGTGATTGAAAGATTTAATCGCACGCTTAAAAACTAGAATGTGGAGATATTTTACTGCTAAAAACACCCGACGATACCTCAACGTCTTACAAGACATGGTGAAAAGCTACAACCACAGCTATCACAAAAGTATAAAAATGACGCCTATGCAGGTCACGTCAGAGAATGCCTTTCAAGTGTTTCAAAACCTGAACGGTACTTTTCCCATCCGTCACAAGGATAAATTAAAGATGAATTTCAAGAAGGGAGATCTCGTCTGTTACGATTCCATTCTAGAGATCAACTCTAAAAGACAAGTGCTGGTGGATTATTACTAAAAATGAGAAGAATGAATAATCATCAGTTGGAAGGTCGTTTGCGGCATCTGCTGGGTGATATTTTTTGCGGTGTGTGGGCTTCTGACCAGTTACCTTTACTGAGTTGTTCGTTTAGACTCCCCGCTTACTTTATCGTAAACACGCATAAAGGACACAAACCCGGGGAGCTCTGGTTATCTTTAACTCTGGAGGAGGACGGTAACGCCAGCTTTTTCGACTCTTTTGGATACCCCCCGGATTTGCACTATTACCCCTCGAGCATCTTGCAGTTTTTGGAAAACCACAAAGGGACGCGTATTCTACCACAACCGTCAGCTTCAACACCCTCTGTCCACCGTGTGCGGTCAACACTGCGTATATTATCTCTGCCACCGGGCATGCGGATTATCTTTTGAACGAGTATTGTCTTTGTATCAAGATGATGTGTTAAAAAATTACCTTAAGGCGTCCAACTTTGTGAAAAAATATCAACGTTGTATCAGAAATCAAAGCGCCGAGTCTTTTAACCACGGGGCTTGTTCTTTACAAATGTTTAAAGATTGTTACAACCTGTGAGATGCGTGTATTCTGTACTCTTTGTAGGCTTTAAATGTTTTCTGTTTTTGTTTTTTTAAACCATTAAAAGTTGTCTGTAGCCTTTTAATTTTTTTGTGCTTTTTGTTTTTTAAAATAATAATAAATTGTCTGTAGCCTTTAATTTTTTCTGCTTTTGCTTTTAAATAATACACATAAAAAAGTGTCTGTAGACTGAATGTGAGTAATAAACTATTTATTGAGAAAAGACAAAAAACATTGACTCGTCTCTTACAATTAAATTACAATTAAATTTATGGGGGAAGGTTGATCCAGCGCATAGATTTTCTTGTTTTACGAGTTCTAGTTTTTCTTTCTGGAGAGACTTTTTCTTTTTCCACCGGTGTAATCCAGTGTGGGGATAACGCTATTTTCTTTTTTACGGTCCATGCTTTGGGACAGACTTCTTTCATCGGCGTAACCCAGCGCGGGGATAACGCTATTTTCCTTTTTACGAGCCGCGCTTTGGGAGATACTTCTTCAGGTCCAATCTGGGCTGAAGTAGTATTGATCGCGAGCTTGAGGGTTATTTACACAGGATAAGGGGATGTTGAGTTCCATCAAAGTACTTAAGAAACTCGTCCAACCTTTAGGCGGCGGGGTTCTGGCTTTTTTTATAAGAGACCGAAATATTTTTAAATAAATCAATCATATGAGAGCCTTTCATAATCTTGCCCTTGTAAACAAATTCCCCTTTAAGTCCATCCGTCGCTGCTCTTGCCTAATTTCTTCATGATGTACCTGGCATTCTTGTGGTCTCACGCGGGGAGGTTATTAAGTACCTCGTTCACTGCATCATCCGAGTCAGCCTGTTCTTCAGCAACGCCGTCATCCTGGGCCTGAGCCTCTGGGTTCTCAGTCGACGGGTCTTGAGGTAGAGTCAATGTAATACGACGTTCTTTTTCCCCTTGCTTGATCAGCGTGAGGCATCTTTGCAGCAGGGCGTTGTATTTTTTTTTTATTTTTCGTACGGGCTCAATCCCGGCTCGTTTAATATCGCTCTCATTCTCGCATCCAAATCGTCTTCGGCTGTTTGTCTAATAGACGATTCCGAATGAGTCAGGCGGCTTAACTGGTGGGGTGAGACGAGAAACATTTTCTGCGCTGTCCTCAGACATTTTAATTTCTTCTAATGATTTCTCCTAGGAGGTCTCCAATCATAGGAATGGCGGCTGTAAGCAGGGGTAAAATAAAACCTCCCGACTGTTTCTTCAGAGTCTGGTGTTTGAGGCTGGTTTTTTTAATTATCCGCCAACAGTCTGATAACTTTGTTTTTTTAAATTTCTTGTATTGAGTCGGAGACAGAGGGATGTGTCCTTTCAAAAGATTTAAAGCGATCTCGCACAGAGCCTGGAGAAAGTCAGGGGAGCAATGGGTGAGAATGTCTTTACGTTTCTGAGGCGTGGCGTGGTACAGAGCTTTAGTAAGGGAGTGTTTCTTTTTAACAGAGTCGACATGATGGCTCCCTTTGTTTTGGGGATAAACGACCGGCCACCGACGAGGAAGCACACCCGACCTCCGTCTGTATTGTTCTGGGCAGGCGGGCGTGAAGTCGATTAAATACATCCGTGGGCATCTTTGGTGGCGTCTTTGAAACCTTCCAAGAAAAAGGACTTTTGTGAGGGAAAGACTTGATGAGCCAATACGTTCATCTGTAATTTGTTGCGAGGATTTTTAAACATCACCAGATAATTACTGTTCAAACTAATTGTGTGTGGTGAAATACATTTTGCGTCAGCATCATGACGCTCATTAATGGCGTCTGTACTGCGTAAAAATTTTAACCACTTCAGGGTGATCGGAGGCTTGAAAAATATCAAGAATGATCAAATGAGTTTGTTCAAGAGGAAACAAATTTTCATCTTCAAAAGAATCAGGCAGTCTCTTGACAAATTTAATCTTTATATTCATCTTTTGCAGTTCAGCGTACATGGGTTGAAAAGTATAAATCCACACAATGTTTTCTGGTTTTGAATTCACACGTTCAGTTTTCCAGTACACTTGACAATATAAGTTTTCCCACATCTGCTGGGTCCCACAATCAAACATGAAAGGCGTACGCAGTCTAGGATCAAAATCAATCTCTTCCATAGCAGCAAGGTGTGACTTTTTCAATACGTTAATATTGAAAAGGCAAAGTTTTTCCGTTGGCAAACAGACGTCTCTTGTCATACACCATTCTAAACCTTTTCAGAAATTACGTTTTTCAACAGAAACCCTCTTTTATCACGAGTGATGTTGTGCTGAGGGGTCTCAATCAGACCCTCTTCAGAGTTGTTCAAGTAACCCTCTACCAGCTCTGACGCTATCAAAGTTGACCCGTTCACAGCATTCCTGGGTCTGAGTAATACCCTTTACATGCAGCACTACTTTCTTTTGTGACCGTTTGGTAAGCGTAACTCTTGGGACCGGTGGCCGCAAATACCTCTGAGCATCGTAGGAAGGGGTTCTTTTGCTTTCCCGAGATGCAATGCCCAGTCTTTCCTCTGAGATGCATCTGCAGAGAGAGAATATTGAGTTAAACTTCTGTCTGTGTGTGAGAGGAGACAGTTTAAAATTGTGTTGTTGAAACTTTAAATCAAAAAATGCATCATCCAGAGTATTTAGAAGTGTTACTTCATTTAAGTAATCCTTTTTGAATGTTACAAAACAATATCTGTTATGACCCTGGGTCATGTGTGGTGAGTGACTGATTTTGAGGGTGTGGTCCCTCCCTGCCTGAGGGTGGTGCCGTTTACAATGTTCTTTGTTCTTAGTATGTTCAGTTCCAGGTGGTGGCTGGTGATTGGACGGGAGACTGATGGCACCTACTTTAAAATGGCCTCTGTCCAGGCTGACGGCGCTCCCTCTTTTTGCCTGACTCCCAACCAGACTGTGCCGTGCCATTGGATTTAAAGTGATCTTCGTGTTAATGTGTTTAGCTGTTCTACATAAAATACTGTTAAAAGAGCAGTCCGGGTATCTGTAGGGGAGAGAAGCTGTTTTTGTTTGTACAACTGTTTTCTCCTGTTTATGTTAGGGAGTTAGGCAAGACCCCTGTATTTCTTTTCCTGTTTTGTTGGGTTAGGTAATTTAGTGGGGTTCTCATAGATTGCTTTGTTTGTTGTTTTGGCTGTGCTCTCCCTGAGGTCAATTATACCCTGAGAAATGAATAAATCATTCCTGTTTGGACTGCATCCGTTGTGGCACTGACTATCTTTGGGAGCAGGGAAAGGGAGGGAGTCACTTTCTTTATGTTGTGCACCGGTTTACCCCTAGGCCGGTCGTGACATATCCTATAGCATATGTTAATACCAACCTCTGCATCACCCTCTTGTGAGGGTGTTAAGGGGCGCTGTTGCAGCTACCCCCTCCTTAACTTGTACGATACACATCACCGGAACTACGCTCTTCTCACCCTCCCCTCTTTAACAGGAAGTCGAGTTTCATTTGAATCCTACAGGCGGGCTGACATCAGGTTATTATCCAGTTTAAAACGTTTTAGCGACTTACTGAATTCAGCTCGCCCGGCGATGGGCTCCTTCGCCAGGCCTTCCATCTGGATGTTCCCCACCACTTGGTCCAAACCCGCTCCCGCAGACCGAGGTGGAGGAAGAGACTGCTTCTTTCTCTTCAATACACCCTGAGCAGGCTGCCTTCCCCAGCCTTCCGTCTGGATGTTGCCGCTCGATGTGTCCCCAGGCGGAGCTGGTGGAGGGGCCGACTTTTCTCTTCAGCTTGCTCAGAGATGGTCGTGCCTTGATGGCCGCTGTTGGATGTTTCAACCCTCCAACAGAGCTCGGACCCTCTAGGCTTTGAGCTCCGTCATTCTCCTCTTGGCTTCTGATCACCGCAACAATCGGGAGGGTTTCCAGGCCAGAACCAGCGTTCCGTAGCTTCAAAGAAGTCTGTAAGTTTCAAAGTATTTAAATAAATGCTGTGGATGTTGCAATTTAAAAAAAATGACAGAGCGGGCCGTAGCCTACTTACCGAAATCTGTCTGTGGGAAGCCTAAATCTTCCAGCTCGTCTGAAGTAACCGTTAAAAGAAATTGGTTTTTAAAATGTACAACATTGTTGAAAAACAAGTGAAATATTCAATAATAAAATTAAAAAGGCTTCACTTGCTAGGAAACAGGGATGCATTTCTTGGAATACCATATATTTCTCCCCGGACTGTAATACAAGTTAATTTTAGCTATTTAGGCCTAATGTTTTGTTCTTGATGAGAATACAAATAAATAGGATAAATAATATTACCACAGACCATCTTGCATCTTCAGTCCTCCGTCTTGAGCGAGTGTGTTACGGTATGCCATCTAGGCAGCAGGGGAAGGACCCAAATGCAGACAGTTGAGGCTCCAGCAGTTCAAAGGTTTATTTCACAAAAAACACTTACACGTAGGTGCAGGCAGGTAGACAGGTATTGGGCAGGTCCAGGTTTGGAGAACAGAAGCACAAGGATAACATTCAAAACGAGCACAAGACGAGCAGTATGAAGCCACAGAGAACAAAGGAAGGGGACCGGTATATATAGGGAAGGGGGTTAACAAGCGAATCAGGGGCAGGTGAGCACTGGGGAGCAGGTGTGGGTAATAAAAGAGACATGAGGGCAGGAACTAAAGAAACAAGACAGGTAAGAAAATTTCAAAATAAGACAGGAAACAGAACAAAACCCAACAGGACATGACAGTGTTGTGAAGGGTTTTCAGGGCCGTGTTTTTACATCATCTTGCTCTCATAAGAAACAAACAAGCATGTTTTTTTTGTTTTTTTTTGGGACAATGGACCTTTTGACACACAGTCTACAGTTGTTTGTTAGCATGTCAGTACATGACAAGAACTTCCGTGGGAAAAACAGAAATCCTTTTCAACGTGCTCTGATTAAAAAAGACACATTTCACTAGGTTGAAAATAAACATACTCAACCATTAGAGACTTTTCACTTTATTCTATGATGCATTAGACTGTCAGAATCAGAATACTTTATTGATCCCCTCAGGGGAAATTATGCGGTTACAGTCGCTCACATGTATAGAGAAGTAATAGTAGAAAGGAAGTAAATAAATGAAATATAAATAGACATAAAATATAAGTGTAAAATACAATAAGTACAAATAAGAAAAAATTGCTATAATAAAGAGAAGGTTATCGCACATTGTAATGAAGAAGTTATTGCACATAGTTATGAATACTATGAATACGTTATTGCACATAGTTATGAATACGTTATTGCACATCATGAGTCCGTAAATCAGGTGTCTGACACTCTGAGGGAAGAGTTATAAAGTTTGATCGCCACAGGCAGGAATGACTTCCTGTGGCGCTCTGTGGTGCATCTTGGTGGAATCAGTCTGTCACTGAAAGTGCTCCTGAGTTTGACCAGCACATTGTGGAGTGGGTGGGAGGTGTTGTCCAGGATGCTACGTATTTTAGACTGCATCCTCCTCTCTGACACCGCTGTCAGAGAGTCCAGCTCCACCCCAACAACATCACTGGCCTTTCTGATCAGTTTGTTGAGTCTGTTGGAATCCGCCACTCTCAGCCTGCTGCCCCAGCAAACGACAGCAAACAGAAGAGCGCTAGCCACCACAGACTCATAAAACATCCTCAGCATCGTCCTGCAGATGTTGAAGGACCTCAGCCTTCTCAGAAAATAGAGGCGGCTTTGTCCCTTCTTGTACAGGGCTTCAGTGTTTGTAGATCAGTCCAGTTTATTGTCAATGTGCACTCCCAGGTACTTGTAGGCCTCCACAATGTCCACACTGACCCCTTGGATGGAAACGGGGGTCACCGGAGTCTTTTTCCTCCTCAGGTCCACAACCAGTTCCTTTGTCTTTGTCACATTTAGTTTCAGGTAATTATCCTTGCACCATGTGACAAAGTTTCTAACCACTGTCCTATACTCAGCCTCCTCACCGTTATTGATACATCCAACCACAGCAGAGTCATCAGAAAACTTCTGAAGATGGCAGGACTCTGTTTGGTAGTTGAAATCAGTGGTGTAAATGGTGAAGAGGAAGGGAGAGAGGACTGTCCCTTGTGGGGCCCTGGTGTTGCTGACCACCCTGTCCGACACACAGTGCTGCAGGCGCACGTACTGTGGTCTTCCAGTCAGGTAGTCAACGATCCAGGACACCAGTGGGGCATCTACCTGCATTGCTGTCAGCTTCTCACCCAGTAGAGCCGGCCTGATGGTGTCGAATGCACTGGAGAAGTGTTGCATGACACCTAGTCTACCATTGTTTGTTTGCATAACAACTTCTGATGTGACATACTTCCTCCGTCGTTGTGT
Organism: Macquaria australasica; assembly: GCA_005408345.1. Taxonomy (NCBI): domain Eukaryota; kingdom Metazoa; phylum Chordata; class Actinopteri; order Centrarchiformes; family Percichthyidae; genus Macquaria; species Macquaria australasica. Next base: position 2,593,426 of record SEMN01000011.1, read on the forward strand.
TATGGTGAGTGTGTAAATGCATGTGATAAGAACATCTGTTGTGACATACTTCCTCCGTCGTTGTGCTATGGTGAGTGTGTGAATGCATGTGATAAGAACTTCTGCTGGGAAGAAAAACAAAACAAAAAACAGAGATGCTTCTTTTCCCAGCCCTTTTAATCTTATTGTCCTAACCTCAGGAAACTTACTTGCAGTAAAAAATGACCCCCTCTTAAAAGTACAATGTTGCAGTCTTTGTGAGTGTCGTGTGGAATTTACGAGACCATATGCTCTCATAGGAAACACGTTTCACTTTAGTCTTTTGAATTAGATGAATGAGTATATGAGTGAATAAGTATACGTATTGGTTTTACACAGAGAAGCTTCTTTTCACAACCCTTATAATCTTAACTATCCTCATACAGAAGAACCATTTCAATGTGCTATAATAGGCACGTTTCACTATGTTGAAAATGAACACACTCTACCATTAGAGTAGAGTTTATTGATTTAGACCATAATGCATGTTTTGACACATAGTTGCTTTGTTTGCATGTGAAAAGAACTTCTGTGTGTGTGTTAGCTATACTATTAATACAGAAGTGCCTCTCAGTAGCCGTTAGCAAACCTGATAGTTTAACCTCTCTAACCTCTGTTGTCACAGATAGGGTTATTTAGAGGTGAGGGTGGAGGTGGTGGCCCATGCCTGCCTCTGGTTGCACCTCACTCTGGACCAAAACACTGTGTTCCGGCCCTGGCTCAAGGGAAGCAACATGAAGGAAGAAACAAAGTTGGATAAACCAAGCCAGACTCTAAAGGGAAGCATAGTCACTTTTTTTTTTTTAAATTTGCACTTCTTTCAGTATCTTTCTGTCGTTTCTGTCTCTAGCCTCCTGCCCATGCTTTACTGAGAAATCAAGGTCTAATCATCATATGAAAAGACAAATACGAGATCACTTAGACCTTCATAAAGCCTCTGGGAGTGTGTGTGTATATATATATATATATGTATATATATATATATATTTGCCACATGCAGGCTCCTGACACAAGCCTAAAGGACCATGAAACCCTCATTGAAGGATTCTGGGTAACAGAAGGAGTTTCTTTAAAACAGTCTCACAGTGTTACTAGCTGGAGGATGCACTGAGATGAAATTCTTTACAGGGTACTAGTTATGATAGTTAAGTTTTGACAAAACCCTGGTTTTGCTAGAAATTATTCTCCCAACAGAAATGGGTTATAATAAATTCAATTTATCTGTCTGCTTCCACTTTCCACGAACAGTTTACTAGTTACCTGTTGAAACCACTGAATGACTTAAGGCCTCAGTATGCTCCAAACAGAAAGGCTTTTCAGGTAGTCGACCAGCATCTCAAACTGTCAGAAACTGTCAATCCAACAATCAGATTGACTCTCTCAAGCTCTCTTTTTTTTGTCACTTTTCGTGTGTAACACCATGAATGTCTTAAAGGAGAGACTGTAAGTGTGTTCCCCTTGTCCAATTTGTACAATTCATTTTGTTGAGACTACAGAGACACTCACAAAAACTCTCTCCTTATGGTGAGTGATGAGGGAGGCAGTGATGCAGGCAGAAGAAGGTCCATGACGGCAGGATTTTCACCCCATCTTCGAGTGTGGCCATCCTGAACAAGCATAAACACTTTTCCCTTAAGATGTTGTTGAACGACAAGTTGGACAATGTAGTTTGTTTCAACCATACCAAACCCTTAAAGATTTGTGCTGGAACAGAACCCAGGTACAAATCCCAGATGAGCTTCCTCCTCTCCAGTCTATCCCTACTTTTTAGCTGTTGTTTAACGATCCAGTAGGAAAAATAAATGTCAGAGAAGGGCCTGCTTTCTTCAAGGATGATGATACAAACACCAGAAATCATCCATATTGTTTGTGGCATCCAGCCCAAAAGTCTAGTTCATGTAATCTTTACATTACAGCACTGGTGCCAGGTCAAGAATTGAGGAATGACAGCTCCCTGTATGAAACGAGGAAATCAATCAGTTAGGACTCTGAAAAATCATCAATACAATTTCTCAAAGCCCAATATAGGGTCTTCAGATATCTTGTTTTATCTAACCCAACAGTTCAAAACCCAAAGATATTGAGTTTACTATCATATATGACAGTTGGCATTTTGTTATTTTTTTGTTTGAAAATGGACATAAACGATTAAAAGATTTGATCAAAGTAGTTGCTAACTAATCATTGCAGCTCTACAATCAGCCATCAGACAATCAATCAGTCTATCTAGTTTTACATGTTGCAAATTGAAGCAGTCTCTGTTTAACATGAATGGAAAGGAAAGCACATAAAGGGAACAGCATGTTTCTCTCTGCTGTCCTCAGATAACCCCAGCCCATCTGATTCTGATACTCCATCTAACGCTGCATATGCCTTTCTCTATCTGTGTGTGAGTGTGTGTGTGTATCTCTTGCGAACATGTGCACAGGAATGGTTACTTGTTCAATTGCACAGATAGCAAAACGGCTCCTACATTGTGAAGTGATGTACATAAACATAACTTGACATGTTTTAAATAATAATGGTAGTTGGAGAGCACAATGGCAGCAATATGCTATGCAAATTAGGGGACCGGTTCAGGTAACTGTGTGCTCTGATGAGACTCAGACATAGAAGTAAATGGCAGTGTCACATGCACTGTAACAGATTATTTGAGTGCAACTGTTGCACTTTGACATGTGTGAAGCTCTGTGTGTGTGTGTGGAGGCGTGTCGTGCAGTATTTGTGTCTGGAGTTTGCTGTCTGGCTCTGTGCTTGGCATTGATATGACATTCCCTCTGCATGCTATATCTATTTTGGTGTGTGTATCTGTGTGCGTGTGTTTGTGAGATGCGCCAGGGACAAAGAGTTCACACTGCAGCAGTGCTGTCTATCTCCTTCCCCTCTCCATCTCCTCTCCCACATCCCTCCCTCCCTCCTTCCGCATCCATCTCCATCTCTCTCTCTCGTCTTTTCCCTGTGAGTCTGTTTCCTTCTCCTCAAATGATTTCTGTCTGTCTGAATGCACAGCGCGTCTCTCTCTCTCTCTCTCACAGTTTGGTGTTGATATACTGTCTGTACATTTTGTACCGCATGTGCCAGCGTGCTGCTTGTATGAAGGTGTGTGTGTGTTCTAAATGATAGCTATATGAAGTATTTGATCAAATTTGATCTTTCTTTGGATAATTATAGTATTTTAGGGTGTGTTGATCTCTCAATATCACTCAATATTTAGCTTTAAAGTTTGAAAGCTATAAAGCTACCTTACACAATACATGCATATGTATGTTTGTGTGGCTTTCTTCCTCGCATGCTCTTTGACGTTTTATGATCTGTGTGTGTGTGTCCGTCCCTTTTATTCCAGCTGTTCTCCCTCCGTCTCCTCATTTGACCTCTCTGTCTCTCTCCCCCGCTGTCTCTCTGTCTCTGTCTCTCTCCCTTTCCCTCTCCATCTCTTGGCAGTACATGTCAGATCCTCCCACATTGTGTGTGTAGTTTACCCTCTCACTGTCTGTCTGTCTGTCTGTGTGTGTGTGTGTGTGTGTTTGTGAGTGAGACCGTTTGATGCATCCTTTTTTTTGAAGCTGTCGGGTCTGTCTCCAACGGAGATGCTTGATGTGTGTGAAGCTGTTTGGTACTGATGTCTGCTTGTGATGTACAGTGTAGGACTCTGCACAGTGTGTGTGTGTGTGTGTGTGTGAGAGAGAGAGAGTGAGAGTGTGTGTGGGTGAGTATAATCTCTAACCTCATACGGATATAGAAATCACCCAAAGTTGGGTTTTCTTTTGTCTTGATTGTTTGTGTGTGTGTGTGTGTGTGTGTGTGTGTGTGTGTGTGTGTGTGTGTGTGTGTATGTGTAACCTTACACTAAATTTTTTTACAATGTACTTGCATCCAGGTGTCAACAGTGTGTATTAGATGTGTGTGTATGGGTGCTGGTCTGCAGTGTGTATATACACTTGTGTACATTGTGGTTTAGCATGGGTGTATCAGTTGTGTCAGTGTGTATTTGTGAGTGTGTGTGTGTGTGTGTGTGTGTGTGTGTGTGTGTGTGGGGACATCGAGGGAGGCAGACAGTGCGAATGTGACTTGAGTGTTGGGAACACAGAGTTCAGACTACTGCGCCATCCCTCCCTCTTTCCCCCTGTCTCTCCTCTCCCTCCCTTCTTGCATCCTTCCTTCCTTCTAACTTTTCTTCTTTTCCTTCCTTTCCTTTCCTTCCCTCCACAATCCCTTTCACTCCTTCCTTTTCCCTCTTCCTCCTCCTTCTCTTCCCTCCTCCTTATCCATCCTTACTGTCGTCTCCTCTTTCCTTCCTCCCTTTTCTCCCATCTCCTACTACTTCCCCCTCCTCTCTCTCCTCTTTTCCGTCCCTGCTCATGCCCTCTTCCTCCTTCTCTCCAGTCTCTCCACCTCCCTCTTTGTCTATCCCTCCGTCTCTCCGTCTGCGGCGACCCACTCAGACGTCAATGAATAATTCAGACTGTGTTGCACTGCAGGTTTTCCCCCTCTCCGCCCCCGCGCCTCCCCTCTTCTCGTCTCTCCCTCGCCTTCCCTCCTCTGCATCATCCCTCCTTCCTGCCTTCTTTTCTGTATAAACAGGACAAATTCTTTTTTTGGCCATTTTTATCTCCGTTTGTCTTGACTGAGTGTTTGATTCTTATTTTGGATAATTGATTGAGCAAGCACAGATATTTAAGTGTGTGTCTGTGTGTAAAAAAGAAAGAGAAAGAGGGAGAGACCCCCTTAGTGTTTAGTATTCTGCAGCTCTTTCTGCAGGGGGGTTCTGGGTGTGTGGTGTCTCCTCTCTCTCTCTCTTTCTCTCTCTCTTTCACACACACACACACACACACACAGTCACACACACACTTTCAGAGGAGGTGCCATGCGCATGCTCGACAGCAAGGCTCTCCCACCGCCCTCTTCTCCTCCAGCTATCTATTTCCCTTTACTACTGATTTGTGACGAGGCAAGGCACCGAAAGCTCAAGAGATATGAGGAAGAGGAGGAGGAGGGATGGATGGAAGGAGCGTCGGAAGGAGTGAGTCACGGAGTGGACGGTCAGTCAGGAGCCGCGTGATGACCGCTCGGCAACCAGGAAATAGGCACACTGCAGGCTGAGCTTTCCAAGAATCCGCCTGTAACATTTCACTGATAATCTACAACAATACGCACACATTTCACCTGCTTTACAGGGACTATGACGCTGCTTGTGAGTGTCTGACGCGTGTCTGTGAAAGCAAGTTGGAAAAAAATAGTGACCGTGATTCCTGAAAGATATTTCATCATCATCGGTCACTGCGGCTTTCGGGAGATTTAGCCTATCAATACTGTAATACAGTTACAAACATTGTCCCTCATGAAATATTCACTTACTACAGATAATTTATCATATGAGACCTTTGTAGTCGTAATCTCGATGCGGGAAGTCCTCTACGTCTTCCGCAAAAGTGGATTTAATAGGTGAAAATAATAAATTACCTTCACTTAAACACGAAATTACTGAGGCTGTCTTCAATAAATCATAGACAGAGTGGGTGGTCCTGATGTTTTAAACATATTGTCTGTATGTTTGAAGTTATGTTGAGTTATAGCTGCTCTTAATGTGTGTGTATATCAGTGGCAGTGAAGTGGGCAGTGGAATTCAGATGGAGGGATGTAAATTTGGAAAAAGGCTCCAGGCAGTCGTCCTCACAGCAGAAAGGTTTTTTTATTTGGTGTAAAAACAAAAAATGAGGTTCATGTGTACATCCACAAGATGTGAATCAGCCCTTAAAAGGAAGAGACAGAGACCAAAATAGAGTGAGACAGGGTCACGTTGGAAAAAGGAGAAAAAGACAAACAACCAAAGAGACGAAGAGAGAAGCAAAGAGACCAAAACACGAGGCAGAGGAGGAGGGGGAAAAGATGAAAAAGGGGGATATTTACATGAGGCTACTCTCCTGAAGTGGCAGTTGCCATGGTGACCACGCCCGAGCGTCTGAACATTCCAGGTTTGGAGGCAGTGGGAGGGGCTGAACGGCGGGGGAGTGTGCCCTGTGAGCCAATCGCAGCTCTCTGCTGGTCTCTGACACATTTCCCACATGCAGAGTCCCGGCGTTAACGAGGTTACACAACGGTCTCCCCAAAAAAAACAAAAAAAAAACACCGAATCACATCGCTTCAAAACAGGGCCGGATGACTCAGGTTGTTTATGTGTGAGTGTGTGTCGAAGGAAAGACGCCATAGTTTAGACCAATCGAAGAAAAGAAAAAAAACAGAAAAGGAAGGAGAGAAACAGAAATACAGAAATATGTGACTGAGCAGCACATACACAGAGTACAGACGCGCAAAGTGACAAGACGCTCCAACACCAAATAAAGCAATTCACTTGTGTTACATAATTACTTGGCTGACGGAGCAAACTTGGAGATATTGGGTACACAGAGTGCTGGAATGATCTGTGTCTCACCCAGAAACATCACTTGACCAGAAAATAGAAAATCACCATCTATTGTACAGCAGGAGGAAAATGAGGATGACAGTGCATGTTTAGAGGCAGACAAGACTCCTTGTTTCTCTATTACAGTAACTTATAAATGCTTCATTTATACAGCCACAAGTGGGAAATATCGCAAATCAGTGTGAAATGTAAAACGTTGAGTTTTATCATTTGCAGAGTTGGCAACATGGATATGTGGTACAAAATATGACCCCTGTCAGATAAATAAGCTTATTCGCTTTCTGGTGGAGACTTTGATGAGAAAATTGATACCACTTTAATGTCTGTCCATTGAAAGAAGCTACAGCCAGCAGACACTTAGCTTAGCTTAGCACAAAGAGTGGAATCAGGGGGAAGCAGCTAGCTAAGATCTGTCCAAAGGTAAAAAAAAAAAAAGTCCACCCACCAGCACCTCTAAAGCTTACTAATAACACGTTGTAGCTTGTTTGTTTAATCTGTACAAAAAAAGGAAGTAAGAAGGGTTATATGCCAAATGATACGTTTTCGGACACAGCCAGATTAGCTATTTTCTCCTGTCTCCTGTCTTTGTGCTAGGCTAACCTTATCGGCTGCTGGCTGTAGCTTCATATTTAACGGACAGACATGAGAGTGGTATCGATCTTCTCATCTAACTCGCCAGAAAGCGAAAATGTCAACCTATTCCTGTAAGTAAGTCTTTTATCTTTTACCTGACAGTACCGTTGTGATTTTCCAGACCAGATTTGACCCACAAGAAGACACGACAACCGCAGCTGTGTTTGTTTTTTGTCTCAATTCAGTCAAACTCAAAAGCACGTGGCCTAACCTGAAATGTGTCTGAAACAAACAGAGGAACGGCTACAAAACAAATGTGACGTCTTTTTTCCCCCCATACTTTTCCATATGACAGACACATGCACATTTTCAACTTTTCTTCAGTTCGTATTTGCATCAGATATGGGTTACATCCTATAATAGATGTGAACAGTCAAGCGGAAAATGAGATATGATTAGCAATGTGGAACTGATCATGAAGGCCTGCAGCCTATGAGAAGACACTGCTGTCTCTGTTGTGTTGTGTGTTTGCTTGTCAGCTGTGTGTGTGTGCTGGTGCCCACAGAGACGTCTTCACATGGCTGGCAGGGCACAGGTTTGATCCTGCAGCAGCCATGTGCCTGTTCCTGTCAAAAGTGCACTTGAGAAAAAGACTGAAGCCTTGCCATTTCCTGGATGCCATCTGACACTGTGCTGATTTGGGTTTGTGATGTGACTGTAGGTCTCATGGGGATGTGAGGCAGAGTGTCCTACACTTTTAATCCCAAATGTGCTCAACTCAGGTAATTCCATCATACGTGTTGAACTGCCACAAACCGTACACTACCTGTACCTCATGTAAACTGGCCTAATTCATTTGTTATAATCTTATAACGAAACCAGTGGTCAATCATGAAGGTGTTTTTGCTCTGCAGGCAGCATGGCTCTATGGATGGCAATATCAGTCAGTCCACCACTTTGGTCCAGACTGAAATATCTCAACAGCTACTGGATGGATTGCCATGAAATTTGGTGCAGACATTCATGGTCCAAAGAGGATGTATCCTAATGAATTTGGTGATCCCCTGTTTTTTCCTCTAGCGCCACCAGCAGGTCAAAGTTTTCACTTATCCAGTGAAATATCTCAACATCTACTAAATGGATTGGCACACACTTTATTCAGACATTCACGGTTCCTTCAGGATGAACTGTAAAGACTTAACTTTTCCTTTAGCGCCATCATCAGGTCAAAATTTCAGTTTGTCTAATGTTTTGGTTTAATATTTCAGCTGTATTTTGTGTTTCGTGCTAATTAGTAAATGTTATCATGCTAAAATGCTAAACTAAGATGGGCCGTTGTGCCTAGCCTCACAGAGCAGGTAGCATGGCTGTAGACTCTTAGTTTTGTTGCTTATTAAATTACTTAATTGACTAATCAGTTACCAAATTAATGTTATCTCTTAATCAACTCATTGTTTCAGAACAGTTAGGAAGACATTTTGCCTTGGTTTATTGACAACATTTTAATATAATAGGCTATTTTTTAAATACAACATAAACTTGACTGATTGATTGATTAATCTAAAAACAAAACAAAACATAATAGATTTTGTCAGGCATAGAAAGATGAAGTCTTTTATCAAGATGGAGCATTCATGTCGCAACATAAAAATATTGGAAACTAAGAACAAAAAAATGAAATGTCAAAAGCAGGCAAACATTTTTTTCAAACAAGGTAACAGGTATCCGATATCGCAGCAGAAGGTACTCAATCTAGCACAAAAGGTATGCAAAAAATCCTGACGACATCCACTAATATGCAAGTCTTCTGATTTACAAATGCAAACACAATAGTAAGCAAAGGCTCAAAAGACGTGTTTGTGCACACAGACTAACACTCAAACCATGTCTACACACGTGTGTGTTTAACAGCTTGTACCTGCTAGCCCTCAGCTGCCACAAACAAAAGGTGAACAATTACTGGAATGTAAATATACTATAAGCTGGTTTGGGTGTGTAGTGAGAAAAAGTGCCCTGAGATAACTTTGTTATGATATGGCGCTATATAAATAAAACTGAATTGAATTGAATTGAATTGAGATTTTCCTTCTTCCTCCTTCCCTCGTGAGGGTAACTAAAGACAAAAGGTTGAGGAGATCATATGCAAATGTTGCTTTTTTTGTTAAGAACATTTATAGCTTCATGTGGATGAGCAAAGGAAAGCGTTTGAGTCCATCATAGGCCAAGAAAACATAGCCCAACAGCTACAGAGATGACTGGAGGCTGCAGGTTTGATTGCTTTGATTGATTGATCCATCAACAAAAATATTGATTGATTTTATTTTGTTTATTTTGTTTAAATAAATGAGCCAGCCTGTGAAGACATTTTTACGTTGCCTACAAGCGACATAGAAGACTCACCACATAAAAAATGCTGATTCAGACTAAATGTTGTGTTTCTTACTTCATGCAGGATTTCTGAATGTATAATAATCCAATAAAACCAAACTTTGAGAAGCTGTTTTTTAGAGAATCAGCTCTTTCTTGGAAACAGCCTTTTATGTCTGTGGAAATCAGGCACAATGGCAAAGGTTAAAGAAGCAGCTTTGTGCTGAGGAATGAGAGGGAATACTGCTTTCATCTTCCACAGCTAAAGTCAAGGTGCCCTTGACCAAGGCGTGGGAATTTAGTATTGTTTTTCGGTTGTTTGTGTCGGGGTGGTTGTATTTTTCGTTTTGTTTCTTAGTTTTTTGTATGGTGTTTTACTGGGTCTGTGTTTTTATAAAGTGTAAGGTTTGACCTACCACAACTGATCTTTCAGCTCTGTAACCTGCGCATCCTTAGTGGCCTCCGTCCAGGGACTACAGATGAAAATTAGCTTTTAGCTATATCTTGTACAATGTACAGTATGTATTGTGCATTGTCTCTGTTAAAATAAATAAATAAATCTTTTTAAATATTCAAAATTAATACAGATACACGCAAATTCTCACTAGTCAGTCTACTCAATATTCTCTTGAGGATCGACTAATTATTACTGAATGTGTTGTGATTATTCACCATAGAGTTATCCCCAAATTGTGCACCAAGCCAAAAGATGTAAGAATGAGCTGAGAAAAAAAAATTGCCCAAGTTGTTAAAAAAACTAAAGCCAAGATGTGTGATAGCAGCATCTTTCTCTTGATGGGTAGAACCGCACATGAATCAAATATGTCATGTTTTTGAGTAAAATGTTGGTGAATGAACCTGAATGCAGCACAACCATAACAGAAGTGTGAGAGGTGGCACTTCAAAGATGGCTGCGTCTGTGTAAAGAATATGATTAGGAAGCTTTCTGCCACCAGCTGACAGCCTTTGCGTAGCTAAGTTGTGACATGACGACAAACTGTTAGACGGAAATAAACATTTCAGCTGTCATTTGAAAGACTGTTTGCTTCTGTTTTATTCTTCTGTACAAAGGACAGATTCTCTGATCTCTTGGCTTTTTATAGTTTAGAAGCGGCATTCTTTCTGAGATATGGCTTAATCTAGAGACAAAACACACACACACACACACACACACAATCTTGACCTTTGACCCTCCAGAGTCATCTTTTAGGGACAGGGCAGACAGTTCTATATTCGCACACTCCACACCATCCGTCCTGACGGAGCGCTGCAATATGGCAAGAAAAAGTAATCCTCAATGTCTGTCCACCAGTCATCCAGCGAAAGGCTAATCCATTAAACACTGGAGTTCATCTAATGGTTGACAGATTAACCCACTGCATCCTGGGACAGAGACACACATGCACACACACAAGCACACACACACTCCTAATAATGTAATGCAGCTTTTCAGAGAGAATCCGTTGTTATAAATGTGATAAAGGCATCTAAGTGTTAACCAGTGATTAGTGATTGTAAATGCATGTAAACAGTAGTGGAATATAACTAAGTACATTTACTCAAGTACTGTACTTAAGTATGAATTTGAGGTACTATTTGAGGTAGTATTTCCATTTTATGCTATTTGCTATCCTTACACTTTAACTTCACTACATTTCAGAGGGAAATATTGTGCTTTGTACTCCTTTACATTTATCTGACAGCTATAGTTACTAGTTACTTTACAGATTAAGATTTTGGTGTGTGTGATCCCTTAGAGTAGTGTTGACCTGTGGCCCTTTGCCACCTTTCAAATGTTTACGAGTTGTTATCACCACCAGAGAGACAGTGCCCTTCTAAATCTTCTCAGATGGTTTCATTTAAATAACTATTTAATCCAATATTTATCTATATATATATATATATATATATATATATATATAAAATAACAAATACAAATTTGTGTAGCAAAGCTTAGATTTTTCTTCTTTCCTACTGCATTAACCATCTCGCGACCCCTCAGATTTACTTTGTGACCCTTTGGAGGAGCCCGACCCCTATGTTGGGAACCACTAGACTAAACTACCAAACTCTAATTGTATGAAGTAGTTAAATTAGCTACAACAGTAAAATGCAACTTATGCATTGATGCATTAACAGTCTAATAATATCATATATAATAATATAACATTCACGGGCCATTTTTCTGCAGTACTTTTATTTTTGATACTCTGAGTACATTTGACAAATAATAATATTCTGTCTTACGTAGTATTTTGAATGCAGAACTTTCACTTGTAATAGAGTATTTTTTACATTGTGGTACTGGTACTTTTACTTAAGTAAAACATGTGAGTGCTTCTTCCACCACTAGTAGTCAGTCAGTCAGCCAGGCATCTGATACTGTGGCTCTGAGGCTCCAGGGTGCAGTTCTCCGTTTTGGCCACCAGAGGCTCCGTGGAGTCTCTGCAGCAGCCCTGAGGAGGGGCGCGGCTCTGCACCGATTCAGGTCAATGAGTTCCTTATGGTGAGGAGAACAGTCAGGCTCGGTGGGCACATGCAGCACACACACACACACACACATACACACATACATAGGGTGTGAAAAAAGCAGTGCGACACCACATTTAATAGTCTTATTATTAGCCCCTGTAACATTTTCAGAACCCTATGCTTGTCCCTGATGTAGTAGTATATACAGATAGTAGTGGGATGGAGTGACAAACACACATTCACACACACTATTAACCTGAGCACAGGATATACAGTACTCCTACTATGACCTACTGTATGTATCAGTGTGTGTGTTTGACTTGTTGAGGTTGAAGATGCCAAATCTGGGGCTGCTTTACCTCACAAGTCCCCAAACCTACAAGAGCAGAAAATTGTGTGTGTGTGTGTGAACTAAAATAATCAGTACAGCTTCATTGCATGTGCATGCATGTACACTTCAGGTATCTGTGTGTCCGTGTGCATTTGGGGGGTAAGTTTTGATGAGGGCCGTTGTGTAGCATTGTGCGGCGGTGGGGATTGAGTTACATGTATAAAGTGCAGGGCGGAGATCCGGGAGCTGCAAGCTGAGCCAAGCTGCTGGCTAGTGCTGCTACAGCACTGCTGCGACTGCAACACACACACATACACACACACACCGAGTGAGGGAAACGAGGTCGGCTTGGCACTCTGTCAAATTTCTCTCTCCTGCTCGCTCTCGCCAAGTGCTGCGTAGGATACTACACTACACACACAGAGGGGTTCTGCTCTACTGCACCATTTTAGAAGGCTGGGGGCGTACAGTGCACACACACACACATTTACACTTACACACACTGCAATTTTTTCAAAACTGAATGCTGAATGTAGGGTGAAATATTAATCATGCTACGTGGATTCACCTCATGAAAAGAAGAGTCCTTGCTATTTTGTAGGCCAATTTTTGTCCTGAAATTAAGTTATTTTTAATATCCACAGTTACAGTATGAATAAAGGAATTCTCCCATAAGTCACATCTCAATCCACTGCCAATTTGTAGACGGTTTGTAAGCAGTAGCATTCAATAGCAGAAAAATGCTCCAAAGGGATCAAAAAGCGACTTCTTTCATCGTAGTGCAGAAGCCTCTGATTCCCCAAGCAGCTCAATTACTCCTCTGATGTGGTTTTTATTTTTCATGGTAACGCCTCCATCATGACAGCTCTAGCACACAAAAAAAAGAAAAACAATGTATTGTGGTATTTGCATTGGGGGGGGGGGGGGGATCCATTGTTTGTTCAAAATGCACACAGGGGCCACAGTGAAGCCTCTGATATTAACCTACAGTAGTTTTCTTTCATCAGTAAATGCTCCCGGCCTGCAGGTTCAGTTATATAAAACCACAAAACTTGATGTGAGTGACATTTAGGTGTACTCTGTGTGTGTGTGTGTGTGTGTGTGTGTGTGCGCGCTTCACAGCTGCCCTCCTGGACTCCCACTCCCACGTTTACCTTGAAAGCAATCTCTACACTCTCTCCTCCCTTCCTTTCCATCCCTCTCCCGCCTCCCTGCACAAGGAAAAACAGCAAAATTCAGTTTGGCTGATATAATCCCTTCTGAGTCCTCGTGGTATTTTTAAAGGACATTGGCCCTTACACAAGCTAAGCTGCTTAATATTAATACCGCAGTCATTCCTTGCCGTTTACTGTGTTTGCAGTGGACGCGTGGGTCCGGCCTATATATAGGCTAACTGCGCTAATAAATAGGGATTAGGCGACGCGGGGCACTGACTGAAAAATGCTGTACGCCAGAAGGAACAGCGAGCTGACATGTTAGACCCCCAGTAGTTGTGTGTGGATTACAGCAGAGCAGTCACCTGACATGAGAGGTGGGAATGAGATGTGAGAGCTGGGATGGAGAGAGAAGGAGAAGTCATTTAGGGAGAAAGAGACAGAGGCTGAGAGTGAGGTGATGTAGGGCACTGGTGGAAGAAGTATTCACATGCTTTACCTCAAGTGATGTCACTTGAGTCAGCGTCTGTTGGGGCTGAAGACTACAAGTCTGAAAACGAAAAAAATCAGGGGGTTAGAAAGAAGTGAGATTACCGGACCTCCGTAGCCCGCTCCTCATCTCTACTTGAGGCTAGCGACTCGAGGCTACATTAGCCGCTACTAGCGTAACACACCTGAAACCGACTGAACTGTTTGCGGTCGAGTTGCATTGTGGGTAATGTAGGCGCCATGTTTTGACACGGAAGAAGAATGCATGGAATAAAAAAGACAATATCTCTGGTTCTGCTGCATCGATTTTGATACTTTTTTTAACTGTCCATCATGAGTGCAGTGCTAAATCGGTGGGGTACTCTGTCAAGTAAATGTAGAAATACTACAATGTAAAAATACTCTGTTACAAGTGATGCATTCCAAAATTTAGAAAAAGTACAAAAGTATTACCGGCTAAATCAAGTATTAAGTAAATGTACTTTTTGGGTCATGATAGTCCCATAAACTGTGGCGTGAATAGTTACATTATGTGTGTATGACTGTCACCCATGCCATACACAGTTTCATATTTCTTTGGTTGCCCATTTTGGTTCCCAATTTCAAAACCTTTAAATATATATATATATATATATATAGTGCTGGTATATATATTTATCTGATGTACCTGAATCATCAAGAATCAGGTGGATTGAAATTGATATTTATCAAATCAGGAGATCAGTGACAATATCCAGCTCTTCCCCTTTCTGTGATGTATATTATATTTATTAATATAATGTGTGGAGGTGGAGTTGATTTTTAACTATTTTGTACACTGTTAATCTGTAAAAATGCATCATATTTTATGAGCCACTCATATATTTTGTATGTAAAGTCATAACCTGCAATGTAACCAGTAACTCCAGCTGTCAGATGAATGGAAAATGTATAATATTTCCTTTCGAAATGTGGTGGACTGGAAGTTTAAAGTAGCATAAAAAAGGGAAAAGGAAAGAGAAATATTAAAAACAGACAAGAAAGCAAAACTTTGAGTGCTTGATGAATAGAAGAACTGATCCTGAGGAAAGAAGAAAAACAAGGGAGGCAGAGATGGCAGGAGAACAGGCAGGCCTATTGTCAAGAGGACAGAGGGATACCGTTACTGTTTGTAAACTGTACACTAAGCAGGCATTTTGTGATGAGTTTGCTAAAAGCAGCTGCTAGAAACTCTTATTTCTCATTTTCAGAACGCCCATCCCAGCTCTGCACAGCCGAGCTCAACTTACAGCGTTTGATTGTATGGTGCACCGGTTGCTGTTTGAGTGACAACTCTGCGATCTGCAGTTTGGAAGCCCCGGTTACGCTGCCTCCTTTGATCGTAGGCGCAGAATCCGGCACCGCAAAGAAGAGGGGGCATGTGGAAGCTTGTCTGTTGTCCCTTGACAACCTTTTCAATGCTGACAATCTATTGTGGAAACAATGCATGTGCACGTGTGTGTGAGCGCTCCAGCATGCGATTGCCTGTCTGTATTGAGTGGTGCACTTGAGACTTGCTCCCTGACATGCTAATAGCAGGTTTTCATCTTCTACAGATGTGTGTATGGCTGTGTTTCTTGCTCTCTCTCTCTCTCTCTCTCTCTCTCTCTCTCTCTCTCTCTCTCTCTTTCACACACACACACACACACACTGTGTTTTGGAAAATTTCATTCAAGCTGCCGATAGTCGATATGCAGTTTATATTTAAATCGGACAATTTTCACAGCCGAAAATTACATGGATTTAAGGTTTCCCGCAGACCTTTATTCTTGGCAACGTGAAGTAACAGTGCCTCTAAAACAACATTTAGAGCCTCATAAGGGGCACTAAACTGTGCTGGAACACTTACAAACCAAAGTATTTTAGGTGGTTAGCAGCTGTATAAAGAGTTCCTATTATAGGAAGTAAAATTCGTATTAATGCTGTTAAATTAAGGAATTAAAAATAGAATTGAACAGAATTTTAAAACAGGACTAAGAGTCTACAGACTCTGTGAGGCTATACTTAGGCACAGTGGTGCTTTGAGCTACGTGCTAACATTAGCATGATAACATGCTGATAATCAGTACCAAATTTCATGGCATGTATATATATATTTTATTCTGGACCAAAGTGGTGGACCAACCAACAGACATTGCCATCCCTAGAGCTACACAGCTAGCATGGCTAAAAATAAAAATGTATTGTTTTGCTTCCAATCAGGTCAGTTTGCAGCATTTTAAAACTTTCTGCTTAAAATAAGTTGTGATGTCAGCTAATCAAGATCTAGTATTGTCACTACATTTGAGTAATTGGTATTGAAACTCATTTAACACCCTTTCAGCTTACTTTTGGCATCACTTTCTTTTCTGAACTGTGGTATGAAGGATTAATTGGCAAAAACGAATACAATGAGCAAAGCAAATGGATCTTCCTTAATAACACCAGTAGCAAAGGGGTGTATCAAACCCTAATGCACATGCACACATAACACAGACACACACACTCTCACACCACATCTGTAGATCTGAACCAGCAGGGAAAGAAATGTCAAAAACGAGAGGATTCAAT
The DNA here is from genome assembly GCA_005408345.1 of Macquaria australasica. Taxonomy (NCBI): domain Eukaryota; kingdom Metazoa; phylum Chordata; class Actinopteri; order Centrarchiformes; family Percichthyidae; genus Macquaria; species Macquaria australasica. The sequence continues at coordinate 2,609,819 of SEMN01000011.1, forward strand.
GCAGACGTTGGCCGCAAACTCCCAAGTGGCCGCTGAGTTTTCTCTTGAGTTATGGTGCGATGCGGCCCCCTGTAATTTACCTTCTGTCGGAGCACGTAGGGCCGTTCGCCCGGCATTCCTCTGCCTGCCCACCGCAACACATGAAAGCTTCGGCCACAGCTGTTCTAGATGGGGGGAAATGAGTCCCAGATGGCAAAGTGTTTTGTGTGTATGTGTGCGTCTGTGTTTCTTGCCACATAAGAGAGTGCTTTTACTGTACAAGTGCCCTGAGTCACATCCCCGGGGTAATGTGGGGAAGACTATTGCAGGATGGCGGGGGACGTGTGGGTGTAGCCTACTGTATGTGATGCACGTTTGCTGTCCACAAAGCAGCTGCTGTCCACAAAGCACTGGACGCGTGTGTGTTCATGCTTGTACATGCACAAGAGTTCTGAGTATTCCTACTTTGGATCACACCGGACCCCGAGACAGCAGCAGAAAGAATTTTACAACCTTGCAATTGACGAATTGCCAGAGCTGCTCCGCATATGTGCTGTGTCATGCATGCTCAATACAGCTCGAAGGCTATTGATTAGTCAGCCGCAAAGAGCTTCCATCCTGCTGTTAAACTATGCATGTTAAACCATAGAGGATATCCTTTGGAAAGATGGGATTATCCTAATGGTTGGAGAATGACAGTCAGCCACTATACTGTAAATGTATGAGTTGCTGAATTCATCATCGTTTGCCAGTCATCCATGCATCACTTCATCCATGCATGCAACTATTCATTTGTTAACTCAATACCAACACAGCGGCCTCGTATATTAGAAAATCTTTCGAAATTGACAGTGTTTATAAGCTAAATGAGCCACGTCAACCAAGTGCTACGAATAAATCACAATAAACTGCAGTCCATTGGGAACTTAATTCTATTTGTAAACTCCTCTTTTGCAAGAGGCAGAATAGGCTGAAACACGGCGTCTGCAGCCTATTAGAACAATCATTCTCATATTGAATGGTATCCCTTTTATTGTACTTTGATGTGGTTTTTCCATCACTTTTTGTGTGCACAACCAAGTGCAACACATTACATTTTTCCTTTGGCAGACGTCCAAAGTCTCTTACAATAAATGCCTTCATGCATTCAAACTCACATTCAGACTGGAAAAAAGTGTGTTAGAGAGCGAGATCGTTTTTTTAAAGAAGTGAATAACTCCAAGAAGAGACTGCGAAAGGTTTTGCCCTTTGCCCATTTGTACAATTCATCAGTCGAAACTACAAGGAGAGTGGGAGGCTTTGTGATGCAACCAGAAGGATATGATGGCATGCTTTTTGCACCGCATTCTTAGACATTTGGAACAGTTATTAACACTTTTGTCTTAGTTGGGCGACACTTCATGCGTCCTAGTTTTTTTTTTTCAAGCATACTGAACCCTTTACCAACCTAAATCTACTCATATTGCAATTTTCAATAAATATCTATTAGCTGAAAATAGCTGACATTTAACCAGACACCGTGAGTCTCGGAGATACCACATGTCTGTCTGCAACCCTCTCCAGGCCAAAAAGTAGAGGTTGCAGAAAAAAGGACTGTAGTGCAAAGGGATTTTGGCATTACAAATTGGGAAAGACACAGACAAAAATCTAATAAATGAATGTGTGGCAGACATAATTTCATATATGCTTATTCATCTGTGTCAATGAATCACATGCATGTGTGAGTTTTATCTCTTGTCTTCCCTTGACTTTCATTCTGGGTCAGAGTTCACACTACATGAGTTATTTCCCTACAACATACAGTACAAGACGCTGGTTTTACTTAAAGAGGCCCAGAGAGTGCTGGTGAGCAGGACTACAAGCGTGTTAAGGAGGTCAAAGGTTGCTTGTATGCTGGTATAATATCTTACAGTCAACAGATGAGGGAGGTTCGGGAGCAGGGAGGGATGGAGGGAGGGCGGCAAATAACAGAGATTACAACACATTATCCGCTGCTCAGGGGAGTCTGGTGGAGTTAAGCAAGAAGGTGATAGTTCAAGTCTTGAAACCAGACAGCCGGGTGGTTGTTCCTCTCTGAATGAAGGTGATGACAGTGAAAGTCTTTTGGCTGTTGAGCCTCCAACATAGTTGGAGATCAATGATGCTGATGGTGGCTCCATGGTTGAGTCATCTCTCAAACGTTTCTTTTTTTTTGTAGCATGGTGACTATTCTTCCAGTTTTCCAAGTTTTTGAGCACTTCCTTTACCTTTTGTTTTCTGCCTTAAGGCCTTGACCATACTCATATGAACACATTTTAAATGTGATTATCTTCTATAAGTTTGCAATCACAACAAAATGCCAAAATACTAGAAAAGCTCTAAAACCTCTTCTATTTGACACCTTTGATTTAAGGGGTGAGTTTTTATTAATAGCTATAAATCTGTTGGTATTAAAATGTTTGTCTACACCATCTGTGAGAATGCTTTGACCTTCAATCCTACATAAGAGATCCCGTTGCAGCGAAGTCATGGCTCATAAAGTGGGTAAATAAGAAGAGTGATTACCACCTTTCAACATTAAATTAACCAGATCCTTTAAAATTCTCACTCCTCGTGCAGCCCACTCTCACCTCTAAAGCACTGTGACAAAACTGTCCTCCCCTTTTCTCCTCTGAGACCTGTCAGCAAGAAAGACACCACTTGTTCAGCCTCACAGTAGCGAGACAGTCAGGCGCCACGTTAGCGGCTTCTGCGTCTAGACACAGCCAACAAGCCTCCTTTTCTCCAGTCAGTAAAACACGGTGTGAAAAGTAAAGTGCAACTTTATATTGCGCTCACACACAGTGATGTCACCTCGCCGCTGCCAAGAAAGCGGCGGCCCTTATTTGCATTTCATTTTCGGCTGACAGCATCTTTTAAAATCCTTTCCAAATAACGTCTGACAAAGATCCTGGTTGGTTTTTCTCATGTTTTTTTTTCTCTTCCTCTTTCGTCCCTCCCTTTTCTTCTCTCTCAATTACTTTTAACTTTTATCTGCACTTGCTACCCCACTGCACACACTCTTTCTCACACACACACACACACAGCACACAGCTTAGAGACAGAGGCCCCTGTGTTCTGGAGACAAAAGCTCCTCTTTCTCCAGAACGGGAGCTGAGCTTCCGGTTGAAGCTCACTGTGTCAGAGGGGAGAGGAAGGGCAGACGACGGGCCAAGAATACGATATGTAGTGAAGTGTGTGTGTATGTGTGTGTGGAGATTTACATCTCTTCATTTATCTGTGTTTTGATCCCGCGTGCAGTGTGTGTGAGCTTGAATATGGGTGCCTTAGTTTGAATCCATTAATGCAATTGTCTCCATCTTTTTCTTTGTAGCTTTCCCTCCCAGTGTGTGTGTATATGAATGTGTGTGTGTGTTGTCAGGGTGGTCCGCTGGCTGGGCGAGGGCACTGAGTTTGTGTCAGCCTGGCGTGAACCGGTTAACCGCCCCCCTGCAGACACACTCAGACTGATTGGTCGCCAGGGAGCGATGGGAGCGAGCTCAGTTCTCACCATTTAATGTGGAGATACAAGCACCAGGGACTCTCTCCCTCTCTTTCTTTTTGTCTTCCTCACCCGTTCATTCACTTCTTTCACTTCCTGCCTGCCTCTGTGTTTTTCTTTTGTCGTTTTTCATCATCCTGCCCTCTCATTCTCATTTTCCTCTTCTTCTCCGTCCTGGTTTCTGTCTTTTTTTTTTACAACTTTCCATTTCTTCTTCCTTCTCTTCTCAACCGTTTCTTTCCCTCAACCCCTTTCTTGTGCTTCTCTCCTTTTTCTTATGTTAAGAATAACATACAGATGATCAAATGATGGAGATGGAGATAAACACGGTTGTCATTATTTGAACTATAAACGATGGTGTCGACTGGATACAGAGCAACAATAATGGTGGATTCAACTAAAGTGTGTGGCTCCGTGTGTTTGCATGTGTGAACAGTGCAGTCACTGAGTCTTAATGAGATTCGAGGGGTGTGATTGAACGTTTAGCACTCGTTGCCCTCAACTACAGCATCAGTGGTAGTGAAGGGGGGCGCAAACACAGTGGTCCCTTTGATCTGCCTCCTACAAGTGTTTTATCAGGGAGAATTAAGCCCAAGTTCTACAAAAAGAACGATAGCAGCACCAGTGACAATATGTAATGGTCATACTTTATTTAGATAGTTCAGTTCTGACACTGAACTCACTATAAAGTAAGGAGGTTTGACAAAGTGTTTTGATTTAGGAGCCACTTTTCATACTTTTGATTGTAATGTTTTAATGGATAATTTCTTCCTGTTCATTAAATTGGAAGTTCTTTGTATCTGTTGAATGCAACGTTATGTTCTTTTGACATGTGGGGTTCCTCAA